>CM056725.1:58529608-59217153 GCA_029844215.1 Przewalskia tangutica | reverse complement strand
TCGACGAAACGTTTTACACAACTTGCGAAGGGAAAATTCCGGCTATGTCATTTTTAATTTTTGCGGATTTTTCCGAGAGACGAAACATTTTGGACCAACGAGAGGGCGACACTTGTCACCCTCAAGTTGGTGGAGTGTGGGGCGGCATATGGGACGATTTGGAGTCAAGGGTTGGTAGGATATTTTGTAGATATTTGTGTGGTAGATGGATAAGGTACACATGGATGAATCTTGACCCTACACTTGCCTTGCACTTGGCATGATCTTGGCCATTGGTTGGCCATTGCTTGACCTATAAATACCCCCCTATCTGGAAGAGTTCTTCATCCACTCCTCACTTCCTCAAGTCTTGAAACCCCTCCCCCATTTCGTGAAGGCCCTTGGCCGAGAGCCCCCCCCCCCTTAGTGAGGCCCCTTGGCCGAGAGCCCCTCCTCCTTGGCCGAGAGTACCCCCCCTCCTAGTGGGGTTGGCCGAGGGGTACACATCCCCCCCCTTATGGTGTTGTCTCGTATAAATACCCCCCTCTTGGTAGGAATACTCTCCATAGTATTGTTACTATACCCAAAATATCTTAGCCGTATACCTTGTAGTATTCCAAAGATACCTCTATACGTAGAGCCCGGAAATACTACCTTATGTCCTTTTTGTCTCAAACCGAAACCCTAAGGAAAATCTTCACAGTTGGTTGAAGTATTAAGGAGAAGTTGCGTAGAACTTCTAAGGGTTGTTTGGAGCGGGTTGGAGCACCCGGAGTAGGAGCTAAGCGTTGCTCAGGATCGACATTTAACTTGGATAATTATGGGCTTATCGAGGTAAATATCTTGTCTCCCTATTGTATTTGAGTTTACATACTATTGATGTATAAGTATAAGTATATACAAGGAAAGTATATAAGAAGGAATTGAATCAGACTTACATGGGTATCAGACATGAGACTTGTGAAGTTTGACGGGTAGGGAAGGGCTGCCCAAATTTCCGTAGAATCTTGTATATAGATTAAATCTATAGAGTAGTCTAGACATTGATAGAATCGTATAACCTTTATAGGTTGAATGTTCTGCGAGTAGCATGTGCTACTTGAAAGGTGGACAAGGCTAGCCGGGTTATAGCCGTGGAGCGTTTTGCTAATAGTCGATAATCGTCGCGAGGTATGTGATTCTTCCTATACTCTTGAGCATGATATTTTAAAATATATATAGTACGGTAGACGTACGGGTGTTAACTGAATAATAATTACGGCAATGTCTTTTGACTTAAGCCTGAATAATAATTACGGCAATGTCTTTTGACTTAAGCCTGAATAATAAGAATCTTGAAGTAATTCAAAAGAGTTAAGAAACCTGTTGGAAAGAAGAGTAATACTTGGTTTTAAAAGCTTAAGAGTTATACTAGCTTTATGGGAAGTTAGGTATAACGGCTTAAGAGTGATAAAAAAAGAATGGTTTATTAATTTTAGAAGTTAAGAGACTTGATCTTAAAAGATAAGAGACTTGACTTAATTAATTAATATGAAATTTTGTGTGAAACCTCATTCGTGAGAAATGAGTACTTGGTTTTTAAAAGTAATAATGTTTCTTGATTTGAAATCGAATAAGTATCGAACAAACCACAAAGCGCTAATAAAGGGAAATGTTTTGACTAATAAAGTATTATTAAAACCAGTAGAAACTTCCATCTGCATAGAAGCTAAGATGAGACAAAATGATATTACATTTCCTAGATCATGGCTGCTGTAATAAAATTGTTATGAACAAGAATAAACTACTCACACATAAGGTATATGTTTCTCAAATTGTTTTAAAGGATTAAAACTATGAACTACGAAACCTTTCGAAAATGAGAAACTTGAGTAATTGAAATTAGGCAAACTTGAACGTTTGGAAAAGAATGTTTTTACTTGATTTTACAAAGAGAAGTGTTTTGATTTACTTCAAAAGATAATCACTCTATTACTACGGGTATTGTGTGACTTTTGTGAAAGTAAAGTATCTTTTAAAGAGTTAATATATGAAGTACTTTGGGGATAAAAACCCGATCTTGTTAATCTTATAGTAGAAAGTACCTTGTGTATATAACTTGATTGTGTTGGTTTGTGATAGCCTTGTAATACTTTCTTGTTGATTTGATAAGAAAACATGCTAGGATGCTACGTGTGTTAGTATCTTGTGATGTTTGTGTAAAGGGGTTTTCCCTCGATTGCGCTTAAGTTGTTTAACTATCAGCCGTTATGTTGATATTGTACCACTCACCTTGACATGTTTCCGGAGGTTAAGGCCCCTCCACGCGGTAGACTCAGCGGTCTGTGGGACCTATGATTCGAGGATACCTCACGCGGGTCCAGGGGCCTATGCGAGCTACGAGTTCCGTGTTAGTGTGCGGCCTTTATGGTCATGCGGTCACGTGGCCTACGCGGATCGCGAGTCGAGCGGACGCCGGAGTAGCTACCTCGATGCGGGAATACCTCATGCGGGCCTATGAGATTGGCCTATGCGAGTGCGAAAGTTCGAGGCTAGACGCGCATTGATATCTGCGGCGACCGGCCTTTGATCATGTGACGGTCTAGACAGATCTCATGATGCGATTTATGACCTTGTTGGTACCGCTGGTGTTAGTAGTCGGCTATGCCTTCGCATTTACCCCGTGACGGTTTTACTATGACACAGTGGGACTGGTGTTCATGTATTCCTTGGTGCTTTTATATCATAGATCGCGGTGAGGAAGGTATTCCACGGGCATGATTGATGTTGTGGGCGTGAGACCCATAGTTATATTTGAGTGATGACTTTGAGGCACGAGTCCCCGACTTGACATGATCGCTATTTATCAGGAACCGTAGTTTGGTTATCATACATATCTCCCGCTTTATATAGACTACTATGATTTCATTTACGATATTTTCAATTTCACATACTTGGTACTGTTGTCGACCTCGCCCGGGGCTGCGTTCATGCCGCAGTAAAGGTACACCGCCGTTGATCCTCGCCTCTTGGTCACGATTCGGCGTTTGGGAAGCTCCGTTTCTCGAGGCCTATCTTCGTATAGTCCCCGTTGTTGTAGGTTCTTACATTCAGGGTATGGCGACGGCCCCGTCCGTCGTTGTTGTCATAACATTCGTAAGTGTAGTAATCTTGTTGTGGCGGGGTTGTAATGGGATGTAACTGTTCGGATTTAAGTTTTATATATTATGCCGAAAGGCGAATTTTCTCAAATAATTGTTTTACACTTCTTGATATTTCATGTCTTCTTTTATGTTCACTGATTACTGACGATGTCTACTGGGTGCCCGGTAAGGCACGACCACGGCCCGGTTGGGTTGTGACAAAAGTGGTATCGAGCGATTAATCCTCGGAAAGTGTCTACTGCACCGTATCGATGAAGTCTTGATTATCGGTGTGTTGTGCACCACGCCAATAATCAGGAGGCTATAGGATATTTAGGATTGGTTTCCATTCTTCTCACTCTGAGATCGTGCCTTAGAGCTGTGTTATAAGTTGGACCCCTTTAACGTATTTCTTTCCCTTACCGTTATGCCTCCGTGTAGGGCAAACCCGGGCCTAGGAGGCGCGCAGGCGGAGCCGCTGAGTAGTACAGAGGGTTACGAGGGCACAGGCCCAATCATCACCTGGGGTGGTGTTTCAGTCGGGGAGTTATGCTACGTCACCAGCCCCAACAGAGTTTAGTACAGCGGCAGCAGTTCCTACTGCGACCATGATATATGAACCTTCAGTTCCACGACCGGGGACAGAGAATATAGATTGCAAAGAGGCAACCCTGTTACTAGCTATGGATTTGGCTACCAGAGAGTATACCGATGTACCGCAAGTCTTGATGAATATCTAAGAGAGGGTTGTGCAAGAGTAATTCTTCAGTTAGGCTTGAGCATGGCCTGTGTACGGGCTTATGCGCAGCAGGCCAAGAAACGTAGAGATCGACGAGTTAACGAAGGACAGCAGAAGAGGGCCAGAACAGCAGGGTCCTTTGATAACTTTCGAGGCGAATCGCCTCACCAGCAGATTAGATATGCACATCCACCTGTGCAGAGTGGTCCTCCACAGGGTTCAGGACGTTCAGAGTATGCCGGAGTTGGTCAGAGCTCCAGGGCTTCTGGTTTGCAGATACACGAAGGTTTTCCCCAATGTTCGCAGTGTGGCAGACGTCACCTCGGGGAATGTCGTCTTTTTGGTTGGAGCTTGTTTTACCGGCGGCCAGCAGGGACATTTTGCGAGGAATTGTCCGACTAAGGGTGGCGCGGAAGTAGGAGGACTTAGCCTTCAGGATCGGTGGGTAGTTCGTCACCTTCCTTAGCTATGCGCCCAACAGGGCAGGATTGATTAGAACGACAGAGGGAAGTGAAGCGGTAGAGATAGGTATATCCTTAACCCTCTAGAGATTTGTATGGGTGCTAAGAGGAGTATACCTTAAGTGTTATGTTAAATTGTGATTGAAATCATGGTTAGTTAGAAAGGTAAGATTGGGGATTAGGGAAAGTATGAGCCTTAGAGTTTTATACGTAGAGACCTTAGAGGCAAGGCCATCTCGAGTAAAGGACTTATATTTTTACGTTTAACCCTTATCGGAGTGCCTAGTGCACGTAAGATGTACTTGTGTGATAAGTCCCTGAGTAGTGTGAATAAAAGAGGGTAGTTGAGCTAAGAACACCGCTAGGTTTTCGTAACGTGATTTGTGAGATTGTTCCGGATCGGGGAGTTAGTGTTTTTGCGCGAAAGTGGGTCGGGTTGAGGCCATGTTGTGGGTCAACCCGCAGACTGTTTTGTGATGGGGTCAGTTCGGGGTGGTCCCGCCAGGTGGTAGGGTCACGAGGGTGTTAGGCCTAAGTTTAGTTAACCATTGTGCGAGTTCGTGGATGCGTTCGACCAGTAGTTGGGCCGATGAGGACAGTTCCTCTTGTCCTTCAGTCAGGATTGTTTACCCGGCAGAGGGCTATGCGAGATGTTATATCAAGAAGGTTGTAAGGTTGCACGAGGTGCCTACTGTTACACCCCGTACTTACAGGACATGTTTTAAGAACATAAGTAAGAACTCACAAGTGATAAGATTTGAGACTTGTAAGAATTTTATCGGAATTATGAAATTGTCGGAAAACGTATTATTGTGACGAATGGGAGGGTGACACGTGTCACCCCCCTTAGATGATGCCTTGGACGATTTTTGCAAGGGCTAAAGGGTCATTGGACCTTTGTTGGCAAGACAAGTCTTGCAACTTGAAAGCTTGATATGTTTGACTTAGTCAAAGGGACAATTAGTCTTGGTATTTGTTAGACCTCATCCTAGCCAACCATTTGTGCACACCTTGACCCCTCCATGTCCCTATATAATACTAGTAGCAAGACAAGAGTTCCACACTTAGCTAAAATTTACAAAAAATTGTAGAACAAGAGAGGGAGGCTCACGGGTTGGGCATCCATAAGAGGAAAAAAATTTGTTTGTTGTCCAATAATCTCCCCACTTTAAACCAAGGTTCCTAAGTGTATTGTGAGTATATCTCAATAGAAAAATCCCGGAAAAAGAGAGTTTTCGTATTAGTCGCAAGGTGAAAACCTAATGGCTTTTCTAGGTTTTGGTTGGAAGTTTGAAGGAAAATTGTTGGTATGGTTCTAAGGGTCTCAAGTAGCGGATTGAAGTATCTTGGAGAGTCTCTAAGTTGCTAAGGAACGACTTCGGATTTGAAGATTGGATTGAGATTCGTTGAGGTATAATCTTGTTCTTTGAAAGTGTTACAAGATTATATATTTTTATTGTTGTTGTTAGATTTACGTGTTGCTAGCATGAAGTTGATATGTAGAAGTTTATAAGGATTGTGGATTGATTGTAAGCCTTGGAAATCCGGAATGTAATGTAAGCCATGTTAAGTTGGATTTCAATTTAGTCGTTATTAGAATCGTCGCATGTTATTGATTTGAAGATTGTGATAGTTTTAATCAAATGCGACTTGATATCATGTTATGTTAACAATTTGGATTGAAATGGAAATTTGATAAGAATTTAGTATTGTTGAACTCAAGGTGGCCGAATTTGGACTTGTAGTTTGTATTAGTTTGTTATTCATTTATATTAGACTACCTTCTAAATTGTGAGCCAAATGGGTCATTTAGTTATTCATTTGTCTTGGACTACCTTCTATATTGTTGTGAGCCAATTGGGGTTGTTTGGTTATTGTATTCGGCCTTGAAAAGGTGGCAAAGTAAGTAAAAACAAAGGAGGTCTTTGTCCGATTTTCCGTAGAATTTAGCGACTTAGCACCTAGAATATTCTACGTATGAAGTAAGAGGTTAATGGACGTATGGTGACCATTATAGGTTGATGTACTAAGTATAGCGTATCCTACTTGAAGAATGGAATAGCTCAAGGTTGAAGTACTTTGGAGCATTTTGCTACTTGTCGACAATCGTCGCGAGGTATGTGAACCTCTACTTTCTTTGGCATGATCCTACGTATGAAATATCCATGTGATAGTATTTCAAGATTCCTTCTACTCTTAGAAGTTAAGAGGTATTTACATTGTTGAATCTAAGTTAAAAGTATGTTTAAATTGTCCTAAGTCCTTACTAGGTCTTATGGGAGACGTTAGTAAGAATGGTTAGGAAATTATGAGATTTGATTTAAAGGCTATGTGTCTTGATTTGTTTAAAGTAAGTAAGTTGATTTTTATGTTTGAAAATGACTTGAATTTATATGTGAAAAGGGGATTGGTTTTAAAAGTGTAGATGACATGATTTTACAAGTATAAGTAAATGGACTTTAAAGAATGTATGTTATGAAGTTTTAAGACTATGAACTTTGATTTTCTTTAAAGGATTATGAAACTTTATTTTTCAAGTTATGGGACTTGATTTCTAAAGTATAAGCGACATGATTTGAAAGAGTGTATGCTACGAGGTGTTAAGGCTATAAGCCTTGATTTTATAAGTGGAAATGGCTTAATTTTACAAAGTATGGCTTCTTAATTTATTTCAAAAGTTAAGAAGATGGTTTCCAAAAGAGTATGTGACTTGAGCTTTAAAAAGAAAGGAGTTCTATGATTCTTTTTAAGTATGTATGTATGTAGTATTTTTGGATCTAGTTTTCCTAATGTTGTAAGAATAAAAGTGTCTTAAGTTCTCTAAAATGAAAGGTTGTTATAATAACTTTATGGGAAGTTGTTATGACGACTTAAGAAGAAGTGAAAAGATGGTTTGAAAATGTTATGTAAGGAAAATACAGAGCCTACAAATAGGCGGATTACGTTATGAAATACACCGAGCCTACAAATAGACGGATTACGTTATGAAATACACCGAGCCTACAAATAGGCGGATTACGTTATGAAATACACCGAGCCTACAAATAGGCGGATTACGCTATGAGATACACCGAGCCTACACATGGCGGATTACGCCATATTACCCCGAGCCTACACATAGGCCGGGTTACGTCATCGTACACCGAGCCCCACAGGCGGGACGGATTATGTTATATGATTCCACAGTACACCGAGCCCCACAGGCGGGCCGGATTATGTTATATGATTCCACAGTACACCGAGCCCCACAGGCGGGCCGGATTATGTTATATGATTCCATAGTACATCGAGCCCCACAGGCGGGCGGATTATGTTATATGATTCCACGACACCGAGCCCCACAGCGGGCGGATTATGTCACATGATTCATCAAGACACCGTGTCCCAAATGGGCGGATTATGTTATGTAAGATATGTAAGTTATGTGAAAAGGCCGGATTAAACTCTTAAGTATGTATGTAGGAATATGTTGTTAAATCTTATTGAAAGGAGGAAAGGCAGTTAATATATGATTGATTTGGAGTTAAAATGACATTCTTTTATACAGATATGATTTGGTTATTGCATTTATTTCGTTTCCATACTTGCACTTTTGTTATCGACCCCGGCCGATTGCGTTCATGCCCGCAGTGATAGTACAGGTTGGTGATCCTTGCTTTTAGGATCTCTTCGATTTTGGAAAGAAGCTTCTTTCACTCCGAGGCTTATCTTTTAGTACGGTTTCACGATGTGGTAGACTTATGTACATTCGGGGTATGGCGGGAGCCCCGCCGCAGTTTTAATTCTTAGAGGTCTGTAGTCACATGTTGTGGGTCGGTTTGTAAAAAGAAAGGGATGTAACTGCTGTTGTTATGTATATGTATATGTGTCCAGGAAGGTAGCCTTATCGGCTAGCCTGTGGTTTAATTTCTCGTTATTTTATTTTATAAGTTTCATGTATGTTCATTGCTATTCTCTCGACGTATACGAACAGGGTGCCTGTGTAGGGCACGATCGCCCGGGGTCGGGTCGTGACAAAAGTGGTATCAGAGCAGTTAGTCCTCGGAAAGTGTCTACAGACCGTGTCTAGTAGAGTCTTGATTATCGGTGTGTTGTGCACCACATCTATAATCAGGAGGCTGCAGGACATGTAGGATTGGTTTCCATTCTTCTCACTCTGAGATCGTGCGATAGAGCTGTGTTGTTAGGGTCGTCTCTCCCTAACGAGTTATGTTGATTGCAGCTACGAGAAAGGCAGCAGTGACCCAGGAATGACTATGTGGATTGCGTATCCAGGTTGGTAATGATTGTAGTATAGTTGGTATTGTGACATACATCTATACGGAGTTATGTATGAGGGTCAGACGCGTGTTGCCTAGAATGATTTTAGATTACCAGGAATTGGTAAAGACTAACTAGATACCGGGAAGGTATGGAATAGTTAATGAATTTTCGCCAAGGTTTTGTGTTTTATTTGAGATAATTGGGAAAAGATGAGTATCGACAGGGTAGTGAACCCTAAGAAGCCATGTTAAGGAACCTAACGGAATGTCATGTTAATAGATTAAGGCTGCGTAGTAGGCTTAAGAGAATTGTGCGGATGAGGTCCGCGTAGAGTGAGTAATGGTTGTTGTGATCGAGACAACATGGTTTTGGTTTTATGAGAAGTTTTGTACCCGTTTACTGGGGATGGTAAGGTAGGCTTGGAGCATGAAAATTTGCGAGCCTAAGAATATTGATTATTGCCGAGACCTTAGGTATATAAGGCTTTCTCTGGCAATAAGATTTTAAGTCAGACCAAGGATAAGAGTTAAGTGCGTGACGAGTCGGGTTGAGGACTGTTACGGGTCTCCCATGGCGCTGGAATGGAGTGGGATCAGTTGGTAGTAGTTCGCCACGTGACAGGTCACGAGGGTGCAAGGCCCAAGTCTAGTTAATTGTTTTACGGGTTCGTGGACGCGTTCCACCGGAACCAGGTCGTGAAAGCCGGAAATGGTGGTATATTGTCTTATAGAGTGACTCCAAAGATTAGAGGCCAGAATTGGTATGGACGTTATGTATGTATGTTAGACAGAGTTGGAAATGCGAAAAGATAACCTCTTTTGGGCTTATGATGGACGGATATGCGTGTGCGAGGTATTAGGGCTATGTGTGGCATTATTAGTATGTCGGGGTTGTGAAAGGAAACTATGTCGCTAATCTTAAGTTTGACTCCGAAAGAACATTCGAGGACGAATGTTTCTAAGGGGGGAAGAATGTTACACCCCGTACTTACAGGACATGTTTTAAGAACGTAAGTAAGAACTCACAAGTGATAAGATTTGAGACTTGTAAGAATTTTATCGGAATTATGAAATTGTCGGAAAACGTATTATTGTGACGAATGGGAGGGTGACACGTGTCACCCCCCTTAGATGATGCCTTGGACGATTTTTGCAAGGGCTAAAGGGTCATTGGACCTTTGTTGGCAAGACAAGTCTTGCAACTTGAAAGCTTGACATGTTTGACTTAGTCAAGGGGACAATTAGTCTTGGTATTTGTTAGACCTCATCCTAGCCAACCATTTGTGCACACCTTGACCCCTCCATGTCCCTATATAATACTAGTATCAAGACAAGAGTTCCACACTTAGCTAAAATTCACAAAAACTTGTAGAACAAGAGAGGGAGGCTCACGGGTTGGGCATCCATAAGAGGGAAAAAAATTTGTTTGTTGTCCAATAATCTCCCCACTTTAAACCAAGGTTCCTAAGTGTATTGTGAGTATATCTCAATAGAAAAATCCCGGAAAAAGAGAGTTTTCGTATTAGTCGCAAGGTGAAAACCTAATGGCTTTTCTAGGTTTTGGTTGGAAGTTTGAAGGAAAATTGTTGGTATGGTTCTAAGGGTCTCAAGTAGCGGATTGAAGTATCTTGGAGAGTCTCTAAGTTGCTAAGGAACAACTTCGGATTTGAAGATTGGATTGAGATTCGTTGAGGTATAATCTTGTTCTTTGAAAGTGTTACAAGATTATATATTTTTATTGTTGTTGTTAGCTTTACGTGTTGCTAGCATGAAGTTGATATGTAGAAGTTTATAAGGATTGTGGATTGATTGTAAGCCTTGGAAATCCGGAATGTAATGTAAGCCATGTTAAGTTGGATTTCAATTTAGTCGTTATTAGAATCGTCGCATGTTATTGATTTGAAGATTGTGATAGTTTTAATCAAATGCGACTTGATATCATGTATGTTAACAATTTGGATTGAAATGGAAATTTGATAAGAATTAGTATTGTTGAACTCAAGGTGGCCGAATTTGGACTTGTAGTTTGTATTAGTTTGTTATTCATTTATATTAGACTACCTTCTAAATTGTGAGCCAAATGGGGCTGTTTAGTTATTCATTTGTACTGGACTACCTTCTATATTGTTGTGAGCCAATTGGGGCTGTTTGGTTATTGTATTCGGCCTTGAAAAAGGTGGCAAAGTAAGTAAAAACAAAGGAGGTCTTGTCAGATTTTCCGTAGAATTTAGCGACTTAGCACCTAGAATATTCTACGTATGAAGTAAGAGGTTAATGGACGTATGGTGACCAGTATAGGTTGATGTACTAAGTATAGCGTATCCTACTTGAAGAATGGAATAGCTCAAGGTTGAAGTACTTTGGAGCATTTTGCTACTTGTCGACAATCGTCGCGGTATGTGAACCTCTACTTTCTTTGGCATGATCCTACGTATGAAATATCCATGTGATAGTATTTCAAGATTCCTTCTACTCTTAGAAGTTAAGAGGTATTTACATTGTTGAATCTAAGTTAAAAGTATGTTTAAATTGTCCTAAGTCCTTACTAGGTCTTATGGGAGACGTTAGTAAGAATGGTTAGGAAATTATGAGATTTGATTTAAAGGCTATGTGTCTTGATTTGTTTAAAGTAAGTAAGTTGATTTTTATGTTTGAAAATGACTTGAATTTATATGTGAAAAGGGGATTGGTTTTAAAAGTGTAGATGACATGATTTTACAAGTATAAGTAAATGGACTTTAAAGAATGTATGTTATGAAGTTTTAAGACTATGAACTTTGATTTTCTTTAAAGGATTATGAAACTTTATTTTTCAAGTTATGGGACTTGATTTCTAAAGTATAAGCGACATGATTTGAAAGAGTGTATGCTACGAGGTGTTAAGGCTATAAGCCTTGATTTTATAAGTGGAAATGGCTTAATTTTACAAAGTATGGCTTAATTTATTTCAAAAGTTAAGAAGATGGTTTCCAAAAGAGTATGTGACTTGAGCTTTAAAAAGAAAGGAGTTCTATGATTCTTTTAAGTATGTATGTATGTAGTATTTTGGATCTAGTTTTCCTAATGTTATAAGAATAAAAGTGTCTTAAGTTCTCTAAAATGAAAGGTTGTTATAATAGCTTTATGGGAAGTTGTTATGACGACTTAAGAAGAAGTGAAAAGATGGTTTGAAAATGTTATGTAAGGAAAATACACCGAGCCTACAAATAGGCGGACACGTTATGAATACACCGAGCCTACAAATAGGCGGATTACGTTATGAAATACACCGAGCCAACAAATAGGCGGATTACGTTATGAAATACACCGAGCCTACAAATAGGCGGATTACGTTATGAGATACACCGAGCCTACACATAGGCCGGATTACGCCATATTACCCCGAGCCTTCACATAGGCCGGGTTACGTCATCTTACACCGAGCCCCACAGGCGGGCCGGATTATGTTATATGATTCCACAGTACACCGAGCCCCACAGGCGGGCCGAATTATGTTATATGATTCCACAGTACACCGAGCCCCACAGGCGGGCCGGATTATGTTATATGATTCCAGAATACACCGAGCCCCACAGGCGGGCCGGATTATGTCACATGATTCATCAGTACATCGTGTCCCGCAAATGGGCCGGATTATGTTATGTAAGATATGTAAGTTATGTGAAAAATGCTGGATTAAACTCTTAAGTATGTATGTAGGAATATGTTGTTAAATCTTATTGAAAGGAGGAAAGGAACGGTTAATATATGATTGATTTCAGGAGTTAAAATGACATTCTTTTATACAGATATGATTTGGTTATTGCATTTTATTTACATTTCCATACTTGCACTGTTATCAATTTCTTCGGGCCGCGTTCATGCCCGCAGGTGATAGGTACACAGGTTGGTGATCCTTGCTTTTAGGATCTCTGTTCAGTTTTTGGAAAGAAGCTCCTTTCACTCCGGAGGCTTATCTTTTGGTACGGTTTCCCTGATGTGGTAGACTTATGTACATTCAGGGGTATGGCGGGGCCCTGTCCCGCCGCAGTTTTAATTCTTAGAGGTCTGTAGTCACATGTTGTGGGTCGGTTTGTAAAAAGAAAGGGATGTAACTGATGTTGTTATGTATATGTATATGTGTCCAAGAAGGTAGCCTTATCGGCTAGCTTTGTGGTTTAATTTCTCGTTATTTTATTTTATAAGTTTCATGTATGTTCACGCTATTCTCTCGACGTATACGAACAGGTGCGGGTAGGGCACGATCATGCCTTGAGTCGGGTCGTGACACCTACTTTCACCTTATGACAGGCAGTGAATCCCAGGTTGTGGCTATTTCGTTTTTTGGAAGTTTTACCAGGCAGGGTTAGGAACTCAGGTGAGTCTCGACCGCATTCGCCTCGCCGTTGTTTGGATTTCAGGGGTAGTTGTGAGGATTGCTGTCTCCTGTTGAGGGAGTGTTTTATAGCTACCATTTCAGTTTTCGGATGTCGCCTTATGAAGCCTTAGGGGCGGAAGTGTAAGTTGTCGGTCGATTGGTTCGATGTTGGCAAGGTTCAGATTGTTGGTTCATAACCGGTTTCAGCAGAATGTGGCTAGGGTGTGACGAGTTTTGTGGAAACTTAGCCCGAGTTACCTTGGGCCTTTCAGATCATGTGAGGAATAGGCCAGGTTACATATAGTTAGCATTGCCGTCCGACTTAGGAGGCAGTACGTCCGGTCATTCGTGTTGCTATGTTCTGGAAAGTATCGGAGATCCATCCAGAGTGTTCCCAGTTAATGATGACCAAGTTAGAGATAGTAACCCAGAGATTTGGAAACCGAATCAGTAACAGAAATATGGTAAGTTATGAGAAAGAGTTCGAGGTATGCGAAGCGGCAGCGTAAGGGAAGAAACGAGCATGTATTGCGAGCATAGATGTGATCATTTCTTTTGTATGGAGAAGGTGCGAAGGAAGAATATTTTAGACCTCGGGTGAGTGCTTTTGTGATGTTAGAGGTGTTTCCTCGTGGACTTGGATGTAAGTATTTGCGCAGGTGTTTCTGTGGCCAGTTGTGGCAGGATTGTTCTCGTAAGTATAATAGTGAAGACTATACTGGCGCACGTTTGTTTTGAGACTTAGAAGGAACATTCGGGACGAATGTTTCTAAGGAGGGGAGAATGTTATACCGTATTTCGCAGTATATGCGTGGGGCGCACGTAGAAAAGTTTGAAGCTTAAAGTAGGCTTGGCCGATTTTATTTTGTGCACAACCCCCGATTAGAGTCGTTTTTCGACGAAACGTTTTACATAACTTGCGAAGGGAAAATTCCGGCTATGTCATTTTTAATTTTTGTGGATTTTTCCGAGAGACGAAACATTTTGGACCAACGAGAGGGCGACACTTGTCACCCTCAAGTTGGTGGAGTGTGGGGCGGCACATGGGACGATTTGGAGTCAAGGGTTGGTAGGATATTTTGTAGATATTTGTGTGGTAGATGGATAAGGTACACATGGATGAATCTTGACCCTACACTTGCCTTGCACTTGGCATGATCTTGGCCATTAGTTGGCCATTGCTTGACCTATAAATACCCCCCTATCTGGAAGAGTTCTTCATCCACTCCTCACTTCCTCAAGTCTTGAAACCCCTCCCCCATTTCGTGAAGGCCCTTGGCCGAGAGTCCCTCCCCTTAGCGTGAGGCCCTGGCCGAGAGCCCTCCCCTGGCCGAGTACCCCCTCCAGTGGGGTTGGCCGAGGTACACCCCCTTGTGGTGTTGTCTCATATAAATACCCCCCCCCCTCTTGGTAGGAATACTCTCCATAGTATTGTTACTATACCCAAAATACCTTAGACGTATACCTTGTAGTAATCCAAATATACAAATATACGTAGACCCCGGAAATAATACCTTATGTCCTTTTTGTCTCAAACCGAAACCCTAAGGAAAATCTTCAGTTGGTTGAAGTATTAAAGAGAAGTTGCGTAGAACTTCTAAGGGTTGTTTGGAGCGGGTTGAGCACCGGAGTAGGAGCTAAGCGTTGCTCAGGATCGACATTTAACTTGGATAATTATGGGCTTATCGAGGTAAATATCTTGTCTCCCTATTGTATTTGAGTTTACATACTATTGATGTATAAGTATAAGTATATACAAGGAAAGTATATAATAAGGGAATTGAACTGTACTTACATAGGATCAGACATAAAGAGACTTGTGAAGTTTGACGGGTAGGGAATGGCTGCCCAAATTTCCGTAGAATCTTGTATATAGATTAAATCTACAGAGTAGTCTAGACATTGATAGACTCATATAACCTTTATAGGTTGAATGTTCTGCGAGTAGCATGTGCTACTTGAAAGGTGGACAAGGCTAGCCGGGTTATAGCCGTGGAGCGTTTTGCTAATAGTCGATAATCGTCGCGAGGTATGTGATTCTTCCTATACTCTTGAGCATGATATTTTAAAATATATATAGTACGGTAGACGTACGGGTGTTAACTGAATAATAATTACAGCAATGTCTTTTGACTTAAGCCTGAATAATAATTACGGCAATGTCTTTTGACTTAAGCCTGAATAATAAGAATCTTGAAGTAATTCAAAAGAGTTAAGAAACCTGTTGGAAAGAAGAGTAATACTTGGTTTTAAAAGCTTAAGAGTTATACTAGCTTTATGGGAAGTTAGGTATAACGGCTTAAGAGTGATAAAAAAAGAATGGTTTATTAATTTTAGAAGTTAAGAGACTTGATCTTAAAAGATAAGAGACTTGACTTAATTAATTAATATGAAATTTTGTGTGAAACCTCATTCGTGAGAAATGAGTACTTGGTTTTTAAAAGTAATAATGTTTCTTGATTTGAAAATCGAGAATAAGTATCGAACAAACCACGCAGGCGCTTAATAAAGGGAAATGTTTTGACTAATAAAGTATTATTAAAACCAAGAGAGAAATGTTATACCCGTAGTTGCAGGGTATGTATGTGAGGACGTCACGTGCAGAGTGCAGAAATTTTGAAAAGAAAGAAAGATGTGAGTTTTAGTGGAAAAGTTTCGGTTATTTGTGAAGAAAAAGGTTCGTTAATGGGAATTGGATTCCCAGATTTGGTATTTGGACTTCATAGATTATATTAGAATTTTGAGATTTTATTTTCGGAAATGGTCACGTGGGCCCACGGAGAAATTTACTGATTTGGGGCCCACTTTGTTTTCGAGATTTTGGCCATTGTGGATATTTTTGGAAGACGTTTTTGAGGGCCAATAGGAGGTGACACGTGTCACCCCGCCAGTGGCTCGCCGAATGACATTTGTGCACAACACCCTGCTAGAGTCGTTTCGACGAAACGTTTGCGTAACTGCGCGGAAAATTCGCTATGTCGTTTTGTATTTTTGCGGATTTTTCCGAGAGGCGAAACATTTTGGACCAACGGGAGGGTGACATGTGTCACCTCACATCGAAGCAAGCGGCGCAACCTCGACGATCGTTCACGCCTCGCCAATCGCTCCTTGTTTTGTGCCTTGTTTTGGCCTTGTTTGGTGCATTGTTTTGTGGCATGTTTTGTGGAGTAGGGGTTAGGTGCACTTGGCTTAATCTTGCCCTTACACTTGCTATACACTTGGAAGGATCTTGCCTCGTTGGCCTTTGGTTTTGCTATAAATACCCCCCTAAGTGTGAAGACTTCATCCATTCCAAAAACTTCCAAGTCTTGAAACCCTCTCCTCCCCCTTTGTGAGCTCTTAGCCGAGAGCCTCCCCTCCCCTTTTCGTGTGGCTTTTGGCGAGGGTTCCCTCCCGCTGTGGTGCTAGTGGGTACCCACTAGCCTAGTTGTTTTCGTATAATACCCCTCCCTTGTGGTATTGAAATACTTCTCCTAGTATTGTTATAATGCCCAAAATACCTTAGCCTTGTACCTTGTAGTATTCCAAAGATACCTCTTTACGTAGAGCCCGGAAATACTACCTTTTGTCCTTTTAGTCTCAAACCGAAACCCTAAGGAAATCTTCATAGTTGGTTGAAGTATTTGAGTAGAAGTTGGTTAGAACTTCTAGGGTTGTTTGGAGTGGTTTGAGCGCAGTGGAGCTAAACCTTGCTCAGGATCGACTTTTATCTCGGATAATTTTGGGCTTGTCGAGGTAAATATTCTTGTCCCCTTATTGTAATTGGAGATTACATGTTGTATGATTATATAGTTGAAGTATACTATATATAGAACTGAACATTATTGTGGCAATGTCTTTTGACTTAAGCTGAAGAATAAAGAATCGAATCAGTATTTACATAGTATTGTGCGGTAGACTTGTGTAGTATCGTAGAATTGTACACGTCCGGTTAGGCGTGTAAACCACACTGGTTGGCTTGGTAGCGGCCTCGATAGAGGAGGAGATTTACGCTGTTGTGGTGAGGTGCCGAATTTTACGTAGAAAGATAGAAACTTGTGTTTTGGGGTTAATAGACGTTTGTGACCTTTATAGGTGAAAGTACTAAGAGTAGCGTATTTTACTCGAGAGTGGAAAGGGCTAGCAAGGTTGTAGTACTTGGAGCATTTTGCTTTGTCGATAAATCGTCGCGAGGTATGTGAACCTCTTCCTATCTTTTCTAGCATGATTGTTGTGAACTATGTAGTGCGGTGAGACGCATGTGCTAAGTGATTTGGTTGGTTTAAAACATAGGGTGTTATAATAGCTTTATGGGAAGTTAGTTATAACGACCTTATGTAGTGAAAATGGTTTGATGTTAGAAGTTAAGAGACTTGATCTTATAAGATAAGAGACTTAACTTATTTGTTTTAATGTGAATGTTTGTGTGAAACCTCATTCGTGAGTAATGAGTACTTGGTTTTATTTAAAGGGATAATGTTTCTTGATTTGAAATCGAATGTGTATCGACAGACCAACTGCAGCGTTAATAAAGGAAAATGTATTGAATAATGATGAATTGTATTAAAACCGAGAAACCTCCATCCGCATAGAAACTAAGATGAGACAAAATGATATACATTTTCTAGATCATGGTCATTGTAATAAGAATGTTGTAAACAAGAATAGCCTACTCTCACGTGAGACATATATTACTCAATTGTTCTAAAAAGGAATCAAGTGATTAAGTTTGGGAACTATGAAACCATTTGAAAATGAGAAGCTTGAGTAATTGAAACTAGGCAAACTGGAACTTAGGAAAAGAATGTTGTTACTTGATTTTTGAAAAGGAATGTGGGTTGGTCATTCTAATACTACGGGTATCGGGTGACTTTTATAAAAGTAATGGATCTCTTTTAAAAGAACTTAATGTATGTAGTACTTTGGGATTAAAAACCCGGACTTTGGCATAAAATGAAAGTACTTTGAGTTGTGTGAAACTTGCCTATGCTTGTTGGTGTGAAACTTGCCTATGCTTGTTGTTGTGAAACTTGCCTATGCTTGTTGTTGTGAAACTTGCCTATGCTTGTGATGATAGCCTTTGTTGTGCAAGTGTGGTATTTACGTATTCTGCGTCTCGATGAGTGGTCGACTTGTTGAGAACTTACTTGGACGTGCTGGCAGTGATGGAGAATTCCACGGGTATGTTTCCATTTTGATTACTGTCTTGTTGTTGATGTCACATGGACATGTCTACACCGATGCAGTATTCCGGGGGCATGCGGCCATGCGGTCGGGTTGATTACCCGATATATTGTTATTGTGGTTACATGGACATGTCTACACCGAGGTAGAATTCCGGGGCATGTGGCCATGCGGCAGGGTTGATCACCCAGTATATTGTTGTTGATGTCCCACGGGCGTGTCGACACCGAGGTAGAATTCCGGGGGCATGTGGCCATGGGGCATTGGTATTATTGTTGCATCATGGACATGTCTACACCGATGCAGAATTCCGGGGGCATGCGGCCATGATGCGAACATGATTGATGTTGTGGGCGTGAGACCCATAGTTATATTTGAGTGATGACTTGAGGGCGTGAGTACCTCGATCGACATGATCGCTTATGTTGTGAATCGTAGTTTGGTTATCATACATGTCTCTGCTTTATATAGACTAGTATGATTTCATTCTGATTTTTACGATTTCACATACTTGGTACTGTTATCTTGACCTCCTTCGGCCGAGCGTATAAAGAGGCGAGCCTCTCACTCGAAACGAGCCCAACCGTGGCTCTCCGTATGGCACATCACGAGAAGGGCCGTTGGGCATGCCTCGGGGATCGCAAGCGGCCGTACACTTTGTAGGTCGCTGAGAAGGTTAATGCCTCGAGCGCCTTCGCACGATTACAAAAGTGGTATCGAGCGATTAATCCTCGGAAAGTGTCTGCACCGCGTGTCTAGTAGAGTCTTGATTATCGATGTGTTGTGCACCACATCTATAATCGGAGGTCTGCAGGACATTTAGGATTGGTTTCCATTCTTCTCATTCTGAGATCGTGCCTTAGAGCTGTGTTGTAAGTGGGACCCCTCTGACGTATCTCGTTTTTACCAGTTATGCCTCCGCGCAAGGCAACCAGAGGCCAGAAGGGCAAGGCAGCCGAGGGTGCTGCTAGTGAGATCTGAGGAGTACGAGGGCGCAGTCGGACAAAGACGAGGTTGTGCTTGACGGCGGGTTTTGTGGACGCCGCCCAGCGAGTTTAGAGCGCGGCGATGGGCCGAGACCGCAGCACTGAGCCTCCGGTCCGCGGCAGGCGGAGGAAATGGGTTACAAGGAGATGGCGATTCTGGCCGTGGTCGTGGCAGATATGAGGATAGGCCGGACGCAGTTCGATTCAGCGAAAGACTCGTGGTTCACCCCGAGCAGATAGTTTGAGGCTACGGACTTTACGAGTCAGAGCCGCGAGTTTTATGGGTCAAGGCACGAGGATGATCCGCAGGAGTTCATCCGGCGATTCTGGATCATGCGGGTGATCAAGGCTTGAGACCGAGTCTGTGACCTTTAGTTCGCATCGGCCGCGCGTGATACCGCATGATCGGGTTTGATTCAGGAGCTTTCGGGAGAGCATGCACTCCAGCAGGTATGGGATGAGTTTTGGGGCTTTCTCACGCACTTCTTGCCTCCGCGGATGAGGAGGGCACGGGCCAGATTTTTGATGCTTAGACAGAGCGGGCGACGGTTGGGAGTACAATGTGAGTTCGACTCATTGGCGTGACACCAGCGTTGGTAGCTAGTATGGAGGATCGAGTGCACCGATATGTTACGAGGCTCGATGATTACATGTCGAGGCATGTTCAGGAGTAGCTCTTCAGCCGGGCATGGACATTGCCCGCATGCAGGCTCATGCACTGGGATGTGAGGCACGGAGAGGTCGGCGGAATGACCAAGATCAGCAGAAGAGGGCCAGAACAACAGGGTCCTTTGGTGACTTTCGAGGCGGACCGCCTCAGCAACATACTAGTTTTGTACCTCCGCCAGTGCAGAGTGGTCCTCCACAACCTTCAGAGTATTCGGGAGCAGGTCAGGGCTCGAGGTTGAGTTTCAGGAAGTAAGTGTTGGCGGACGGTCACCCTACCTCGGTGGTCGATGTGGTAGACCGCATTTCGGGAGTGTCGTGGTGCGAGGGAGCTTGTTATTTTTGCGGCCAGCAGGGCCATTTTGCGAGGAACTGTCACCAAGGCGGTAGCACGGATGTTACGACTCGACCTACGGATCGATGGTGGTTCATCGCCTTCTATAGCATTACGCAGTGGGCAGGCTATGATTAGAGTGGAGCGGTAGCTTCAGGTACATCCTTAACCCTCTAGAGTTTTAGTATGCTTGTTATGATGGTCTCATTATTATGTGCTATATACGAATAGCGTTGTGTTAATTGTGAGTTAGAAAACATGCTTAGTTGGGAGGATACGTATGGGGGCATGGTAAGTGTGAACCTTAGACTATGTCACGACTGAGACCTTAGGGGTAAGGTCGTCTTGAGTTAAAGATTTATTTTGTGTTTGACCCTTATCAGAGTAGTGGTATACGTGGGATTTATTTGTGTGATAAGTCTGTGGGTAGTGTGAGATGGAAGTGGTAGCTTTCATGATGTGAATTAGTAAGATTGTTCCGGATCGGGGAACAAGAGTTTGGCGCGGTTGGGGGTCGGGTTGAGGACCATTTATGGTCAACCCGTAACCCGGTTTGGGGTGGGGTCAGTTCTGGGTGGTCCCGCCAGGTGGTAGGGTCACGAGGATGCTAGGCCCAAGTTTGTATGATCATCGTATGAGTTCGTGGACGCGTTCGACCAGAAGCGGTTCGTAAAGGCCGGGAATGGCCTTAAGGAAGTTTGAGGTTAGTAAGATGACCAAGTTTGGAGGTAGTGACTCCAGAGATTTTCGGGAACGGAAGTAACGACTGAAGTATGGTACGTACTGGGAGAGTTCAAGTGTTCGAGAAGGGCACGACGAGTAAGGAAAGAAGAGGACGTGTATTATTTCGTGGCCAAGCTGTGGCGTTGGCAACTTGTTAGAGGAACTTTATCGTTATCCGACTTGAGAAGGAACATTCGGGACGAATGTTTCTAAGGAGGGGAGAATGTTATACCCCGTAGTTGCAGGGTATGTTTGTGAGGACGTACGTACGAGAGTACGGCAGAAATTTTGAAAAGAAAGAAAGATGTGAGTTTTCGGCGGAAAAGTTTCCGGTTATTTGTGAAGAAAAAGGTTCGTTAATGGGAATTGGATTCCCAGATTTGGTATTTGGACTTCATAGATTATATTAGAATTTTGAGATTTTATTTTCGGAAATGGTCACGTGGGGCCCACGGAGAAATTCTGGTTTTGTGGGGCCCACTTTGTTTTCGAGATTTTGGCCATTGTGGATATTTTTCGGAAGACATTTTTTGAGGGCCAATAGGAGGGTGACACATGTCACCCCCGCCTAGGTGGCTTGGCCGAATGACATTTGTGCACAACACCCGGTTAGAGTCGTGTTTCGACGCAAAGGTTTTCGTAACTTGCGAAGGGAAAAATCCGGCTATGTCGGTTTTTATTTTGCGGCTTTTTACGAGAGTCGCAACAATTTGGACCAACCGGAGGGTGACATGTGTCACCTCACATCGGAAGCAAGCGGCAACCTCGACGGGCGATTGGTTCACGTCTCTTGGCCAATTGGCTCCTTGTTTTGTGCCTTGTTTTGGCCTTGTTTGGTGCATTGTTTTGTGGCATGTTTTGTGGAGTAGGGGTTAGGGTGCACTTGGCTTAATCTTGCCCTTACACTTGCTATACACTTGGAAGGATCTTGGCCCTTGGTTGGCCTTTGGTTTTGCTATAAATACCCCCCTAAGTGTGAAGACTTCATCCATTCCAAACACTTCCAAGTCTTGAAACCCTCGCCGCCCCCTTTGGGAGCTCTTAGCCGCGCGCCTCCCCCCGCCCCCTGTTCGTGTGGCCTTTGGCCGAGGGGTTCCCCTCCCCCCCTTTGTGGTGCTAGCCGGTGGGTACCCACTAGCCTTGTTGTTTCGTATAATACCCTCCTTGTGGTATTGAAAAACTTCTCCTAGTAGTGTTATAATGCCCAAAATACCTTAGCCTTGTACCTTGTAGTATTCCAAAGATACCTCTTTCGTAGAGCAGGAAATACTACCTTTTGTCCTTTTAGTCTCAAACCGAAACCCTAAGGAAATCTTCATAGTTGGTTGAAGTATTTGAGTAGAAGTTGGTTAGAACTTCTAAGGGTTGTTTGGAGTGGTTTGGAGCGCACGGAGTGGAGCTAAACCTTGCTCAGGATCGACTTTTATCTCGGATAATTTTGGGCTTGTCGAGGTAAATATTCTTGTCCCCTTATTGTAATTGGAGATTACATGTTGTAGGATTATATAGTTGAAGTATACTATATATAGAACTGAACATTATTGTGGCAATGTCTTTTGACTTAAGCCTGAAGAATAAAGAACTGAACTGTATTTACATAGGACTGTATTGCAGTAGACTTGTGTAGTATTACTGTGTAGAATTGTACACGTCCGGTTAGACGTGTAAACCCCCCCCCCCTGGTTGGCTTGGTAGCCTCCGATAGAGAGGAGATTTACTGTGTGTGGGACACGAATTTTCTGTAGAAAGATAGAAACTTGTGTTTTGGGGTTAATAGACGTTTGTGACCTTTATAGGTGAAAGTACTAAGAGTAGCGTATTTTACTCGAGGAGTGGAAAGGGCTAGCAAGGTTGTAGTACTTGGAGCATTTTGCTTTGTCGATAAATCGTCGCGAGGTATGTGAACCTCTTCCTATCTTTTCTAGCATGATTGTTGTGAACTATGTAGTACGGTAGACGTACATGTGCTAAGTGATTTGGTTGGTTTAAAACATAGGGTGTTATAATAGCTTTATGGGAAGTTAGTTATAACGACCTTATGTAGGTGAAAATGGTTTACTGATGTTAGAAGTTAAGAGACTTGATCTTATAAGATAAGAGACTTAACTTATTTGTTTTAATGTGAATGTTTGTGTGAAACCTCATTCGTGAGTAATGAGTACTTGGTTTTATTTAAAGGGATAATGTTTTACTGATTTCGGAAATCAGAATGTGTATCGACAGGACCGCTGCGTTAATAAAGGAAAATGTATTGAATAATGATGAATTGTATTAAAACCGGTAGAAACCTCCATCTGCATAGAAACTAAGATGAGACAAAATGATATACATTTTCTAGATCATGGTCTTTGTAATAAGAATGTTGTAAACAAGAATAGCCTACTCACGTGAGACATATATTACTCAATTGTTCTAAAAGGAATCAAGTGATTAAGTTTGGGAACTATGAAACCATTTTAAATTGAGAAGCTTGAGTAATTGAAACTAGGCATACTGGAACTTAGGAAAAGAATGTTTTTACTTGATTTTTGAAAATGAATGTGGGTTTGTCATTCTAATACTACGTATCGGGTGACTTTTATAAAAGTAATGGATCTCTTTTAAAAGAACTTAATGTATGTAGTACTTTGGGATTAAAAACAGGACTTTGGCATAAAATGAAAGTACTTTGAGTTGTGTGAAACTTGCCTATGCTTGTTGGTGTGAAACTTGCCTATGCTTGTTGTTGTGAAACTTGTCTATGCTTGTTGTTGTGAAACTTGCCTATGCTTGTGATGATAGCCTTTGTTGTGCAAGTGTGGTATTTACGTTACCGGCGTCTCGATGAGGCAGGTCGACTTGTGAGAACTTACTTGGAGCGTCTTTGGCGGTGATGGAGAATTCCACGGGTATGTTTCCATTTTGATTACTGTCTTGTTGTTGATGTCACATGGACAAGTCTACACCGATGCAGTATTCCGGGGGCATGAGGACATGCGGGCGGGTTGATTACGATATATTGTTATTGTGGTTACATGGACATGTCTACACCGAGGTAGAATTCGGGGCATGTGGCGTGCGGCGAGGTTGATCACCAGATATTATTGTTGATGTCACATGGGCGTTCACACCGAGGTAGAATTCCGGGCGTGGCCGTGGGCATTGGTATTATTGTTGCATCATGGACATGTCTACACCGATGCAGTCCGGCACGCGCCGTGATGCGAACATGATTGATGTTGTGGGCGTGAGACCCATAGTTATATTTGAGTGATGACTTGAGGCGTGAGTCCTCGATCGACATGATCGCTTTTATGTTGTGAATCGTAGTTTGGTTATCATACATGTCTCCCGCTTTATATAGACTAGTATGATTTCATTCTGATTTTTACGCCACATACTTGGTACTGTTAGATCGACCTCCTTCGGGCTGCGTTCATGCCGCAGTAGGTACATCGGTCGTGGATCCTCGCTCTTAGGATCTCGATTGGCGTTTGGGAAGCTCCGTTTCTCGAGGCTTATCTTTTGGTATGTGTTCTCGAGTTGTAGGTTCTTGTACATTCGGGGTATGGCGGGCCCACGTCGTCATAGTCGTGTAAATCTTAAGTCTGTAGTTGTTGTGGGCGGGGTTGTAAAGGATTAAACTGTTCGGAGTTTTATGTATATCTGAAGGCAACCGCTTTTGGTTGCTTTATTATTATATCTCTTGTTTCATGACTCATGTTTTGTTTTCCGCTGGTTTTCTCTGATGTTGTATCACTAGGGTGCCCGGGGTAAGGCACCAGTAACGGGCCCCGGAACGGGTCGTTACAAGAAACTTCCATCTGCATAGAAGCTAAGATGAGACAAAATGATATTACATTTCCTAGATCATGGCTGCTGTAATAAAATTGTTATGAACAAGAATAAACTACTCACACATAAGGTATATGTTTCTCAAATTGTTTTAAAGGATTAAAACTATGAACTATGAAACCTTTCGAAAATGAGAAACTTGAGTAATTGAAATTAGGCAAACTTGAACGTTTGGAAAAGAATGTTGTTACTTGATTTTACAAAGAGAAGTGTTTTGATTTACTTCAAAAGATAATCACTCTATTACTACGGGTATTGTGTGACTTTTGTGAAAGTAACGTATCTTTTAAAGAGTTAATATATGAAGTACTTTGGGGATAAAAACCCGATCTTGTTAATCTTATAGTAGAAAGTACCTTGTGTATATAACTTGACTGTGTTGGTTTGTGATAGCCTTGTAATACTTTCTTGTTGATTTGATAAGAAAACATGCTAGGATGCTACGTGTGTTAGTATCTTGTGATGTTTGTGTAAAGGGGTTTTCCCTCGATTGCGCTTAAGTTGTTTAACTACCAGCCGTTATGTTGATATTGTACCACTCACCTTGACATGTTTCCGGAGGTTAAGCTGCCCTCCGATGCGGGGTAGACTCAGGCGGGTTTGTGTGACCTATGATTCGAGGATACCTGCGCGGTCGGGGCACATGCGGAGCTACGAGTTCGGTGTTAGTGTGCGGCCTTTATGGTCATGCGGTCACGCGTGGCCACGCGGATCGCGAAGTCGAGCGGATGCAGGAGTAGCTACCCTCGACGCGGGAATACCTCATGCGGGCCTATGAGATTGGCCTACGCGAGTGCGGAAAGTTCGAGGCTAGACGCGCACATTGATCTGCGGGCGGTGACCGGCTTTGATCATGTGGCGGTGCAGACAGATCTCATGATGCGATTTATGACCTTGTTAGTGCGCGGGTGTTAGTAGTCGGATATGCCTTCGTACTTACCGTGCGGTTTTACTATGACACAGTGGGACACGGTGTTCATGTGTATTCCTTGGTGCTTTTATATCATAGGCTGGCGGTGAGGAAGGTATTCCACGGGCATGATTGATGTTATGGGCGTGAGACCCATAGTTATATTTGAGTGATGACTTTGAGGGTGTGAGTCCCTGACTTGACATGACTGCTTATTTATTGTGAACTGTAGTTTGGTTATCATACATGTCTCCTGCTTTATATAGACTACTATGATTTCATTTACGATTTTGATTTCACATACTTGGTACTGTTATGCGACCTCCTCGGGCCGCGTTCATGCCGCAGGTAAAGGTACACCAGTCGTTGATCCTCGCTCTTAGGGTCACAGTTCAGCGTTTGGGAAGCTCCGTTTCTCCGGAGGCTTATCTTGGTATAGTCCCCTGTTGTTGTAGGTGCTTACATTCAGGGGTATGACGGGGCCCTGTCCCGTCGTTGTTGTCATAACATTCGTAGAGGTCTGTAGTACTGTTGTGGGCAGGGTTGTAATGGGATGTAACTGTTCGGATTTAAGTTTTATATATTATGCCGAAAGGCGAATTTTCTCAAATAATTGTTTTACACTTCTTGATATTTCATGTCTTGTTTTATGTTCCGCTGATTACTCTGATGTATGTCTACTTGGGTGCCCGGGGTAAGGCACCAGTCACGGGCCCGGGTTCGGGTTGTGACATTCTTGTTGTGCTTACATTGTTAAACGTTAAGCCCATTGTACTGTTATTATATCACATACACCCCTGACATGTTATACCGAGGACTTGCCACCCTTGATGCGGGTCTATACGGCCTATGCGGTCTGTGTGACTATGCGGGTGCGGAGTTCGAGATTGATCATTCCGGGTGTATTAACCCGATGCGAGGAGTGCCTTATGCGGTCTGTGTGACTATGCGGTCTATGTGACTATGCGGTGCGGAGTCGAGAGGGTACCGCGGGTTAGCTACCCCGTCGCGAGAATACCTCATGCGGGCCTATGTGGCCTATGCGAGTGCGGTAAGATCGAGGATTAGACGCGCATTGATACCGAGGCAGTGGCGGCTTCGATCATGGTGCGGTCTAGAATGACCTCGTGATACGATGTATGACATTGTTGGTGCGTGGTTTTAGTAGTCGGCTATGCCTTCGTACTTACCCCGCATTTTATTATGACACAGTGGGACACGGTGTTCATGTGTATTCCTTGGTGCTTTTATATCATGGATCGCGTGGTGAGGAAGGAATTCCACGGGCATGATTGATATTGTGGGCATGAGACCCATGATTGTATTTGAGTGATGACTTTAAGGCGTGAGTCCACAACTTGACATATTGCTACATATGTGTATCGTAAATTTGTTATCATATATGTCTTACATTTTATATAGACTATTATAATTTCATTTACGATTTTTGATTTCACATACTTGGTACTGTTATCGACCTCCTTCGGGCTGCGTCATGCCGCAGTAGAGGTACACGATTGTTGATCCTCGCTCATAGGGTCACAGTTCAGCGTTTTGGGAAGCTCCGTGTCTCCGGAGGCTTATCTTGGTATAGTCCCCTATCGTTGTAGGTACTTACATTCAGGGGTATGGCAGGACCCTGTCCCGCCATTGTTGTATAACATTCTTAGAGGTTTGTAGTACTGTTGTGGGCAGAGTTTGTAAAAGGGATGTAACTGTTCGGATTCAAGTTTTTATATATATATGCCGAAAGGCAACTGTTTCTCATTTCATGTCTTGTTTTATTTTCCGCTGATTTCTCTGATGCATGACTACTTGGGTGCCCGGGTAAGGCACCAGTCACGGGCCCGGGATCGGGTCGTGACAAAAGTGGTAACAGAGCAGTTAATCCTCGGAAAGTGTCTACAGACCGTATCTAGTAGAGTCTTGATTATCGGTGTGTTGTGCACCACACCTATAATCAGGAGGCTGCAGGATATTTAGGATTGGTTTCCATTCTTCTCACTCTGAGATTGTGCCTTAGAGCTGTGTTATAAGTTGGACCCCCTCTGATATATTCTTTTCACCCGTATTGCCTCTACGCAAGGCAACCAGAGCCCATAAGGGCAAGGCAGCAGGGGGAGCTGCGAGTAGAGCACAGAGGGTTACGAGGGCACAGGCCCAATCATCACCTGAGGTGGTGCTTCATTCGGGGAATTCTGCTACGTCGCCATCCCCAGCAGAGTTTAGCCCAGCGGCAGCAGTTCCTACTGCGGCCATGAGATTTGAACCTTCGCCCACGACCCGATGCGAAAGAATGGATTGCAAAGAGACGACCCTGTTACTAGCTAGGGATTTAGCAACCAGAGAGTATATTATGTATCGATTTATCACGGGTCTTGATGATTATCTAAAGGAGGGTTGTGCAAGAGTAGCTCTTCAGTCAGACATGAGCATGGCCTGCGTACGGGCTTATGCGCAGCAGGCCGAGAAACGTAGGGATCGACGGGTTAACCAAGATCAGCAGAAGAGGCTAGATCGGCAGGGTCCTTTGGTAACTTTCGAGGCGAATCGCCTCACCAGCAGACTGGATATGCGCCTCCGCCCGATCGCAGTGGTCCTCGCGGGGTTCGGGCGTTCGGGTATGCAGGAGTTGGTGAGCTCGGGGCTTCCGGTTCACAGATACACGTAGGTTCCGGCCACCGATTGATTTTCCTCGGTGTTCACGCGGTGTGGCGACGTCATCCCGGGAATGTCATCTTTGTTGGTGCTTGTTTTACTGCGCCGCCGAGCCATGTGACGAAAGAATGTTCAAGTAGGAGGGATGCAAGTAGGAGGACTCAGCCTACCAGATCAGTTGCGGATTCAGTGGTTCGGAGAGGAAGGGGTGTTAGCCAGAGGAGGCCACCCCCACCTCGGTGTGGTAGGTGTCATAGTGGGGAGTGTCGTACTTCTTCGACAACTTGTTATGCTTGCGGCCAGCAGGGCCATTTTGCGAGAAATTGTTCGACCAGGGGTGGCGCGGATGTAGAGACTCAGCCTTCAGGATCAGTGGCTAGTTCATCACATTCCCTAACTATGCGCCCAACAGGGCAGGATTGATTAGAACGACAAAGGGGAGTGAAGCAGTAGATACAGGTATATCCTTAAACCCTCTAGAGTTTAGTATGTGTGATAAGATGAGTATATTTTAAGTGTTATGTTTAGATAACATTGTGTTAGTTGTGATTAGAAATCATGGTTAGTTAAAAGGGTAAGATTGGGGATAGGGAAAGTGTGAGCCTTAGAATATTATATGTGGAGACCTTAGAGGCGAGGCCATCCCGAGTAAAAGATTTATTTTTATATTTGACCCTTATCAGAGTGCATAGTACACGTGAGATATGTTTGTGTGATAAGTCCCTAAGTGGTATGAAATGAAAGAGGGTAGTTGAGCTAAGAAGACCACTAGGTTTTCGTGACTCGATGGTGAGATTGTTCCGGATCGGGAAACAAGAGCTTGGCGCGAGAAATGGGTCGGGTTGAGGCCAGATTGCGGGTCAACCCGCAGCCCGGTTTGAAGTAAGGAAAAATTGTGGTGGTCCCGCTTTGTGATAGGGTCACGAGGATGTTAGGCCCAAGTTTAGTTAACCATCGTACGAGTTCGTGGATGCGTTCGACCAGTAGTCGGGCCGATGAGGTCAGCCCATCTTGTCATTCAGTCAGAACTGTTTACTCGGCAGAGGGTTATGCGAGATGTTATATATCAGGAAGGTTGTAAGACTGCACGGGGTTCCTACTTTTACTTTAGGACGGGCAGTGGAGCCAAGTTTACGACTATTTCTTTTTTTTCTGGAGGTTCTACCAGGCAAGGTTAGGAACTCAGGTGAGTCTCAGTATTGCATTCACCCTCGGGCCGGTGTTTTTGATTTTCAGAGGTAGCTGTAAGGATTATTCGCCTCTTGTTGAGTGAGTATTATAATAGCTACCATTTCAGTATTCGGATGTCACCTTATGAAGCCTTGTATGGGCGGAAGTGTAGGTTGCCGGTCAATTGGTTCGATGTTGGCAAGATTCAGATAGTTGGTTCATACTTGATTCAGCAGGATGTGGATAGGGTGAAGCTTACCCAAGAGAGGTTATTTGGCAGCTCAGAGTCAACAGAAGTCGTACGGATAATCGGCGTCGACACTTGGAGTTTAGGTTGACGGTGGGTTTTCTTGAAGGTACCACCGGCGGCGTGGCGAGATTTGGAAGCGGGAAACTTAGCCCGAGGTACTTTGAGCATTTTCAGATCATTTGGAGAATAGGCCAGGTTGCCTATAAGTTAGCATTGCCATCCGACGTAGGAAGCAGTACGTCCGGTCTTTCATGTTGCTATGTTCGGAAAAGTATTGGAGATCCATCCAGAGTGTTCCCAGTTAATGATGACCAAGTTGGAGATAGTAACCCCGAGATTTTGGAACAAGCAAGAAACGGAAGGTGGTAAGTTTATTTAGGAAGTGTTCGAGTACGAGGAGAATGCGACAAGTAAGGGAAGAAGTGAACATGTGTTAAGAGAATAGAAGTGATCGTTTCTTAAGGGAAGTAAAGGTGCGAAGGGAGTATCTTTTAGACCTTGGGTGGGAGCTTTTGTGATGATAGAGGTGATTCCTCGTGGACTTGGATTTAAGTATTTGCGCGTGTTGTATTGTGGCCATGTGTGGCATCTGAAAACTGTTTAAGTTATGAGGAACTTTATCGTTATCGGTCTTGAGAAGGAACATTCGGGACGAATGTTTCTAAGGAGGGGAGAATGTTATACCCCGTATTTCCAGAGTATGTATGTGAGGACGTACGTACATTTGTACAAACCCTAATTAGGCTAAGGATGAAATTGTGAACTTTCGACGGAAAAGATTCCGAACCTTGTGAAGGAAATTCTACGTTTTTAATATTTTAACCGATTACGGATTTTTTTCCGAGAGATGAAATATTTTGGACCAATAGGAGGGCGACATGTGTCACCCTTAGTTGGCATGGGTTGGACGAAAATGTGGCCAAGTGGACAAGGTCAAATGGTCAAGTCTTGGAAGACAATTTCTTTTGGTGAGTGGGAGTAGGTAGGTGGGGCGTTTTTTTTGTGCCTAAGTGGAAGGCCACTTGGCTCTTTGTTGTGGGGGACATATGTCCCAATGTTGTGGTGGACATATGTCCCAAGGTTATGGTGGAAACTTGGTTGGAAGACCTAACTCTTCACATGGATCCAAATCTACACCATCCATTTGTTTTAATCTTGGCCATTGGTTGGCCTATAAATACCCCTCAAGTGCAAGACTTATTCTTCATCCCTTAAACATTTCTCCAAGTCTCAAAAACTCCCTCTCCCTTGTAGTGTTCTCGTCCAAGCCCTCTCCCCCCCCCCCCCCCCCTTGGTAGAAAAGTATTCTCCAAAGTATTGTTACAATTCCAAAATACCTTAGCCCAAATACCTTGTAGTATTCCAAAGTTATTTCAATACTAAGAGCCCGGAAATACTACTATACTTTCTTTAGTCACAAAACGAAACCCTAGGGAAAATTTTTCATAGTGGTTGAAGTATTAAGTAGAAGTTGTGTAGAACTTCTAAGGGTTTCTTGGAGCAAATTGGAGCGCACAGATTAGGAGCTAAACGTTGTTCAGGATCGACATTTAAACTTGGATAATTTTGGGCTTAACGAGGTAAATAATCTTATCCTTCTATTGTAATTGGATATTACATATTGTAGAAGTTAGAATTGGGTATAAGATGTATAGAAGGATGGTATAAGAGAAGAGAATTGAACTGTAATTACATGGGGTGTATTCAGACATGAGACTTGTGTATTTTGTGGTAGGGAAGTCGCTTAGATTTTCCGTAGCAATAAGAACCTTCTGCTTAGAATATTCTACAAAGTAGTCTAGACGTTGATAGACATATTTGCCTATTATAGGTTGATACTCTGCGCGCGACATATTCTACTTGGCAGGTGAATTTCGCCGAGGAGGCATGTGATTCTTCCTATCCTCTTGAGCATGATATTTTAAAATATATATATAGTACGGTAGACGTACGTGTGTTAACTGAACATGGTTTTACTTGACGTCTTTTGACTTGAGTCTAAATAATAAGAATCTTGAAGTATTTCAAAAGAATTAAGAATCGTTTGTGAAAGAAGAGTAATACTTGGTTTTAAAAGCTTAAGAGTTATACTAGCTTTATGGGAAGTTAGGTATAACGACTTAAGAGAGATAAAAGGGGCGGTTTACTTAATTATTTATGAAAACCTTGTATTGATTTCGGAAATGAGAATAAGTATCGAACAAACCAACTGCTAGCTAATAAAGGAAAATGTATTGACTAATTAAGTATTATTAAAAACAGTAGAAACCTCCATCTGCATAGAAGCTAAGATAAGACAAAATTGTATTACATTTCCTAGATCATGGCTGCTTTAATAAGATCATTAATAAACAAGTTTTGATTTTCTTAAAATTTCAAAGTAAGGACTTGATTTATAAAAGACAAAGACTTGAAAAAATTGAAGTGTTTTCGTTTAAAAAGGAAGCATGCTTTTGTCTTAAGTATGTCTTAAAAGAAGATATGGAAATGGTTTTGGTTTACTTGAAAGATAGTTACCTTATTTGATACTACGAGTACCGTGTGACCTTGTGTGAGTAACTTGACTATGATTTGCTTGTGATAGCCTTGTAATACTTCTTGTTGGTTTGATAAATAAAACATGTTATGATGCTACGTGTGTTAGTGTCTTGTGATGTTGTGTAAGGACGTTATTCTTGTTGTGCTTACGTTGTTAAACGTTAAGCCCATTGTACTGTTATTATATCACATACACCGACATGTTATACAGGACTTGCCACCGCGATGCGGTCTATCGGCCTATGCGATGCGTGTGACTATGCGGGCTGCGGGAGTTCGAGATTGATCATTCCGGTGTATTAACCCGTCACGAGGAGTGCCTTATGCGATGCGTGTGACTATGCGGTCTATGTGACTATGCGGACTGCGGGAGTCGGGGAGTACGCGGGTTAGCTACCGTCGCGAGAATACCTCATGCGGGCCTATGTGTGGCTTTATGCGGGCTGCGGTAAGTTCGAGATTAGACGCGCATTGATCACGAGGGCGAGTGGCGGCTTCGATCATATGGTGCGATGCAGAATGACCTCGTGATCTGATGTATGGAATTTTGGTGCGTGGGTTTTAGTAGTCGGCTATGCCTTCGTACTTACCGTGCGGTTTTATTATGACACAGTGGGACACGGTGTTCATGTATTCCTTGGTGCTTTTATATCATGGACTGCCGGCAGTGAGGAAGGAATTCCACGGGCATGATTGATATTGTGGGCATGAGACCCATGATTGTATTTGAGTGATGACTTTAAGGGCGTGAGTCCCTAACTTGACATGACTGCTTACATATTGTGTATCGTAAATTTGTTATCATATATGTCTTCTGTTTTATATAGACTATTATAATTTCATTTCTGATATTTTGATTTCACATACTTGGTACTGTTATCGACCTCGCCCGAGTCTTTGCGTTCATGCCGCAGGTAGAGGTACACCAGTTGTTGATCCTCGCTCATAGGGTCACAGTTCAACGTTTTGGGAAGCTCCGTGTCTCCGGAGGCTTATCTTGGTATAGTCCCCTGTCGTTGTAGGTACTTACATTCATGGGTATGGCGGGGCCCTGTCCCGCCATTGTTGTATAACATTCTTAGAGGTCTGTAGTACTGTTGTGGGCAGAGTTTGTAAAAGGGATGTAACTGTTCGGATTCAAGTTTTTATATATATATGCCGAAAGGCAACTGTTTCTCATTTCATGTCTTGTTTTATTTTCCGCAGATTTCTCTGATGTATGACTACTTGGGTGCCCGGGTAAGGCACCAGTCACGGGCCCGGGATCGGGTCGTGACATTTATGGACGAATGGGAGGGCGATACGTGGCACCACCCGCCCCCCCACCCCCACACATACACACAATGGTCTTGGATGAATTAAGACAAGGGTAAAATAGTCATTGACCATTGAAGATGACAAGTCTTGCTAGCTTGAGAAAATTGACCAAGTCAACTTGCCACTTGGATAAGTATTTAATGTTCTTCATCCTAGCCACACATATGTTATTATCTTGACCTTCCATTGTGTTATATATACACACTAGATGCAAGAAAAGCTTTTCAACACTTAGAAAAAATTGAGGAAACTTTGTGCTAAGAAAAGAGCTCTCGGGTTCATGGTCCCTTCCACACAAATTTTTTGTAATTTTGGTTCTTTATTCACAATACTTTAACCCAAGGTCCCTAAGGGTATTGTAAGGATATCTCAATAGAAAGATTTCGGAAAAACGACGTTTTCACGTTAATCGCAAGGCGAAAACCTAAGTCGTTTTCACAAGTTTGGATTGGAAATGGAAGAGAAGTTGGTTGTGAACTTCTAAAGGCTTCAAATAGCGGATTGGAGCGGAAAGGAAAGGAGCTAAGAATTGCTAAGGAGCGACTTTGAATCTTGGAAATTATAAGGGCTTATAAAGGTAACAACCTTGTCGTTTTAGTAATTAAGATTACTTATTGTTGTAGCTATGGATATTAGCAAGCATGAGGTATATAGTATGAAGTTTGATAAGTATATTGGTTATTGGAACCCTAATCCGAAAACTAGTATGTTTAGCCCTTGAGATTACAATTCAATTTGGTTATTAGTTTAGTCGTCGCATGTTATATAAAGAAGGAATTATAGTTGTTAAAGTTGTTTATGACTATATAACATGTTAGACCTAAGAGCTTGGATTGAAAAAGAATTGGAAAGGACTTTGTGTTGTATATGTTAGCCGAGAATGGCTTTGGATATTGAACTACTTGGTATGAATTGTGGGGCAGAATTTTACACGTATTGTAAGGAGTGTAATCCCCTTTGATTGGTTGATGTATTGAGCCTTAAATGTGGCATGTTGGTTATTGATTATCGAGCCTTGAAAAAGGTGGAAAAGTATGTAGAAACAAAGGAGGTGCTGCCCAATTTTCCGTAGGATAAGAGACCGTATACTTAGTAATATTCTACGTTAGAAGCTAGAAGTTGATAGTCGTGTTGTGGCCATTATAGGTTGACAATTCTATGTGCGGCGTGTTCGACTTAGCTTGTGGATTAAGCCGAAAAGGTATGTGAACCATATCCTCTTCTTCTAGCATGATTCCTTATGATAAAGTAAGTAAGTCCTACTCTTTAAATGATCCACTCCTTGATTGTACTTGGATTGCCTAATATAGAAGTTGTCCTATATACTTCCTTGTTTGTACTTGGATTGCCTAATATAGAAGTTGTTCTATATACTTCCTTGATGTACTTTGGATGTTTAAATTGGAAGTTGTTATAATCCATTACCTTGATGAAGTTTGGATTTTCAAAAGTGAAAGTATTTTACTTGAAGTACATAGAGTCTTGAAAAGGAAGTAGTTTCCAAATCTTTTGGATAGTGCCTTAGCTTCAAATCCTAAAGGTTGTTATAACGACTTTAGGGGAGTCAAAGGAGTGATTTAATTAATTGATTTAAAAGAGGAGAAATGACATGATTTAAGAGAAGTGACTTGTTTTAAAGGTGTGAGTTACTTGGGATTTAAAAGTGTAAGCTACTTGATTTCTAAAGTTAAGAGACTTGAAGTATTTTGAAAGTAGAAGAAACTTGATTTCTAAAGATTAAGAGACTTGAAGTATTTTGAAAGTTAAGAAACTTGATTTGAAAGTATGTGATATTTGGTTTTAAAAGTATAAGTCTCTTGGTTATAAAAAGAATGAATTTGTCTAAAAACCATAAAGGGTTATAACGGCTTTATGGGAAGTTGGTTATAACGGCTTTATGGATGGTTAAGAAAGTTGTCTATTTTGATTGATAGGTACGAGTTACCTAGGTTGTGAAATTATAAGTTACTTCATTTCAAGTCTTGAAATGAATTTCTAAAGATGTAGTAACTTAGTTTGAAAAATAGACATGCCTTGATACTACGGGTGTTAGTATCTTGGGGTTTTATATAAAAATGAGTCTTTTGAAAAGAATGGAAGTACATAGTACTTAGGGTTAAAATCCCGGATTTTTATATAAAATGTAAGTGTCTTGAGTTTATAAAATGAAAGTCTAAAGATTTTATGAACTTGTCTATGTGTGCTGGTGATAGCCTTTGAGTGCAAGTATTATATTTTTACGCTGCCGCGACTCTCGGTTGGAGGGTCGGTTGTCTTGTTGTAAGTTTACTTGGACGTACCGACGATGATGTGGGATTCCATGGGTATGCTTCCATTATGATTGATCCTTGGACATGCTTACACGATGTGGGATTCCGGGGCATGTGATCAGGAGGCGGGTTAGATTCCCGGATTTGTTTGTATTACCCCATGGTCATGCTTATACGATGTGGGATTCCGGGGCATGCGACCACGTGGGATATTGTTATTCCATGGATTAGCCCTAAATGAGATTTAGTGACGCAGGATGGTCTGGTAGAGAGCTTTCGTACTTGCCCCGGTCAGTGGCTGTCGTAGGATGGACTGGTAGATAGCTTTCGTACTTGCCCCCGTCAGTTCTATTACACAGTTTGGTACGGTAGGCTCCAGTAGATAGCTTTCGCACTTGCCCCGGTCATATCTCGTGACGACAGGCTGGATCTGGTATTTAGCTTTCGTACTTGCCCCGGTCAGTTGTTGACGCAGGCTGGATCTGGTAGTTGGATTTCGTACTTGCCCCGGTCAGTTTTATGATGTAGGCTGGATCTGGTGGTTCGCTTTCCTACTTGGCGTCTGATTTTAGGACACAGGTGGGACTTGGTGTTCATGTATGCTTATTGGTGTTATATTATATCATGGACTACCGGCAGTGAGGAAGGATTCCACGGGCATGGTTGATATTATGGGCGTGAGACCCATAGTTATATTTGAGTAGTGACTTTGAGGGCATGCATCCCTGACTTGATATGACTGCTTATGTATTGTGTACTGTAGTTTGGCTATCATACATGTCTCCTATTTTGTATAGACTGTTATAATTTCATTACAGTATTTTCAGCTTCACATAGTTGGTACATTTTTCGTACTGACCTTCTTCGGGGGGGGGCTGCGTTCATGCCGCAGGTTTAGGTACGCAGTTTGGTGATCTGCAGGTGTAGGACCCTGCTCAGAGTTTTTGGATAGCTCCATCTGTTCAGGAGTTTATCATTTTGGTATAGTTCCTTGATGCAGACTTTTATGCGATTCACAGTGCAGTGGGGCCTTGTCCTTCATATGTCGATAAAACTCTTAAGTCCGTATTCATATGTGGGATTGGACTCGTGTACGCATGTAATTATGCATTGTTTATGTATATTATAAGGCAGCCTTTTCGGCTTTGCCCTTGCATGGTCATTGGTTTTAAAAAAAAAATGAGGTGTTGTTTAGTTCCGATTTACATGTCGATTAGGTAGAAGGTGCGGTAGGGCACGATCACGCCCGGGGTTCGGGCGTGACAGTGGTATCGAGCGATCGATCCTCGAAATGTTTACTGAGACCGTGTCTAGTAGAGTCTTGATTATCGGTGTGTTGCGCGCCACACCCATAAGCGAGGCTACGGGACATTTAGGAGTTGGTTTCTATTCTTCTCACTCTGAGATCGTGCCATAGCCGTGTTATTAAGATAATTCCTCTCCGACGTATTATTATGTTCTGGTATGCCTCCGCGAGGAGAACATGATCGCCGAAGGGCAAATCGATGCAGGAGCTACCATTCGGACTGAGAGTTGATAGGGCTTATGCCGGGTATCTGGGATATTGTGCCTGATCGGTGAGTTCTTTGCGCGAGTTTTGAGGCCTGACACGAGCCTCCAGTTTCTCAGTTAGGAGAAGACTATAGGGTCATTAGGGAAGCAGTTATGTTATTAACCAAGATAGCGGTGCTACAGTTTCATCAGCAGGAGGTTATTCGGCCAGTACAGACAGGTGTAAAGATGGTAGAGGGCCAACGCGAGAATCAGCGTAAGAGGGCTAGACCGGTTGGTTATCCCGGTGAGTTCTTGGACGGGCATCCTCAGCAGCGACTGAGATATTCATCCCAGCCTACCCAATACATACCCCCGCAACTCACAGAGGGATATTTGACCCCACAAGGTATTTAGGATCCGGTCCAAGCTCCAGGGGTCGAGGTTCTCAAAGGAGCAGAGGATTTTCTCAGTCGAGGCCACTTATTCCTCAGTGTTTCCGATGTAGTAAGCGTCATTTGGGGAAATGCCGTCATGGCACAGGTGTTTGTTTTTATTGTGGCCGTCCGGGCCATATACTGAGAGTATGTCCTTTTAGAAAGAGCACCGGTGAGGTGGCTCAGCCTATGAGGCCGGTAGTTGGTTCCCTTTCCTCCACAGTATGCGCCCGAGGTGTTGAATGTCGACCAACCGTGGTAGAGGTCAGGGTGGAGTTTATAGTTCTGGCGGTCCTTCGAACCACGTAGATAACGTGACTACTGGGCAGGATCAGGAGGCAACACCGCATGGGGTTACAGGTATATTTCGATTCTTTTGAATCATACGTACATGGATAGATTCAGATTTCGCCCTAGCATATATGTTTTCCCTTAGTTGCTAGCAGTTGTAAAGTGATAGTACCCCCAGAGGTAAGGATACTTTGATTAGTAAAGTGAAAAGTTAAGAATGTTGACAAGAATGCTAAAGTGAACTGAGACTATAGTTGTGTAGAGTTCACAAGTTGTAATTACCCCATAATAAGTGTAAGACCGATAGGGAAGAATGTACAGTAGGAATACTTTGGTCTATGTGACGAACCTCTAGTGAATAGGGGGATAGGGTAAGAAGTACCTTGAGATAAGAGAGAAATTTATTTCAGACTAAGAATGAGAAGTTAAGTGTGACGATGGGTCGGGTTATGGACTCATTTAGGGTCAGCCGGTAGTATGGAATGGGGTGATGTCAATTGGAAATGGTCCCGCTATGTGATAGTGTCACGAGGATGCAAGGCCCAAGTTTAGTTAATCGTTGTACGAGTTCGTGGACGTGTTCCACCGGAACCAGGGCGTAATTGCCGAGAAGAGCCTTAACGGGAATGCAAGTAGCATAATGGCCATGTTTGGATAGTAACTCCAAGGATTGGAGAACAGAAACAATATTTGAGATTTTGTACGTGTACTAAAATAAGTTTGGAAGTACGAGAAAGTATGATAAGTAAGAAAAAGAAGGAGCAAGGGTTAAGAGAACTATAGTGATTATAGTTATAAGTAATAAAGGTGCGTAGAGAAAATCCCTTTTTAGGCCATGAGTGGAGGTTAATGTTATACCCCGTACTTCCAGAGTAGGTGCGAGGACGTACGTACGATTATTCAAGCCCTAATTAGGTTAAGAATGAACTTGTAAGCTTTCGACGGAAAAGATTCCGAACCTTGTGAAGGAAATTCTACGTTTTTAATATTTTTAACCGATTACGGATTTTTCCGAGAGACGAAATATTTTGGACCATTAGGAGGGCGACATGTGTCACCCTTAGTTGGCTTTGGTTGGACGAATTGGGGGGCCTAGTGGGCAAGTCAATTGGTCAAGTCTTGCAAATTGATTTTGTGTGAGTGGGAGTAGGTGGAAGTGGACGGTTTTTGTGAGATAGTGGAGGCCACATGGCTCATTGTTGTGGTGGGCATGTGTTCCAATATTGTGGACATATGTCCAAATATTGTAGTAGACACTTGGTTGGAAGACCTTATCTTTCACATGGATCCTAATCCCAACCTCCATTTGTTTTAATCTTGGCCTTTGAGGCTCTATAAATACCCCCCTGTGTTGAAGACTTCTTCATCCACTCCCCACTTTTCTAAGTCTCAAAATCCTTCCCTTTGTGTGTAAGTCTCGTCCAAACCCCACTCTTCCTAGTGGCTTTGGCGAAACCCCATCTTTTGTAGAAGTTGCCTTCTAGTATAGTTACTATTCCAAAATACCCAAGCCCCAAATCCCTTATAGTATTTAAGTAGAAGTTGTTTAGAAACTTCTAAGGGTTTCTTGGAGCTATCGGAGCGTGCAAATTAGGAGCTAAACCTTGCTCAGGATCGACATTTAACTTGGATAATTTTGGGCTTATCGAGGTAAATACTCTTGTCCTTCTATTGTAATTGAAGATTTCATATAAGAATAGTTAAGAGTTGAGTATAAGATATAGAAGGATATAAAAGAATAGAATTGGACTGTAATCACAGTAGAAGGGTTTAAAAGAAGAAGAATTGAACTGTACTTACATAGGACTGTATTTACAGTAGACTTGAGTAGTTTGACGGGTAGGAAAATGCTGCCCAATTTTCCGTAGAATAGAGAACCCTCTGTTTAGAATATCCTACAGAGTAGTCTAGACGTTGATAGGCGATTTGACTGTTATAGGTTGATACTCTGCGCGCGACATACTCGACTTGGCAGGTGGATTTCGCCGAGAAGGTATGTGATTCTTCCTATCCTCTTGAGCATGATATTTTAAAATATATATATAGTACGGTAGACGTACGTGTGTTAACTGAACATGGTTTTACTGGTCGTCTTTTGACTTGAGTCTAAATAATAAGAACCTTGAAGTATTTCAAAAGAATTATGAATCATTTCTGAAAGAAGAGTAATACTTGATTTTTAAGCGAAGCTTAAGAGTTATACTAGCTTTATGGGAAGTTAGGTATAACGACTTAAGAAAGATAAAAGGAACGGTTTTACTTATTTGTTTATGAAAATCTTGTATTGATTTCTGAAAAGTGTAGTAAGATAGTTTGATAAGTAAACATGTTATGATGCTACGCGTGTTAGTGTCTTGTGATGTTGTGCGGGGTTATTCTTGTTGTGCTTACGTTGTTGAATGTTAAGCTTTGTTATCGTTATTATATCACATACCCTTGACTTGTTATACAGGGCTCACACCTTGATGCGGTCTATACGGCTATGCGGTCCGTGTGACTATGCGAGCTGGAGTTCGAGTTGATCATTCAGGTGTATTATCCGTCGCGAGGAATGCCTTATGAAGTCTGTGTGACTATGCGGTCTATGTGACTATGCGGACTGCGGGAGTCCAGGAGGATACCGCGGGCTAGCAACCCCCGATGCGAGGAATACCTCATGCGGGTCTGTGTGTGACCTATGCGGACTGTGGGAGTTCCAGGATTAGGCTCGCATAATGATACTATGTGCGATTGGCCTTGCTTCGATCATTAGCGGCCTAGAAAAGACCAGTTATGTTATATCTATTTTGCTTTTGGTTATGCTGTGGCACTATGTGCGGTTACATTGGTTGTTTCGTACATATTTGTAAAATTGCTTTTAAAATGGTATGATTTCATTTACGATTTTCGGCCACATACTTGGTACTGTTGTATCGACCTCCTTCGGCTGCGTTCATGCCGCGAGTTGAGGTACACCGCCGTTGATCCTAGCTCTCGTGGTCACGAGCGTTTGGGAAGCTCCGTTTCTCCGAGCCTTATCGGTGGTATAGTCCTGTCGTAGTAGGTGTTTACATTCGGGGTTTGGCGGGCCCCTGTCCCCGCCATTGTTGTCGTATCATTCTTAAGTGCATGTAATGCTGTGGGCGAGTTGTAGAAAGGGATGAATCGTTCAAATTGTTATATATTATGAAGCGTAACCGTTGGGTTAGCTTTGCCTTCTTATTTCACCGTCTTATTGCATTGGTTTCATGTTATTGTTTTATGTTCGTGATTACTCGATGTTGTATCACTAGGGTGCGGGGTAAGGCACGATCACGCCCGGTTCGGTCGTGACAAAAGTGGTATCGAGCGATTAATCCTGAAATTGTCTACGCACCGTATCGATGAAGTCTTGATTATCGGTGTGTTGTGCACCACACCAATAATCGTGAGGCTATAGGATATTTAGGATTGGTTTCTATTCTTCTCACTCGAGATCGTGCCTTAGAGCCGTGTTGTAAGTTGGACCTCTAACGAAATTCTTTCCTTATCGTTATGCCTCGCGTAGAAACCCGCCCGAGGGCAAGGCACGAGGAGCCGCGAGTAGAGTTCGAGAGGGTTACGAGGCACAGGCCCAATCATCACCTGAGTTAGGTGCTTCATTTGGGGAGTTCTGCGACGTCACTAGCCCCAGCCGAGTTTAGCACGGCGGCGGCAGTTCCTACTGCGGCCATGATATTTGAACCTTCAGTTCCACGACCGGGAACAGAGAATATAGATTGCAAAGAGACGACCCTGTTACTAGCTATGGATTTGGCTACCAGAGAGTATACCGATGTACCGCGAGTCTTGATGACTATCTAAGAGAGGGTCGTACAAGAGTAATTCTTCAGTTAGGCTTGAGCATGGCCTGTGTACGGGCTTATGCGCAACAGGACAAGAAACGTAGAGATCGATGGGTTAACGAAGAACAACAGAAGAGGGCCAGAGCAGCAAGGTCCTTTGGCAACTTTCGAGTCGAGTCGCCTCACCAGCAGATTGATTTTGCACATCCACCAGTGCAGAGTGGTCCTCCACAGGGTTCAGGACGTTCGAGGTATGCAGGAGTTGGTCAGAGCTCCAGGACTTCCGGTTCACAGGGTGACAGACGTCATCCCGGGGAATGTCGTCTTTTAGTTGGTACTTGTTTTACCTGCGGCCGTCAGGGCCATGTGTCGAAAGGATGTCCAAGTAGGAGGACTCAGCCTTCATGATCAGTGACCAGTTCATCATCTTCCCTAGCTATGCGCCCTACGGGGCAGGTTTGATTAGAACGACTAAGGGGGAGTGAAACAGTAGTTACAGGTATATCCTTAACCCTCTAGAGATCAGTATGTATGATAAGATGGGTATATCTTAAGTGCTATGTTCTGATAGCAGTGATTATTTTGTGATTAAGAAATCATGGTTAGTAGCCGGGAAAGATTGGGGGATAGGAAAGTGTGTGCCTTAGAGCTTTATACGTAGAGACATTAGAGGCAAGGCCATCTCGAGAGAAAGATTTATCTTTGACCCTTATCGGAGTGCATAGTGCACGTGAGCTATGTTTTTGGGATAAGTCCCTGGGGAATGTAGAATGAAAGATGGTAGTTGAGCTAAGAATACCGCTAGGTTTTCGTAACGTGATTAGTGAGAGTTTTTCGGTTCGGGGAGCTAGTATCTTGCGCGTTGTCGGGTCGGGTTGAGGCCACGTTGCGGGTCAACCCGCGGCCTGTATGGTGGTGGGGTCAGTTTGTGGTGGTCCCGCTTTGGGTTAGGGTTATGAGGGTGTTAGGCCCAAGTTTAGTTAACCAGTCTGAGTTCGTGGATCGTTCGACCGATGGTCGGGCCGAGGAGTCACCGTCTTGTCTTCTAGCAAAGACCGTTTACTCGGCGGTGTTGATTTATCGAGAAGGTTGTAAGGCTGCAGGGTGCCTACCTTCACCTTATAATGACGGTGGAGCCAGTGCGGCTGTTTTTGTTTGGAAGTTTTACCAAGCGGGGTTAAGAACTGGTGAGTCTCGAGTCGCGTTCGCCACCGGGCGGTGTGTGGATTTCAGGGTAGTTGTGGGGATTGTTGTCTCGTGTGGAGGAGTGTTTAAGCTACCATTTCGGTGTTCGGATGTCTCCTTATGAAGCCTTGTAGGCGGATGTGTAAGTCGCGGTCGATTGGTTCGATGTTGGCAAGATTCAGATAGTTGGTTTAGGCTTGTTCCGGTGATCGTGGATAGGGTAAAGCTTGTCTAGAAGAGGTTACGGCGGCTCGGAGAAATCGTCGCGGATAATCGGCGGCGCTTAGAGTTCGAGTTGGCGGTCGGTCTTCTTGAAAGTACCACCGGGTTGGGTGTGACGAGTTTTGGAAAACAGAGGAACTTAGCGAGTTACTTTGGGCCGCACTTTGAGTTCATGTGAAGAATAGGCGGGTTGCCTATATGTTAGCATTGGCGTCCGACTTAGGAAGCGGTATGTCGGTCTTTCGTATTGTTATGATCGTGAAAGTATCGGAGATCCATCCAGTATTCCCGATTAATGATGACCACGTTAGAGATAGTAACCGAGTTTTGGAAGCGATGCTCGAAATGTGGTAAGAGTTCGAGTGTCACGGCGACCTCGGGGATCGCATGCGGCCGGTACCATTTGTTAGGTCGCGGGTGACACTAGAACCTCGCGGCAAAGTGACAAAAGTGGTATCACGACGAGTAAAGGGAGAAGCGAGCATGTATTGCGGCGAGAGATGTGACCATTTCTTTTGTATGGAGAAAGTGCGAAGGAATTATATTTTAGACACTTGGATGGGGCGTTTGTGGTAATGTTAGAGGTGTTTCCTCGTGGACTTGGATGTAAGAATTTGCGCAGCGTCTGCGTGGCCAAGTGTGGCGGGATTGTTTTCGTAAGTATAGCGGTGAAGACTATCTTTGGCGCATGTTTGTTTGAGACTTAGAAGGAACATTCGGGACGAATGTTTCTAAGGAGGAGAATGTTATACCGTATTTCCGGTGTATGCGTGGGGCGTGCGTAGAAAAATTTGAACTTTAAAGTTGGCTTGGCGAATATTTTTGTGCACAACACGGTTAGAGTCGTTTTCGGCGAAGCGTTTTACACAACTCGCGTAGGGTAAATTACGGCTATGTCATTTCTAATTTTTGCGGATTTTTAGAGAGGCGAGGCGTGTTGGACCAACAAGAGGCGCCACTTGGCACCCTCTCATTGGCGGATTGGTGGGCGTCCTTGGGCGATTTTCCTTGACATTTTTGTCAAGTAGTAGGTAGGATATTTTGTGTGCAAGTTGGCTAGGTACACTTGCCTAATCTTGGCCTTACACTTGCCTAGCACTTGGCTAAATCTTGGCCATTGGTTGGCCTTTACTTGACCTATAAATACCCTCCCTTTGATGAACTTCTTCATCCAAAAATCTCTAAGTCTTGAAAGCTTCTTCCTCCCCCCTTAGTGTAGTGTCTTGGCCGAGAGCACCCCCGCCCCCCCTTGGCCGAGAGTTTCCCCACAGTGGGGTTGGCGGGTACACACCCCTTGTGGTGTTGTCTCGTATAAATACCCTCTTGGTAGAAATACTCTCAAAGTATTGTTACTATGCCCAAATACCTTGGCCTAAATACCTTGTAGTATTCGAGGTTACACTTATACGAAAAGCCCAGAAAGACTATTATACTTCCCTTCAGTCACAAAACCGAAACCCTAAGGAAAAATCTCAATAGTAAGTTGGAGTATTAAGTAGAAGTTGGTTAGAACTTCTAAGGGTGGTTTGGAGCGGGTTGGAGCGAACGGAGTTGGAGCTAAGCGTTGCTCGGGAGGCGACATTAAACTAGGATAATTTTGTGCTTATCTAGTTAAATATTCTTGTCCCCTTATTGTAATTGGAAATTACATGTTGTTAGATTATATATTTGTAGTATACTATATATAGTACTGAACCTAGCTTTGCGGCAATGTCTTTTGACTTAAGCCTGAATATCCAGAAAGATAAGCGACGTAATTACATAGGGTGTATCAGATGAGACTTGTGTAGCATTACTGTGAAGTAGAATTGTACACGTCCGGTTAGATGTATAAACCCCGGTTGGCTTGATGGCGGCCTCGATAGAGAGGAGATTTCTGTGATTTGCGGGAAAATCTTGCGAATTTTACGTAGAATGTTCTACGAAGAGATCTAAATGTTAATAAGCGCCTTGTGGCCTTATAGGTTGAAGTACTACGTGTGGCGCGATCTACTTGGCTTAAGGAGTAGCCGACGGTTGGAAGTACTTGGAGCGTTTTGCTTTTAGTCGATACTCGTCGCGAGGTATGTGAACCTCTTCCTATCTCTTCTAGCATGATATGTGTGTAACTATGTAGTACGGTAGACGTACATGTGTTAAATGTATTTGATTGGTCTAAAACATAAAGTGTTATAACGGCTTTATGGGAAGTTGGTTATAACAGCTTTATGTATGTAAGAAAATACTTGTGGTTTTTAAAAGGTAACTGATTTGAACTATAACTAGCTGGTTATGTGATAATAAAGAACTTGAAGTATTTCAAAAGATTTTTGAATCATTTTGAAAGAAGAGTAATACTTGGTTTTTGAAAACTTAAGAGTTATACTAGCTTTATGGAAAGTTAGGTATAACGGCTTAAGAATGTTTCTTGAGTTCGAAATCGAATGTGTATCGACAAACCAACTGCGGCGTTAATAAAAGGAAATGTTTTGACAGATTAAGTATTATTAAAACCAGTAGAAACTTCCATCTGCATAGAAGCTAAGATGAGACAAAATGATATTTCCTAGATCATGGCTGCTGTAATAAGATTGTTATAAATAAGAATATCCTACTCACATATAAGGCTTATGTTTCTCAGATGGTTTAAAAGAGAATTATATTCTTAAATGAATAAGACTATGAACTACGAAACCTTTCTAAAATAAGAAACGTGAACATTTGAAATTAGGCAAACTTGGACGTTTGTAAAATAATGTTGTTACTTGATTTTACAAAGGTAAGTGTTTTGATTTACTTCAAAGATAATCACTCTATTTTCATATACTACGGGTATTGTGTGGTTTTTGTGAAAGTAACGTATCTTTTAAAGAGTTAATGTATGAAGTACTTTGGGGATAAAAACCCGATCTTGTTAATCATATAGTAGAAAGTACCTTGTGTATATAACTTGATTATGTTGGTTTGTGATTGCCTTGTAATACTCTCTTGTTGATTTGTTAAGTAAACATGCTAGGATGCTACGTGTGATAGTATCTTGTGATGTTAGTGTAAAGGGGTTTCCCCTCGACTGCGCTTAAAGTTGTTTGACTCTCAGTCGTTATGTTGGTATTGTACCACTCACCTTGACTTGTTTAGGAGGTTAAGGCGCCTCCGACGCGGGTAGACTTCGGTGATGCAGGACCGTGATTCGAGAATACCTCATGCGGGTCGGGGATCCATGCGGAACTACGGGAGTTCGAGTTAGTTTGCGGCCCTTGTGGTCATGCGGTCTTTGTGGCCATGCGATGCGAGTCGGGGCGATCTTGGGGAGTAGCTACCCTCGATGCGAGGAATACCTCATGCGAGCTATGAGGTTGGCCTATGCGGAGTGCGGAAGTTCGAGGCTAGACGCGCACATGTCGATCGCGAGCGAGTGACCGGCTTTGATCATGTGACGGTGCAGAGCAGATATCATGATCTGATTTATGACCACTGTTAGTCTTGTAGGTGTTAGTAGTCGGTTATGCCTTCGTACTTACCTGTCTTGTTTTATTAGGACACAGTGGGACACGGTGTTCATGTGTATTTCTTGGTGCTTTTATATCATAAAGCTGGCGGTGAGGAAGGTATTCCACGGGCATGATTGATGTTATGGGCTTGAGACCCATAGTTATATTTGAGTGATGACTTTGAGGCGTGAGTCACGACTTGGCGCTTATTTATTGTAAATCGTAGTTTGGTTATCATACATGTCTCTGCTTTATAGACTATTATGATTTCATTTCTGATATTTTCGATTTCACATACTTGGTACTGTTGCGACCTCCTTGAGGCTGCGTTCATCCGCGAGTTGAGGTACACGATCGTTGATCCTAGCTCTCGAGTCCTGATTCAGCGTTTGGGAAGCTCCGTTTCTCGGAGGCTTATCGGTGGTATAGTCCCGTGCGTAGTAGGTGTTTACATTCGGGGTTTGGCGGGGCCACTGTCCGCCATTGTTGTCGTATCATTCTTAAGTGCAGTAATCTTGTTGTGGCGAGTTGTAGAAAGGGATGTAGCTGTTCAAATTGTTATATATTATGAAGTAACCGTTTTTGGGTTAGCTTTGTCTTATTTCCTTGTCTTATTGAATTTGTTTCATGATATTGTTTTATGTTCGTGATTACTCGATGTTGTATCACTAGGGTGCGGGGTAAGGCACGATCCACGAACAGGTTCGGGTCGTGACACTGAACTTACGACAGAGACGGTGGTTAGAGTTACTCAAGGATTACGATGTCGATATCCTGTACCACCCGGGGAAGGCCAATGTTGTGGCAGATGCTCTTAGTCGTAGGTCGATGGGGAGTGTTATACCCCGTATTTCCAGAGTATGTACGTGAGGGCGTACGTACAAAGTTTAAGTCTTAAGTAGGCAAAGAGGCGAAATTTGTTCACAACTAGCGAAAAGAATCGTTTTTCGACGAAACGTTTTACAAAACTTGCGAAGGGAAAATTAAGTCTATGTCATTTATAATTTTTGCGGATTTTTCCGAGAGATGAAATATTTTGGACCAACGAGAGGGCGACACTTGTCACCCTCAAGTGGACGGTTGTGGTGGCCGAAAGTGGGGCGTTTTCTTGGTATTTTTTGAGGCCTAAAACAAGGGTCAATGTTTGTGAGGGATTTGTGGAGTAGGGTTAGGGTGCACTCGGGCAAATCTTGACCCTCCACTTGCCCTCCCTTGTTGAAAACTTCTTCATCCCAAAAACACTTTCCAAGTCTTGAAGCCCTCTCCCCCTTAGTGTAGTGTTCTCGTCCAAAGAGAACCCCTCCCCCTTTGAGAGGCCCCTTGGCCGAGAGATATACCCCCCCCCCCCCTCTTGAGAGTTGTTCTCGTGAAAATACCCCCCCTTTGGTAGAGAAATACACTCCAAGTATTTTTACTATTCCAAAATACCTTAGCCTTATACCTTGTAGTATTCCAAAGTCACATCTATACGTAGAGCCCGGAAATACTACCTTATATTCCCTTCAGTCACAAAACGAAACCCTAAGGAAAACCTTCATAGTCGGTTGAAGTGTAAGTAGAAGTTGCGTAGAACTTCTAAGGGTTGTTTGGAGCGGATTGGAGCGCCCAGAGTAGGAGCTAAACGTTGCTCAGGATCGACATTTAATCTTGGATAATTTTGGGCTTATCGAGGTAAATATCTTATCCCCCTTTTGTAATTAGAGTTTACATACTGTTGAAGTATAAGAATTAAGTATAAGTTATATCTGAGGAAGGTATATAAGAAGGGAATTGTTTGTACTTACATGAATGTATTCTGATGAGACTTGTGAAGTTTGTGGTAGGAAGTCTTGCCCAATTTTCCGTAGAATCTTGTATCTAGATTTATTACAGAGTAGTCTAGACATTGATAGACTTGTATAACCGGTATAGGTTGAAATCGCGAGTAGCGTGTTCTACTTGAAAGGTGGACAAGGCTAGCCGGGTTATAGCGGTGGAGCGTTTTGCTAATAGTCGATAATCGTCGCGAGGTATGTGCTTCTTCCTATCCTCTTGAGCATGATATTTTTAAAAGAATATATATAGTGCGGTGAGCGACGTGTGTTAAGCGAGCGTGGTTTCTTTGCGATGTCTTTTGACTTGAGTCTAAATAATAAGAATCTGAAGTATTTCAAAAGAGTTAAGAAACCTTTTTGAAAGAAGAGTAACACTTTGTTTTAAAAGTTTTAAAAGCTTAAGAGTTATACTAGCTTTATGGGAAGTTAGGTATAACGACTTAAGAGAGATAAAAAGAATGGTTTATTGATTTTAGAAGTTAAGAGACTTGATCTTAAAAGATAAGAGACTTGACTTAATTATATTAATATGAATTTTGTTAAAAAGTGTGAAACCTCATTCGTGAGTAATGAGTACTTGGTTTTAAAAGGAATAATGTTTCTTGATTTGGAAATCGAATAAGTATCGAGCGAACCAACTGTAGCGCTAATAAAGGGAAATGTATTGGTGATTAAGTATTATGAAAACGTAGAAACCTCCATGCATAGAAGCTAAGATGAGACAAAATGATATTACATTTCCTAGATCATGGCTGCTTTAATAAGATTGTTATAAACAAGAATAACCTACTCACACATAATGCATATGTTTCTCAAATCGTTTTAAAGGAGAATTATATTATTAAGTGATTAACACTATGAACTACGAAACCTTTCGAAAATGAGAAACTTGAGCATTTGAAATTAGGCAAACTTGAACGTTTGGAAAATAATGTTGTTACTTGATTTTACAAAGGGAAGTGTTTTGGTTTACTTAAAAAGATAGTCACTCTGTTTTTATACTACGGGTATTGTGTGACTTTTGTGAAAGAAACAGATCTTTTAAAGAGTTAATGTATGAAGTACTTTGGGGATAAAAACCCGAACTTGTTAACATAAAGTAGAAAGTACCTTGTGTGAATAACTTGATTGTGTTGGTTTGTGATAGCCTTGTAATACTTTCTTGTTGATTTGATAAGTAAACATGTTAGGATGCTACGTGTGTTAGTGTCTTGTGATGTTTGTGTAAAGGGGTTTTCCCTTGTTGTGCTTATGTTGTTTAACAGTGGCCGTTATGTTAGTATTATATCACTCGCTCTTGACATGATACAGGGGTTAAGGCGCCTCCGTCTGGGGTATACCTCATGCGGTGCATGTGACCTATGATTCGAGAATACCTCATGCGGGTCTGTGTGACCTATGCGGAGCTACGAGAGTTCCAGGTTAGTGTGCGGGGATATACCTCATGCGGTCTATGTGGCCATGCGGACTGCGAGTCCAGGACGATGCCGGGGAGTAGCTACCCTCGATGCGGGGAATACCTCATGCGGGCCTATGTGAGTGGCCTATGCGGAGCTGCGGGAAATTCCAGGATTAGACGCGCACATTTGATCTCGCGGCGAGTGGCGGCCGATCATGTGGCGGTCTAGACAGATCTCGTGATACAGTTTATGACCTCGTTGGTACCGTGGGTGTTAGTAGTCGGCTATGCCTTCGTACTTACCCCGTACGGCTTTATTATGACACGGGTGGGACCTAGTGTTCATGTGTATTCCTTGGTACTTTTATATCATAGACTGCCGGCAGTGAGGAAGGTATTCCGCGGGCATGATTGATGTTGTGGGCGTGAGACCCATAGTTATATTTGAGTGATGACTTTGAGGGCGTGAGTCACGACTTGACATGGCTTGCTTATTTATTGTGAGCGTAGTTTGGTTATCATACATGTCTCACCTTTATATCGACTACTATGATTTCATTTACGTATTTTTGATTTCACATACTTGGTACTGTTGTCTTGACCTCGCTTGAAGTGCGTTCATGCCGCAGGTAGAGGTACACCAGTCGTTGATCCCCGCTCTTAGGGTCACAATTCAGCGTTTTGGGAAGCTCCGTTTCTTCGGAGGCTTATCTTTGGTATAGTCCCCTGTCGTTGTATGTACTTACATTCAGGGGTATGGCGGGGCCCTGTCCCGCCATTGTTATTACATCTTTCTTAGAGGTCTGTAGTACTGTTGTGGGCAGAGTTGTAAAAGGGATGTAACTGTTCGGATTCAAGTAATATATTTATTTATGCCGTAAGGCAACTTTTATGAAAAAAGCTTTTTACTTCATATTATTTCATGTCTTGTTTTATGTTCCGATTACTCGATGTATGTCTACTTGGGTGCAGGGTAAGACACGATTCACGGGCGAGGTTGGATCGTGACAAAAGTGGTATCAGAGCAGTTAATTCTCGGAAAGTGTCTACAGACCGTATCTAGTAGAGTCTTGATTATCGGTGTGTTGTGCACCACACCAATAATCAGGAGGCTATAGGATATTTAGGATTGGTTTCCATTACGCTCACTCTGAGATCGTGCTTAGAGGCGTGTTATAAGTTGGACCCTCTAACGTATTTTTCCACCGTTATGCCTCAGTGTAAGGCAACCCGCCCGAGAAGGGCAAAGCGGCGGAGGCTGCGAGTAGAAACCGAAGGTTACTAGGGCAAGGGCCCAATCATCACTGAGGTGGTGCTTCATTCGGGAGTTCTGCGGCGACGCCGATCCAGCGAAGTCTAGCCAATGGCATCAGTTCCTACTGCGGCCATGATATTTGAGCCTTCAGTTCCACGACCAGTAGCAGAAAGTATGGATTGCAAAGAGACGACCCTGTTACTAGTTATGGAGTTAGCAACCAGAGAGTATATTATATACCGATTTATCACGGGTCTTGATGACTATCTAAGAGAGGGTTGTGCAAGAGTAGCTCTTCAGTCGGACTTGAGCATGGCCTGCGTCTGAGCTTATGCGGCTTGGCGAGAAGCGTGAGATCGGCGGATTAACCAAGATCGGCAGAAGAGGCGGTCGGCGGGGTCGCTGGTAACTTTCAAGGCGAACCGCCTCGGCCAATTAGATATGCACCTCCACGGTCTGAGTGGTCCGCCACGGGGTTCGGGGCGTTTGGGGTATCTGGAGTTGGTCGAGCTCGGGGCTTAGGTTCATAGTGTGGCAGACGTCATCCCGGGGAATGTCATTTTTTAGTTGGTACTTGTTTTACCTGCGGCCGTCAGGGCCATGTGTCGAAAGGATGTCCTAGTAGGAGGGATGTAAGTAGGAGGACTCGGCCGAGGATCGATGGCTAGTTCTTCACCTTCCACTAGATATGTCATGGCCAAGGCGGGATTGATTTGAGCAGCGGAGGAGTGAAGCGATGAATCTGGTATATCTTTAACCTCAGAGATTAGTAGGTAAGATGAGTATACCTTAAGTGTTATGTTCTGATAGCATGGTGTTAATTATGATTAGGAATCATGGTTAGTTTAAAGGGTAAGTTTGGGGATAAGGAAAGTGTGAGCCTTAGAGTTTTATACGTGGAGACCTTAGAGGCAAGCCTATCTTGAGTAAAAGATTACATTTATGTTTGACCCTTATCGGAGTGCATAGTATACGTGAGATATGTTTGTGTGATAAGTCCCTGAGTGGTATGATATGAAAGAGGGTAGTTGAGCTAAGAAGACCACTAGGTTTTCGTGACTCGATGATGAGATTGTTCCGGATCGGGGAACAAGGGTTTGCGCGCAATGGCGGGTCGGGTCGAGGACCGATCGCGGGTCAACCCGCGTCCTGTATTGTGGTGGGGTCAGTTTGTGGTGGTCCCGCTTTGTGATAGGGTCACGAGGGTGTTAGGCCCAAGTTTAGTTAACCATCGCTGATGCGTGGATGCGTTCGACCAGTAGTCGGGCCGATGAGGACAGCCCATCTTATCTTTCAGTCAGGACCGTTTACTCGGCAGAGGGTTATGCGTGATATTATGTCAGGAAGGTTGTAAGGCTGCACGAGGTGCCTACTTTCACCTTATGTCAGGCAGTGGAACCCAGGTTACGACTATTTTTTTTTCTGGAAGTTTTACCAGGCAGGATTAGGAACTCAGGTGAGTCTCAGTATCGCATTCGCCCTCGGGCCAGTGTTTGGATTTTAGGGGTAGCTGTGAGGATGGTTGCCTCCTATTGAGGGAGTGTTTTAATAGCTACCATTTCAGTATTCGAATGTCTCTTTATGACACCTTGTAGGGGCGGAAGTGTAAGTTGCCGGTCGATTGATTCGATGTTGGCAAGGTTCAGATAGTTGGTTCATACTTGTTCAGCAGGATGTGGATAGGGTGAAGCTTATCCAGAAGAGGTTATTGGCAGCTCAGAGTCAACAGAAGTCGTGCGGATAATCGGCGTCGACGCTTGGAGTTCAGGTTGACGGTGGGTCTTCTTGAAGGTACCACCCCAGAAAGGGTGTGACGAGTTTTGGAAAATAGAGGAAACTTAGCCTGAGGTACTTGGAGCATTTTTAGATCCTTTGGAGGATAGGCCAGGTTGCCTATAAGTTAGCTTTGCCATCCGACGTGGGAGGCAGTGCGTCCGGTCTTTCATGTTGCTATGTTCGGAAGAGTATCGGAGATCTATCCAGAGTGTTCCCAGTTAATGATGACCAAGTTGGAGATAATAACCCCGAGATTTGGAAACTGAAGCAGTAACAGAAATGTGGTAAGTTATGAGAAAGAGTTCGAGTGTACGAGCATGGTACGACGAATAAGGGAAGAAGCGAGCATGTATCAAGAACATAAATGTGATCATTTCTTTTATAAAGTGAAGGTGCGAAGGGAGTATATTTTAGACCTCGGGTGGGAGCTTGTGTAGTAATGGAGGTGATTCCTCGTGGACTTGGATTAAGTATTTGCGCATGTGTTATTATATGGCCAGGTGTGGCGTGATTGTTTTCGTAAGTATAGCAGTGAAGACTATACTGGCGCATGTATGTTTTGAGGCTTAGAAGGAACATTCGGGACGAATGTTTCTAAGGAGGGGAGAATGTTATACCCCGTATTTACAGAGTATGTACGTGAGGGCGTACGTACAAAGTTTAAGTCTTAAGTAGGCAAAGGGGCGAAATTTGTTCACAACTAGCGAAAAAAATCGTTTTTCGACGAAACGTTTTACAAAACTTGCGAAGGGAAAATTACGGCTATGTCATTTATAATTTTTGCGGATTTTTCCGAGAGATGAAATATTTTGGACCAACGAGAGGGCGACACTTGTCACCCTCAAGTGGACGGTTGTGGTGGCCGAAAGTGGGGCGTTTTCCATGCATTTTTTGGGGCCTAAAACAAGGGTCAATGTTTGTGAGGGATTTGTGGAGTAGGGTTAGGGTGCACTTGGGCAAATCTTGAACCTCCACTTGCCCCCCACTTGGCTTGATCTTGGCCATTGGTTTCCCTATAAATACCCCCCCTTGTTGAAGACTTCTTCATCCCAAAAACACTTTCCAAGTCTTGAAGCCCTCTCCCCCTTAGTGTAGTGTTCTCGTCCAAAGAGAACCCCTCCCCCTTTGAGAGGCCCCTTGGCCGAGAGATATACCCCCCCCCCCCTCTTGAGAGTTGTTCTCGTGAAAATACCCCCCCTTAGGTAGAGAAATACTCTCCAAGTATTGTTACTATTCCAAAATACCTTAGCCTTATACCTTGTAGTATTCCAAAGTTACCTCTATACGTAGAGCCCGGAAATACTACCTTATATTCCCTTCAGTCACAAAACGAAACCCTAAGGAAAACCTTCATAGTCGGTTGAAGTGTAAGTAGAAGTTGCGTAGAACTTCTAAGGGTTGTTTGGAGCGGATTGGAGCGCCCAGAGTAGGAGCTAAACGTTGCTCAGGATCGACATTTAATCTTGGATAATTTTGGGCTTATCGAGGTAAATATCTTATCCCCCTTTTGTAATTAGAGTTTACATACTGTTGAAGTATAAGAATTAAGTATAAGTTATATACAAGGAAGGTATATAAGAAGGGAATTGAGCTGTACTTACATAGGATTTGTATTCTGATGAACTTGTGAAGTTGTGGTAGGGAAGTCTTTGCGATTTTCCGTAGAATCTTGTATCTAGATTTATTCTGTAGAGTAGTCTAGACATTGATAGACTTGTATAACCGGTATAGGTTGAAGTACTACGAGTAGCGTGTTCTACTTGAAAGGTGGACAAGGCTAGCCGGGTTATAGCGGTGGAGCGTTTTGCTAATAGTCGATAATCGTCGCGAGGTATGTGATTCTTCCTATCCTCTTGAGCATGATATTTTTAAAAGAATATATATAGTACGGTAGACGTACGTGTGTTAACTGAACGTGGTTTTACTGCGATGTCTTTTGACTTGAGTCTAAATAATAAGAATCTGAAGTATTTCAAAAGAGTTAAGAAACCTTTTTGAAAGAAGAGTAACACTTGGTTTTAAAAGTTTTAAAAGCTTAAGAGTTATACTAGCTTTATGGGAAGTTAGGTATAACGACTTAAGAGAGATAAAAAGAATGGTTTATTGATTTTAGAAGTTAAGAGACTTGATCTTAAAAGATAAGAGACTTGACTTAATTATATTAATATGAATTTTGTTAAAAAGTGTGAAACCTCATTCGTGAGTAATGAGTACTTGGTTTTAAAAGGAATAATGTTTTCTTGATTTGAAATCGAGAATAAGTATCGAGCAGACCATCTGCGGTGCTAATAAAGGGAAATGTATTGACTGATTAAGTATTATGAAAACCAGTAGAAACCTCCATCTGCATAGAAGCTAAGATGAGACAAAATGATATTACATTTCCTAGATCATGGCTGCTTTAATAAGATTGTTATAAACAAGAATAACCTACTCACACATAAGGCATATGTTTCTCAAATCGTTTTAAAGGAGAATTATATTATTAAGTGATTAACACTATGAACTACGAAACCTTTCGAAAATGAGAAACTTGAGCATTTGAAATTAGGCAAACTTGAACGTTTGGAAAATAATGTTGTTACTTGATTTTACAAAGGGAAGTGTTTTGGTTTACTTAAAAAGATAGTCACTCTGTTTTTATACTACGGGTATTGTGTGACTTTTGTGAAAGAAACGGATCTTTTAAAGAGTTAATGTATGAAGTACTTTGGGGATAAAAACCCGAACTTGTTAACATAAAGTAGAAAGTACCTTGTGTGAATAACTTGATTGTGTTGGTTTGTGATAGCCTTGTAATACTTTCTTGTTGATTTGATAAGTAAACATGTTAGGATGCTACGTGTGTTAGTGTCTTGTGATGTTTGTGTAAAGGGGTTTCCCTTGTTGTGCTTATGTTGTTTAACGGTAAGCCGTTATGTTAGTATTATATCACTCACCTCTTGACATGATACCGGGGGTTAAGCTGCCCTCCGATGCGGGGTATACCTCATGCGGGTCTGTGTGACCTATGATTCGAGAATACCTCATGCGGGTCTGTGTGACCTATGCGGAGCTACGAGTTCCGTGTTAGTGTGCGAGGATATACCTCATGCGGTCTATGTGGCCACGCGGATGCGAGTCGGGGCGATGCGGGAGTAGCTACCCTCGATGCGGGGAATACCTTATGCGGGCCTATGTGAGTGGCCTATGCGGAGCTGCGGGAAGTTCCAGGATTAGACGCGCACATTTGATCTCGCGCGAGTGGCGGCCGATCATGTGGCGGTCTAGACAGATCTCGTGATACGATTTATGACCTCGTTGGTACCGTAGGTGTTAGTAGTCGGCTATGCCTTCGTACTTACCGTCACGGCTTTATTATGACACAGTGGGACACGTGTTCATGTGTATTCCTTGGTACTTTTATATCATAGACTGCCGGCAGTGAGGCATGTATTCCACGGGCATGATTGATGTTGTGGGCGTGAGACCCATAGTTATATTTGAGTGATGACTTTGAGGGCGTGAGTCACGACTTGACATATCGCTTATTTATTGTGAATCGTAGTTTGGTTATCATACATGTCTCTCGCTTTATATAGACTACTATGATTTCATTCTGATATTTTTGATTTCACATACTTGGTACTGTTATCGACTTCCTTGAAGTGCGTTCATGCCGCAGGTAGAGGTACACCGATCGTTGATCCCGCTCTTGAGTCACGATTCAGCGTTTTGGGAAGCTCCGTTTCTTGGAGGCTTATCTTTAGTATAGTCCCTGTCGTTGTAGGTACTTACATTCGAGGGTATGGCGGCCTGTCCGCCATTGTTATTACATCTTTCTTAAGTGCATGTCTTGTTGTGGGCGAGTTGTAAAGGGATGTAGCTATTGGATTCAAGTAATATATTTATTTATGCCGTAAGGCAACTTTTATGAAAAAGCTTTTACACTTCATATTATTTCATGTCTTGTTTTATGTTCGTGATTACTCGATGTATGTCTACTTGGGTGCGAGGTAAGGCACGATCCGCGGGCCGGGTTGGTCGTGACGAAGTCTATCGGATGTGCGACGAGCGGAGGGCATGGTCCGCGAGTTGCATCGGCTAGCGAGCCTTGAAGTCCGATTGATTGATTCGATAGTAGTGGGGTTCGAGTTGAGAGGTTGCGAGTCTTCCATCGTCGAGGAGGTGAAGAGGCAACGATTTGAGGATCCGGTTTTGGCGATGCCGTGATACGGCTCTTCGTGAGGAAGGTCCTTGAGTAGCACCGATGGGGTGCTAAGGTTCGAGGCGGTGTGTGTTCGGATATTGCGGGACTTGGCGGAGTTCTAGAAGCACCAGCGCCGCGTTACTCTATCCATGCGGTCGACCAAGATGTACCACGACCTCGGATCTGTGTATTGGTGGGATGGCTTGAAGAGGGCGTTGCGAGTTTGTGGCTCGGTGCGTGTTGTCGGCGGTGAAGGTAGAGCACGAGAGGCACGGTGGTTTGTTGCGACGATAGAGATCCCGACACGGAAGTAGGAGGTGATCAACATGGACTTTATCACGGATTACCTCGCACTCGGAGGAAGCATGATTCTATCCGGTTATCGCCGGCGGTGAAATCAGCCCACTTTCTTCCGTCGGGCGACTTTTCTGCGAGGATTATGCGGACTTTACATCAGAGATCGTCGATCGCATGGGGTCCCTATTTCTATCATATCGCATGAGAGCCGATTCGGCTAACTTCTGGAGGTCCTTCCAGAAGGGATTAGGGACGCAGGTGAGCCTGAGTACTGCATTCCATCCTCAGACAGACGGACAGGCAGAGCGCACTATCCAGACTCTTGAGGAACTTTGTTGCAGACGATAGAGATCCCGACCTGGAAGTGGGAGGTGATCAACATGGACTTTATCACAGGATTACCTCGCACTCAGAGGAAGCATGATTCTATCTGGGTTATCGTCGGCGGTGAAATCAGCCCACTTTCTTCCGTCGGGGCGACTTTTACGGTGAGATTATGCCAGACTTTACATCCGAGAGATCGTCAGACTGCATGGGGTCCCTATTTCTATCATATCAGATAGAGGAGCCCATTTTACGGCTAACTTCTGGAGGTCCTTCCAGAAGGGATTAGGGACGCAGTGAGCACAAATCTGCATTCCATCCTCGAGCAGATGGGCGAGCGAGCGCACTATCCGCACTCTTGAGGATATCTGCGAGCTGTGTTATTGACTTGAGGTAGCTGGGAGGATCATTTCCCGCAAGTTGAGTATGCGTATAATAATAGCTACCACTCAAGTATTCGGATGGCGCCTTATGAGGCCTTGTATGGGAGGAAGTGCGGATCGCGATAAATGGTTTGATGTAGGCGAGTGCGATTAGTAGGACCAGACACAGTTGTGGCGATGGATAAGGTAAAGCTTATCCGGGAGGCGGTGTTATACCGTATTTCAGTATATGCGTAAGGGAATACGTCTGAAAATCTAGCCTTAAAGTTTAGGCAAAACGTTTTTATTTGTACACAACTCGCTAAAAGAATCGTTTCGGCGAAAGCGTTTTCCACGACTTCGTAGGGTAAAGTCCGGCTATGCCATTTCTAATTTTTACGGATTTTTCCGAGAGACGAAACATTTTGGACCAACGGGAGGGCGACACTTGGCACCCTCCAATTTGTGGACTTGAAATCGTCCATTGGACGAATTGAAGAACCATTGGCACGTTTTTTGTGCCTTGTGCACAAGTCAAGGAGTTGGTAGGATATTTGTGTATAGTTAATCCTCACCCTACACTTGCCTTGCACTTGTCTTCATCTTGGCCATTGGTTGGCCAAGGCTTGAGCTATAAATACCCCCCTTAGTGATGAAGAGTTCTTCATCCACAAAGTTATCTTCCAAGTCTTGAAAACAATCCTCTCCTCTCCCTTAGTAGCCTTTTCGTCCATCCCCTCCCCCTCCCCTTGTGAAGGCCCTTGGCCGAATACCCCCCCCCCCCTCTAGCCTAGTAGTTTGGCCGAGGCCCCCCCTAGCCTAGCCAAAAATCTACCCCCCTCCCTTGGTGGAAAAGTTGTCTTCTAGTATTGTTATAATGCCCAAACTACCCTAGCCCAAATACCTTAGTACTTAGTAGAAGTTGTGAAGAACTTCTAAGGTTTCCTTGGAGCATACAACTTAGGAGCAAAACCTTGCTCAGGCGCGACTTTTTTCTAGGATATTATTGGGCTTACCGAGGTAAATAATCCTAACCCTCTTTTGTATTAGAGAATGCATACTGTAGAAGTATAAGAATAAGTATTAAATACTTAGAAGAATATTACAGAATAGAATTGAACTGTTATCACAGTAGAAGGGTTTAAAAGAAGAATAATAGGACTGTTTTCACAATAGACTCATATAGCTCACCGGGTAGGGTTGTGCTGCCCGACTTTTCGTAGAATTGTGAACCCTCTGTTTAGAATGACCTTCAGAGTAGTCTAGACTTTGATAGATGTCTGTGACTATTATAGGCTGATTCTCTGCGCGCGACATATTCAACTTGGCAGGAGGTTTTCGCCGAGAAGGTATGTGATTCTTCCTAAAGCATGATATTTTAAATATATATATAGTACGGTAGACGTACATGTGTTAACTGAATAATAACTACGGCAATGTCTTTTGACTTAAGCCTGAATAATACTTACGGCAATGTCTTGCGACTTAAGCCTGAATAATAAAGATCTTAAAAAGTCTTTCAAAAGAATTATAACACAGTTTTGAAAGAAGAAGAATAGTTGTTTTTAAAAACAAGAAGCTTAAGGGTTATACTAGCTTTATGGGAAGTTAAGTATAACGGCTTAAGTTTTATAAAAAGGAACAGTTTACTTATGTGTTTTATAAAAGACTTATATTGATTTCTGAAAGGTATAATAAGATGGTTTTGGTGAGTAGACATATTGTGACGCTATGTGCTAGTATCTTGTAACGTTTGTGTAAAGAGGTCAGTCTTACTTATGCTTATGTTGTTTGAACTATAAGCTGTTGTGTTAGTACTATATCACTCACCTCTTGAGATGATACCGGGGGTTAAGCTGCCCTCCGATGCGGGGTAGACTCAGGCGGTCTGGGACCATGATTCGAGAATACCTCATGCGGGTCCAGGGGCCTATGCGGAGCTACGAGAGTTCCAGGTTAGTATGCGGGGTTATGCCTCATGCGGTCTATGTGGCCATGCGGACAACGAGTCCAGGACGTTGCTGTTATACCCCGTATTTCCAGAGTATGTACGTAAGGACGTACGTAGAAAATTTGAACTTAAGATTAAGGCTTGGCCGAATTAATTTTTGTGCACAACACCCGGTTAGAGTCGTTTTTCGACGAAACGTTTTCACAACTTTCGTAGGGAAAATTCCGGCTATGTCATTTTTAATTTTTGCGGATTTTTCCGAGAAACGAAGCATTTTGGACCAACAAGAGGGCGCCACTTGGCACCCTCTCATTGGTGGCGGTAGAGTGGACGATTTGCTTGGCTATTTTGTCAAGTAGTTGGTAGGATATTTTGTGTGCAAGTTGGCTAGGTACACTTGCCCTAATCTTGACCCTACACTTGCCTTGCACGTGGCACCATCTTGGCCCTGGGTTGGCCATCCCTGGACCTATACATACCCCTCCCCTTTGAGGAACGTCTTCATCCAAAAAAATCTCGAAGTCTTGAAAGCTTCTTCCTCCCCCCTTAGTGTAGTGTCTTGGCAGAGTCCTCCCCTTTGTGAGGCCTTTGGCCGAGCACCCCCTTGGCGAGAGTTTTCCCCACAGTGGGGTTGGCGAGGGTACCCACCCCACTTGTGGTGTTGTCTCGTATAAATACCCACTCTTGGTAGAAATACTCTCAAAAGTATTGTTATAATGCCCAATTACCTTAGCCGTATACCTTGTTGTATTCTAAGGATATACCTATACGAAAAGCCCAGAAATACTATTATACTTTCCGTCAGTCACAAAACCGAAACCCTAAGGAAAATCTCCATAGTCAGTTGGAGTATTGTGTAGAAGTTGGTTAGAACTTCTAAGGGTGGTTTAGAGCGGGTTGGAGCGCTCGGAGTTGGAGCTAAACGCTGCCCAGGAATCGACATTATACTTGGATAATTATGGGCTTATCGAGGTAATTATCTTGTCCCCCTATTGTAATTGGAAATTACAGGATGTGAGAAGCTATAGTTGAAGGATCCTATATATAATCTGAACTTAATGTTGTGGCAATGTCCTTGGACTTAAGCACAATTTAAAGTTAAGAAGCGAATGTAATTACGTTGGGTGTATTCTGTAGACTTGTGTAGTTATTGGGTAGGGAAGTGCCCAATTTCCGTAGGGTCTTGCATCTAGATTTATTCTCCGAGTAGTCTAGACTTTGATAGACTTGTGTAACTGTATAGGTTGAATGTTCTGCGAGTAGCATGTGCTACTTGAGAAGGTGGACCGACTAAGCGGGTTATGGCGATGGGCGATTTGCTAATAGTCGATAATCGTGCGTGAGGTATGTGAACCTCTTCCTATCTCTTCTAGCATGATGTGTGTATAACTATGTAACGGTGAGCGTGCGTGTGTTAATTGAGCGTGGTTATGCGGCAATGTCTTTTGACTTAAGCCGAATAATAATAATCTTGAAGTAGTTCAAGAGAATTAAGAAGCTGTTTTTAAAGAAGAGTAATACTTGGTTTTAAAAGCTTAAGAGTTATACTAGCTTTATGGGAAGTTAGGTATAACGGCTTAAGAGATAAAGCGAATGATTTATTTATTTTAGAAGTTAAGAGACTTGATCTTGTAAGATAAGAGACTTAACTTAAATGAATTATATGACTCTTGTGTGAAACCACATAAGTCAGTAATGAGTACTTGATTTTTAAAGGGATAATGTTTCTTGATTTGAAATCGAAATGTGTATCGACAAACCAACTGCGGCGTTAATAAAGGAAAATGTATTGAATAAATAAGTATTATTAAAACGGTGAAACTTCCATCTGCATAGAAGCTAAGATGAGACAAAATGATATTTCCTAGATCATGGCTGCTGTAATAAGATTGTTATAAACAAGAATATCCTACTCACATAAAAGGCTTATGTATCTCAGATTGTTTAAAAGAGAATTATATTCTTAAATGAATAAGACTATGAACTACGAAACCTTTCTAAAATAAGAAACGTGGACATTTGAAATTAGGCAAACTTGGACGTTTGGAAAATAATGTTGTTACTTGATTTTACAAAGGTAAGAGTTTTGGTTTTCTTAAAAGGACAGTCACTCTATTTTATACTACGGGTATTGTGTGACTTATGTGAAAGAAACAGATCTTTTAAAGATTTAATGTGTGAAGTACTTTGGGGGTAGATACCCGAACTTGTTAATAGAATGTACCTTGTGTGAATAACTTGATTGTATTGGTTTGTGATAGCCTTGTAATACTTTCTTGTTGATTTGATAAGTAAACATGTTAGGATGCTACGTGTGTTAGTATCTTGTGATGTTAGTGTAAAGGGGTTTCCACCATTGCGCTTAAAGTTGTTTGACTATCAGTAGTTATGTTGGTATTGTACCACTCACCTTGACTTGTGTCGGAGGTTAGGCGCCTCCGTGCGGGGTAGACTTCGGTGATGCAGGACCATGATTCGAGAATACCTCATGCGGGTCCAGGGGATCCATGCGGAACTACGGGAGTTCCAGGTTAGTTTGCGGCCCTTGTGGTCATGCGGTCTTTGTGGCCATGCGGACTGCGAGTCCAGGACGATGCCGGGGAGTAGCTACCCTCGATGCGGGGTTATACCTCATGCGGGCCTATGAGCTTGGCCTATGCGGAGCTGCGGAGAGTTCCAGGGCTAGACGCGCACATTTGATACTGCGGGCGAGTGACCAGCTTTGATCATGTGACGGTGCAGAGCGGATATCATAATCTGATTTATGACCTTGTTAGTCTTGTAGGTGTTAGTAGTCGGCTATGCCTTCGTGCTTACCACTACTATTTTATTTGGACAGTGGGACACGGTGTTCATGTGTATTCCTTGGTGCTTTTATATCATAGGCTAGGCGATGAGGAAGGTATTCCACGGGCACGATTGATGTTGTGGGCGTGAGACCCATTGTTAAATTTGAGTGATGACTTGAGGGCGTGAGTCACGACTTAGCATACCGCTTATTTATAGTGAAGCGTAGTTTGGTTATCATACATGTCTCTGCTTTGTATAGACTACTATGATTTCATTCTGAGTTATTTTGATTTCACATACTTGGTACTGTTGTCTTGACCTCGCCCGGGGCTGCGTTCATGCGCGGTAAGGTACACGATCATTGATCCTCGCTCTTAGGAGTCACGATTCAGCGTTTGGGAAAGCTCGTTTCTCGGAGGCTTATCGATGGTATAGTCCTGTTGTTGTAGGTGTTTACATTCGGGGTATGGCGGGCCTGTCCGCCATTGTTGTCGTATCTTTTCTTAGAAGTGCAGTAATCTTTGTTGTGGCGGGGTTTGTAAAAAGGATTAAAGCATTTCATGTTGAAAAAGTTGTTATTTATATATATGCGAAAGACAAGTTTTCCTCGGTTCTTGTTTGTACTTCATTTGTTTCATGTATGTGTTTATGTTCGTGATTACTCGATGTTGTATCACTAGGGTGCGGGGTAAGGCACGATCCGGGCCGGGCAGTCGTGACAAAAGTGGTATCGAGCGATTAATCCTCGGAAAGTGTCTCTGAGCCGTATCGATGAAGTCTTGATTATCGGTGTGTTGTGCTGCACACCAATAATCGGAGGCTATAGGATATTTAGGATTGGTTCCTATTCTTCTCACTCTGAGATCGTGCCTTAGAAATTTGTGTTGTAAGTTGGACCTCTAACGTATTTCTTTCCCTTAACGTTATGCCTCGCGTGAGGCAAAACCGGGCGATGAGCGAAGCGGGAGGCTGCGAGTAGAGTTGAGAGGGTTACGTGGGAGCAGGCCCAATCATTACCTAGGGTAATGCTTCATTCGAGGATTCTGCGACATCACTAGCCCGACAAAGTTTAGCACGGCGGCGATTCTCTGCGGCCATGATATTTGAACGCCGGTTCCACGACCGAGAGCAGAGAATATGGATTGCAAAGCGACCACATTACTAGCTATGGATTTGGCTACAGAGAGTATACCGATGTATCGCGAGTCTTGATGGTATTATACCGTATTTCCAGTATATGCGTAAGGAATACGTCAAAAAGGTTGGCCTTAAAGTTAGCCTTGGGCGTTTTTGTACACAACTCACTAAAAGAATCGTTTTCGGCGAAGCGTTTCCACGACTTTCGTAGGAAAATTCGGCTATGCCATTACTAATTTTGCGGATTTTTCGAGAGGCGAAACATTTTGGACCAATGGGAGGCGACACTTGGCACCCTCCATTGGTGGACTTGAATCGTCCATTTGGACGAATTGGAGAACCATGGCACGTTTTTGTGCCTTGTGCACAAGTCGAGAGTTGGTAGGATATTTGTGTATAGTTAATCCTCACCTACACTTGCCTTGCACTTGTCTTCATCTTGGCCATTGGTTGGCCAAGGCTTGAGCTATAAATACCCCCTTAGTGATGAAGAGTTCTTCATCCACAAAGTTATCTTCAAGTCTTGAAAACAATCCTCTCCTCTCCCAGCCTCTCGTCCAAACACCTCCCCATGAGTGAGTTTGGCGAGGGCTACCACTAGCTGGCCGAAATCTACCCCCTCCTTGGTAGAAAAGTTGCCTTCTAGTATTGTTATAATGCCCAAAATACCTAGCCCAAATCCCTTTGTACTTAGTAGAAGTTGTGAAGAACTTCTAAGGTTTCCTTGGAGCTATCGGGCGTCTGACTTAGGAGCTAAACCTTGCTCGGTGCGACTTTTATCTAGGATATTATTGGGCTTACAGAGTAAATAAACTTACCCTTCTTTTATAATTAGAGAATATATCTTTGTAGAAGTATAAGAATAAGTATAAATACTTAGAAGAGTATTAAAGAATAGAATTGGTATTATCACGATGAAGGGTTTAAAGAAGAATAATTGAACTGTACTCACATAGAATTTGTTTTCCTGATGAACTCATATAGCTCAGGGTAGGGTTGTCTTTGCCCAGACTTTCCGTAGGATTGTGAACCCTCTGTTTAGAATGACCTTGAGTAGTCTAGACTTTGATAGATGTCTGTGACTATTATGGTGACTCTGCTGTGACATATTCAACTTGGCGGTGGTTTTATTTGAGAAGGTATGTGATTCTTCCTAAAGCATGATATTTTACAATATATAGTACGGTGAGCGTACATGTGTTAACCGAATAATAACTACGGCAATGTCTTTGACTTAAGCTGAATAATACTTATGGCAATGCCTCACGGCTTAAGCTGAATAATACTTACGGCAATGCCTCAAGCACGAATAACAAAGAAGCTGGAAGCATTTCAAAGAATCTTGAATCATTTTTATGAAGATAAATATTTGGTTTTAAAACAAAAGCTTAAGAGTTATACTAGCTTTATGGGAAGTTAGGTATAACACTTAAGAAAGATAAAAAGGCTGTTTACTTGTTTCTTTATAAAAGCCTTGTATAGATATAAGTTAAGTGTAGTAAGATTTGTGTGATAAGTAGACATATTATGATGCTACCTGGGTTAGTGTCTTGAAATACTGTGTAAGGGGTTCATTCTTGCTGTGCTTACGTTGCTAACCGGTAAGTCCGTTGTACTGTTATTGTATCACCTACCCCTTTGTTATCTGAGGGCTTGCCCTTGATCTTGGTCTATCGGCTATGCGGTCTGTGAGACTATGCGGAGCAGCGGTATGCTCGAGATTGATCATTCGGGTGTTTAGCTTTGACGGGGATTCTATGCGGTCTGTTGAGACTATGCGGTCTTTTGAGGCTATGCGGAGTGCGGGAGCCTAGGCGGATCTGGGGTTAGCTGCCCCGTCACGAGAATACCTCATGCAGTGCATGTGTGACTATGCGGCTGCGGAAGTCGAGGACTAGGCACGCGAGAATGATACTATGGGCGATTGGCCTTGCCGATCATTCGCGGCCTAGAATAGACATTCTGATTTTCCTATTCTTGTTGTTGTTTGTGATGTGGCACTATGTGCAATTGAACTGATTGTATTTGTGAAACGGTTTTAAATACTTTGATTTCATTTGATTCTTTATAGTTTCACATACTTGGTACTGTTATCTTGACCTCGCCCGAGGCTGCGTTCATCTGCGGTAAGAGCGGCAGTGCTAGATCTGCATCCTTAGGATCTCTTTGCATTGGTGTCGGGAGCTCCATCTTCAGGAGGCTCTACTTTTGGTATGATCTCCTGTATTGTAGATAGTTTATGCAGTCGAGGGTATGGCGGAACCACTTTCCGCCATAGTTGTATATTTCCTTAGAAGTGCTGTAGTCATGTTATGCGATTGTCGGATGTAGCGCTAAACCTTGTTTATATATATATAGAAAGCGGCGTTTATTCACATAAAGCGTGTCTTATTTTATAAGCTGTTTCTGTCTTGTTTTATATTCATTTGGTTACTCGATGTATGACTACTTGGGTGCCGGTAAGGCACGATCCACGGGCCGGGCAGTCGTGACAATGACTACCTAAGAGAAGGTTGTGCAAGTAGTTCTTGATTGAAGCTTGAGCATGGCACGTATGCGAGCTTATACGGCGGTAGAAGCGTAGAGATCGGCGGGTTAACCAGGGCGGCGAAGAGGGCTAGAAGCGTGAGTCCTTTGGTAACTTTGGCGAGTCACCTCGCGGCAGATTTGATTATGCACATCCACAATGCGAGTGGTCTTCCGGATTCGGGACATTCGGGGTATGCGGGGAGTTGGTTAGAACTCCGGGCTTAGGTTCCACGGTTGTGACGTCATCTGGGAATGTCGTCTTTTAGTTGGTTCTTGTTGTACCTATGACCGTCAGTCGATGTCGAAAGAGTGTCTGGTAGGAGGACTTAGCCTTGAGGATCGGTGGGTAGTTCGTCACCTTCCAGCTATCGCCTGCAGGCGAGTTTGATTAAACGACTAGGGAGTGAAGCGGTGGGTCGAGCATATCCTTAACCCTCAGAGTTCGGTATGTGTGATAAGATGGGTATATCATAAGTGCTATGTTTTGATAGCGGTGTGTTAATATTGTGATTAGAAATCTTGGTTAGTTAACCAAGTAAGATTTGGGGATAGAGAAGGTGTGAGCCTTAGAGTTTTATACGTAGAGACCTTAGAGGTGAGGCCGTCGAGAAAGGTGTAGTGTTATGTTTGATCCGTATCGGAAGTGCATAGTGCACGTGAGCTATGTTTGGGATAGGTCCACAAGTAGTGTGGAATGAAAGGGGGTAGTTGAGCTAAGAAGGCGCTAGGTTTCGTAGCGTGATTAGTGAGAGTTTTCGCCCGTGGAGCTAGCATTTTTGCGGCGTTGTCGGTCGGGTTGAGGCCACGTTGCGGGTCAACCCGCGGCATGTATGGTGGTGGGGTCGGTTGTGGTGGTCGCCTTGTGGTAAGTCACGAGGTGTTAGGCCCAAGTTTAGTTAACATTTGTCTGAGTTCGTGAATCGTTCGACCGGTGGTGGGCGATGAGCAGCCCGTCGTGTTTTTGATCGGGACCGTTTACTCGGCGATGTTGATTTTATCGAAAGGTTGTAAGGCTGCGAGGTGCCTACCTTCACCTTATGTCGGACGGTGGAGCCAGTGCGGCTGTTTTGTTCTGGAAGTTTTACGGCGGGGTTAAGAACTTCGGGTGAGTCTCGAGTCGCATTCGCCCTCGGGCGGTGTGTGGGTTTCAGGGGTAGTTGTGGGGATTGTTGTCTCCTGTTGAAGGAGTGTTTAAGCTACCATTTCAGTGTTCGGATGTCGCCTTATGAAGCCTTGAAGGGGCGGATGTGTAAGTCGCCGGTCGATTGGTTCGATGTTGGCAAGATTCGGATAGTTAGTTGAGCTTGTTCCGATGGCGTGGATGAGGAAGCTTGTCTAGAAGAGGTTCTGGCGGCTCGGAGGAATCGTGCGGATAATGTCGGCGGCGAGAGTTGAGTTGACGGTCGATCTTCTTGAAAGTACCACCTGGATTGGGTGTGGCGAGTTTTGGAAAGCAGAGGAACTTAGCGAGTTACTTTGGGCCTTTTTGAGTTCATGTGAAGAATGGGCGGGTTGCTATATGTTAGCATTTGCCGTCCGACTTAGGAGGCGATGCGTCCGTCTTTCGTATTGTTAGGATCGGGAGGTATCGAAGATCCGTCAGTGTTCCCGATTAATGAAGACCACGTTAGAGATAGTAACCGAGTTTTGAATCTTTGAAGCGATATCGAAGTGTAGTAAGAGTTCGAGAATGACGGCCTCGAGGATCGCATGCGATCCGGTACCATTCGATTGGGTCGCTTGAGAAGGTTAATACCTCAGGCAAAGTGACAAAAGTAGTATCATTTTGGTGATGTTAGAGGTGTTTCCTCGTGGACTTTGATGTAAGTAGTTCGCGGTGTTTTACGTGGCGGTGTGGCGGGATTGTTTCGTAAGTGTAGTAGTGAAGACTATCTTGGCGCGCGTTTGTTTTGAGACTTAGAAGGAACATTCGGGCGAATGTTTCTAGAGAGGAGAATGTTATACCGTATTTCGGTATATGCGTGGGGCGTGCGTAGAAAATTTGAACTTAAGATTAAGGCTTGGCGAATTAATTTTGTGCCTGACACGGTTAGAGTCGTTTTTTGAAGCGTTTTCCACGACTTTCGTAGGGAAAATTCGGCTATGTCATTTTTAATTTTGCGGATTTTTAGAAGCGAAGCATTTTGGACCAAGAGGCGCGGCAGCACCTCTCATTAGTGATAGAGTGGGCGATTTGCTTGGCTATTTTGTCAAGTAGTTGGTAGGATATTTTGTGTGCAAGTTGGCTAGGTACACTTGCCTAATCTTGACCCTACACTTGCCTTGCACTTGGCACCATCTTGGCCTTGGTTGGCCGTCCCTTGACTATAAATACCCCTCCTTTGATGAACTTCTTCCGTCAAAATCTCTAAGTCTTGAAAGCTTCTTCCTCCCCAGTGTAGTGTCTTGGCGAAAGTCCCTCCCCTTTGTGAGGCCTTTGGCGAGAGCACCCCATGGCGAGAGTTTTCCCCTAGTGGGGTTGGTAGAGTACCACTTTTGTGGTGTTGTCTCGTATAAATACCCCACTCTTGGTAGAAATACTCTCAAAGTATTGTTATAATGCCCAATTACCTTAGCAGTATACCTTGTTGTATTCTAGGTTATACCTATCTGAAAAGCCAGAAATACTATTATACTTCCCATCAGTCACAAAACCGAAACCCTAAGGAAAATCTCCATGGTCCGTTGGAGTATTGTGTAGAAGTTGGTTAGAACTTCTAAGGGTGGTTTAGAGCGGGTTGGAGCGCTCGGAGTTGGAGCTAAGCGTTGCCCAGGATCGACATTTTAACTTGGATAATTATGGGCTTATCGAGGTAATTATCTTGTCCCTCTATTGTAATTGGAAATTACACGACTGTTAGAATATATAGTTGAAGTATACTATATATAGTCCTGAACTTAATGTTGTTGCAATGTCCTTGGACTTAAGCATGAATTTAAAGTTAGAAGCGAGCGTAATTACGTTGGGTGTATTACGATAGACTTGTGTAGTTGTGGGTAGGGAAGAGGGCGATTTCCGTAGGTCTTGCATCTAGATTTATTCTACCGAGTAGTCTAGACTTTGATAGACTTGTGTAACTGTATAGGTTGAATGTTCTGCGAGTAGCGTGTGCTCTTGAGAAGGTGGACCAGGCTAAGCGGGTTATGGCCGTGGGCGATTTGCTAATAGTCGATAATCGTCGCGAGGTATGTGAACCTCTTCCTATCTCTTCTAGCATGATGTGTGTATAACTATGTAGTACGGTGAGCGTCGTGTGTTAATTGAGCGTGGTTATGCGGCAATGTCTTTTGACTTAAGCGAATAATAATAATCTTGAAGTAGTTCAAGAATTAGAAGCTTTTTAAAGAAGAGTAATACTTGGTTTTAAAAGCTTAAGAGTTATACTAGCTTTATGGGAAGTTAGGTATAACGGCTTAAGAGAGATAAAGCGAATGATTTATTTATTTTAGAAGTTAAGAGACTTGATCTTGTAAGATAAGAGACTTAACTTAAATGAATTATATGAATCTTGTGTGAAACCTCATTCGTGAGTAATGAGTACTTGATTTTAAAAGGGATAATGTTTCTTGATTTGGAAATCGAAATGTGTATCGACAAACCAACTGCGGCGTTAATAAAGGAAAATGTATTGAATAAATAAGTATTATTAAAACATTAGAAACTTCCATCTGCGTAGAAGCTAAGATGAGACAAAATGATATTTCTAGATCATGCATTTCTTTGTAATAAGATTGTTATAAACAAGAATATCCTACTCACATAAAAGGCTTATGTATCTCAGTTGTTTAAAGAGAATTATATTCTTAAATGAATAAGACTATGAACTACGAAACCTTTCTAAAATAAGAAGCGTGGACATTTGAAATTAGGCAAACTTGGGCGTTTGGAAAATAATGTTGTTACTTGATTTTACAAAGGTAAGAGTTTTAGTTTTCTTAAAGGGCGATCACTCTATTTTATACTACGGGTATTGTGTGACTTATGTGAAAAAAGCAGATCTTTTAAAGATTTAATGTGTGAAGTACTTTGGGGGTAGATGCGAACTTGTTAATAGAATGTACCTTGTGTGAATAACTTGATTGTATTGGTTTGTGATAGCCTTGTAATACTTTCTTGTTGATTTGATAAGTAAACATGTTAGGATCTTACGTGTGTTAGTATCTTGTGATGTTAGTGTAAAGGGGTTTTCCGCCATTGCGCTTAAAGTTGTTTGACTATCGGCCGTTATGTTGGTATTGTACCACTCACCTTGACTTGTGTCAGGAGGTTAAGCTGCCTCCGTCTGCGGGGTAGACTTCGGTGATGCAGGACCGTGATTCGAGAATACCTCATGCGGGTCGGGGATCCATGCGGAACTACGGGAGTTCGAGGTTAGTTTGCGGCCGCTTGTGGTCATGCGGTCTTTGTGGCCATGCGGTGCGAGACGGGGCGATGTCGGGAGTAGCTACCCTCGATGCGAGGTTATACCTCATGCGGGCCTATGAGCTTGGCCTATGCGGGCTGCGGAAGTTCGGGGGCTAAGCGCGCATTTGATCTGCAGGCGAGTGACGGCTTTGATCATGTGGCGGTCTAGACATATATCATGATCTGATTTATGACCTTGTTAGTCTTGTAGGTGTTAGTAGTCGGCTATGCCTTCGTGCCTACCTGTACTATTTTATTTGAACCAGTGGGACACAGTGTTCATGTGTATTCCTTGGTGCTTTTATATCATAGCTGGCGGTGAGGAAGGTATTCCACGGGCACGATTGATGTTAGGCGTGAGACCCGTTGTTAAATATGAGTGATGACTTGAGGCGTGAGTCACGACTTGGCATATTTGCTTATTTATAGTGAGCGTAGTTTGGTTATCATACATGTCTCTGCTTTGTATAGACTACTATGATTTCATTCTGATGTTATTTTGATTTCACATACTTGGTACTGTTATCTGACCTCCTGCGAGGCTGCGTTCATGCCGCGAGTAAAGGTACACGATCATTGATCCTCGCTCTTAGGAGTCACGATTCGAGCGTTTGGGAAGCTCCGTTTCTCCGGAGGCTTATCAGTGGTATAGTCCCCTGTTGTTGTAGGGGTTTACATTCAGGGGTATGGCGGGGCCCTGTCCCACCATTGTTGTCGTCTCTTTTCTTAGAGGTCTGTAGTACTGTTGTGGGCAGGGTTTGTAAAAAGGATTAAACTGTTCATGTTGAAAGTTGTTATTTATATATATGCCGAAAGGCAAGTTTTCCTCAGATTACTGTTTTGTACTTCATTTGTTTCATGTATGTGTTTTATGTTCCGCTGATTACTCTGATGTTGTATCACTAGGGTGCGGGGTAAGGCACGATCCACGGGCCGGGCAGTCGTGACAAAAGTGGTATCGAGCGATTAATCCTCGGAAAGTGTCTGACCGTATCGATGAAGTCTTGATTATCGGTGTGTTGTGCACCACACCAATGTCGAGGAGGCTATAGGATATTTAGGATTGGTTCCTATTCTTCTCACTCTGAGATCGTGCCTTAGAGGCATGTTGTAAGTTGGACCCTCTAACGTATTTCTTTCCACTACCGTTATGCCTCGCGTGAGGCAAAACCGGGCGGGAGGCGGCGAGGAGGCTGCGAGTAGAGTTGAGGAGGGTTACGTGGGCCTGAGGCCCGATCATTACCTAGGGTAATGCTTCGTTCGAGGATTTCTGCGACATCGCTGCCCGACAAAGTTTAGCACGGCGGCGGTTCCTCTGCGGCCATGATATTTGAACGCCGGTTCGCGACCGAGCAGAATATGGATTGCAAAGCGACCTGTTACTAGCTATGGATTTGGCTACGGAGAGTATACCGATGTATCGCGAGTCTTGATGACTACCTAAGAGAAGGTTGTGCAAGAGTAGTTCTTGATTAGGCGAGCATGGCACGTATGCGAGCTTATACGGCGGTAGAAAGCGTAGAGATCGGCGGGTTAACGAGGGCGAGAAGAGGAAGCGGCGTGAGTCCTTTGGTAACTTTCGGCGAGTCACCTCGCGTGATTTGATTATGCATCCACAATGCGAGTGGTCTTCCACGGATTTGGGACATTCGGGGTATGCGGGAGTTGGTTAGAACTCCGGGGCTTAGGTTCACGGTTGTGAGCGTCGTCATCGGGAATGTCGTCTTTTAGTTAGTCTTGTTGTACTATGGCCGTCAGTCGATGTCGAAAGAGTGTCTGGTAGGAGGACTTAGCCTTGAGGATCGGTGGGTAGTTCGTCACCTTCCTTAGCTATGCGCCTGCAGGCGAGTTTGATTAGAACGACTAGGGGAGTGAAGCAGTAGATTTAGGCATATCCTTAACCCTCTAGAGTTCAGTATGTGTGATAAGATGGGTATATCATAAGTGCTATGTTTTGATAGCAGTGTGTTAATATTGTGATTAGAAATCTTGGTTAGTTAACCAAGTAAGATTTGGGGGATAGAGAAGGTGTGAGCCTTAGAGTTTTATACGTAGAGACCTTAGAGGTGAGGCCATCTCGAGAAAAGGTGTAGTGTTATGTTTGATCCGTATCGGAAGTGCATAGTGCACGTGAGCTATGTTTGGGATAGGTCCCTAAGTAGTGTGGAATGAAAGGGGGTAGTTGAGCTAAGAAGACCGCTAGGTTTTCGTAACGTGATTAGTGAGAGTTTTCCTTCGTGGAGCTAGCATTTTTGCGCGTTGCCGGGTTGGGTTGAGGCCACGTTGGGGGTCAACCCGCGACATGTATGGTGGTGGGGTCAGTTTGTGGTGGTCCCGCCTTGTGGTAGGGTCACGAGGGTGTTAGGCCCAAGTTTAGTTAACCCAGTCTGAGTTCGTGGATCGTTCGACCGATGGTCGGGCGATGAAGCGACCCATCGTGTTTTGATCGGGACCGTTTACTCGGCAGTGTTGATTTTATCAGAAAGGTTGTAAGGCTGCACGAGGTGCCTACCTTCACCTTATGTCGGACAGTGGAGCCCAGGGTACGGCTGTTTTTGTTTCTGGAAGTTTTACCAGGCAGGGTTAAGAACTCAGGTGAGTCTCAGAATCGCATTCGCCCTCGGGCCAGTGTGTGGGTTTCAGGGGTAGTTGTGGGGATTGTTGTCTCCTGTTGAAGGAGTGTTTAAGCTACCATTTCAGTGTTCGGATGTCGCCTTATGAAGCCTTGAAGGGGCGGATGTGTAAGTCGCCGGTCGATTGGTTCGATGTTGGCAAGATTGGATAGTTGGTTGAGCTTGTTCCGGTATGTGGATAGAGGAAAGCTTGTCTAGAAGAGGTTACGGCGGCTCGGAGGAATCGTGCGGATAATCGGCGGCGGCGAGAGTTCGAGTTGACGGTCGATCTTCTTGAAAGTACCACTGGATTGGGTGTGGCGAGTTTTGGAAAGCAGAGGAACTTAGCGAGTTACTTTGGGCCTTTTGAGTTCATGTGAAGAATGGGCGGGTTGCCTATATGTTAGCATTTGCGTCCGACTTAGGAAGCGATGCGTCGATCTTTCGTATTGTTAGGATCGGGAGGTATCGAAGATCCATCCAGAGTGTTCCCAGTTAATGAAGACCACGTTAGAGATAGTAACCGAGTTTTGAATCTTGACGATATCGAAGTGTGGTAAGAGTTCGAAGTGCAGCGACCTCGAGGATCGCATGCAGTCCAGGTACCATTCGATTGGGTCGCTTGAGAAGGTTAATACCTCAGGCAAAGTGACAAAAGTAGTATCATTTTGGTGATGTTAGAGGTGTTTCCTCGTGGACTTTGATGTAAGTAGTTACGCAGGTGTTTCTGTGGCCAGCTGTGGCAGGATTGTTTCGTAAGTGTAGTAGTGAAGACTATACTGGCGCACGTTTGTTTTGAGACTTAGAAGGAACATTCGGGACGAATGTTTCTAAGGAGGGGAGAATGTTATACCCCGTATTTCGGTATATGCGTGGGGCGTGCGTAGAAAATTTGAACTTAAGATTAAGGCTTGGCGAATTAATTTTGTGCCTGACACGGTTAGAGTCGTTTTTCGGCGAAGCGTTTTCCACGACTTTCGTAGGGAAAATTCGGCTATGTCATTTTAATTTTTGCGGATTTTTAGAAGCGAAGCATTTTGGACCAACAAGAGGCGCCATTGGCACCCTCTCATTAGTGTGGTAGAGTGGGCGATTTGCTTGGCTATTTTGTCAAGTAGTTGGTAGGATATTTTGTGTGCAAGTTGGCTAGGTACACTTGCCTAATCTTGACCCTACACTTGCACTTGCACCATCTTGGCCCTTGGTTGGCCATCCCTTGACCTATAAATACCCTCCGCTTTGATGAACTTCTTATTCCATATATCTCTAAGTGTTGAAAGGTTCTTCGTCCCCAGTGTAGTGTCTTGGCGAAAGTCCCTCCCCTGTGAGGCCTTTGGTAGAGCACCATGGCGAGAGTTTTCCCCACTAGTGGGGTTGGCCGAGGTACCCACCACACTTGTGGTGTTGTCTCGTATAAATACCCCTCTTGGTAGAAATACTCTCAAAAGTATTGTTATAATGCCCAAATTACCTTAGCGTATACCTTGTTGTATTCTAAGGTTATACCTATCTGAAAAGCCGAAATACTATTATACTTCAGTCGGTCCACAAACCGAAACCACAGGAAAATCTCCATAGTCAGTTGGAGTATTGTGTAGAAGTTGGTTAGAACTTCTAAGGGTGGTTTAGAGCGGGTTGGGCGCTCGGAGTTGGAGCTAAACGTTGCCCGGGATCGACATTTTAACTTGGATAATTATGGGCTTATCGAGGTAATTATCTTGTCCTCTATTGTAATTGGAAATTACATGATGTTAGAATATATAGTTGAAGTATACTATATATAGTCTTGAACTTAATGTTGTGGCAATGTCCTTGGACTTAAGCTGAATTTAAAGTTAAGAAGCTGTAATTACGTTGGGTGTATTCTGAGACTTGTGTAGTTGTGGGTAGGGAAGGGCTGCGATTTCCGTGGTCTTGCATCTAGATTTATTCTACCGAGTAGTCTAGACTTTGATAGACTTGTGTAACTGTATAGGTTGAATGTTCTGCGAGTAGCATGTGCTACTTGAGAAGGTGGACAGCTAGCGGGTTATAGCGAGTGGGCGATTTGCTAATAGTCGATAATCGTCGCGAGGTATGTGAACCTCTTCCTATCTCTTACAGCATGATGTGTGTATAACTATGTAGTACGGTGAGCGTGCGTGTGTTAATTGAGCGTGGTTATGCGGCAATGTCTTTTGACTTAAGCCGAATAATAATAATCTTGAAGTAGTTCAAGAGAATTAAAGCTGTTTTTAAAAGAAGAGTAATACTTGGTTTTAAAAGCTTAAGAGTTATACTAGCTTTATGGGAAGTTAGGTATAACGGCTTAAGAGAGATAAAACGAATGATTTATTTATTTTAGAAGTTAAGAGACTTGATCTTGTAAGATAAGAGACTTAACTTAAATGAATTATATGAATCTTGTGTGAAACCTCATTCGTGAGTAATGAGTACTTGATTTTTAAAGGGATAATGTTTCTTGATTTGAAATCGAAATGTGTATCGACAAACCACTGCAGCGTTAATAAAGGAAAATGTATTGAATAAATAAGTATTATTAAAACCAGTAGAAACTTCCATCTGCATAGAAGCTAAGATGAGACAAAATGATATTTCCTAGATCATGACTGCTGTAATAAGATTGTTATAAACAACAATATCCTACTCACATAAAGGCTTATGTATCTCAGTTGTTTAAAGAGAATTATATTCTTAAATGAATAAGACTATGAACTACTGAAACCTTTCTAAAATAAGAAACGTGGACATTTGAAATTAGGCAAACTTGGGCGTTTGGAAAATAATGTTGTTACTTGATTTTACAAAGGTAAGAGTTTTAGTTTTCTTAAAGGGCGATCCTCTATTTTATACTACGGGTATTGTGTGACTTATGTGAAAAAGCAGATCTTTTAAAGATTTAATGTGTGAAGTACTTTGGGGGTAGATGCGAACTTGTTAATAGAATGTACCTTGTGTGAATAACTTGATTGTATTGGTTTGTGATAGCCTTGTAATACTTTCTTGTTGATTTGATAAGTAAACATGTTAGGATGCTACGTGTGTTAGTATCTTGTGATGTTAGTGTAAAGGGGTTTTCCTCATTGCGCTTAAAGTTGTTTGACTATCGGTAGTTATGTTGGTATTGTACCACTCACCTTGACTTGTGTCAGGAGGTTAAGCGCCCTCCGATGCGGGGTAGACTTCGGTGATGCAGGACCGTGATTCGAGAATACCTCAATGCGGGTCGGGGATCCATGCGGAACTACGGGAGTTCGGGTTAGTTTGCGGCCGCTTGTGGTCATGCGGTCTTTGTGGCCGTGCGGTGCGAGTCGGGGCGATGCGGGAGTAGCTACCCTCGATGCGGGGTTATACCTCATGCGGGCCTATGAGCTTGGCCTATGCGGGCTGCGGAGAAGTTCGAGGCTAGCGCCGCATTTGATCTGCGAGCGAGTGACCGGCTTTGATCATGTGGCGGTGCAGAGCGAGATATCATAATCTGATTTATGACCTTGTTAGTCTGTAGGTGTTAGTAGTCGGCTATGCCTTACTTACCTGTCTTTGTTTTATTTGGACCGCAGTGGGACACGGTGTTCATGTGTATTCCTTGGTGCTTTTATATCATGGCTGCCGGTGAGGAAGGTATTCCACGGGCACGATTGATGTTAGGCGTGAGACCCATTGTTAAATTTGAGTGATGACTTGAGGCGTGAGTCACGACTTAGCATATTTGCTTATTTATAGTGGCGTAGTTTGGTTATCATACATGTCTCTGCTTTGTATAGACTACTATGATTTCATTCTGATGAGTTATTTTGATTTCACATACTTGGTACTGTTATGCGACCTCCTTGAAGCTGCGTTCATCTGCGCGGTAAAGGTACACGATCATTGATCCTCGCTCTTAGGAGTCACGATTCAGCGTTTGGGAAAGCTCCGTTTCTCGGAGGCTTATCGGTGGTATAGTCCCTGTTGTTGTAGGTGTTTACATTCGAGGTATGGCGGGAGCACTGTCCGCCATTGTTGTCGATATCTTTTCTTAAGTGCAGAAAATCTTGTTGTAGGCGGGGTTTGTAAAAAGATTAAAGCTGTTCATGTTGAAAAAAGCATTATTTATATATATGCGAAAGGCAAGTTTTCCTCAATTCTTGTTTGTACCATTTGTTTCATGTATGTGTTTTATGTTCGTGATTACTCGATGTTGTATCACTAGGGTGCGGGGTAAGGCACGATCCACGGGCCGGGCGGGTCGTGGCGATTCTTGAGAGTAGCTACCCTCGATGCGGGGTTATGCCTCATGCGGGCCCATGTGAGTGGCCTATCACGGACTCGAGTCGAGTTAGGCTTGCGAGAATGATGATGTGGGCGAGTGGCCTGTTTCGATCATTCGCGGCTAGACAAAACCTATTCTGATTTACTATTGTTGCTCTTGTTTGTGATGTGGCACTATGTGCGGTATCCTTGGTTGTTTCACACATATTTGTAAACTGGTTTTAAAATGATATGTTTTCATTTAAGTACTTTCTGATTTCGCATACTTAGTACTGTTATGCGACCTCCTTGAGGCTGCGTTCATCCGCGAGTAAGAGGCAGCAGTGCTAGATCCTCATCCTTAGGATCTCTTTGCATTGGTGTCAGGAGCTCCATCTTCTAGGAGGCTCTACTTTTGGTATGATCTCACTGTATTGTAGATAGTTTATGCGATCGAGGTATGGCGAGGCACTGTCCGCCATAGTTATATATTTCCTTAAGTGCAGTAGTCATGTTATGCGATGTCGGATGTAGCTTCTAGACCTTGTTTATATATATATGCGAAAAGCGACGTTTATTCACATAGCGTGTCTCATTTATAAAGCTGTTTCATGTCTTGTTTTTATATTTCGTGATTACTCGATGTATGACTACTTGGGTGCCGGTAAGGCACGATTCTGAACCCGGAATGGGTCGTGACAAAAGTGGTATCGAAGCGATTAATCTCGGAAAGTGCCTCTGAGCCGTATCTAGTAGAGTCTTGATTATCGGTGTGTTGTGCACTGCTTAATGTCGAGGCTATAGGATATTTGGATTGGTTTCCATTTTCTCATTACGAGATCGTGCTTTAGAAGGTGTTATAGGTTGGACCCTCTAACGTATTCCTTTCTGCTTGATTATGCCTCGCGTAAGGCAACAGGGCCCAGAAGAAGCGAAGCGTGAGAGGCTAGCGAGACACCCAGTCACGAGGGCTCGAGCCCGATCTATACGAGGCGGCGAGTTCTATGGCGCCCTTAGCCAGCGAGACCACAGTACCACACCTCGCATCCCGCGGCTGGGCGGAGAGTTAGGTACTGAGAGATGGCCCGGACTATTGGCTAAAGTTGTGGCCCGTCTGAGAGAGGCTGAATCGGCGGTTCAGTTCGGCTCGGCTCGGTCGCGCCCGTGGTACAGAGGCGAATAGTTTGAGACTACGAGATTTCTTGAGTTGTAGCCGCGAGTTTTCTGGTCGGCGGAGGATGATCGCGAGTTCATCCGTCGGCTTGAAGGATCATCACGGGTGATCAAGGCCTCGAGAGCAGTGCGTGACGCCGGTTCGCATCGGTTGCGTGATACCGTGATCGATTGGTTTGATTCATGGGAGTTATCGGGAAACGCAGCGTCCCACTACTTGGGATGAGTTTTGAGAGGCCTTTCTCGCTCATTTCTTGCCTCGCGGATGAGGAGGGCGCGGGCGATAGATTGCGTCTTTGGCGAGAAGGGCGCCGTTAGGGAGTACTGGCGTTGAGTTTGATTCGTTGGCTCGATATGTCCCGGCATTGGTAGCGGATATGGAGGATAGGGTGCAGCTCGTCACGGGCTAGATGATTACATTTGAGTCGTATGCGGGTGTTTCTCTTGGCCGGGTATGGACATTACCGCGTGCGAGCTCACGCCCTTGGATGCGAGGCGCGGTCGGCGAGTGGGCGACGGCGAGAAGAAGGCCGGGGCGGGAGGTCTTACGGTGGCTATCGTGGTGGCGGCCTCGGCGGTCTAGATTTGCACCACGGCCGGCTCGAGCACTCTGCGCGTCCTCAGCCTGGCGAGTATCAGGGCGGACGGGGCCCGAGGGCGGATGTCGAGTAGCGAAGTGCGGCGATCGGGACCACCACGGTGTGGCCGTCGGTAGATCCCATTCACGGGAAGTGTGATGCATTTTGGAGCTTATTCTGATTGTGGCCAGCGGGGTTACTTTGCGGTGTCAGGCCGAAGCGTGGCTGGTGGTAGGGCTCGACGCCGAGTTACATTGCGCTTCATCTCCTCTGATTACTCGCCGGGCGAGAGTGCAATGGGTCAGCCAGTGTGGCGAGTCGTGGCTCGGGTCCCGATTCTAGCGGTCCTCGAACCGCATTTATGCTGTCGGTAAGCGGGATCGGGAGGCCTCGCTGATGTAAATCACGGTACCTTATCGGTTCTGGGTTTGATGTGTATGCTTTGATAGATCGGGTTCTACTGCATCTATATATCTCCACTTGTTGCTAGTAGGATAGGGATAGAGCACGAGTCCATAGACCACTTTCGAGGTAGCTACGCGATGGTGGTGATTCGGTGGTAGCTCGGCGGGTATATAGAGCTTGTCTGTGACCATTCTGATCGTCGGACCACTGGCGACTTGATAGAGTTGGAGATGATTGACCGGCGTGATTATGGGGATGGATTGGCTAGCTTCTTACGCCAATGTAGCTGGAGAGAAAGTAATGCAGTTCGGATTTCACGAGGCGGTTGTTGAGTGGGAGAACGCGGTATCGCGAGGGTAGGTTTATTTCCTACCTCAAGGCTAGGAAGATAGTGCGGAAGGGTATATCTACCATCTCGTTCGGGTGTTTGATCACGAGGTGCGGTGCAGATTTTGATCGATCGATAGTCGAGAGTTCCAGGCGTGTTTCAGGCGACCTCGGGTATCCCTCACGAGAGGAGATTGAGTTTTGTATAGACATATTGCGGACACTCGGCTATTTCCATTCGCCATCTGAATGGCACTGCCGAGTCGAGAAATTTGAAGGACGGTGAGAGATTTCTTTGGAGAAGGGTTTTATCGGACCTAGTGTTTCTCGCAGAAGCGCGGTATTGTTCGTGAAGAAGAAGGGCGGGGCGCTGCGCATGTGTGTTGACTCTGACGGTGAACAAGGTGACCATTAAACGAATACCTTCCGAGATTGATGATTTGTTCGACCGGTTGCGAGCGCGAGATGTTTCTCAGATTGATCTGCGATCGGGCTATCATCGAGTTCGTGTCGAGAGGTGGATGTCCCTAGGGCGCATTCGGACGTGCGGGCATTATGAGTTGAGTCATGTCTTTTGGGTTGACGATGCTCGTGGTATTCATGGATTTGATGAGCGAGTGTTCAAACCATTTTTGGACACGTTTGTGATAGTGTTCATTGATGATATCTTGGTTTATTCGCTCGGGCGGGAGCATGCGGGCATTTGAGGCTATCTTGTGATTCTCGAGAACCAGCGATTATGCGCCAAGTTTTCCAAATGTGAGTTTTGGTTGACTTGATGGCGTTTCTTGGGCATATTATGGGGTGATGGCATTCAGTGAATCTGGCGAGATCGGCGATCGAGGACTTGGCCTGAACCTACTACTCAGCGAGAGGTTCGCGATTTTACGGGCCTTGCGAGGATATTATCGGCGATTCGTGAGAAGTTTGCTTATCTACGCACCATTGACTAGGTGACTCGGAAAGCGGCCAAGTTTGATGGTGATGCTTGTGGCGGGGTTTCGATTCTTTGAAAGAGAGGCGGCGCCCCGTTCTTACTCTTCCGGAGGTCGGATGGTTATGTCGTGTATTGTGATGCTTGAGCATCGGGTTGGGATGTGTGTTGATGCAACATGGCGAGTTATAGCATATGCATCCCGGTGAAGAAACACGAGGAACTACCCGCGTGATTTGGAGTTGGCGGTGTGATTCACGCTTTGAAGATCTGGAGGCACTATTTGTATGGGGTTCACGTGGATATTTTACAGACCACAGAGCCTCGGTATATCTTGGCCAGAGGAGTGAACTTACAGCGAGGCGGTGGTTAGAGTTGCTTAAGGATTACGATGTTGATATCTGTACCACGGGAAGGCGATGTTGTGGCGGATGCTCTTAGTCGTAGGTCGATGGGAGCCTATCGGATGTGCGACTAGAGAGGAGGGACATGGTTCGTGATTTGCATCGATTAGCGAGCCTTGGCGTCGTTTGATTGATTACGATAGCGATGGGGTTAGAGTTCGTGAGGTTGCGAGTCTTCCATCGTCGAGAGGTGAAGAGCAGCGGTTCGAGATCGGCTTTGATTCGATATCATGATACAACTCTTACGTGAGGCAAGGGTCCTTTTGAGTAGCACGATGGGGTGCTAAGGTTTGAGGCGGGTTGTGTGTTCGGATGTTTGAGGACTTGGCCGGAGTTCTTGGGAAGCACTGCGGTAGCGCGTTACTCTATCCATCGAAGTCGACCAAGATGTACCACGACCTTAGATCGTGTATTGGTGGGATGGCTTGAAGAGGGCGTTGCGAGTTCGTAGCTCGATGCGTGTTGTCGGCGGTGAAGGTAGAGCACGAGGCACGGTGGTTTGTTGCGACGATTGAGATCCCGACACGGAAGTGGGAGGTAATCAACATGGACTTCATCACGGGATTACCTCGCACTCGGAGGAGACATGATTCTATATGGGTTATCGTCGATAAATTTGTGAAATCAGCCACTTTCTTCCGTCGGGGCGACTTTTGGTGAGATTATGCGGACTTTACATCAGAGATCGTCGGTGCATGGAGTCCCTACGATCATATCGAGCGAGAGCCCGATTTCGGCTAACCGGAGTCCTTCGAGAGAGGTTTAGGGGCGAGTGAGCACAATCTGCATTTCATCCACGAGCGACGGACGACAGAGCGCACTATCGAACTCTTGAGGATATCTGCGAGCTTTGTGTTATTTCCGATGGTAGTTGGGAGGATCATTTGCCTCTAGTTGAGTTCGCGTATAATAATAGCTACCACTCGGTATTCGGATGGCGCCTTATGAGGCCTTGTATGGGAGAAGTGCAGATCGCCTATAGGTTGGTTCGATGTGGGCGAGGTGCGGCTAGTGGGACGATTTGGTACAGAGCGATGGATAAGGTGAAGCTTATCAGGCGGCTATTAATGACTCGAGTCGGCGAAGTCGTATGCGGATCATCGTCGTCGGCATCTTGAGTTCGAGGTTCATGATTGGGTTTTCCTAAAGGTGTCACCCATGAAGGGTGTGATGAGATTCGGGAAGAAGGAAACTCGGCCCTAGGTACGTTGGGCGTTTAGTTGTCGCGAGGTAGGCAAGGTTGCCTACGAGTTGAATCTGCCGTCCGTCTGGAGGCGATGCATCCGATTTTCACGTATCTATCTTTGAGAGATGTATCGGGGATCCATCTAGGTACACCGATTGGCGATGTCGGGTGGCCAGGGGTTATCGTATGAGAGATTCCATAGCGATAGTCGATCGTCGGAGTTAGGCGTCTGCGGACGAGGCGTGGCTTAGTCAAAGTCTTGTGGCGAGCGAGCTCGGGAGCGGATGGCGTGGGAAGCCGAGGAGGACATGAGGCGAAGTATCCTCACCTATTCCCCACACCTCCAGGTAATTCACTTTCCTACTTGTAAATTTTCGTTATCATTTCTGCCTAAGTGTTGTTCTGTGGCCGTGTGTGGCATTTGCAACTGTTAAGTTATGAAGAATCTTATCGTTAACTGTCTTGGGAAGGAACATTCGGGACGAATGTTTCTAAGGAGGGGAGAATGTTATACCCCGTATTTCCAGAGTATGTACGTAAGGAATACGTCTAAAGTCTAGCCTTAAAGTTTAGGCAAAGCGTTTTTATTTGTACACAACTCGCTAAAAGAATCGTTTTCCGAAAGCGTTTTCCACGACTTTCGTAGGGTAAATTCGGCTATGCCATTTCTAATTTTTACGGATTTTTAGAGGCGAAACATTTTGGACCAGCGGGAGGCGACACTTGGCACCTCCGATTTGTGGACTTGAAATCGTCCGTTGGGCGAATTGAAGAACCATTGGCACGTTTTTGTGCCTTGTGCACAAGTCGAGGAGTTGGTAGGATATTTGTGTATAGTTAATCCTCACCTACACTTGCCTTGCACTTGTCTTAATCTTGGCCATTGGTTGGCCACTTCTTGACCTATAAATACCCCCAGAGATGAAGAGTTCTTCATCCACAAATCTTTCAAGTCTTGAAAATCCTCTCCTCTCCTTTGTAGCCTTTTCGTCCAACCCCTCCTCCTTGTGAAGGCCCTGGCGAATACCCCCTACAGCCTAGTAGTTTGGCGAGGCCCCACAGCCTAGCCAAAAATCTACCCCACTCCTTGGTGGAAAAGTTGTCTTCTAGTATTGTTATAATGCCCAAAATACCTAGCCCAAATACCTTAGTACTTAGTAGAAGTTGTGAAGAACTTCTAAGGTTTCCTTGGAGCATACAACTTAGGAGCAAAACCTTGCTCGGTAGCGACTTTTCTAGGATATTATTGGGCTTAGGGTAAATAATCCTAACCCTCTTTTGTATTAGAGAATGCATCTTGTAGAAGTATAAGAATAAGTATTAAATACTTAGAAGAATATTCTGAGAATAGAATTGAGCTATTATCACGGTAGAAGGGTTTAAAGAAGAATAATAAATTTGTTTTCACAATAGACTCATATAGCTCAGGGTAGGGTTGTCTTTACGACTTTCAGTAGAATTGTGAACCCTCTGTTTAGAATGACCTTGAGTAGTCTAGACTTTGATAGATGTGCGTGACTATTATAGTTTGATTCTCTGCGCGACATATTCAACTTGGCGGGAGGTTTTCGAGAAGGTATGTGATTCTTCCTAAAGCATGATATTTTAAATATATATATAGTATGCGGTAAGCGTACATGTGTTAGCGAATAATAACTACGGCAATGTCTTTTGACTTAATCACGAATAATACTTACGGCAATGTCTTGCGACTTAAGCTGAATAATAAAGATCTTAAAAAGTCTTTCAAAAGAATTATAACAGTTTTGAAAGAAGAAGAATAGTTGTTTTTAAAAACAAGAAGCTTAAGGGTTATACTAGCTTTATGGGAAGTTAAGTATAACGGCTTAAGTTTATAAAAAGGCAGTTTACTTATGTGTTTTATAAAAGACTTGTATTGATTTACGAAAGGTATAATAAGATGGTTTTGGTGAGTAGACATATTGTGACGCTATGTGCTAGTATCTTGTAACGTTTGTGTAAAGAGGTCGAGTCTTACTTATGCTTATGTTGTTTGAACTATAATTTGTTGTGTTAGTACTATATCACTCACCTCTTGAGATGATCACAGGGGTTAAGGCGCCTCCGTCTGGGGGTAGACTCGGTGATGCAGGACCGTGATTCGAGAATACCTCATGCGGGTCGGGGGCCTATGCGGGCTACGAGTTCGAGTTAGTATGCGGGGTTATGCCTCATGCGGTGCATGTGGCCATGCGGACAACGAGTCGGGGCGTTGCGGAGTAGCTACCTCGATGCGGGGTTATGCCTCATGCGGGCCCGTGTGAGTGGCTATCACGGACTCGGGAGTCGAGATTAGGCTTGCGAGAATGATGATGTGGCGAGTGGCCTGTTTCGATCATTCGCGGCCTAGACAAAACCTATTACGATTTACCTATTGTTGCTCTTGTTTGTGATGTGGCACTATGCGGTTTCCTTGGTTGTTTCACACATATTTGTAAACTGGTTTTAAAATGATATGTTTTCATTTAAGTACTTTCTGATTTCGCATACTTAGTACTGTTATGCTTGACCTCCTTGAGCTGCGTTCATACGCGAGTAAGGGCAGCAGTGCTAGATCCGCATCCTTAGGATCTCTTTGCATTGGTGTCGGGAGCTCCATCTTATAGGAGGCTCTACTTTTGGTATGATCTCCTGTATTGTAGATAGTTTATGCGATCGGGGTATGGCGGGCCTGTCCGCCATAGTTATATATTTCCTTAAGTGCGTAGTCATGTTATGCGATTGTCGGATGTAGCTAGACCTTGTTTATATATATATGCGAAAGCGACGTTTATTCACATAAAGCGTGTCTCATTTATAAAGCTGTTTCATGTCTTGTTTTTATATTTCCGATTACTACGATGTATGACTACTTGGGTGCCGGTAAGGCACGATTCACGAACCGGAATGGGTCGTGACAAGCGATTCTTGGCGGCTCGAGTCGGCGAAGTCGTATGCAGATCATCGTCGTCGGCATGAGTTTGAGGTTGATGATTGGGTTTTTGAAGGTGTCACCCGTGAAGGGTGTGATGAGATTCGGGAAGAAAGGAAACTTCGGCCCAGTACGTTGGGCGTGTCAGTTGTCCCAGGATAGGCAAGGTTGCCTATTAGTTGAATCTGTCGTCCGATCTTGAGGCGATGCATCCGGTTTTCATGTTTCTATCTTTGAGAGATGTATCGGGGATCCATCTAAGTACACCGATTGACGATGTCGGTGGCCAGGGGTTATCGTATGAGAGATTCCCATAGCGATAATCGATCGTCGGGTTAGGCGTCTGCGGACGAGGCGTGGCTTAGTCAAAGTCTTGTGGCGGAGCGAGCTCGGGGAGGAGATGGCGTGGGAAGGCGAGGAGGACATGAGGCGAAGTATCCTCACCTATTCCCACACCTCCGGGTAACTCACTTTCCTACTTGTAAATTTTCATTGACATATTTGCTTAAGTGTTGTATTGTGGCCATGTGTGGCATTTGCAAGCTGTTTAAGTTATGAGGAACTTTATCGTTATCTGTCTTAGAAGGAACATTCGGACGAATGTTTCTAAGGAGGAGAATGTTATACCGTACTTCGAGTAGGTGCGACGACGTGCGTATGATTATTCAAGCCACTAATTAGGTTAAGAATGAACTTGTAAGCTTTGACGGAAAAGATTAGAACCTTGTGAAGGAAATTCTACGTTTTAATATTTTTAACCGATTACGGATTTTTAGAGAGATGAAATATTTTGGACCATTAGGAGGCGACATGTGTCACCCTTAGTTGGCTTTGGTTGGGCAGATTGGGGGCCTAGTGGGCAAATCAATTGGTCAAGTCTTGCAAGTTGATTTTGTGTGAGTGGGAGTAGGTGGAAGTGGACGGTTTTTGTGAGATAGTGGAGGCCACATGGCTCATTGTTGTGGTGGGCATGTGTTCCAATATTGTGGTGGACATATGTCCAAATATTGTAGTAGACACTTGGTTGAAAGACCTCATCTTTCACATGGATCCTAATCCCAACCCTCAATTTGTTTTAATCTTGGCCTTTGAGGGCTCTATAAATACCCCCCTTGTGTTGAAGACTTCTTCATCCACTCCACACTTTTCTAAGTCGCAAAAATCCTTCCCTCTTTGTGTAGAAGTCTCGTCCAGCCCCACCATTCTTCCTAGTGGCTTTGGCGAAACCCCTTCTTTTGTAGAAGTTGCCTTCTAGTATAGTTACTATTCCAAAATACCCTAGCCCCAAATCCCTTATAGTATTTAAGTAGAAGTTGTTTAGAAACTTCTAAGGGTTTCTTGGAGCTATCGGAGCGTGCTAATTAGGAGCTAAACCTTGCTCAGGATCGACATTTAACTTGGATAATTTTGGGCTTATCGAGGTAAATACTCTTGTCCTTCTATTGTAATTGAAGATTTCATATAAGAATAGTTAAGAGTTGAGTATAAGATATAGAAGGATATAAAAGAATAGAATTGAATTTGTAATCACGGTAGAAGGGTTTAAAGAAGAAGAATTGAGCTGTACTTTACATAGAATTTGTATTCTGATGAACTTGAGTAGTTTGTGGGTAGGAAAATCTGCCCAATTTTCCGTAGAATAGAGAACCCTCTGTTTAGAATATCCTCTGAGTAGTCTAGGCGTTGATAGGCGTATTTGACTATTATAGGTTGATACTCTGCTAGCGACATACTCGACTTGGCGGTGGATTTTCTTGAGAAGGTATGTGATTCTTCCTATCCTCTTGAGCATGATATTTTAAAATATATATATAGTACGGTGAGCGTCGTGTGTTAGCGAACATGGTTTCTTGGGCGTCTTTTGACTTGAGTCTAAATAATAAGAACCTTGAAGTATTTCAAAAGAATTATGAATCATTTACGAAAGAAGAGTAATACTTGATTTTTAAGCGAAAGCTTAAGAGTTATACTAGCTTTATGGGAAGTTAGGTATAACGACTTAAGAAAGATAAAATGAGCGGTTTTACTTATTTGTTTATGAAAATCTTGTATTGATTTACGAAAAGTGTAGTAAGATAGTTTGATAAGTAAACATGTTATGATGCTACGCGTGTTAGTGTCTTGTGATGTTGTGTAAGGGGTTATTCTTGTTGTGCTTACGTTGTTGAATGTTAAGCTGTTGTCTGTTATTATATCACATACCCTCGACTTGTTATACAGGGCTTGCCACCCTTGATGCGGTCTATCGGCTATGCGGTGTGTGACTATGCGGAGTGCGGGAGTTCGAGATTGATCATTCGGGTGTATTATCCGTCGAGGAATGCCTTATGCGATGCAATGTGACTATGCGGTCTATGTGACTATGCGGTGCGGGAGTCGAGGAGGATACTGCGGGCTAGCTACCCCGTCGCGAGAATACCTCATGCGGGTGCATGTGTCACTATGCGGATTGCGGGAGTTCGAGATTAGGCTCGCATAATGATACTATGGGCGATTAGCCTTGCCCGATCATTAGCGGCCTAGAAAAGACCAGTTATGTTATATCTATTTTGCTTTTGGTTATGCTGTGGCACTATGTGCGGTTACATTGGTTGTTTCGTACATATTTGTAAAATTGCTTTTAAAATGGTATGATTTCATTTACAGTATTTTCAGTTTCACATACTTGGTACCTGTTGTACTGACCTCCTTCGGGGGGCTGCGTTCATCTGCATGAGTAAAGGGAAGCAGTAGCGAATCCTCAGTTTTAGGATCTTTTCTTTGTGTCAGGAGCTCCATATTATCCGGAGGCTCGACTGTTGGGTATGATCTCACTGTTGTTGTAGATATTTTTGTACATTCGAGGTATGGCGGGGCCACTATCCGCCATAGTTGTTTACTTCCAGAAGTGCAGTAGTCTGTTATGCAGTTGGGATGTAGCGCGGACTTGGCTTATATATATATATGCCGAAAGGCGACTTTTTCTCAAATAAACTGTGTCTCATTTTACACTTGTTTCATGTCTTGTTTTTATATTCTGCTGATTTCTCTGATGTATGCCTACTTGGGTGCCCGGGTAAGGCACCAGTCACGGGCCCGGGATCGGGTCGTGACAGTTAATTATGATGATACACACGTCTTAGGTTCAGTAAAACTGTCTATAAGTGCTCACGATTGGGATGCTACTAGTATTAGAGTTTACACCGGTTGGTAAACTAAGCTAGGCAGATTATAAGTTCATGTCCCAACTAGTTTGGTGACTAAGTGAGACAGAGAAGGGGGAGTAACACGGGGGAACACGTCAGTTAGCTGAGTGGGAGTCCGACTGAAGGATTCAGATAGTGTTAGTCCCATGACTTATATTACGGCAGGGGTTGTTACACCCCGTAAGTCCAGGACATGTATAAGAGAATGTACGTAAGGAATCAAGACTTGAAATTGGTATGAAAGGAAGAATTGTTTTTCCGACAGAAAATCTTCCGGACGTCGGAAAGGAAAAATGTTCGTTGTTGAGAATTGGATTCTCAAAATGCATTATTTGAAGAGTATGGAACTTATTAACATTATGGAAATTTATTTTTACGGATTTGGTCATGTGGGGCCCACCCGAGAATTTTACGTTTTGTGGGGCCCGCGAGGTTCTGAATTTTATGGACGAATGAGAGGCGACATGTGGAACCTTCCCCACATGCCGCGGACGAAATTCAGCAAGGTTAGATTGGTCATTGACCATCTTGGAAGATAAGTCTTGGCGTGAGATTGTTGACCAAGTCGACTTGTCGGCAGCTTTACATTAATTGTTCTTCATCCTATCTCACAAGTGTGTTAATCTAAGCCCTCGATATGTTTTATAAGCTTACTACTAGTGCAAGACAAGGTCTTCAACACTTAGAATTTATCACAACATTTTCTTGTTCTTAAGTTAGCTCACGGGTTCAAGCTTTTTCCCACAAGAAAATTTGTAGTTTTGATCCATTATTCAAAAGACTTAAACCCAAGGTCCCTAAGGGTATTGTAAGGATATCTCAATAGAAAGATTTCGGAAAAAGCAGCGTTTTATTATTAGTCATGGCGGAAACTTAAGGAGTTCTTCAACTTTGGAGTTGGAACTTGAAGATGGGTTCTTCATAGGCTTATAAGGAGTGCTTGGAGCGGATTGGAACATAAGGAAAGGAGCTAAGAATTGCTAAGGCGCGACTTTGAATCTTGGAAATTTTAAGGGCTTGGAAAGGTATAAATTTTGTCGTTTTAGCAATTAAGGTTTACTTATTGTTGTAGTTATGGATATTAGCAAGCATGAGGTATATTGTATGAAGTTGATAAGTATATTGTCTATTGGAACCCTAATTCGAAAACTAGCATGTTTAGCCTTAAGATTACAATTCAAGTCGATTATTAGTTTAAGTCGTCGCATGTTGTATAAAGAAGGAAATTGTAGTTGTTGAAGTTGTTTATGACTATATAACATGTTAGACCTTAAAACTTGGAATTTGAAAAGGATTGGAAAAGACTTTGAATTGTGGTTATGTTGTTAGCCGAGAATGGCTTGATTATGGACTTAGTTGGTATTAATTGTGGGGCGGAATTTTACACGTATTGTAAGGCGTGTAATCCCCTTTGTTTGGTTGTTGTTTTGAGCCTTAAATGTGGCGTGTTGGTTATTGTATTCGGCCTTGAAAAAGGTGGCAAAGTAAGTAAAAACAAAGGAGGTGCTGCCCGATTTTCCGTAGAATAAGAGACCGTTTACTTAGTATTATTCTACGTTAGAAACTAGAATTGATAGTCATGTTGTGACCATTATAGGTTGACAATTCTACGTACGGCGTATTCGGCTTAGCTTGTGGATTTAGCCGAAAAGGTATGTGAACTATCTCCTCTTCTAGCATGATTCCTTAAGATAAAGAAAGTATGTCCTACTCCTTAAATGATCCATTCCTTGGTTGTAATTGGATTGCCAAAAATAGCATTTGTTCTATGTACTTCCTTGATTGTACTTTGATGTTTAAATTGTAAGTTGTATAATCCATTTCCTTAGTGAAGTTTGGATTCTTAAAAGTGAAAGGATTTTACTTAAAGTACATAGAGTCTTGAAAAGGAAGTGGTTTCCAAATCTTTTGGCTAGTGTCTTAGTTCCAAAACCTAAGGGTCATTATAATGACTTTAGGGGAGTCAAATGAGTGATTTACTTATTTGATTTAAAAGAGGAGAAATGACATGATTTAAGAGAAGAAACTTGTTTTCTATATATATTAAGAGACTTGAAGTATTTTGAAAGTTAAGAACTTGATTTATAAGTATGTGATACTTGGTTTTAATTAGTATAAGTCTCTTGGTTATAAAAGGAATGAATATGTCTAAAACCATAAAGGGTTATAACGGCTTTATGGGAAGTTGGTTATAACGGCTTTATGGAAGGTTAAGAAAGTTGTCTATTTTGATTAATGGGCATAAGTTGCCTAGATTGTGAAAATTTGAGGTTACTTGATTTCAAGCTTTGAAATGAGTTTTCTAAAAGTGTAGTAACTTACTTTGAAAAATAGACACACTTTGATACTACGGGTGTTAGTATCTTGGGGTTTTACATAAAAAGGAGTCTTTTGAAAAGAATGTACGTACGAAGTACTTTGGCTTGTTTAATTGAGAATTATTCTATGTGTGCCTTGATAAGTACTTTGGCTTGTTTAATTGAGAATTATTCTATGTGTGCCTTGTAAGTACTTTGGCTTGTTTAATTGAGAATTATTCTATGTGTGCCTTGATAAGTACTTTGGCTTGGTTAATTGAGAATTAACCTATGTGTGCTGGTGATAGCCTTTGAGTGCAAGTATTATGTTTTATTACGTTGCCGCGACTCTCGGTTGGAGGGCCGGCTGTCTTGTTGTAAGTCACTTGGGCGTCTGCAAGCGGTGATGTGGGATTCCACGGGTATGCTTCCGTTATTTGTAGTACTTGGGTTAAATTCGGATTTTATAAAAGACATGGTAGTGCTTATGTTTTGTTTGATGGTCGATTGAGCTAGGGTAAGAGTATAAATGAGGGTAAACCCCAGACATTATACCACCTTCTCGGTGAGTATAAATGAGGGTAAACCCAGGCGTTATACCACTGTTACCACCTTCTCCGGTAAGAGTATAAATGAGGGTAAACCCCAGTCGTTATACCACCGCTTTACCACCTTCAGGGTAAGAGTATAAATGAGGGTAAACCCGAGGCGTTATACCACCTGCTCGTTTTCCTACTTGTCTCGTACAGTTTTTAGGACACAGGTGGGACTTGGTGTTCAAGTATGCCTATTGGTGTTATATTATATCATGGACTGCCGACAGTGAAGAAGGATTCCACGAGCATGATTGATATTATGGGCGTGGGACCCATGGTTATATTTTAGAAATGACTTGAGGGCATGCGTCACGACTTATTATATTTATGTGTTGTGTCTTGTAGGTTGGCTATCATACATGTCTCTGTTTTGTTTAGATGTTATGATTTCATTCTGATATTTTTGACTTCACATACTTGGTACATTCTTGTCTTGACCTCCTTGGGGGTTGCGTTCATCTGCGAGTTTAGGTCTGTTGTTTGGTGATCATGAGTGTAGGACCCTGCTCAGAGTTTTTGGATAGCTCCATCTATTCGGGAGTTTATCTTTTTGGTATAAGTTATTTGATCTGAGCTTTTATGCGATTATGGAGTGCTGGCGGGGCCTTGTCCGTCACGATTCGATAAAACTCTTAGAGTGCGTATTCATATGTGGGATTGGACTCGTATATGCGATGTTGTGTCTTTTTATGTATATTATATGGCGGCCTTGTCGGCTTTGCCCTTACGTCACGTTGGTTTTAAAAAAAAGGGTGTTTTTAAATTCGTGATTTGCTTAGTTGTTAAGGTAGAAGCGGTGCCCGGGTAGGGCACGATCACGGGCGGGGTTCGGGGTGTGAGTGGTATCGAGCGATCGATCCTCGGAATGTCTATAGACTGTGTCTAGTAGAGTCTTGATTATCAGTGTGTTGCGCGCGCCCCATAAGCGAGGCTACGGGACATTTAGGAGTTGGTTTCTATTCTTCTCACTTTAAGATCGTGCCATAGAGGCGTGTTAGTAAGATAATTCCTCTCGGCGTATTGTTGTATTCTGATTATGCCTCGAGGAGAACCGGCCGCCAGAAGGGCAAAGGAGTAGCGAGAGCTACTAGTCGGACTCGAGAGTTGATAGGGCTTATGCCGTGGTATCTGGATGTTGTTCGCGATCGGCGAGTTCTTAACCTGGCGGGTTTTGAGGCCCAGCACGAGCCTCCGTTTCTCGATTAGGGGAAGACTTTAGGGTCATGAAGGAAGCCATTATGTTATTGACCAAGATAGCGAGTGCTCTGATTTCATCACAGGAGGTTATTCGGCGGTATGAAGCAGTGTCTGAGGTAGAGGGCGGTAGCGGAGATCTGCGTAAGAGGCTAGACCGGTTGGTTATCGGTGAGTTTTGGATGGCGGCCTCGGCCGGCGAGTGAGATATTCGTCCCAACGTACCCAGTACATACCCCCGCAGCCCACAAGTGGGAGATTGGACCCCACAAGGTATTTAGGAGCCGGTCCAAGCTCCAGGGGTCGAGGTTCTCGGAGGAAGCGAAGGATTTTCTCAATCGAGGCCACTTATTCCTCGGTGTGTCCATTGTAGTAAGCGTCGTATGGGAAATGCCGTTATGTACGCAGTGTATGTTTTTATTGTGGCCGTCGGGCCATATCACGAGTGTGTCCTTTTAGAAAGAGCAGGTGAGGTGGCTCGGCTATAAGGCCGATGGTTGTTACCTTTCCTCGCGATTGTGCGTCCCCGAGCGAGGTGTTGGATGTCACCAACGGTGGTAGAAGTCGAGTGGAGTTTATAGTTACGGCGGTCCTTGAACGCGAGAGATAGCGTGACTCTTGGGCGGGATCGGGAGCAACATCGCGGGTTCTGGTATATTTTGATTCTTTTGAATCATACGTGCATTAATAGATTCAGATTTCTCCCTAGCATATATGTTTTCCCTTTATTGCTAGAAGTTGTAAGTGATAGTACCCCCAGAGGTAGGAATACTTTGATTAGTAAAGTGAGAAGTTAAGAATGTTGACAAGAATGGTAAGTGAACTGAGACTATAGTTGTGTAGAGTTCACACGTAGTAATTGCCCCATGACAGTGTAAGACCAATAGGGAAGATTGTAGAGTAGAAATACTTGGACCTATGTGACGAACCTCTAGTGAATAGGGGGATAGGGTGAGAAGTACCATGAGATTAGAGAAAGATTTATTTCAGACTAAGAATGAGAAGTTAAGTGTGACGATGAGTCGGGTTATGGACTCATTTCGGGTCAGCCGGTAGTATGGAATGGGGTGATGTCAGTTAGAAATGGTCATTATGTGATAGGGTCACGAGGGTGCAAGGCCCAAGTCTAGTTGATCGTTGTACGAGTTTGTGGACGCGTTCCATCGGAATCAGGTCGTAAGGACCGAGAAGAGCCTTAACGGGAAAGTAAGTAACAATATGGCCAAGTTTGGATAGTAACTCCAAGGATTGGAGAATAGAAACAATAGTTGAGATTTTGTACATGTACTAGATAAGTTTGAAAGTACGAGAAAGTATGACAAGTAAGGAAAGAAAGGAACCTCTAAGGATCCCGTGTTTGAGAAGACTGTAACCTTCGAGTTTTGTGAGAAGGGACCACGGACGGAAGGTCCATTGTTATGTTTACGTATGTTGTGGTGGCGTATGTGGCATCGTTGGTCTTGTGCGATTTTGATTGATAGGCATAGTATAGAGATTGTCTGGAGTTTGTATAGCTTGACAGCGACTAAGAACATTCGGGGACGAATGTTTCTAAGGAAGAATGTTACACCCGTAAGTCCGGACATGTATAAGAGAATATGCGTAAGGAATCAAGACTTGAAATGATGCGAAAGGAAGAATTGTTTTTCCGAAGAAAATCTTAGGACGTCGGAAAGGAAAAATGTTCGTTGTTGAGAATTGGATTCTCAAAATGCATTATTTGAAGAGTATGGAACTTATTAACATTATGGAAATTTATTTTTACGGATTTGGTCATGTGGGGCCCACCCGAGGAATTTTACGTTTTGTGGGGCCCACGAGGGTTACGGAATTTTATGGACGAATGAGAGGGCGACACGTGGCACATTCCCCACATGCCCTTGGACGAAATTCAGCAAGGTTAGATTGGTCATTGACCATCTTGGAAGATAAGTCTTCAAAGCATGAGATTGTTGACCAAGTCAACTTGTCCACTTGGCTTTACATTAATTGTTCTTCATCCTAGCTCATGTTATACCCCGTAGTTCCAGGGTATGTATGTGAGGACGTACGTACGAGAATACGACAGAAATTTTGGAAAGAAAGAAAGATGTGATTTTTCGACGGAAAAGTTTCCGGGTTTTGTGAAGGAAAAAGGTTCGTTGATGGGAATTGGATTCCCAGATTTGGTATTTGGGCTTCTTGGATTATATTAGAATTATGAGATTTTATTTCGGAAATGGTCACGTTGGGCCCACGGGAGAAATTCTGATTTTGTAGAGCCGACTTTGTTTTGAGATTTTGGTATTTTGGATATTTTGGAAGACGAAATATTTTGGGCCAGTAGAGGCGACACGTGTCACCTCTTAGGTGGCCTTGGCGAAATGGCTTCACTTGGCATGGCGATTTTTGTTGCCATGTGGCTAGCCACTTGTCTTGCTTAGACAAGTGGCTTGTGGCACCACACTTGTACCCCAATCTCACCACACACTTGCATTAATCTTGGCCCTTGAATTCTCTATAAATACCCGTAAGTGCAAAACTTCATTTCATCCACACTTAAGCTTTCCAAAGCAAAATATTTTCCCTCCTTTGTAGTTGATTTCGTCCCCCTCCCGTCTTGAGTAGAAAATACTTTGAGTATTGTAGTATAAATCCCAAATACCTTAGCCTAGTATCCTAGTTGTATTCCAAAGTTATTTCAATACTAGGAGCAGGAATACTACTTTATTCCAATAGTCGCAAAATGAAACCACAGAAAAATCTTCCTAGCTTGGTTGAAGTGTTTAGAAGTTGTTTAGAAACTTCTAAGGGTTGCTTGGAGGCGGGTTGGGCATGAGATTTGGAGCTAAACGTTGCTCGGGATCGACTTATATCTTGGATAATTTTGGGCTTATCGAGGTAATGATCTATGTCCCACTATTGTAATTGGATATTACATATTGTAGTAGTTTAGAATTGAGTATAAGATATATTGGAAGGATTATTATAAAGGATTGAATTGTATTTACATTGATTTGTATTCTGATGAACTTGTGTAGTATTATTGTGAGGAAATTGAACACGTCAGGTTAGGCGTGTAATCCCATGGAGTTGTTGGCTTGGTAGCGGGCCTTGTTAGGGAGGTTATTTATGTGTTTGCGGGGAGAGTCTGCCGAATTTTCCGTAGAATAAGGCATTTACTTTGAATATGCTCTGAAGGGAACTAGAGATTGATAGATATATTGTGATTATTATAGGTGGATCTTCTCGCGCGGCATACTTGACTTGGCTTGTGGTTTAAGCTAAAAGGTATGTGATTCTTCCTATACTCTTGAGCATGATTGTTGTGAACTATATAGTACGGTAGGCGTGCGTGTGTGAAATGAATTTTGTTTGTTTAAAACATAAAGTGTTATAATAGCTTTATGGGAAGTTAGTTATAACGACTTTATGAAGATAAAAGAAAGATTTGATTTTGAAAGCTAAACAACTTGATTTGGAAAGAGAAGTAACTTGATTTAAGTATAGGTTACTTGTTTTGAAAAGAGTAAGTTATTTGGGTTTTAAAGTATACTTGATGTTGTTTTTAAGAAAAGCACTTGGTTTAAAAAGTATAGAGTACTTGATTTTAAAAGTCTTGTAAAGATTTTTACGAAGGTAAAGTAATTTGGTTTGAAAAGAAAACGTGTTTTTGATACTACGAGTATTAGTATCGTGTGGCTTTTACGTAAAAAGAGGTCTTTTTGATAGAATGAAAGTATGTAGTATTTTGGGGTTGAAACCCGGATTGTTGACATAAAATGAAAGTACGTTGAACTTGCCTATGCTTGTTGTGATAGCCTTTGATGTGCAAGTGTTTTGTTTACGTACTCGTGTCTCTCGGGGAGGGCCGACTATCTGATTGATTTCTTGGACATACTGACACGTTGGATGGTCCACGAGTATGCGTCCACTTTGAGTATTATCTGGTTATTTCTTTTGGACATACTGACACGTTGGATGGTCCACGAGTATGCGTCTACTTTGAGTATTATCTTGTTATTTCCTTTGGACATACTGACACGATGGATGGTCCACGGGTATGCGTCCACTAGGATGGTTTCATGGCCATGCTTATACCGAGGTGAGATGCCGGGGCATGCGGTCATTGTGAGGATTATGTTATTTGTCCATGGACCGCTAATCCATGAAGCTTGCCGCGGTGACGGCGATCACGGGCTTGATTTGTACACGTGGTTCGAGCACTTTAGATACTTGTCTGGTCATTTCGTGTATCAGCAGCTCGGTAGATAGCTTAAGGTACTTGCCACGGCCATATCTCGTGAGACGGTAGGCTATTATCGTTAGCTTAAGATCTTTGCCCGGCGATTCGTGGCTAGCTTTTGGTAGTAGTTGGCTTAGTACCTTGCGTGAAGAGATATGACTAGCCTTGGTTGGTAGTTGGCTATTCTACTTGGCCCGTCGGTTTGATAGCGAGCGAGGATCTAGTGTTGAGTTCACATATGGGTGTGGTTTTACATCGTATGCTGCCGGCGGTGAGAATGAGTTCCACGGGCATGATTGATATTATGGCGTGAGACCCATAGTTATGTGTAGTGATGATTTTGGGGATATCGTCCTTACTTGCCAGCCTAACTGTTTACTTATTGCGAAATGGTTTTATAAAATGATGAAATGTGATTTCATTACAGTATTTTCAGATTTCACATACTTGGTACTGTTATCGACCTCGCCCGGGGGTTGCGTTCATCTGCGGTAGAGGTACACGATTGTTGATCCTCGCTCATAGGATCGCAGTTCAGCGTTTGGGAAGCTCCGTTTCTCCGGAGGCTTATCGTTTGGTATAGTTCCCTGTCACTATAGGTACTTGTACATTCAGGGGTATGGCAGGGCCCTGTCCCGTCATAGTTGTTATTACATTCTTAAGTGCATGAAATCTTGTTGTGGCGGGGTTTGTAAAGGATTGTAGCTTTCGGTTATATTGTATATACATGAAGGTGGCCGTTTTGGTTAACTTTGCTTTCTTATCTTGTATCTTGTTTCTGTTTAAGTTTTTGTTTCGCTGATTTTCTCGATGTTGTATCACTAGGGTGCAGGGTAAGGCACGATCGCGGGCAGTCGAGTCGTGACAAAAGTGGTATCGAGCGATTAATCCTTGGAAAGTGTCTGACCGTATCTAGTAGAGTCTTGATTATCGGCGTGTTGTGCACCACACCTATAATCAGGAGGCTATGGGATATCTAGGATTGGTTTCTATTTCTTCTCACTCTGAGATCGTGCCTTAGAGCTGTGTTGTAAGTTGGACTCCTTCTGACGTATTCTTTTATGCCAGTTATGCCTCCGCGCAGGCACGAGCCCGAGAAGGGCAAAGGCGAGAGGAGGCTGCAGTAGAAGCGGCAATGGTCTCTCTTGAGGCCACGATGCACGAGCCTCCATTCCGCGGCGAGAACAAAGGATATGGGTTATAAGGAGATGAACCAGTTACTAGCTAGGATTGTGGCTAGACACGAGGACAGACGAGAGTCAGAGGTTCCGGTAGCACCCGTAGTTCACCCCAAATCAGATAGTTTGAGACTACGGGACTTTTTGAGCTGCTGACCCGCGAGTTCTATGGGTCGAGGCACGAGGATGATCCGAGGAGTTCATCCGATAGTTCTGACGGATCATGAGAGTGATCAATGCTTCCGAAACCGAGTCGGTGGTCTTAGGTTCGCATCGGCTGCGTGATACTGCAGTCGACTGGTTTGATTCGTGGGAGCTGTTCCGGGGGTAGCATGCGCCTCCAGCTGTGTGGGACGAGTTCTCGGAGGCATTTCTCAGCCATTTCTTGCCTCATGAGATGAGGAAACGCGGTAAGCCAATTTACGATCTTTGAGGCAGAGGCGTGCGGTTGGGAGTACAACGTGGAGTTCGACTCATTGGCTCGATATGTCCCTGCGTTAGTGGCGAGATATGGAGGGCGAGTGCACCGTTATGTCACGGGGCGGGCGATTATCTAGCGAAGTTGCTCGGGTGTAGCTCTTGGTAGGGCATGGACATTGCCGCGTGCGAGCTTATGCACGGGTGTGAGAGCGGAGGCGATGGATTAACGATACCAGCGAGAAGAAGGCGGGGCGGCGAGGGTCCTGGTAACTTTCAAGGCGGACGCGCGGCAGAACTAGTTATGCGCCTCCGCCCGATCTGAGTGGTCCTCTACGGTCTTGAGGCGGGTCGGGGCTCGAGGTTGAGTTTCGGGAGTTGGGGTCTTGGCGGATGAAGCCACCGACCAAAGTGTAGCGGTGTGGTAAACCCGTGTGAAGTGTCACGGTATTGAAGGGTTGTTTTACATGCGGCGGCGGGCCATTTTGCGAGAAATTGTCCAACCAGAGGTAGCTCGGATGTAGAGACTCGACCTTCGGGATCAGCGTCTGGTTCATCTCCTTCTTTTGTGCGCCGTGCAGGGAAGGAACATGTTTAGAACGACAAAAGGGAAGGTGAAACAATAGTTACAGGTATATTCTTAACCCTCTAGAGACTAGTATGCATTGATGTTATGGCGATGTGTTAAGTGTTATGTTCGGATAGCTTTGTGTTAAAATGTGATTTAGAAAACATGGTTAGTTGAAAAGGTAAGATTGGGGACAGGGAAATTGTGAGCCTTAGAATATTATACGTGGAGACCTTAGATACGAGGCCGTCATGAGTAAAAGATTTTGTTTACGATTGACCTTTGTCGGAGTGCATAGTATACGTAGGGTATATTTGTGTGATAAGTCCCTGAGTGGTGTGAATTATAAGAGGGTAGTTGAGCTAAGAAGACCACTAGGTTTTCGTGACTTGATTAGTGAGATTGTTCCGGATTGGGGAACGAGAGAGTTGGCGCGATATGGGTCGGGTTGAGGCAAGGTCGAGGGTCAACCCGCAGCCCGGATTGGGGTGGGGTCAATTTGTGGTGGTCCCGCTTTGTTATAGGGTCACGAGGGTGATAGGCCCAAGTCTAGGAAGACATCGTACGGGTTCGTGGATACGTTCGACCAGAATTGGATCATAAAGGCCGGGAATGGCCTTAGTGTAAATTGAAGCTAGTGGGAGCTTTTGTGAGATGAGAAATGATTCCTCGTTGGCTTGGATTTGAGTTCTGCGCACATGTTATATTACGGCGGTGGTTGCGTGATCGGTTTTGTAAGTGTAGTAGTGGAGACTATCTGCGGCGCAAATACGTTTGGAGACTTAGAAGGAACATTTGGGACAAATGTTTCTAAGAGGAAGAATGTTATACCCGTAGTTCGGGGTATGTATGTGAGGGCGTGCGTGCGAGAATCTGACGAAATTTTGGAAAGAAAGAAAGATGTGATTTTTCGCGGAAAAGTTTAGGGTTTTGTGAAGGAAAAAGGTTCGTTGATGGGAATTGGATTCCCAGTTTGGTATTTGGGCTTCTTGGATTATATTAGAATTATGAGATTTTATTTTGGAAATGGTCACGTGGGGCCCACGGGAGAAATTCTGGTTTTGTAGAGTCCACTTTGTTTTGAGATTTTTGGTATTTTGGATATTTTGGAAGGCGAAATATTTTGGGCCAGTAGGGGCGACACGTGTCACCCCCTTAGGTGGCCTTGGCCGAAATGGCTTGAAACTTGGCTTGTGGCCGATTTTTGTTGCCATGTGGCTAGCCACTTGTCTTGCTTAGACAAGTGGCTTGTGGCACCACACTTGTACCCCAATCTCACCAAACACTTGCATTAATCTTGGCCCTTGAATTCTCTATAAATACCCCCATAAGTGCAAGACTTCATTTCATCCACACTTAAGCTTTCCAAAGCAAAATATTTTCCCTCCCTTTGTAGTTGATTTCGTCCCCCTCCCCATCTTGAGTAGAAAATACTTTGAGTATTGTAGTATAAATCCCAAATACCTTATCCTAGTATCCCTAGTTGTATTCCAAAGTTATTTCAATACTAGGAGCCCGGAATACTACTTTATTCCAATAGTCGCAAAATGAAACCCTAGAAAAATCTTCCTAGCTTGGTTGAAGTGTTTAGAGAAGTTGTTTAGAAACTTCTAAGGGTTGCTTGGAGCGGGTTGGAGCGTAAGGATTTGGAGCTAAACGTTGCTCAGGATCAACTTATATCTTGGATAATTTTGGGCTTATCGAGGTAATGATCTATGTCCCCCCTATTGTAATTGGATATTACATATTGTAGTAGTTTAGAATTGAGTATAAGATATATTGAAAGGATTATTATAAAGGATTGAATTGTATTTACAATGGACTGTATTTACAGTAGACTTGTGTAGTATTATTGTGAGGCAGAATTGAACACGTCCGGTTAGACGTGTAATCCCCTTGGAGTTGTTGGCTTGGTAGCAGGCCTTGTTAGGGGGAGGTTATTTATGTGTTTGCGGGGAGGTCTTGCCGAATTTTCCATAGAATAAAGAAGCTATTTACTTGAATATGCTACGAAGGGAACTAGAGATTGATAGATATATTGTGATTATTATAGGTGGATCTTCTACGCGCGGCATACTTGACTTGGCTTGTGGTTTAAGCTAAAAAGGTATGTGATTCTTCCTATACTTGTTATACCCCGTATTTCCAGAGTATGTACGTGAGGGCGTACGTATATAATTTGAGCCTTAAAGTAGGCATAGGTTCGAAATTTGTGCACAAGTGCCAAAAAGAATCGTTTTTCGACGAAACTTTTTCTAAACTTGCGAAGGGAAAATTCCGGCTATGTCATTTATAATTTTTGCGGATTTTTCCGAGAGATGAAACATTTTGGACCAACGGGAGGGTGACATGTGTCACCTGCATTGGAAACAAGTGGGGCGGCAATGGTGGACGAAAAGGGGTCGAGGAGTTGGTAGGATATTTGTGCAAGTTGTTGTGGTAGATGGATAAGGTGCACTTGGCTTAAATCTAGCCCTACACTTGGATGAATCTTGGCCATTGGTTGGCCATTTCTTGACCTATAAATACCCCACAAGTGATGAACTTCTTCATCCTAAAATCATTTCAAGTCTCAAATACTCCTCTCCTCTTGCTTGTCTCGTCCAAACACCACTCTCCCCTCTTGTAGGCCTCGGTAGAACCCCACTTGCCTAGTGGTTCTAGCGAGAACCCCTCCCTAGCCTAGTTGTGCTAGTCGAAATACTACCCCCTTTGTGGTATAGAAATACTCTCCAAGTATTGTTATAATGCCCAAATACCTTAGCCCAATACCTTGTAGTAATCCCGAGGTTACCTCTATCTGGCCGGAAAATACTATTATACTTTCCTCACCACAAAAACGAAACCCTAAGAAAACCTTCATAGTCGGTTGAAGTGTTAAGTAGAGATTGCGTAGAACTTCCAAGGGTTGTTTGGAGCGGATTGGAGCACTCGGAGTAGGAGCTTGGCGTTGCTCGGGAGGCGACTTATATACTTGGATAATTTTGGGCTCATCGAGGTAAATACTACCGATCCTTCTATTGTAATTGGGAATTACATCGTAGTTTTATATAAATGAATATAAGATTCATAGAAGAGAATTGAGCGTAATAGAAGGATATTCTGATAAAGACTTGAATCGAAATCACATCGAAGAATTTAAGTAGAAGATTAAAGCGTACTTACATAGGATTTGTATTCTGATGGTGATAAACCTTTATTGGTTGAATGTTACGCAAGTAGCATGTGCTACTTAGAAGGTGGACAAGGCTAGCGGGTTATAGCCAGTGGGCGTTTTGCTTATAGTCGATAATCGTCGCGAGGTATGTGATTCTTCCTATACTCTTGAGCATGATATTTTAAAGGAAGATATATATAGACGGCAATGTCTTTTGACTTAAGCACGAATAATATATAGTACGGTGAGCGTCGTGTGCTAATTGAGCGTGGTTATGCAGCGATGTCTTTTGACTTAAGCTGAATAATATATAGTACGGTGAGCGTCGTGTGCTAATTGAGCGTGGTTATGCGGCAATGTCTTTTGACTTAAGCCTGAATAATAAGAAACTTGAAGTATGTCACAAGAGTTAAGAAACCATTTTTGAAAGAAGAGTAACACTTGGTTTTAAAGGTTTTAAAAAGAGTTATACTAGCTTTATGGGGAGTTAGGTATAACGTCTTAAGAGAAGTAAAGAAAATGGTTTACTGATTTTAGAAGTTAAGAGACTTGATCTTAAAAGATAAGCGACTTAACTTAAATGAATTAATATGAGTTTTGTGTAAAACCTCATTCGTGAGTAATGAGTACGTGGTTTTTAAAAGGAATAATGTTTCTTGATTTGGAAATCGAGAATGTGTATCGACAAACCACTGCAGCGTTAATAAAGGAAAATGTATTGAATAATGAAGTATTATTAAAACCAGTAGAAACCTCCATCTGCATAGAAGCTAAGATGAGACAAAATGATATTACATTTCCTAGATCATGGCTGCTTAATAAGATTGATTATGAACAAGAATAACCTACACTCATATAAGGCATATGTTTCTCAGATTGTTTAAAGGAGAATTATATTCTTAAATGATTAAGACTATGAACTAAGAAACTTTTCTAAAATAAAGAGACTGGAGTAATTGAAATTAGGCAAACTGGAACTCTAGGGAAAAGGAAGGCATTGTTTTGTCTTAAAATGGTTTAAAACATAAAGTGTTATAACAGCTTTATGGGAAGTTAGTTATAACGACTTTATGAAAACAAAAGAAGGGTTTTATCATTGGTTTTAAGGTGGTAACTCGACTTTAAAAAGAGAAGTTTTTTGGTTTACCTATAAATGTGAGTCACTCTATTTTTATACTACGGGTATGGGGTGACTTTTATAAAAGGAATGGATCTCTTTAAAAGGAATTTAACGTACGTAGTACTTTAGGGTTAAAACCCGGACTTTAACATAAAATGAAAGTACCTTGAGTTATGTATAACTTGCCTATGCTTGTTGTTGTGAAACTTGCCTATGCTTGTTGTGATAGCCCTTGTTGTGCAAGAATTGTGTTTCTACTACCGCGTCTCTCGATGGAGGGCCGGTTGACTTGTTGAGAACTTATTGGGGCGTCTTGCGTGATGTTGAGAAATTCCACGTGTACGCTCCTCTTGATAGTGTTATTTTTGCTAATCGCTTTGGACATACTGACACGATGCGTAGCGCACGGGTATGCTTCCATTTTGATTCTTTGGTGGTTGTTCCTTTTTGGACATATCGACCGCGATCGTGGCGCGCGGGTATGTTTCCATTTTGGATTCTTTGTCTTATTGTTTCCATTTTGGATTCTTTGTCTTATTGTTTCCATTTTGGATTCTTTGTCTTATTGTTTCCATTTGGATTCTTTGTCTTATTGTTTCCTTTTGGACATCTCGACACGATGCGTAGCGCGGGTATACTTCCATTTTGATTTCTGTCTTGTTTTTTCCTTTTGGACATCTCGACACGATCGTAGCGCGGGTATGCTTCCATTTTGAATTGTTAGTACGACTTTGGCATCAGGTAGGACTTGGTGTTCAGGTGTACTTCTTGGTGTTATCATATCATAGACTGCCGGCAGTGAGGAAGGTATTCCACGGGCATGATTGATGTGGAGGGCGTGAGACCCTGACTTGATATAACTGTTATATGTGTGTACTGTAGTTTGGTTATCATTTATGTCTCCTGCTTTATATAGATCGCTATGATTTCATTTCTGATATTTCTGATTTCACATACTTAGTACTGTTATCGACCTCGCCCGAAGTGCGTTCATGCCGCGGTAAGTACATCGGTGTCGATCCATTTTAGGATCACCTTTCGTCTTGGGAAGCTCCGTTCCTTCGGAGGCTTATCTTTGGTACGTTACCCTGAGTTTGTAGGGTCTTGTACATTCAGGGGTATGGCGGGGCCCTGTCCCGTCATAGTTGTTGTAAAAATCTTAGAGTGCATGCTTTGTTGTGGGCGGGGTTGTAAGGATTATGGCTATTCAAATGTCTATGTATATATATATCTTTGAAAGCAACCGTTTTGGTTGGCCTATTTTCTTTCATCTTGATCCATGTCTATTTGCATGTTTAAGTTTTTATTTCCGCTGGTTTTCTCTGATATTGTATCACTAGGGTGCCCGGGGTAAGGCACCAGTCACGGGCCCGGGTTCGGGTCGTGACAATACTCTTGAGCATGATTGTTTTGAACTATATAGTACGATAGACGTACGTGAGAGAAATGAATTTTGTTTGTTTAAAACATAAAATGTTATAATAGCTTTATGGGAAGCTAGTTATAACGACTTTATGAAGATAAAAGAAAGATTTGATTTTGAAAGCTAAACAACTTGATTTCGGAAAAGGAGAAGTAACTTGATTTAAGTATAGGTTACTTGTTTTGAAAAGAGTAAGTTATTTGGGTTTTAAAGAGTATACTTGATGTTGTTTTTTTAAGAAAAGCACTTGGTTTAAAAAAGTATAGAGTACTTGATTTTAAAAGTCCTGTAAAGATTTTTACGAAGGTAAAGTAATTTGGTTTGAAAAGAAAACGTGTTTTTGATACTACGAGTATTAGTATCGTGTGGCTTTTACGTAAAGAGGTCTTTTGAAAGAATGAAAGTATGTAGGATTTTGGGGTTGAAACCCGGATTGTTGACATAAAATGAAAGTACGTTGAACTTGCCTATGCTTGTTGTGATAGCCTTTGATGTGCAAGTGTTTTGTTTCTGTGCTACCGTGTCTCTCTGGAGGCGGCTATCGATTGATTTCTTGGACATCTCGACACGTTGGATGGTCCACGGTATCGTCCACTTTGAGTATTATCTGGTTATTTCTTTTGGACATCTCGACGTTGGATGGTCTACGAGTATGCGTCCACTTTGAGTATTATCTTGTTATTTCCTTTGGACATACTGACACGATGGACGGTCCACGGGTATGCGTCCAGTAGGATGGTTTCATGGCCATGCTTATACCGAGGTGAGATGCCGGGGCATGCGGTCATTGTGAGGATTATGTTATTTGTCCATGGACCGCTAATCCATGAAGCTTGCCGCGGTGACGAGCGATCACGGGTTTGATTTGTACATGTGGTTCTGGCACACTTTAGATACTTGTCCTGGTCATTTCTCGTGTATCGGCAGGCTTTGGTAGATAGCTTAAGGTACTTGCCACGGTCATATCTCGTGAGACGGTAGGCTATTGTACGTTAGCTTAAGATACTTTCTTGACGGCGATTCGTGGCTAGCTTTTGGTAGTAGTTGGCTTAGTACCTTGCCGTGAAGGGATATGACTAGCCTTGATGGTAGTTGGCTATTCTACTTGGCGTCGGTTTGATAGCGCATCACGAGATCTAGTGTTCGAGTTCACATATGGGTGTGGTTTTACATCATGCTGCCGGTGAGAATGAGTTCCACGGGCATGATTGATATTATGGCGTGAGACCCATAGTTATGTGTGAGTGATCATTTTGGGGATATCGTCCCTACTTGACCTAACTGTTTACTTATTGTGAAATGGTTTTATAAAATGATGAAATGTGATTTCATTCTGATATTTTCAGTTTCACATACTTGGTACTGTTATCTTGACCTCGCTTGAGGCTGCGTTCATCTGCGAGTAGAGGTACACGATTGTTGATCCTCGCTCATAGGATCGCGATTCAGCGTTTGGGAAGCTCCGTTTCTCGGAGGCTTATCTTTTAGTATAGTCCTTGTCACTATAGGTACTTGTACATTCGAGGGTATGGCGGGGCCTGTCCGTCATAGTTGTTATTACATTCTTAGAAGTGCATGTAATCTTGTTGTAGGCGGGGTTTGTAAAGGATTTTAAGCTGTTGGTTATATTGTATATACATGAAGGTGACCATTTTGGTTAACTGTTTTCTTATCTTGTATCTTGTTTCTGTTTAAGTTTTGTTTCTGATTTTCTACGATGTTGTATCACTAGGGTGCAGGGGTAAGGCTCCAGTCAGAGTCGAATTAGTCGTGACAGCCAAGTGTGTTAATCTAAGCCCTCGATATGTTTTATAAACACTACTAGTGCAAGACAAGGTCTTGACACTTAGAATTTATCACAACATTTTCTTGTTCTTAAGTTAGCTCAGGTTCAAGCTTTTCCACAAGAAAATTTGTAGTTTTGATCCATTATTCACAAGACTTAAACCCAAGGTCCCTAAGGGTATTTTAAGGATATCTCAATAGAAAGATTTGGAAAAAGCAGCGTTTCGTATTAGTCATGGCGGAAACTTAAGGAGTTCTTCAACTTTGGAGTTGGAACTTGAAGATGGGTTCTTCATAGGCTTCTAAGGAGTGCTTGGAGATTGGAACATAAGGAAAGGAGCTAAGAATTGCTAAGGCGCGACTTTGAATCTTGGAAATTTTAAGGGCTTGGAAAGGTATAAATTTTGTCGTTTTAGCAATTAAAGTTTACTTATTGTTGTAGTTATGGATATTAGCAAGCATGAGGTATATTGTATGAAGTTGATAAATATATTGGCTATTGGAACCCTAATTCGAAAACTAGCATGTTTAGCCTTAAGATTACAATTCAAGTCGATTATTAGTTTAAGTCGTCGCATGTTGTATAAAGAAGGAAATTGTAGTTGTTGAAGTTGTTTATGACTATATAACATGTTAGACCTTAGAACTTGGAATTTGAAAAGGATTGGAAAAGACTTTGAATTGTGGTTATGTTGTTAGCCGAGAATGGCTTGATTATGGCGTGTAATCCCCTTTGTTTGGTTGTTGTTTTGAGCCTTAAATGTGGCGTGTTGGTTATTGTATTCGGCCTTGAAAAAGGTGGCAAAGTAAGTAGAAACAAAGGAGGTGCTGCCCGATTTTCCGTAGAATAAGAGACCGTTTACTTAGTATTATTCTACGTTAGAAACTAGAATTGATAGTCATGTTGTGACCATTATAGGTTGACAATTCTACGTACGGCGTATTCGGCTTAGCTTGTGGATTTAGCCGAAAAGGTATGTGAACTATCTCCTCTTCTAGCATGATTCCTTAAGATAAAGAAAGTATGTCCTACTCCTTAAATGATCCATTCCTTGGTTGTAATTGGATTGCCAAAAATAGAATTTGTTCTATGTACTTCCTTGATTGTACTTTGATGTTTAAATTGTAAGTTGTATAATTCATTTCCTTAGTGAAGTTTGGATTCTTAAAAGTGAAAGGATTTTACTTAAAGTACATAGAGTCTTGAAAAGGAAGTGGTTTCCAAATCTTTTGGCTAGTGCCTTAGTTCCAAAACCTAAGGGTCATTATAATGACTTTAGGGGAGTCAAATGAGTGATTTACTTATTTGATTTAAAAGAGGATAAATGACATGATTTAAGAGAAGAAACTTGTTTTCTATATATATTAAGAGACTTGAAGTATTTTGAAAGTTAAGAACTTGATTTGTAAGTATGTGATACTTGGTTTTAATTAGTATAAGTCTCTTGGTTATAAAAGGAATGAATATGTCTAAAACCATAAAAGGGTTATAACGTCTTTATGGGAAGTTGGTTATAACGGCTTTATGGAAGGTTAAGAAAGTTGTCTATTTTGATTAATGGGCATAAGTTGCCTAGATTGTGAAAATTTGAGGTTACTTGATTTCAAGCTTTGAAATGAGTTTTCTAAAAGTGTAGTAACTTACTTTGAAAAATAGACACACCTTGATACTACGGGTGTTAGTATCTTGGGGTTTTACATAAAAATGAGTCTTTTGAAAAGAATGTACGTACGAAGTACTTTGGCTTGTTTAATTGAGAATTATTCTATGTGTGCCTTGATAAGTACTTTGGCTTGTTTAATTGAGAATTATTCTATGTGTGCCTTGATAAGTACTTTGGCTTGTTTAATTGAGAATTATTCTATGTGTGCCTTGATAAGTACTTTGGCTTGGTTAATTGAGAATTAGCCTATGTGTGCTGGTGATAGCCTTTGAGTGCAAGTATTATGTTTTATTACGTTGCCGCGACTCTCGGTTGGAGGTAATTTGTCTTGTTGTAAGTTACTTGGGCGTCTGCAAGCGGTGATGTGGGATTCCACGGGTATGCTTCCGTTATTTGTAGTACTTGGGTTAAATTCCCGGATTTTTATAAAAGACATGGTAGTGCTTATGTTTTGTTTGATGGTCAGTTGAGCTAGGGTAAGAGTATAAATGAGGGGTAAACCCCCAAGACATTATACCACCTTCTCCAGGGTGAGAGTATAAATGAGGGGTAAACCCCCAAGACGTTATACCACCTGTGTTAACACCTTCTCCAGGGTAAGAGTATAAATGAGGGGTAAACCCCCAAGACGTTATACCACCTGCTTTACCACCTTCTCCAGGGTAAGAGTATAAATGAGGGGTAAACCCCAATACGTTATACCACCTGCTCGTTTTCCTACTGCTTGCATGCTTTTAGGACACAGGTGGGACTTGGTGTTCAAGTATGCCTATTGGTGTTATATTATATCATGGACTGCCGGCAGTGAGGAAGGATTCCACGGGCATGATTGATATTATGGGCGTGAGACCCATGGTTAAATTTTAGAAATGACTTGAGGGCATGCATCCCTGACTTGTTATGACTGCTTATGTGTTGTGTCTTTGTAGGTTGGCTATCATACATGTCTCTGTTTTGTTTAAGTATTATGATTTCATTCTGATATTTTTCACTTCACATACTTGGTACATTCTTCCGTCTTGACCTCCTTCGGCTGCGTTCATCTGCATGAGTTTAGTCTGTTGTTTGGTGATCCGCAGTGTAGGACCTGCTCAGGGATTTTGGATAGCTCCATACATTCAGAGTTTATCTTTTTGGTATAAGTACTTTGATGAGCTTTTGTCTGATTATGGGTGCAGCGGGGCCTTGTCGTTCTGATTGATAAAACTCTTAGAGGTCTGTATTCATATGTGGGATTGGACTCATGTATAGTGTTGTGTCTTTTTTATGTATATTATATGGCAGACTTGTCGGCTTTGCCCTTGCACGAACGTTGGTTTTAAAAAAAAAAGGGGTGTTTTTTAAATTCCGCAATTTCCTTAGTTGTTAAGGTAGAAGGGTGCCCATGTAGGGCACCAGTCATGGGCCCGGGGTTCGGGGTGTGTCATGACCCGATCCCGGGCCCGTGACTGGTGCCTTACCCCGGGCACCCTAGTGATACAACATCAGAGTAAATCAGCGGAAATAAAACTTAAACATGAAACAAGAGATAAGATCATAAAACAGGCCAACCAACCGGTTACCTTCCAATAAAATATATGTATACAAATCTTTCAAACCGAACAGTTTAATCCTTTTTACAAACCACGCTTACAGTACTACTGGACCTCTAGAGTTTTTATACAACATGACGGGACGGGGCCGCCATACCCACGAATGTACAAGAACCTACAACTCGGGGTAACATACCAAAGATAAGCCTCGAGAAAGCGGAGCTTCCTAATATTGGCTGTGATCTAGGCGAGGATCAACAACCGATGTACCTCTACTGCGGCATGAACGCAGCCCGAAGGAGGTCGATCTAACAGTACCAAGTATATGAAACTGAAAATACTGTAAATGAAATCATAGCAGTCTATATAAAGCAGGTGACATGTATGATAACCAAACTACAGTCCAAAATAAATAAGCAGTCATGTAAGTCAGGGACTCACGCCCTCAGAGTCATTACTCGAATATAACTATGGGTCTCACGCCCGCAACATCAATCATGCCCGTGGAATACCTTCCTCACTGCCGGCGGTCTATGATATAATAACACCACGGAGTACACATGAACACCAAGTCTGTACTATGATGCTATACAACCAAACCACGGAAGGCGTCACGGCAATCGGCCGACTACGGATACCAAGCCGTGTCACGTGGTGGCCGGGGCAATCGAGGGCTAACTACGGTACCAGGTCGTATCACGAGACTTCGTCACTACACTGAGCGGGGCAAGTCGAGGGCTAACTACTGTGCAGGCCGAATCGACCACGAGGCGGGGCAATCTGGCCGACCACGGATACCAAGGCCGATGGTAAAACCTCGCGGAGAGCTAGTCCATGGAATAACACTATCAATAGGGAAACGAACCCTCATCGTGGGCCGCATGCGTGGACCATCCATCAGTCGGTATGCCCATGGACTATCATAGTGGAAGCATACCCGTGGGCCACCCATCGTGTCAGTATGTCCAAAATGATCAAGAATAACACGACCGGCCCTCCATTCGAGAGACGCGGTAACATAAGAATACAACACTTGCACAACAAGGATATCACACGCAAACATAGGCAAGTTACACACAACTCAAGGTACTTTTTATTTTACGCCAAGGTCCAGGTTTTAACCCCAAAGTACTACGTACGTTAAACTCTTTTTAAAGGATCTATTTCTTTTACAAAATTCACCCGATACCCGCAGTATTAAAATAGAGTGACTAACATTTTTAAGTAAATCAAAACAACTTCCATACTTTTCCTTTTTAAAACCAAATTAAGGCAATACCATGCCTTCTTCTTAGACCAAAACACTTCTCCTTTTAAAGTCAAGTTACCACTTTAAAACCAATGATAAAACCATTCCTTTGTTTTCATAAAGTCGTTATAACTAACTTCCCATAAATCTGTTATAACACTTTATGTTTTAAACCAATTTTAAGACAAAACAATGCCTTTCTTTTAAACCAAAAACTCTTTAATTTCCTCAAGTCTCTTTTAGAAATCAAGTTCCTTACTTATTCTCATTTCCGAAATCAGTAAAACATTATTCTTTAAAAACCAAGTACTTATTACTCACGAATGAGGTTTCACACTTCTTAACAACTTTCACATCAATTTAATTAAGTCAAGTCTCTTATCTTTTAAGATTAAGTCTCTTAACTTCTAAAATCAAAAACCATTCTTTTATCTTCTTAAGTCGTTATACCTAACTTCCCATAAAGCTAGTATAAATTTTAAGCTTTCAAAACCAAGTATTACTCTTCTTTCAAAAACGGTTCTTAAATCTTTTGAAATACTTCAAGATTCTTATTATTCAGGCTTAAGTCAAAAGACATTGCCGTAAAACTACGTTCAGTTAACACACGTACGTCTACCGTACTATATATATTCCTTTAAAATATCATGCTCAAGAGTATAGGAAGAATCACATACCTCGCGACGATTATCGACTATTAGCAAAAGCTCCAATCTTTGTAGTCCTGTTAGCCTTTTCCACCCTTCGAGTAGAATTCGCTACTCGCAGTACTTCAACCTATAACGGTTATACAAGTCTATCAATGTCTAGACTACTCGGTAGAATAAATCTAGATACAAGATTCTTACGGAAAATTGGGCAGCACTTCCCTACCCGCCAAACTTCACAAGTCTACTGTAAATACAGTCCTATGTAAGTACAGTTCAATTCTCTTCTTATATACCTTCCTTGTATATAACTTATACTTAATTCTTATACTTCAACAGTATGCAAACTCTAATTACAAAAGAAGGTCAAGCGTATTTACCTCGATAAGCCCAAAATTATCCAAGTTTAAATGTCGATCCTGAGCAACGTTTAGCTCCAACTCTGGGCGCTCCAAACAACCCTTAGAAGTTCTACGCAACTTCTACTTAATACTTCAACTCGCTATGAAGATTTTCCTTAGGGTTGTGGTTTGAGACTAAAAGGACAAAAGGTAGTATTTCCGGGCTCTACGTATAGAGGTAACTTTGGAATACTACAAGGTATAAGGCTAAGGTATTTTGGTATAGTAACAATACTTGGAGAGTATTTCTCTACCAAAAAGGGGGGTATTTTACGAGAACAATACTCAAGAGGGGGGGTGTACTCTCGGCCAAGGGGCCTTCACTAAGGAGGGGGGGACTCTCGGCGAGGGGCCTCCCACGAAGGGGAGGCTTTGACGAGAACCTCTCCTAAGGAGGAAAGGGTTTTCAAGACTTGGAAAACATTTTAGGATGAAGAAGTCTTCAACAAGGGAGGGGTATTTATAGGACAACGAGGGCAAGATCAAGCCGGTGGGGGGCAAGTGGAGGGTCAAGATCAAGCCAAGTGCACCCTAAACCTACTCCACAAATCCCTCACAAACATTGACCCATGGATTAGGCCATGAAACATGCCACGAAATGGGCACCAATCGGCCACCACAAACCGTCCACTTGAGGGTGACAAGTGTCGCCCTCTCGTTGGTCCAAAATATTTCATCTCTCGGAAAAATCCGCAAAAATTATAAATGACATAGCCGGAATTTTCCGCCCATGAGATACGTAAAACGTTTCGTCGAAAAATGATTCTTTACGGGGGTTGTGCACAAAATTTCGTCCTTGCCTAACTTTAAGGCTCAAACTTTTCTACGTACGCCCACACGTACATACTCTGGAAAATACGGGGTATAACATTCTCCCCTCCTTAGAAACATTCGTCCCGAATGTTCCTTCTCAAGACGGATAACGATGAAGTTCCTTCTTAACTTAAACAAGTTGTCAATGCCACACATGGCCACAAATAACACACGCTCCAATACTTAATCCAAGTCTACGAGAAATCACCTCTAACATCACAACAGCTTCCACCCTGGTCTAAAGATACTCTCATCGCATATTCACTTTACAACAAAATGATCTCTTTTATTCTGCTAACACACGTTCACTTCTTTCCTTACTCGTCGTAATCACTTGAACCCTCCCAGTATACGTATCATACTTCAGTCATTACTTTAGTTCCCAAAATTTCGGGAGCCACTACCTCCAAACTTGGTCATCTTACTAGCCTCGATCTTCTTTAAGGCCAATCCCGGCCTTCACGATCCGCTTCTGGTCGAACATATCCACGAACTCATACGATGGTCATCTAAACTTGGGCCTAGCACCCTCGTGACCCTACCATCTGGCGGGACCACCTGTGACCCCAGCTACATCAAGACTCTGGGTTGACCCGCAATACGCCCTCAACCCGACCCTCCGTCGCGCCAACTCTTAATCCTCGATACGGAACAATCCTACTAATTCACATCATGAAAGCTACCACTTTCATTTTACACAACTCACAGAATTATCCCACAATACATTTATACGCATACCAAGTATTTTGACAAAGACTAACCGTAAAATCTTTTATTCAAGCCGGCCTTACATCTAAGGTCTCAACGTGTAATATTCTAAGGTTCATACCTTCCCTGTCCCCACACTTATTCTTTCAACTATCCATGTCTCTAAACCACAATACACACAAAGCTATCTGTACATAGCACTCAACATACAATCATCGTATCACGCATGCAAAACTCTAGAGGGTTAAGGATATACCTGAAAAGATAGGCGGTTCAAAGGACCTACAATCGGGAACTTCCACCGACCTCTGCCGTGGCTGCGGTGTATGAACATCTGCCTAGCTATGAAAGGTGAAGAACCCGCAATCGATCTCGTAGTCGTGCTATCCTACCAGTGCTACCTGGTCGGACGATCTCTTGCCGGATGGCCTGTTGGCGCAAGAATAACAATCTCCCAGTTAGTACGACACTCTCCCATGAAGTTTTCCTGGCCGGCTGAAACAAGGGCGACCTCATCCGCGAGCACTCCTACTCTCGAAAATCTGAAACACAGGAGCCACGACTGCTTCACGAATATCCGAAGGTCCCGGAAAGTGTGGAGGACCACTGCATGCGGCGGAGTACATAACTAGTCTCTTGGCGGTCCGCCTCGAAAGTTATCAAAGGACCCTACTGTTATGGCCCTCTTCTGCTGATCTTGGTCATTCCGTCGACCTCTCCGCTCCTCACATCCAAGTGCATAAGCCTGCATGCGGGCAATGTCCATGCCCGGCTGAAGAGCTACACCCGAACAAGCCTCTGCCAAGTAGTCATCGAGCCCGGTGACGTAGCGGTGCACTCTGTCCTCCATACTGGCTACTAACGCGGGGACATACCGAGCCAAAGAGTCAAACTCCACATTGTACTCCCGAACCGTACGCCCACTCTGCCTCAATACCAAAAATTTGTCGGCCCGAGCCCTCCTCGCCTGTGGAGGCAAGAAATGTGCAAGAAATGCCTCTGAGAACTCGTTCCATACGGCTGGAAGTGCATGCTCTCCCCGGGACAGCTCCCGCGAATCAAACCCGATCGCAGATATCACGCGGCCGTCACGAACCAGACCACCGACTCGGTCTCGAAGCCTTGATCACTCTCGTGATCCGTCAGAATCGCTCGGATGAACTCCTGCGGATCATCCTCGTGCCTCGACGTAGAACTCGGCGGGCTGACTCGAAAGTCCCGTAGCCTCAAACTATCCGATCTCGGGTGAACTACGGGTGCTCTTTGGGCTGCTGCGTCCGGCTATCCTCATGTCGGCCACGATCACGGCGATGGCGTATCTCCTTGTAACCCATCTCCTCTGCCCCAGGCTGTGGGACTGGAGGCTCAGGTACTGTTGTCTCATCAGCCACTGCTGCGGCTCTAAACTCTGCTGGGGCTGGCGGCGTTGCAAAACTCGCCGTCTGAAGCACTATCTCAGGTACTGACCGGGCCTGCGCCCTCGTACTCCTCTGTACCCCACTAACAGCTCCCTCGGCTGCCTTGCCCATCTGGGCCTGGGTTGCCTTGCGCGGAGGCATAACTGGTAAAAACGAGATACGTCAGAGGGGTCCAACTTACAACACAGCTCTAAGGCACGATCTCAGAATGAGAAGAATGGAAACCAATCCTAAATGTCCTGCAGCCTCCTGATTATAGATGTGGTGCACAACACACCGATAATCAAGACTCTACTAGACACGGTCTGTAGACACTTTTCGAGGATTAACTGCTCTGATACCACTTTTGTCACAACCCCATCCCGGGCCCGTGACTGATGCCTTACCCCGGGCACCCTAGTGATACAACATCAGAGTAAATCAGCGGAAATAAAACTTAAACATGAAACAAGAGATAAGATCATAAAACAGGCCAACCAACCGGTTACCTTCCAATAAAATATATGTATACAAATCTTTCAAACCGAACAGTTTAATCCTTTTTACAAACCACACTTGTGATACTACAGACCTAAGAGTTTTTATACAACATGACGGGACGGGGCCGCCATACCACAGAATGTACAAGAACCTACAACTCGGGTAACATACCAAAGATAAGCCTCGAGAAAGCGGAGCTTCCAATGACTGTGATCCTAAGGCGAGGATCAACAACCGATGTACCTACTCTGCGGCATGAGCAGCCCCGAGGAGGTCGATACAACAGTACAGTATATGAAACTGAAAATACTATAAATGAAATCATAGCAGTCTATATAAAGCAGGTGACATGTATGATAACCAAACTACAGTCCAAAATAAATAAGCAGTCATGTAAGTCAGGGACTCACGCCCTCAGAGTCATCACTCGAATATAACTATGGGTCTCACGCGCATGACATCAATCATGCGTGGAATACCTTCGCCGGCTGCCGTGATCTATGATATAATAACACCACGAAGTACACATGAACACCAAGTGCGTACTAACAATACTATACAACCAAACCACGAAGATGATACGGCAAGTACGAAGCCGACTACGGATACCAAGGCGTGTCACGAAATGGCCGGGGCAATCACGAGGGCTAACTACGGTACCAGGCGTATCACGAGACCGTCACTAAACCGAAGCGGGGCAAGTGTGAGGGCTAACTACAGGTACGAAGGTCGAATCGACCACGAGGCGGGGCAAGTGCAATGCGACCACGGATACCAAGGCCGATCGGTAAAACCTCATGGAGAGCTAGTCCATGGAATAACACTATCAGCGAAGCGAACCCTCATCATGGCGCATACGTGGACCATCCATCGAGTCGGTATGCCCGTGGACTATCATAGTGGAAGCATACCGTGGGCCACCCATCGTGTCGATATGTCCAAAATGATCAAGAATAACACGACCGCCCTCCATTCGAGGCAGCGGTAACATAAGAATACAACACTTGCACAACAAGGATATCACACGCAAACATAGGCAAGTTACACACAACTCAAGGTACTTTTTATTTTATGCCAAGGTCCAGGTTTTAACCCCAAAGTACTACGTACGTTAAACTCTTTTTAAAGGATCCATTTCTTTTACAAAAGTCACCCGATACCCGCAGTATTAAAATAGAGTGACTAACATTTTTAAGTAAACCAAAACAACTTCCATACTTTTCCTTTTTAAAACCAAATTAAGGCAATACCATGCCTTCTTCTTAGACCAAAACACTTCTCCTTTTAAAGTCAAGTTACCACTTTAAAACCAATGATAAAACCATTCTTTTGTTTTCATAAAGTCGTTATAACTAACTTCCCATAAAGCTGTTATAACACTTTATGTTTTAAACCAATTTTAAGACAAAACAATGCCTTTCTTTTAAACCAAAAACTCTTTAATTTCCTCAAGTCTCTTTTAGAAATCAAGTTCCTTACTTATTCTCATTTCCGAAATCAGTAAAACATTATTCTTTAAAAACCAAGTACTTATTACTCACGAATGAGGTTTCACACTTCTTAACAACTTTCACATCAATTCAATTAAGTCAAGTCTCTTATCTTTTAAGATTAAGTCTCTTAACTTCTAAAATCAAAAACCATTCTTTTATCTTCTTAAGTCGTTATACCTAACTTCCCATAAAGCTAGTATAACTTTTAATCTTTCAAAACCAAGTATTACTCTTCTTTCAAAAACGGTTCTTAAATCTTTTGAAATACTTCAAGATTCTTATTATTCAGGCTTAAGTCAAAAGACATTGCCGTAAAACTACGTTCAGTTAACACACGTACGTCTACCGTACTATATATATTCCTTTAAAATATCATGCTCAAGAGTATAGGAAGAATCACATACCTCGCGACGATTATCGACTATTAGCAAAAAGCTCCAAAGTACTGTAGTCATGTTAGCCTTTTCCACCCTTCGAGTAGAATTCGCTACTCGCAGTACTTCAACCTATAACGGTTATACAAGTCTATCAATGTCTAGACTACTCGGTAGAATAAATCTAGATACAAGATTCTCACGGAAAATTGGGCAGCACTTCCTTACCCGCCAAACTTCACAAGTCTACTGTAAATACAGTCATATGTAAGTACAGTTCAATTCTCTTCTTATATACATTCCTTGTATATAACTTATACTTAATTCTTATACTTCAACAGTATGAAAACTCTAATTACAAAAGAAGGTCAAGCGTATTTACCTCGATAAGCCCAAAATTATCCAAGTTTAAATGTCGATCCTGAGCAACGTTTAGCTCCAACTCTGGGCGCTCCAACCCGCTCCAAACAACCCTTAGAAGTTCTACGCAACTTCTAATTAATACTTCAACTCGCTATGAAGATTTTCCTTAGGGTTTTGGTTTGAGACTAAAAGGACAAAAGGTAGTATTTCCGGGCTCTACGTATAGAGGTAACTTTGGAATACTACAAGGTATAAGGCTAAGGTATTTTGGTATAGTAACAATACTTGGAGAGTATTTCTCTACCAAAAAGGGGGGGTATTTTACGAGAACAAAACTCAAGAGGGGTGTACTCTCGGCGAGGGCCTTCACTGGGAGGGGACTCTCGGCCAAGGGGCCTCACAAAGGGGGGAGGGGGAGGCTTTGACGAGAACCTCTCCTAAGGAGGAAAGGGTTTTCAAGACTTGGAAAACATTTTAGGATGAAGAAGTCTTCAACAAGGGAGGGGTATTTATAGGAAAACCAAGGGCCAAGATCAAGCCAAGTGGGGGGCAAGTGGAGGGTCAAGATCAAGCCAAGTGCACGCACCAACCTCCACAAATCCCTCACAAACATTGACCCATGGATTAGGCCATGAAACATGCCACGAAATGGGCACCAATCGGCCACCACAAACCGTCCACTTGAGGGTGACAAGTGTCGCCCTCTCGTTGGTCCAAAATATTTCATCTCTCGGAAAAATCCGCAAAAATTATAAATGACATAGCCGTAATTTTCCCTTCGCAAGTTCTGTAAAACGTTTCGTCGAAAAACGATTCTTTACGGGGGTTGTGCACAAAATTTCGTCCTTGCCTAACTTTAAGGCTCAAACTTTTCTACGTACGCCCACACGTACATACTCTGGAAAATACGGGGTATAACAGGGTGTGACAGGGGCATCCCTAGTACGGGAAAAAGAAAGGAACCTCTAAGGATCCCGTGTTTGATAAGACTGTAACCTTCGAGTTTTGTGAGAAAGGACCGCGGACGGAAGGTCCATTGATATGTTTACGTATGTTATGTGGTGGCCATGTGTGGCATCGTTGGTCTTGTGGAGTATTGATTGATAGGCATAGTAAAGAGACTATGCCGGAGTTTGTATAGCTTGACAACCGACTAAGAACATTCGGGGACGAATGTTTCTAAGGGGGGAAGAATGTTACACCCCGTAAGTCCAGGACATGTATAATAGAATAGACGCGAGAATACAAGACTTGAGAAATTGGTACGAAAGAAAGAATTGTTTTTCCGACGGAAAAATCTTCCGAACGTCGGAAAGGAAAAATGTTTGTTGATGAGAATTGGATTCTCAAAATGCATTATTTGAAGAGTATGAAACTTATTATCATTATGGAAATTTATTTTTACGGATTTGGTCACGTAGGGCCCACCCGAGAAATTTTACGTTTTGTGGGGACCACGAGGGTTACGAAATTTTATGGATGAATGAGAGGGAGATATGTGGCACCCCCCCCCCCACAATGGTCTTGGATGAATTAAGACAAGGTTAAAATGGTCATTGACCATTGAAGATGAACAAGTCTTGCTAGCTTGAGAAAATTGACCAAGTCAACTTACCACTTGGATAAGTATTTAATGTTCTTCATCCTAGCCACACATATGTTATTATCTTGACCCTCCATTGTGTTATATATACACACTAGATGCAAGACAAGCTCTTCAACACTTAGAAAAAATTGAGGGAACTTTGTGCTAAGAAAAGAGCTCTCGGGTTCATGGTCCCTTCCACACAATTTTTTTTGTAATTTTGGTTCTTTATTCACAAGAATTTAACCCAAGGTCCCTAAAGGTATTGTAAGGATATCTCAATAGAAAGATTTCGGAAAAATGACGTTTTCACGTTAGTCGCAAGGCGAAAACCTAAGTCGTTTTCACAAGTTTGGATTGGAAATGGAAGAGAAGTTGGTTGTGAACTTCTAAAGGCTTCAAATAGCGGATTGGAGCGGAAAGGAAAGGAGCTAAGAATTGCTAAGGAGCGACTTTGAATCTTGGTAATTATAAGGGCTTATAAAGGTAACAATCTTGTCGTTTTAGGAATTAAGATTACTTATTGTTGTAGCTATGGATATTAGCAAGAATGAGGTATATAGTATGAAGTTTGATAAGTATATTGGCTATTGGAACCCTAATCCGAAAACTAGTATGTTTAGCCCTTGAGATTACTGTTACACCCCGTAAATTCAGATATAAGATAAGTTGACAAACATGTATTGAACGAATTTTGAGCCTAGTATAAGTTGGATGAGTCTAGTTCCAACGCACTAAACCGCTCGTCGATAGGACATCGGAGCGGAGGGGTATGGGCGTTGGAAGTTCAGCGGACAGGCGCAGAGGTAGGATGTCACGACCCGATCCCGGGCCTGTGACTGGTGCCTTACCCCGGGCACCCTAGTGATACAACATCAGAGAAAATCAGCAGAAATAAAAACATAAACATGAAATAAGAGATATGATAATAAAACAGGCCAACCAAACGGTTACCTTCATGAATATATATAATTAAAAACTTGAACAGTTACATCCTTACCAACCCTGCCCACAACAGTACTACAGACCTCTAAGAGTTTTTATACAACATGACGGGACAGGGCCCCGCCATACCCCTGAATGTACAAGTACCTACGATGTGAGGACTATACTAAAAGATAAGCCTCGAGAAACGGAGCTTCCTAATACGCTGAATCGTGATCCTATGGCGAGGATCAACAATCGGTGTACCTACCTGCGGCATGAACGCAGCGGCCGAGAGGTCGCACAACAGTACCAAGTATGTGAAACTGAAAATACTGTAAATGAAATCATAGTAGTCTATATAAAGCAGGAGACATGTATGATAACCAAACTACAGTCCATAATAAATAAGAAGTCACGTAAGTCAGGGACTCACGCCCTCAAAGTCATCACTCAAATATAACTATGGGTCTCACGCCTCAACATCAATCATGCGTGGAATACCTTCGCCTGCCGGCAGTCTATGATATAATAACACCAAGGAGTACACATAAACACCAGGTCCCACCTGAGTCATAAAACCGTAAGGGCAAGTACGAAGGCTAACTACCAGATACCAAAGCCGCATCATCAACTGACCGGGGCAAGTACGAAAGCCAACTACCAGATACGAAAGCCGTACTAACAATACTATACAACCAAACCACGAAGGCGTCACGGGGCAAGTACGAAAGCCAACTACGGATACCAAAGCCGTGTCACGTGGTGGCCGGGCAAGTCGAGGGCTAACTACGGATACCAAGGCCATATCACGAGACTTCGCCACGAAGGCGTCACGGGGCAAGTACGAAGCCAACTACGGATACCAAAGCCGGTGTCACGTAGTTGACCGGGCAATCTGAGGCTAACTACGGATACCAAGGCCGTATCACGTGACTTCACCACTATACTGAAGGGGGCAAGTGCGAAGGCTATCTTCCAGGTACCAAGGCCGAATCTGCCAGGAGACGGGGCAAGTACGAAAGCGAACCACGGATACCAAGGCGAATCGGTAAAACCTCGTGGAGAGCTAGTCCATGGAATAACACTATCAGCGAGGCGCGCGTGGAATCCTCGTCACCGCCGTGCGCCCAAGTAAGATCATAACAAATCACCGCCCTCCATTGAGACGCGGGTAGAAATACAATACTTGCATAACAAGGCTATCACACGCAAACATAGGCAAGTTACACACAACTCAAGGTACTTTCATTTTATGCCAAAGTCCGTGTTTTAACCCCAAAGTACTACGACGTTAAATTCTTTTAAAAGATCCATTTCTTTTACAAAGGTCACCCGATGCCCGTATTATCAAAAATAGAGTGACTAACATTTTAAGTAAACCAAAACAACTTCCATACTTTCCTTTTTAAACCAAATTAAGACAATACTATGCCTTCTTTTTAGACCAAAACACTTCTCCATTTAAAGTCAAGTTACCATTTTAAAACTAATGATAAAACCATTCTTTTGTTTTCATAAAGTCGTTATAACTAACTTCCCATAAAGCTGTTATAACACTTTATGTTTTAAACCAATTTAAGACAAAACCATTTCTTTCTTTTTTTTAAACCAAAAACTCTTCAATTCCTCAAGTCTCTTTTCTTTTAGAAATCAAGTTCCTTAATATTTCACATCAAGTCATTTATAAGTCAAGTCTCTTATCTTTTAAAAACCACAAACTATTTCGTTACCTACATAAAGTTGTTATAGCAAACTTCCCATAAGGCCGTTATAACACTTTATGTTTTAAACCAACCAAATTCATTTAGCACGTGACGTCTCACCGCACTACATAGTTCACAACAATCATGCTAGAAAAGATAGGAAGAGGTTCACATACCTCGCGACGATTATCGATAATTAGCAAAACGCTCACGCACTCTAACCTTGCTCGCCTTTTCCACCCTTCAGTAGAATACGCTACTCGTAGTACTTCAACCTAAAAGGCCACAAAACGCCTATCAACCTCTAGATCTCTTCGTAGAATAATTCTAGATACAAGATTCCTTATTCTACGAAAAATTCGGCAGCACCTCCCCCCCCGGCAACCACATAAATCTCCTCCTCCAACGAGGCCCGTTACCAAACCAATAATCCCATGGGGTTACACGCCTAACGGACGTGTACAATTCTACCACAATAATACTACAAGTCTCTGTAAATACAGTCTATGTAAATCTGATTCAATTCTTTTCCATAATCATTCTACATATAGTATACTCAACTATACATTACTACAACATGTAATATCCAATTACAATAGGGGGATAAAGATCATTACCTCGATAAGCCCAAAATTATCCAAGATATAAGTCGATCCTGAGCAACGTTTAACTCTAATTCCTTACGCTCCAACCCGCTCCAAGCAACCCTTAGAATTTTCTAAACAACTTCTCTTAACACTTCAACCAAGCTTATGAAGATTTTCTAGGGTTTCATTTTGCGACTATTGGAATAAAGTAGTATTTCCGGGCTCCTAGTATTGAAATAACTTTGGAATACTACTAGGGATACTAGGCCAAGGTATTTGGGATTATACAATAATACCCAAAGTATTTTCTACTCAAGTGGGGGAAGGGGGACGAAAACAACTACAAAGGGGAGGGGAGTATTTTGCCTTGGAAGCTTAAGTGTGGGATGAAAATTGTCTTCAACCTAAGGGGGTATATATAGAAGAATCAAGGGTCAAGATTAATGCAAGTGGGTGGTGAGGATGGGTACATGTGTGTGGGTAGTTGGCCAACCAAGTGTTCACCACAAAAATGGGACAAGTGGCTTGCCACTTGTCCCCACTAAAAAACGTCCAAGTGGCACCCTTTCGGCCATGGGGCCACATGGGGGTGACACGTGTCGCCCCCTACTCGTCCAAAATATTTCATCTTCCGAAAATATCCGCAATGCCAAAAATCCGAAAAAATAAAGTGGGCCCCACAAACCGTAAATTTCTCCCGTGGGCCCCACGTGACCAATTTCGGAAATAAAATTTCATAATTCTCAAATATTCCAAAAAGTCTAAATACCAAATCTGGGAATCCAATTCCCTTTAACGAACATTTTTCCTTCACAAAATCCGGAAACTTTTCCGTCGAAAAATCACATCTTTCTTCCTTTCCAATTTTACTGTCGTATTCTCGTACTTACGTCCTTGTATACATACCCTGGAACTACGGGGTGTAACATAGGATTTTTCGTAGCAGGCGTATAAGCGCCGCGGCGCCATAAATCCTGAATATCCTCTGAGGTTTGTGTGGCCACGAAAGTCCGCGGCGCCAAGGCGGGATTTTTTATGCGGAAAGTGCTAAAATCAGGGGATATTTTCGAAAAGGGCCTTTGGGAGGGTGACAAGTGTCCCTCCCATCTTGTTGACCAAGAAAAGGGCCCTATTTTAGGACCAAGTCTTGAAAGACTTGGTCATTTCACCTTAAGAACTCTTAAGAGCTTCTCTCTCTTTTCTCTCAAGGTTTTGAAGAAAGCTTAGCCTAGAGGGTATTGTGGGAGCGGCGAGAAGAAGGCAAAGTGTTGATAGACTTGTGGGAAACTCACGAGGACGAGTTTGACGGAAAAAGGGGTTGAAGAAAAAGGGCTTTGGAAGGAAAAATCTAAAAGGTGAAAGATTCTCTTTTCTCTTGGAAATTAATAATAATGCTTGTATAGTTGATTTTGACTACGTGACTCATGTTTATGGGATTGATAAGTATTATGAATTGCTTGTAGCCTTAGAATCCGAAATGTTATACAAGCCACTTGAAGATTGGATTACTAATTAGTCGTTTATTAGAAATCGTCGCATGTTACTTCTTGAAGATTATAGTAGTTATAATCAAATGCGACTTGATATCATGTTATGCTACCAATTTGGATTGAAATGGAAATTGGATAAGAATTGGAATTGTTGTATTCATTATGGCCGAAATTAGACTAGTAGTGGTATTAGTTTGTTATCGTTTATGGGGCGGAATTTTACACGTCTAGTAGGCGTGTAATCCCCTATTGATAAATTGCTTTGATTGTGCCTAAAATGTGGCGTGTTTGGTTATTGTATTCGGCCTTGAAAAAGGTGGCAAAGATAGTAAAAACAAAGGAGGTGCTGTCCGATTTTCCGTAGAATTTAGCGACTTGAAACTTATAAGATTCTACGTTTGAAGTAAGGCTTTAATAGACGTATTGTGAATATTATAGGTTGACATACTACGGGCGGGACTTTGTACTTGGCAAGTGGTTGACCCGGCAAGGTATGTAGAACTTTTCCTATCTTTTGAGCATGACTAGTTGTACGTATATAGTACGGTGAGCGTCTGAGACCTTGATATCCTTTACTAGTTTTATGAATAGCCAAGTTGGGTGAGTTAGGAGATTAACTCACCTCTTTGAAAGTATTAAGGATGTCTAATGTTTTATTAAAGTTAAGGGACTTGAAGAGTTTTAAAGTATGTGATACTTGTTCCGTTTTAAACGTATAAGTCCCTTGGATAGGAAATTGTTTATGACTAAGGTATAAAGCGAATGTAACGATTTATGGGGAGTTGGTTATATTTGCTTTATGGAAAGATAAATGACTTAATTTTAATGAAAAGGCAATTTGATTTTTAAGGCATCAATTGCCTAAGGTTTTATAATAAAAGGAGTCACTTGATTAGAAACCTAACTTTATTTCTAAGGTATTGTGACTTGTCTTGAAAAGAAATTTTGACTTGATACTACGGTTTATAGTATCTTGGAAGTTTGATATGAAAATGAGTCATTTTCCAAAAGGTTAGAAGTACGTAGTACCTTGGGTTAAACTCCCGAATTTATTATAACATATTAGTGCCTTAAGTGAACTAAAATGAGAGTGTAGATGAATAAGACTAATAAGAAGTTAGGGGGATTTCTAACTTGCTTATTTATTGTATGACGGCCGGTTGAGATAGGGTAAGAGTATAAGTGAGGGGCAGACCCCCAAGACGCTATACCACCTTCTCCAGGATAAGAGTATAAGTGAGGGGCAAGCCCCCAAGACATTATACCACCTGCTTTATTACCTTCTTCAGGGTAAGAGTATAAATGAGGGGCAAACCCCCAAGACGTTATACCACCTGCTTCAGGGTAAGAGTATAAATGAGGGGTAAGAACCCTAAGACGTTATACCACCTGTTTCTATGGGTTCGCTACCCATGATTTGATCGGGAGTCTCCTATTGTGATGTTGCACGTATTCCCTTGATTTACTCTCATTGTTAGTAAGGCACTGTGTACTGTAATTCTGTTATCATACATGTCTCCGGCTTTGTTTTAAACTTATGTTGTAATTACAGCATTTTCGCTTTTACATACTTAGTACATATTGTGTACTGACCCCCTTCCTCGGGGGCTGCGTTCATGCCGCAGGAAAGGGTAAGCAGGTGGTGGATCCTCATTCTTAGGATCACTTATCAGACGTCAGAAGCTCCATTTATCCGGAGGCTTGTCTTTTTGGTACAGTCTTTTCCCTGGTGTTGTAGATTTATGTACATTCAGGGGTATAGCGGCCTGTCCGCCACATTTGTTATTCTGCAGTGCAGTATTCACATATGTGGTTGGGTCAGAACCGAGATGTCTGATTGTACTTTTGATTATGTTTATATTATGGAAGCGACACTTATCGGCTTTGTGATGTCTTTTGTTTACACATATGTTTATGTTGTGTATGTTCATTGCTATTCTCGATGTATACAGGCAGGGTGCCTGGTAGGGCACGATCGCGGCCGGTCGGGTCGTGACAAAAGTTGTATCATAGCAGTAAGTCCTCGGAAAGTGTCTACAGATCGTGTCTAGTCTAGTCTTGATTATCGATGTGTTGTGCACCCCATCTATAATCGTGAGGTGCAGGACATTTAGGATTGGTTTCCATTCTTCTCTCTCGAGATCGTGCAAGAGAGTGTCTTATTAGGTTGAATCCTCTCGACCTAGTCTTATAAAGCAGATATGCCTCGCGGAAGGCGACGAGGCCCAGAAGGGCAAAGCGGCAGCGAGGCTGCTAGCGGTACTCGAGGTTACGGGCTCGAGCACGCAGACTATACCGAGGTAGTGGCGGTCGGCGAGTTCAGCCACGGCGATATTAGAGGCCGAGCGGCAGTAGCTCCAGAGGTTCCGGTACTAGAGCCTCCAGTTCTGCAGCCGGGTGCTGAGTATAGATACTACGGGGAGCAGATCCGGTTATTGACCAGTATAGTAGTCGGACAGCGACAAGCGAGAAGCGGCGACCCCTAGGGCGGCGGTTTGCGGGTTAGGGATTTTCTGGGTTGTCATCCACCTGAGTTTTATGGTTCGAGGTCTGATGAGGATCTGCAGGAGTTCATTCGGCAACTCTGACGGACCTGCGAGTTCTTAGGGCTTGAGACGAGTGCATTACGCTAGCCTCCTACCGGTTGCGCGATATTGCGTTGAACTGGTTTGAGTCGTGGTTGCTTTCGAGAGGTGATGATGCTCTTCCAGCTGTTTGGGAGGAGTTTGCAGAGGCCTTTATGGTTCACTTTTTGCCTCCTGAGATGAGGAGAGCCCGGGTAGACAGATTCTTGACCTTGAGGCAGAACGGGAGGACTATCAGGGAGTATAGCTTGGAGTTTGACTCCTTGGCCAGACATGCACATACTATTGTAGCTGACATGGCGGATAGGGTTCATCGTTATGTGATGGGTCTTGACCGTCATATGATTACCGCATGCTTGGGTATGGCTCTTCAGCCCGGTATGGACATCACCCGGATGCAGGCCTATGCGCAGGGGATAGAAGATAGAGAGAGGGAGGACCAGATTGACTCGAGCCCGGCCCGAGGCGGTGACATCGTGTCTCGAGGCGATTTCGAGCGGACGGCCTCGGCGTGACCAGATCCACATTCCGGCCCGGACAGAGTGCTCCTTCACGATTTTACGGTAAGAGCGGCGGCCAGTCATTCGAGGCGGTCGGGCTCGGGACTTGGATTTCGAGGCGAGAACGTCACCGTCGGGACCACCCACACCTCGGTGTGCTCGATGCGTAGGTTTTACCAGCGAGTGTCGCGAATCTTCGGAGCTTGTTACTCGTGTGGCGGCAGGCCATTTGAGAGAAGATTGTCCGTCTAGAGGCGGCATGGGTGTGGTGCGGCAAGCGGGATATGTTCTTTGGGTCTTCTCCTTACGTGGTTATGCGCCCGGAGGCGTGGTACTAACGAGCGGAAGGCGCGGTAGAGGTCGTGGTGGTGGTTCGATTCTAGCGGTCCACGTAACCGCATATATTCATTAGACCGCCCGGGATCGTGAGGCTTCCACGGCGTCGTCACGGTACATTATTGATTTCATCTTTGTGACATTTATGCTTTGATAGATCCGAGTTCTACCTTGTCCTATGTGTCCTCTTATTGCGGGTAGAATCGGGATAGAGCCGGAGTCGATAGAGCCTTTTGAGGTAGCTACGCCAATGGAAGATTCGGTGTTAGGCGGCGGGTGTCTGAGAGGTTGTCGGTTTATATTCTGATCGTCGGACACTTGCAGACTTGATAGAGCCGAGATGACGATTTTGATGTCATTATGGGTATGGACTGGTTGGCTTCTTGTTATGCCAACGTTGATTGTAGGGACATGTTGGTTCGGTTCCAGTTTCCTGGCGAGCCAGTTATCGTGTGGAAGGGCAACACAGCGTCGCCGAGGGGTAGGTTTATTTCTTACCTCAAGGCTAGGAAGATGGTGCAGAAGGGGTACATCTATCATCTGGTTCGGGTATTTGATCTGAGGCCGAGTGCAGTTCTTGATCGATGCTCGATGGTTAGGGAGTTTCCAGATGTGTTCCCAGATGATCTTCCGGGTATCCCTCCTGAGAGGGAGATTGAGTTTTGTATTGACACGTTGCCAGACACTCGACCTATTTCCATTCCGCCATACAGAATGACACCTGCTGAGTTGAAGGAGCTGAAGGACCAGCAGAAAGATTTGCTGGAAAAAGGCTTTATCAGGCCTAGTGTATCTCCCTGGGGAGCGCCGGTTTTGTTCGTAAAGAAGAAGGATGGGATGCTGCGTATGTGTGTTGATTACAGGCAGGTGAATAAGGTAAACATTAAGAATAGGTACCCCCTCCCCAGGATTGATGATTTGTTTGACCAGTTGCAGGGTGCGAGGTGTTTTTCAAAGATAGACATGCGGTCTGGTTATCATCAGGTACGAGTTCGAGAGGCAGACATCCCAAAGACTGCATTCAGGACCCGGTATGGGCACTATGAGTTCAGGGTTATGTCTTTCGGTTTGACCAACGCTCCAGCAGTATTTATGTTATACCCCGTATTTCCAGAGTATGTACGTGAGGGCGTACGTACAAAAGTTAGCCTAAGTTAAGACCTTGGACGAAAAACATTTGTGCACAACTCACTAAAAGAATCGTTTTTCGACGAAACGTTTTACTAAACTTGCGTAGGGTAAATTACGGCTATGTCATTTATATTTTTTGCGGATTTTTCCGAGAGACGAAACATTTTGGACCAACAAGAGGGCGACACTTGTCACCCTCTAGTTGGCGGACTTGAGGCGTCCATTGAGCCGAATTGGTGGCCTTGTTTTGTCAAGGAGTTGGTAGGATATTTGTGTGTGGTAGATGGATAAGGGAACTTGGGTGAATCCTCACCCTACACTTGCCTTGCACTTGGCTTCATCTTGGCCATTGGTTGGCCTTTGCTTGACCTATAAATACCCCCCTTAAGATGAAGAGTTCTTCATCCACAAAACAAACTTTCCAAGTCTAAAATCCTCCTCTCCTCATGAGCTTTTCGTCCAACACTTCTCCCTTGAAGGCCTTGGCGAAACACCCCTCTAGCCTAGTAGTCCTAGCCGAAACCTACCCCCCTCTCTTGGTAGAAATATTGTCTTCCAAGTATAGTTACTATTCCTAAATACCCTAGCCCAAATCCCTTAGTACTTAGTAGAAGTTGTGAAGAACTTCTAAAGGTTTCTTGGAGCTATCGGAGCGTGCAATTAGGAGCTAAACCTCGCTCATGATCGACTTTTAACTTGGATAATTTTGGGCTTATCGAGGTAAATAATCTTATCCTTCTTTTGTAATTAGAGAATACATATAAAATACTTAGAAGGATATTAAAGAATAGAATTGAACTGTTATCACAGTAGAAGGGTTTAAAAGAAGAATAATTGAACTATACTTACATAGATTTTTTCACGAGACTTGAGTAGCTTGACGGGTAGGGAAGTGCTGCCCAAATTTCCGTAGAATAGAGAACCTCTCGCTTAGAAATGCTGAATAGTCTAGACATTGATAGGCGTATTTGACTATTATAGGTGATTCTCTGCGCCACATATTCGACTTGGCGGTGGTTTTCAGAAGGTATGTGATTCTTCCTATACTCTTAAGCATGATATTTTAAGATATATATATAGTGCGGTGAGCGTACGTGTGTTAATCGAATAATAATTACGGCAATGTCTTTTGACTTAAGCTGAATAATAATTACGCAATGTCTTTTGACTTAAGCTGAATAATAAGAATCTTGATGCATTTCAAAAGAATCTTGAATCATTTTTATCGGAGAGAAATATTTGGTTTTAAACAAAAGCTAAGAGTTATACTAGCTTTATGGGAAGTTAGGTATAACAACTTAAGAAAGATAAAAGGAATTGTTTACTTATTTGTTATAAAAACCTTGTATTGATTTACGTAAGGTGTAATAAGATTGTTGATAAATAGACATATTATGATGCTACGTGTGTTAGTGTCTTGTGATGTTGTGAAAGGGGTCATTCTTGTTGTGCTTACGTTGCTAAGCGGTAAGTCGATTGTAATGTTATTATATCACCTACCCTCGACTTGTTATACCGAGGGCTTGCCACCCTTGACGCGGTCTATACGGCTATGCGGTGCTGTGACTATGCGAGCTGCGGGAGTTCGAGATTGATCATTCCGGTGTTTTATCCGTCTGGGGATACCCTATGCGATCCGTGTGACTATGCGGTCTATTGAGACTATGCGGTGCGGGTGTCGAGGAGAATACCGGGGTTAGCTACCCCGTCGAGAATACCTCATGCGGGTGCGTGTGTGACTATGCGGTGCGGAGTCGGGATTAGGCACGATAATGATACTATGGGCAATTGGCCTTGCTTCGATCATTCGCGGCCTAGAAAAGACACATTCTGATTTACCTATTATTGTTCTTGTTTGTGATATGCACTATGTGCAATTGAACCGATTGTATTTGCAAATGGTTTTAAATACTTTGATTTCATTTAAGTACTTCTGATTTCACATACTTGGTACCTGTTGTACTGACCTCCTTCGGGGGGCTGCGTTCATGCCGCAGGTAAGGGCAAGCCGGTGCTAGATCCACATCCTTAGGATCTTTTTGCTTTGGTATCATGAGCTCCATCTTCTCCGGAGGCTCGACTTTTGAGTATGATCTCCCTGTTGTTGTATATAGTTTTGTACATTCAGGGTATGGCGGGGCCACGTCGCCATAGTTGTTTATCTTCTTAAGTGCAGTAGTCCTATTGTACAATTGGGATGTAGCGCAAAACTATGTTTATATATATTTCTTAGAAAGCGACATTTTCTCACATAAAGCGTGTCTCATTTTACAACTGTTTCATGTCTTGTTTTTATATTCCGCTGATTACTCTGATGTATGACTACTTGGGTGCCTGGGTAAGGCACCAGTCACGGGCCCCGGAACGGGTCGTGACAATTTATGGATTTGATGAACCGGGTGTTCAAGCCATTTTTGGATACATTTGTGATAGTATTCATTGATGACATCCTGATTTATTCGCGGACAGAGCAGGATCATGCAGATCACTTGAGAATCAGATTGCCAGGGTCCTCGGGCCGGCTATTCGCCAAGTTCTCCAAGTGTGAGTTTTGGTTGGCCTCAGTGGCATTCCTGGGGCATATTATTGGGGCTGATGGTGTTCGGGTGGATACGGCAAAGATTGGCGATCAGTCTTGGCGAGACCTACTACTCAGGCCAAGTGCAGTTTCTTAGGACTGGCGGGTTATTATCGTAGGTTTGTGGAGCAGTTTGCTTCGATTTCAGCACCATTGACTAGGCTGACTCAGAAGGCAGCCAAGTTCCAGTGGACAGAGGCTTGCGAGAAAGGTTTCCAGTTGCTGAAGGAAAGGTTGACTACAGCTCCAGTTCTTACTCTTCCTGAGGGGTTAGACGGTTACGTGATCTATTGTGATGCCTCGGGTATCGGGCTAGGGTGTGTTTTGATGCAGCACGGCAAGGTTATAGCGTATGCTTCCCGGCAGTTACGGAAGCATGAGAGGAATTACCCTACCCATGACTTAGAGTTGGCCGCAGTTATTCATGCCTTGAAGATTTGGAGACATTATTTGTATGGGGTTCATGTGGATATTTATACAGACCACAAGAGCCTCCAGTATATCTTCAGGCAGAGGGAGCTGAACTTGCGACAGAGACGGTGGTTAGAGTTGTTGAAAGATTATGATGTTGATATTCTATACCATCCGGGGAAGGCCAACGTAGTTGCTGATGCCTTGAGTCGTAGATCGATGGGAGCCCATCAGTACGGCGAGAGGCGGGACACGGTCCGTCGAGATCCACCGATTAGCGAGCCTTGGGGTTCGATTGATCGATACCGACGATAGTGGGTGCGGGTTCGTGAGGTTGCCGAGTCTTCCATCGTTGATGAGGTGAAGAGCGGCGGTTTGAGGACCCGGTGTTGGTACGGTATCGAGACGCAGCTCTTGGGAGGAGAAGAGTCTATTGGTAGCTTTGATAAGTCTTTGAGATTTGAGGGCGGTTGTGTGTTCCGATGTGTCGAGGACTTCGTCAGATGCAGGGAGGCACACGGTGCTCGTTATTCTATTCATCCGGGTCGACCAAGATGTACCATGACCTCGGATGTTTGTATTGGTGGGATGGCACGAAGAGGGGCGTGGCGAGGTTTTGTTGCCTGATGTCCTAATTGCCGGCAGTCAAGGTCGAGCACCAGAGGCCAGTGGATTATTGCGGGATATTGAGATTCCGACTTGGAAGTGGGAGGTGATCAACATGGACTTTGTTACAGGTTACCTCGCACTCGGAGGAAATACGACTCCATTTGGGTTATTGTTGTGGTGGCGAAATCAGCCCATTTCCTTCCATCGGGGCAGCGTTTTGGTGAGGACTATGCGGTGTACATCGAGAGATTGTGAGGTCGCGGTGTCGGTGTCGATTATATCCGATAGGGAGCCCGATTCTGGCTAACTTCCGGAGGTCTTTCGAGAAGGGTTTAGGACACAGTGAGTCTCGATCTGACATTCCATCCTCGGTGGCAGGCGGGCGGGCGTACTATCCGACAACGCGAGGATATCTGCGAGCTGCGTGATTGATTCGGTGGGTGGGAGGATCATTTGCCTCTTGTGAGTTTGCTTACAACAACGGCTACCATTCCGATATCTGAGATGGCGCCATACGAGGCTTTAAATGGCGAAATGCAGTCGTCGATTGGTTGGTTCGGCGTGGGCGAAATCTGATTAGTTGGCGGACTTGGTTCAGCGGTGTGGATAAAGTAAAGCTTATCGGAGAAGGCGTTAGCGGCTCGTAGTCGGCGAAGTCATATGCGGATAATCGGCGTCGGCATTTGGAGTTTCGTGAGCGATTGGGTCTTGAAGGTGTCACCCATGAAGGTGTGATGAGATTCGGTAGAAGGAAACTTCGGCCAAGGTACATTGGGCCCTACCAGATCGTCCGTAGAGTGGGCAAGGTTGCCTACAAGTTGGATCTGCCATCAGAGTTAGAGGCGGTACATCCGGTCTTTCATGTTTCTATGTTGCGGAAGTGTATCGGTGATCCAGCGAGAGTTTTCCCTACTAGTGAGGTCCAGGTGGCAGAGGGGTTATCGTATGAGGAGAGTCCCATAGCGATACTCGATCGCCAGGTCAGGCGACTGCGGACCAAGGATGTGGCTTCCGTCAAAGTCTTGTGGAGGAATGATAACCGAGAGGAGGTGACTTGGGAAGCCGAAGAGGACATGTTAAGGAAGTATCCTCACTTATTCCCTACACCTTAAGGTAAATTCTTTTCCCTTACTTGTCAAGTTTTAATTGAAGCATCTGTTTTGTGTAAATGCATTTACGTGGCCATGTGTGGCATTATTGGTATGTCGGGATTGTGAAAGGAAACGGTGTCGCTAAATTTTAAGTTTGACTCCGAAAGAACATTCGGGGACGAATGTTTCTAAGGGGGGAAGAATGTTACACCCCGTAAATTCAGATATAAGATAAGTTGACAAACATGTATTGAACGAATTTTGAGCCTAGTATAAGTTGGATGAGTCTAGTTCCAACGCACCAAACCGCTCGTCGATAGGACATCGGAGCGGAGGTATGGCGTTGGAGTTCAATGAGACAGCGCGGTAGGATTTTTCGTAGAGCGTCTAGCGCGACGCCCGTCAGCGATGGCGCCAAGCGGATTTTCTGCGGAAAGTGCTAAAATCATGGGATATTTTCGAACAGGGCCTTTGGGAGGGTGACAAGTGTCCCTCCCATCTTGTTGACCAAGAAAATTGGCCTATTTTAGGACCAAGTCTTGAAAGACTTGGTCATTTCACCTTAAGAACTCTTAAGAGCTTCTCTCTCTTTTCTCTCAAGGTTTTGAAGAAAGCTTAGCCTAGAGGGTATTGTGGGAGCGGCGGCAAGAAGGCAAAGTGTTGATAGACTTGTGGGAAACTCACGAGGACGAGTTTGACGGAAAAAGGGGGTTGAAGAAAAAGGGCTTTGGAAGACAAAATCTAAAAGGTGAAAGATTCTCTTTTTTCTTGGAAATTAATAATAATGCTTGTATAGTTGATTTTGACTACGTGACTCATGTTTATGGGATTGATAAGTATTATGAATTGCTTGTAGCCTTAGAATCCGAAATGTTATACAAGCCACTTGAAGATTGGATTACTAATTGGTCGTTTATTAGAAATCGTCGCATGTTACTTCTTGAAGATTATAGTAGTTATAATCAAATGCGACTTGATATCATGTTATGCTACCAATTTGGATTGAAATGGAAATTGGATAAGAATTGGAATTGTTGTATTCATTATGGCCGAAATTAGACTAGTAGTGGTATTAGTTTGTTATCGTTTATGGGGCGGAATTTTACACGTCTAGTAGGCGTGTAATCCCCTATTGATAAATTGCTTTGATTGTGCCTAAAATGTGGCGTGTTTGGTTATTGTATTCGGCCTTGAAAAAGGTGGCAAAGATAGTAAAAACAAAGGAGGTGCTGTCCGATTTTCCGTAGAATTTAGCGACTTGAAACTTATAAGATTCTACGTTTGAAGTAAGGCTTTAATAGACGTATTGTGAATATTATAGGTTGACATACTACGGGCGGGACTTTGTACTTGGCAAGTGGTTGACCCGGCAAGGTATGTAGAACTTTTCCTATCTTTTGAGCATGACTAGTTATGCATTATATAGTGCGGTGACGTCTGAGACCTTGATATCTTTTACTAGTTTTATGAATAGCCAAGTTGGGTGAGTTAGGAGATTAACTCACCTCTTTGAAAGTATTAAGGATGTCTAATGTTTTATTAAAGTTAAGGGACTTGAAGAGTTTTAAAGTATGTGATACTTGTTCCGTTTTAAACGTATAAGTCCCTTGGATAGGAAATTGTTTATGACTAAGGTATAAAGCGAATGTAATGACTTTATGGGGAGTTGGTTATATTTGCTTTATGGAAAGATAAACGACTTAATTTTAATGAAAAGGCAATTTGATTTTTAAGGCATCAATTGCCTAAGGTTTTATAATAAAAGGAGTCACTTGATTAGAAACCTAACTTTATTTCTAAGGTATTGTGACTTGTCTTGAAAAGAAATTTTGACTTGATACTACGGTTTATAGTATCTTGGAAGTTTGATATGAAAATGAGTCATTTTCCAAAAGGTTAGAAGTACGTAGTACCTTGGGTTAAACTCCCGGATTTATTATAACATATTAGTGCCTTAAGTGAACTAAAATGAGAGTGTAGATGAATAAGACTAATCAGAAGTTAGGGGGATTTCTAACTTGCTTATTTATTGTATGACGGCCGGTTGAGATAGGGTAAGAGTATAAGTGAGGGGCAGACCCCCAAGACGCTATACCACCTTCTCCAGATAAGAGTATAAGTGAGGGGCAAGCCCCCAAGACATTATACCGCCTGCTTTATTACCTTCTTCAGGGTAAGAGTATAAATGAGGGGAAAACCCCCAAGACGTTATACCACCCCAGTTGAGGTAAGAGTATAAATGAGGGGTAAGAACCCTAAGACGTTATACCACATGTTTCTATGGGTTCGCTACCCATGATTTGATCGGGAGTCTCCTATTGTGATGTTGCACGTATTCCCTTGATTTACTCTCATTGTTAGTAAGGCACTGTGTACTGTAATTCTGTTATCATACATGTCTCCGGCTTTGTTTTAAACTTATGTTGTAATTACAGTACTTTCCAGTTTTACATACTTAGTACATATTGTGTACTGACCCCCTTCCTCGGGGGCTGCGTTCATGCGCGAGAAAGTGGCGGTGGTGGATCCTCATTCTTAGGATCACTTATCAGACGTCAGAAGCTCCATTTATCCGGAGGCTTGTCTTTTTGGTACAGTCTTTTCCCTGGTGTTGTAGATTTATGTACATTCATGGGTATGGCGGGGCCCTGTCCCGCCACAGTTGTTATTCCTAGAGGTCTGTATTCACATATGTGGTTGGGCTGTAAGAACTAAGATGTACAGTTGTACTTTTGATTATGTTTATATTATGGAAGGCGACCTTATGGGCTAGCCTGTGATGTCTTTTGTTTACACATATGTTTATGTTGTGTATGTTCCGCTGCTATTCTTTGATGTATACCTGAACGGGGTGCCCAGGTAGGGCACCAGTCGCGGCCCGGGGTCGGGTCGTGACAATTACAATTCAATTTGGTTATTAGTTTAGTCATCGCATGTTATATAAAGAAGGAATTATAGTTGTTAAAGTTGTTTATGACTATATAACATGTTAGACCTAAGAGCTTGGATTGAAAAAGAATTGGAAAGGACTTTGTGTTGTATATGTTAGCCGAGAATGGCTTTGGATATTGAACTACTTGGTATGAATTGTGGGGCAGAATTTTACACGTATTGTAAGGCGTATAATCCCCTTTGATTGGTTGATGTATTGAGCCTTAAATGTGGCATGTTGGTTATTGATTATCGGGCCTTGAAAAAGGTGGAAAAGTATGTAGAAACAAAGGAGGTGCTGCCCAATTTTCCGTAGGATAAGAGACCGTATACTTAGTATTATTCTACGTTAGAAGCTAGAAGTTGATAGTCGTGTTGTGGCCATTATAGGTTGACAATTCTACGTGCGGCGTGTTCGACTTAGCTTGTGGATTAAGCCGAAAAGGTATGTGAACCATCTCCTCTTCTTCTAGCATGATTCCTTATGATAAAGTAAGTAAGTCCTACTCCTTAAATGATTCACTCCTTGATTGTACTTGTATTGCCTAATATAGAAGTTGTCCTATATACTTCCTTGTTTGTACTTGGATTGCCTAATATAGAAGTTGTTCTATATACTTCCTTGATGTACTTTGGATCTTTAAATTGGAAGTTGTTATAATCCATTACCTTGATGAAGTTTGGATTTTCAAAAGTGAAAGTATTTTACTTGAAGTACATAGAGTCTTGAAAAGGAAGTAGTTTCCAAATCTTTTGGTGTTACACCCCGTAATTCAAGAACATGATTATAGAATTAAGATTGGAATGTCGAAAGGAAAGGATTTTTACATTTCCTTATACGGAAAATTTTCGAGTTTAATGTGATGACAAGAATTAATTCTAGTAATGGAATTATTTTTCATTAGAATTATGGACTTAGTGGATTTATTAAGTCTTGGTATACTATGTTACATGTCCATCGAAATGGGATGAAAAATAACTAAGTGTGGATGAAATATTTTGTGAAGAAATACTTGGTCAATAGGAGGTTAGCAAGTTCCCTCCCCACTTGTCTTGTGAAGACTCCACACACCTTTATATAGATAAGTCTTGAAGACTTAGAACAAAAGATATTCATCCATACAAACCCTCATCTCTCCAAAACCTAGAGCAATTCGAAATCCCCATATCCAAAGACAAGATCAAGATCAATGTATTTTCTTTCCAAGATTAAGCACCCTTAACCCCTAAATCTAGGTTGGGCCGAAAATAGAATGAAACCCTAGGGGTTTTCCGTCGACTTTTTGGAAGCGAAACGTGAAGAGAAGTTGATCCTAAGGTTGTAGGGGATACATATATGTGATTGGAACTTGAAGAAGTGGAGCGAAACGAAAACTGCGGACCAATAAAGACCGGACTGTTTTGGGGCGTTTTTGGGCAAAAAATGAGGTAAACGTCCTTCTTCTTTTAAAGTAATTGGATATTACTTATTGTTATAATGTATGGATGAACTTTTCTTAAAAAGAATGAAGAATAAAAAGCGTTTGAGCCATTTTTTGGGACTAAAACCGATTTGGGACAGATTTGGTGTAAATGGAATTCGTTGGTTATTGTCGTTGTTATCTTCACCTATTGCATGTTATAATGGATTAATATTGTTGTTAATAAGTTGTTATAACTTATGTAGATGTTTTGGAACTCGAATTGGAATAAAAAAAGGATTAAGGAAAGAGTTATCGGATTTTAGTTGTTGCCGTAGAATCTGTAAAACTGTTGGATATTGTCGTGCAGTTTTTAGGGACTGCTTTAGACGTGTTGTATGCTGAAAAATCAGCCCCTATATTTCATGTTTAATGTAGTAGATTGCTAATGAAAACCCCGAAGGAATAAGGGTGTGGAAAGGCGTTGAAAGGCCTCACATTCCACCCTCGTTATGGTAATTATGGACTGTTTTAGGGGTTGTTTTGGTATGGTTTTGGGGCAGAATTTTACACGTCATGTTAAGGCGTGTAATCCCCTTTGGTTAGCTGAATTGTTGGGCCTTAAATGTGGCGTGTTTGGTTATTGAATTCGGCCTTGAAAAAGGTGGCAAAGTATGTAGAAACAAAGGAAGTGCTGTCCGATTTTCCGTAGAATTTAGTGACTTTGCACTTAGAATATTCTACGTTCGAAGCTAAAGGTTAATGGACGTATTATGGCCATTATAGGTTGAAGTACTAAGTATAGCGTATTCTACTTGAAGGATGGAATAGCTATCAAGGTTGAAGTACTTTGGAGCATTTTGCTATTTGTCGATAATCGTCGCGAGGTATGTGAACCTCTTCCTTCTTTTGACATGATTCTTGTCACGACCCGAACCCCGGGCCGCGACTGGTGCCCTACCTGGGCACCCCGTTCAGGTATACATCAGAGAATAGCAGCGGAACATACACAACATAAACACATGTATAACAATAAAACATCCCAGGCTAGCCGGTAAGGCCGCCTTCCAATTTATATAACAAAATCAAAAGTACAACTGTACAACATCATTTCTTACAGCCCAACCACAAATGTGAATACGCACTTAGGAATAATAATCGTATGGCGGGACGGGCCGCCATACCCCTGAATGTACATAAAATCTACAACACCAGGGAAAAGACTGTACCCAAAAGAGACAAGCCTCCGGATAAATGGAGCCTCTGACGTCTGAAAAGTGATCCTAAGAATGAGGATCCACCACCTGCTTACCCTTTCCTGCGGCATGAACGCAGCCCCCCGGGGAAGGGGGTCAGTACACAATATGTACTAAGTATGTAAAACTGGAAAGTACTGTAATTACAACACATAAGTTTAAAACAAAGCCGGAGACATGTATGATAACAAAATTATAGTACACAGTGCCTTACTAACAATGAGAGTAAATCAAGGGAATATGTACAACATCACAATAGGAGACTCCCGATCAAATCATGGGTAGCGAACCCATGGAAACAGGTGGTATAACGTCTTAGGGTTCTTACCCCTCATTTATACTCTTACCCTGAAGCAGGTGGTATAACGTCTTGGGGGTTTGCCCCTCATTTATACTCTTACACTGAAGAAGGTAATAATACAGGTGGTATAACGTCTTGGGGGTTTACCCCTCATTTATACTCTTATCCTGGAGAAGGTGGTATAGCGTCTTGGGGGTCTGCCCCTCACTTATACTCTTACCCTATCTCAATCGGCCGTCATACAATAAATAAGCAAGTTAGAAATCCCCCTAACTTCTTATTAGTCTTATTCATCTACACTCTCATTTTAGTATTACCTAAGGCACTAGCATGTCTTTTATAAAAAGTCCGGGAATTTAACCCAAAGTACTACGTACTTCTACTCTTTAGAACAAATGACTCTTTTTAGTAGAAAACTCCCAAGATACTATTAATCCTAGTATCGAGTCCAAATTACATTTCAAGGCAAGTCACAACACCGTTAGAAATAAAGTTAGGCTTCTAAATCAAGTGACCCCCTTTTCTTATAAAACCTTAGGCAATTGATGCCTTAAAAATCAAATTGCCTTTCATTAAAACAAGCCATTTACTTTTCCATAAAGCCAATATAACCAACTCCCCATAAAGTCATTATATTCACTTTATACCTTAGTCAAGTACAAATTTCTATCCAAGGGACTTATATGTTTAAAACGATACAAGTATCACATACTTTAAAACTCTTCAAGTCCCTTAACTTTAATAAAACATTAGACATCCTTAATACTTTCAAAGAAGTGAATTAATCTCCTAACTCACCCGACTTGGCCATTCAATAAACTAGTAAAGGATATCAAGATCTTGTACGTCTACCGTACTATATACGTGCAACTAATCATGCTCAAAGGATAGGAAAAGTTCTACATACCTCGCCGGGTCAACCACTTGCCAAGTACAAAGTCCCGCCCGTAGTATGTCAACCTATAATATTCACAATACGTCTATTAAGGCCTTACTTCAAACGTAGAATATTATAAGTGTCATGTCGCTAAATCCTACGGAAAATCGGACAGCACCTCCTTTGTTTTTACTAACTTTGCCACCTTTTTCAAGGCCGAATACAATAACCAAACACGCCACATTTAAGGCACAATCAACGCAATAATCAATAGGGGATTACACGCCTACTAGACGTGTAAAATTCCGCCCCACAACGATAACAAACTAATACAAACTACAAGTCCAAATTCGGCCATATTGAGTTTAACAATACCAATTCCTATCCAATTTCCATTTCAAACCAAATTGGTAGCATAACATGATATCAAGTCGCATTTGATTATAACAACCATAATCTTCAAGTAAGTAACATGCGACGATTTCTAATAAACGACCAATTAGTAATCCAATTTTTCAAGTGGCTTGTATAACATTTCGGATTTAAGCTACAAGCAATCCATAATACTTATAACTTCAACATATCAACTTCATGCTAGCAACATGTAAAGCTAACAACAACAATATAACTATATAATCTTGTAACACCTATAAAATACAAGATTATACCTCAATGAAACTCAATCCAACTCCAATCCGAAGTCGCTCCTTAGTAGTTTAGAGCCTCCCCAAGACACTTCAATCCGATTGTTGAGACCCTTAGAACAACACCAACAAATATCCTTCAAAACTCCAAGCAAAACCTAGAAAGACAACTAGGTTTTCGTTTTGCGACTAACCCGTAAACTATCTTTTTCCAAGATTTTTCTATTGAGATATGTTTACAATACCCTCTAGAACCTTGCTTTAAAGTGTGGAACTAAAAGAACAAGGAACAAAAATTTTCTTTTTTTTTTCTAAGAGAACCCGTGCAACTAAAAGAACCTTGCCTATGTTCATCCAATTTTTGTGAAAATTTTTCTAAGTGTTGGTTCTCTCTTGCTACTAGTAGTAATATAAAGGGACATGGAGGGTCATGATATACACAAATGGGTGGCTTGGATGTAGTCTTATAAAATATCAAGACTAATTGACCATTTGACTTAGTCAAACTTCTCATGCTCACAAGTTGCAAGAATTGTCTTGCAACAAAGGTCCAATGACCTTCATGCCCTTGCACAATTCGACCAAGGCATCACAAAAGGGGGGTGACACGTGTCGCCCTCCCATTCGTCACAATAATACGATTTCCGAAAATTTCATAATTCCGATAAATTTTTTTGCAAGTCTCAAATCTTAACACTTGTGAGTTCTTACGTACGTTCTTAAAACATGTCCTGCAAATACGGGGTGTAACATTCTTCCCCCCTTAGAAACATTCGTCCCCGAATGTTCTTTCGGAGTCAAACTTATAATTAGCGACATAGTTTCCTTTCACAACCCCGACATACCAATACTGCCACACATGGCCACATCATAGCATTTAAGCAAAAGAAATACTTCAATTAAAACTTGACAAGTAAGGGAAGATGAATTACCTGAAGGTATAGGAAATAAGTGAGGATACTTTCTCATCATGTCCTCATCCGCCTCCCAAGTCATCTCCTCCTGATTATCATTCCTCCACAGGACTTTGACGGAAGCTACATCCTGCGATCGCTGACACAGCGATCGAGTATCGCTATGGGACTCTCCTCATACGATAACCCCTCTGTCACCTGGACCACACTAGTAGGAAAAACTCTCGCTGGATCCCCGATACACTTCCGCAACATAGAAACATGGAAGACCGGATGTACCGCCTCTAACTCTGATGGCAGATCCAACTCATAAGCAACCTGACCCACCCTACGGACGATCTGGTAGGGCCCAATGTACCTTGGGCTGAGTTTCTTCTTACCGAATCTCATCACACCTTCATGGGTGACACCTTCAAGAAGACCCAATCGCCAACTGAAACTCCAAATGCCGCGCCGATTATCCGCGTATGACTTACGCCTGCGGGCGCTAACGATCTCCACGGATAAGCTTCACCTTATCCACGATCTGTATCAAGTCCGGGCCAACTAATCGTACTCGCCCACGTCGAACCAACCGATCGGCGACCTGCATTTCCGCCCATATAAAGCCTCGTATGGCGCCATCTGTATACTGGAATGGTAGCTGTTATTATAAGCAAACTCCACGAGAGGCAAATGATCCTCCCAGCTACCCCTGAAATCAATCACGCAGGCTCGCAGCATATCCTCAATTGTCTGGATAGTACGCTTGATGCGCGTTTAGATGCACACACTTTAAACGCAAGTGCACGTTATCGTATCAAGTAGTATAGTCTTAGATAAGACCGAATATCGTCCTCTAGGATTAGGGTTCAAGTACCAACTATCTATTTTATAGTATCTATTTGGCGAATTAATACTTGATTGGTTGTTTATAACTAAGAATTTCAAAAGCTATTTAAATGTAAAGAATTACTTCAGATGTGATGAGAATAGGGCTTCTATGTATCCTTACTATCCGCTTATGTTACTTGTTAATGCATTACTTATGGTGTTCTTCTTTTGGAGAAAGCAGGTTTACGAAATCGTTTTATACTCCCGTTAGGGTTATATAAACACTCAACCCAGTATTGTTCCTTACCTAACTTTCGCTGATAAGGGTAACTCTATAGGAGGAGTAAGCACAAAAACCTAGTTGACCGTCACGCACAATGCGCAAAATTAGGGTTGTTAAGCCTCTCATCAACGCTACAAATCTAATTGAGGTATTTTCATCCCCAATTCAAGACCGTCTACCCAACTTACAAAGATATTCACAATCCTCCTTTCGTAATCGATTAGAAATCATATAGTGATAACTAGTTGTCAATTAGCTACCAAGAATTCAACTCAATTATTGGATATATCTCTCAATAAGAATAATAACCATAAGCATGAATTACTTTATAACATAAGGTTCAAGAATTCAACATAGAAAGCCTATAAGAGAATTAGTTCTAGCCATGAATATGACAAGAACTAATTCAAAGTTCATCATGCAAAACCGAAATAAATAAAGGAAAGGAAAAGAAATTACTAAGCTAATGGTATCCAAACTCCAAGTCAAGAATCTTGAGTTGTGCAAGAAAGGGAACCTCAAAACCGCCTAGGGTTCTCCTTATATAGTTTTAAAACGCCTCCTTCTTTTCCTTCCGTGCTGGCCCAAAATCCGTCAAAGACCTAATTTTTCCGCGTCGCGCCATGCGCCTGCCAAGCGCGCCTAAAGTTCTGCAATACCGGGTGTTTTGGCGCCGCCCCGATATCTCGCTGCTCGAGCGCGCGGCGCTGCAACTCTGTGGCTTCTGATGTTTAGCGCGCGCCTGCTACAGTCTTCGAGGCGCGCGCGCTGGATCTTCTGCAGCTTCTTCGAATAATAGGCGCGCGGCCCTCGCTTCGATCGCAGGAGGCGCCGCGCGCAGTCCGATTTCACTCGTTTGCCACTTTCTCCGCTTTTGACTCTAGTACTCTTTTTCCCTCTTTTCGCTCCTTTTCCGCCATTTGGCCACTTTAGTCACTTTGACTCAAAAGAAAGAAAATCTATCCTAATACGACACTTTGTATGTACAAAACGGGACAAAAGACTAACTAGACTGACTCAAAAGGTGTATATAAAATACACCGATCAAATACCCCAAAACTTAACCTTTGCTCGCTCGAGCAAAGATAAAAAGAAAGAAATAAAATGACAGACTCAATAAATAAGAAAATCCACAAAGAAAATAAATGACTCCTGCCATTGATCACTTTTCTTTGCATGAATGTTAACTAGAAAAACATGAAGGTTAGCGAGAATAATACGAGGAACATATAGCATGGAATTTCAACACATTGAGCTAGATATTTCGCAAACTCATACTTATCATGCTTAAATGGAAGTCGTGTACTCAAGTATGCATATAAATTCAAAAATTCCTATGGCATGCTTACTTGCTATTCTCCACTAATTCGGATATACATAAAGAGATCTTGAGGACTTTGGGGTTGTAATGTAGGCTTAGGTAGGGGTTGGTAAAGATAGGCATTTAGGCTCATTTTTACGTACCATAAGTTCTTTGGCTTTTCAATTTTCCCTTTTTCTTTTGATTCTTTACTTCACTTCAATTCTATCCTTCCTCTTTTGTTTTGGGAGAATGAAGTATATAATAATGACAAGACCCCAAACTTAGGCTTTTGCCTATTTCTTATTACTTTTGTATTGGGGTGCAACAGACTTTATTCATTCTTTTTGTTTTCTTTTTAACACAATGTACTCCTACTGTTTCATAATTTCACTTATGGTACACTTTGTGGGAATATAGGGTGTCAAAGAAGAAGTTTCAAATTTTAGGCTCAATGGGGCTAACTAGTGATATTTTTAAAGTACGGGATAGAAAAAGAATTGGCTATCAAAGAAATGCCTGAGTCATCTCCCTAGCATGCATATCCTAATTATTTCGCCTCAAATAGCAAACAATCGTACACATAGGTTTTCAATCATTTAGTATGCACAATTCAAGCATGAAACTCCAAATAGACAGATTTTGTGAGTTTTTGGCATATCTAACCTAGGTGTTTAAATAGTTGCTACAATTCCGTTACATTATTTTACCTTACTTCACTAGGTGTTTCTAGCAACTACAGCATACATGATCTTTGACAGGCAATTATGACTCAAAAACGAAAAAAAAAAAAAAATTGTGGTGACTCAAAATAAACAAAAAAAATCAAAAAGAAGACTCGAATAAAACATAAAAATGAAACACATAAAAAACACCCCCAAACTTAAATTACACATTGTCCCCAATGTGTAGACTCAAAGGAAAAACTAAAAGACAAAAAGACTTACAGTTTTTGGCTAAAATGGTGGTGGTGGCGGTGGATAGTGCTTCTAATTTCGTGAGGGGAGGAGAGCCCTTGGTGTTTGATTTGGCGGTAGGGCTTTTGGATCAAAGTGTTTGCAAGAATTCTCTGCAACTGGACACCGCGGCGCTTAAACTTCCGCACCTCTTCAGATCTTTCGGCGCCGCGGTGCTTAAACTCCTGCGCTCATCGATTTCATGCGCGCGACCATTCTGGAAGCCGCGGCTATCTTGGCATATTTTTCTGGATTTCTGCAGCCGCGGCTCTTAAACTTCAGCACCTTTTCAGATATTTCGGCGCCGCGGCCCTGCTCCTGGGCGCCGCGGCGCTTACCCGCTTTTCTGGAAATCCTCGCTTTTCTTCAGTTCATTTCCCTGTACCTGTCAATCCCATCACAAAACACAAGACTCCAAGACCGTGAGGCGTTACGAGACAAAAATAAAATAAACTTAAAGACAGAAATTAAAATAACATAATTGAAAACGTTGGGTTGCCTCCCAACAAGCGCTGTCTTTACCGTCTTTTAGCCGGACGCACGTTCCTTATTCTTTCAGGGATTGAGAAGTTACCAAGTTCATGTATTCCATTTCATCGATTAGGTAGGGTTTTAACCTCTGTCCGTTTACTTTGAAGGCGGCTCCCTCTCTCCCTTTTATTTCAATTGCTCCGTATGGGAATACTCTTACCACTGTGTATGGTCCTGTCCAACGTGATTTTAATTTGCCTGGAAACAATCTCAACCTTGAGTTGAATAGCAGCACTTGTTGTCCTTCTTGAAAATCTTTTGGTATCAAATTCTTATCGTGCCATGCTTTCGTTCGTTCCTTGTAGATCTTTGCATTCTCATAGGCATTGTGTCGGAATTCATCCAATTCGCTCAGCTGTAGTAGCCTCCTTTGTCCCGCTGCCGTGGTATCCATGTTCAACTTCTTCATTGCCCAATATGCTCTGTGTTCCAACTCTACTGGCAAATGACAAGCTTTACCAAAAACTAATTTATAAGGTGACATACCAATTGGTGTTTTGAATGCTGTCCGGTATGCCCATGCGTCATCTAATTTGATCGACCAGTCTTTCCTTGAGCCGTTCACAGTCTTTTCCAATATGCTTTTCACTTCTCTATTTGACACTTCCGCTTGCCCATTAGCTTGAGGATGGTACGCAGTTGTAGTGCGATGGTAAACTCCATATCGGGAAAGCAATGACTTCAGCTGCCTATTGCAGAAATGGCTCCCTTCATCACTGATAAGAGCTCTTGGTGTGCCGAACCTTGTGAAAATATTCTTACGAGAAATTTTTGCACGTTTCTTGTCGTTTTCTTTGGTGGCCACTGCTTCTACCCATTTGGACACGTAGTCTACTGCCAGAAGGATATATTGATATCCAAAAGATGGCGGGAATGGTCCCATGAAATCAACTCCCCACACATCGAATAGTTCTACTTCCAATATCCCGTGCGAAGGCATCTCGTTTCGTCTTGAGATGTTCCCTGTTCTTTGACAATTATCACATCTCTGCACAAAGGTGTGGGCATCCTTGAAGAGAGTTGGCCAATAGAATCCGCATTGCAATACCTTTGCCGCTGTTCTTGATGCCCCAAAGTGTCCACCACATGCTAAGGTGTGGCAGTGGGTGAGAACACGTGCATCTCTTCCTCTGTACACATCGCCTGATGACTTGGTCGGCACAGTGTTTGTATAGCATTGGTTCTTCCCAATAGTAATGTTTTACCTCAGAATAAAACCTCTTCATTTGCTGTCTTGACAAGCCTGGGGGTAGAACTTTAGCTGCAAGAAAGTTAACAAAATCAGCGTACCAAGGTAAATTAGAATTCATACTTACTCAAAGCTTGTTGTTGTCGGAAAGTGATCATTTATTTGCACATCCTTGGTATTCGGCTTCGTGTTCTCCAACGGACAAGTGGTCTGCAACTGAATTCTCTGTTCCTTTCTTATCACGAATCTCTACGTCAAATTCTTGTAGAAGTAGGACCCATCGAATGAGACGAGGCTTTGCATCCTTCTTTGTCATTAAGTACTTTATAGCAGAGTGGTCAGTGTATACTATCACTTTATTTCCAATCAAGTATGGCCTGAATTTCTCAAACGCATATACTATAGCTAGTAGTTCTTTTCCGTGGTTGCATAATTTAATAGTTCGTCATATAGAGTTTTACAAGCAAAGTAAATCCATCTAAATACCTTGTCGAATCTCTGTCCAAATCGCTCCAATCGCATAGTCGCTTGCATCGCACATGAGTTCAAATGGGAGCTCCCAATTTGGTGCAGTGACTATAGGTGCTGAGGTAAGCTTCTCCTTGAGCGTTTGAAATGCGGATAAGCATTCTTTATTGAAGTCGAAGGCTACCCCCGTCATTAACAATGTGGAGAGGGGCTTTGAGACCTTTGAAAAGTCCTTGATGAATCTTCTATAGAAGCCTGCATGCCCAAGGAAACTTCTGACTCCTTTTGTTGATACTGGAGGTGGTAGATTTTCGATTACTGAAATCTTTGCTTTGTCTACCTCAATACCTTGGTTTGATATTTTATGCCCCAAGACGATTCCTTCTGTTACCATGAAGTGACACTTCTCCCAATTTAGCACAAGGTTAGATTCTTCGCACCGGCTCAACACTGCTTCTAGATGCCTTAAACATTCATCAAATGATGCTCCAAAGACCGAAAAGTCATCCATAAAGATCTCTATAGTCCTCTCTACCATATCTGAGAAAATTGCCATCATACATCTTTGAAAAGTAGCAGGTGCATTGCAGAGTCCAAATGGCATTCTTCTAAATGCAAATGTGCCAAAAGGGCAAGTAAATGTCGTCTTTTCCTGATCTTCTGGGGCTATTGCAATCTGGTGATACCCTGAGTATCCATCCAAAAAGCAATAGTAGTTGTGCCCTGCGAGTCTGTCCAGCAATTTGATCTAGGAATGGCAACGGGAAGTGATCTTTTCTCGTTGCTTTATTCAACTTGCGATAATCAATGCATATTCTCCAACCGGTGACTGTTCTCGAGGGAATGAGTTCGTTTCTTTCGTTAGCCACCACTGTTATTCCACCCTTTTTCGGCACCACTTGTACTGGACTTACCCACGTGCTATCAGATATGGGGTAAATCACTCCTGCATCGAGCCATTTTAGGATTTCTTTCCTTACTACCTCTTTCATATTTGGGTTCAGTCGCCTCTGGGCTTCGATGGATGGTCTGCTCTCCTCATCTAGGCGGATCTTATGCATTACTGTTGATGGACTTATTCCTTTTATGTCTGCTAATGTCCATCCAATAGCCCGCTTGTGATTCTTTAGTACTCTTAGCAGTTTATCAATTTCTTCGGTGGACAGGTGGCATGAAATGATCACTGGCAGGGTTTTCTCTTCACCTAGGTATTGGTATTGTAGATGATTAGGTAAGATTTTTAACTCTAACTCTGGGGCCTTCTCTGTGGATGGTAATGATCTTTCTAATTGTCGACTCCTCATATTTCTTTGTCCTTGTATCCCATTTTTCATAAGCATTCATCCAATTTGCATACTCCATCGATCTGGATCGCTTTACTATCATCATCCCACGTGGTCGTGATTTCTTCAAGCGTATCCTCATATTCGAACTCTTTGTTTGACATTGTCTCTTCGATAAGATCAATGGTGGCGATTATCTTTGGCCTCTGGAAAACTTCTTTGTTTGAAGAACGTTAAAAGTTACCTCTTCTTCATCTACTGAAGCTTCATTCCCCTTTTGAACATCAATGAGAGCCCATCCCGTGGCTAAGAAGGGTCTGCCGAAGATGATAGGTATTCCATCGTTATCTTGTATATCTAAGATAATGAAATCGTGGGAGGATGAACTTGTCCACTTTTACTAGTATATCCTCGATGACTCTCTCGGATGAACAATTGAGCGGTCACTAGGCTGAGTGATGTTTGTAGGTTTGATTTCTCCCATTTCTAGTTTGCGAGAAAACTAGATAGGGCATCGATTTATGCTCGCTCCAGTCGCATAGTGCCTTTTGACATTCAAACTTTCCAATAGTGCATGGGATGGTAAAACTCCCGGTCTTGTAACTTCGAGGTAGTTGTCTGCGTAGGATGGCACTACATTCTTGATTAGCATCACCGTTTCGTAATCCTCTATCTTCCTCTTTTGCTAAGCACATCCTTCATGAACTCGACGTAGCTCGGCATTTGTTCTAGTGCTTCATAAACGGGATATTGAGTTGCAATTGTTTGAGAACCTCTACGAATCGGAGAATTGCTTGTCAAGAGTGCATTTTTAACTTCGGGGATATGGTATCATCACGGGTGCGATTACCATCTTGGTGCTATTTTCTCAATTTACGGATACGGCGCGCGGCTCGTCTTAGCGCGCGGCCTCACTTCTCTGCTTGTTTGGAGACGAACTTGCTGTACTATCTCCTGCACTGCCTCAGAATCCTCGACGCCGCGGCCCTGATCAGAGGCGCCGCGGCTCTGCAGCTGCTGTGAACTTTCTCTTTCTCCTGATTTGGCCTCCTTCAGGTCAATTGTCTGACATTGTGTGTCCTCATTGCTTAGCTCAGATGCAGATTGCTCTTCTTGCGGTTCGCTGTTGAATATGACCGCGAGTTCTGCTATTTCTGTTTCCAACCTCTTTATGCCCGACCTCATTTCGTCCATGAACTGAGCTTGGCGCCTCGTGAGATATCATATGGACAGTAAAAATCCATATCTAAAGTGTTCCTGAACGAATCAAAACCAACAAAGAAATCACGGCACCTCGAATTTTCGTAAAAATAAAAAATAAAAAAAAAATAAATAAAATAAAATAAAAATTAAAACCAAATTAGAATTTAAAAATAGATAAAATTGATATTGAACTATTGCCTAATCCCCGGCAACGGCGCCAAAAACTTGATGCGCGTTTAGATGCACACACTTTAAACGCAAGTGCACGTTATCGTATCAAGTAGTATAGTCTTAGATAAGACCGAATATCGTCCTCTAGGATTAGGGTTCAAGTACCAACTATCTATTTTATAGTATCTATTTGGCGAATTAATACTTGATTGGTTGTTTATAACTAAGAATTTCAAAAGCTATTTAAATGTAAAGAATTACTTGGATGTGATGAGAATAGGGCTTACATGTATCCTTACTATCCGCATGTTACTTGTTAATGCATTACTTATGGTGTTCTTCTTTTGGAGAAAGCGGGTTTCTGAAATCGTTTTATACTCCCGTTAGGGTTATATAAACACTCAACCCAGATTGTTCCTTACCTAACTTTCGATAAAGGGTAACTCTATAGGAGGATTAAGCACAAAATCCTAGTTGACCGTCACGCACAATGCGCATAATTAGGTTTGTTAATCCTCTCATCAACTCTAAAAATCTAATTTAGGTATTTTCATCCCAAATTCAAGACCGTCTACCCAACTTACATCATATTCACAATCCTCCTTCGTAACTGATTAGAAATCATATAGTGATAACTAGTTGTCAATTAGCTACCAAGAATTCAACTCAATTATTGGATAGATCTCTCAATAAGAATAATAACCATAAGCATGCATTACTTTATAACATAAGGTTCAAGAATTCAACATAGAAAGCCTATAAGAGAATTAGTTCTAGCCATGAATATGACAAGAACTAATTCAAAGTTCATCATGCAAAACCGAAATAAATAAAGGAAAGGAAAAGAAATTACTAAGCTAATGGTATCCAAACTCCAAGTCAAGAATCTTGAGTTGTGCAAGAAAGGAACCTCAAAGCGCCTAGGGTTCTCCTTATATAGTTTTAAACGCCTCCTTCTTTTCCTTCCGTGCTGGCCCAAAAATCCGTCAAAGACCTAATTTTTCGCGTCGGCGCCGCCTGCTGTCGGCGCGCGGCTAAAGTTCTGCAATACCGGGTGTTTTGGCGCGCGGCCCGATATCTGGCATGCGAGGCGCGCCGCGCTGCAACTCTGTGGCTTTCGGATGTTTAGCGCCGCGGCCATTTCGTCTTCGAGCGCGCGTACTGGATCTTCTGCGACTTCTTCGAATAATAGGCGTCGCGGCCACCTCGCTGCGAGGGGCGCCGCAGTCTGGATTTCAGCCTCGTTTGCCACTTTCTCCGTTTTCAGCTCTAGTACCTCCTCTTTTTCCCTCTTTTCGCTCCTTTTCCGCCATTTGGCCACTTTAGCCACTTTGACTCAAAAGAAAGAAAATCTATCCTAATACGACACTTTGTATGTACAAAACGGGACAAAAGACTAACTAGACTGACTCAAAAGGTGTATATAAAATACACCGATCAACGCTCTGCCTGCCCGTCAATCTGAGGATGAAATGTTGTGCTGAGACTCACCTGTGTCCCTAAACCCTTCTGGAAAGACCTCCAGAAGTTAGCCGTAAACTGGGCTCCCCTATCAGAAATAATCGACACCGGGACACCGTGCAGCCTCACAATCTCTCTGATGTACAATCTGGCATAGTCCTCAGCTGAAAACGTCGTCCTGACTGGAAGGAAATGGGCTGATTTTGTCAGCCTGTCAACAATAACCCAAATGGAGTCGTACTTCCTCTGAGTATGAGGTAACCCTATAACAAAGTCCATGTTGATCACCTCCCACTTCCAAGTCGGAATCTCAATAGCCTGTAATAATCCACTGGGCCTCTGGTGCTCGACCTTGACTTGCTGGCAATTAGGACACTGTGCAACAAAACCTGCCACTTCCCTCTTCAGGACATCCCACCAATACAAACATCTGAGGTCATGGTACATCTTGGTCGACCCCGGATGAATAGAATAACGAGCAATGTGTGCCTCCCCCAGAATCTGCTGACGAAGTCCTGACACATCGGGAACACACAACCGGCCCTCAAATCTCAGCACCCCATCAGGCGCTACCTCGAATAGACTCTTCTCCTCCCGAAGAGCTGCATCTCGATACCGCACCAACACTTGGTCCTCAAACTGTCGCATCTTCACCTCATCAACGATGGAAGACTCGGCAACCTCACGAACCCGTACCCCACTATCGTCGGTATCGATCAATCGAACCCCAAGGCTCGCTAACTGGTAGATCTGACGGACCATGTCCTGTCTCTGCCGTACCTCGGCGAGCTCCCCATCGATCTACGACTCAAGGCATCAAGAACTACGTTGGCTTTCCGGATGGTAGAGAATATCAACATCATAATCTTTCAAAGACTCTAACCACTCTGTCTCGTGTTCAGCTCCTCTGCTGAAGATATCTTTGGAGGCTCTTGTGGTGCGTATAAATATCCACATGAACCCTGCACAAATAGTGTCTCCAAATCTTCAAGGCATGAATAACGCGGCCAACTCTAAGTCATGGGTAGGGTAATTCCTCTCATGCTTCCGTGAATCGCCGGAAGCATAGGCTATAACCTTGCCGTCCGCATCAAAACACACCTAGCCCGATGCCCGAGGCATCACAATAGATCACGTGCTCGTTTAACCCTCGGGAAGAGTAAGGCGGGCGTAGTCAACCTTTCCTTCAAAGAATCGGAAACCCTTCTCGCAAGCCTCGCCCACTGGAACTTGGTCGCATACGAGTCGGCCCTAGTCAGCGGTCTTGAAATCGAAGCAACCGCTTCCACAAACCTACGATAATAACTCGCCAATTTCAAGCTGCGCACCTCGATCGGAGTAGTAGGTCTCGCCAAGACTTATCGCTCAATCTTTGCCGTATCCACCCGAACACCATCAGCCCCAATAATATGCCCCAGGAATGCCACTGAGGCCAACCAAAACTCACACTTGGAGAACTTGGCGAATAACTGTCGGCTCCGAAGAACCCCGAGTACCGTCCTCAAGTGGTCTGCATGCTCCTGCTCTGTCCGCGAATAAACCAGGATGTCGTCAATGAATACTATCACAAATGTATCCAAGAATGGCTTGAACACCCGGTTCATCAAATCCATAAATACCGCTGGAGCGTTGGTCAAACCGAAAGACATAACCCTAAACTCATAGTGCCCATATCGGGTCCTGAATGCAGTCTTTGGGATATCTGCCTCTCGAACTCGAACCTGATGATAACCAGACCGCAGGTCTATCTTGGAGAAACACCTCGCACCCTGCAACTGGTCAAACAAATCATCAATCCTGGGGAGGGGGTACCTATTCTTAATGGTTACCTTATTCAGCTGCCTGTAATCAACACACATACGCAGCGTCCCATCCTTCTTCTTCACAAACAAAACCGGCGCTCCCCAGGGAGATACACTAGGCCTGATAAAGCCTTTCTCCAGCAAATCTTTCAGCTGGTCCTTCAGCTCCCTCAACTCAGCAGGTGCCATCCTGTATGGCGGAATGGAAATAGGTCGAGTGTCCGCAACGTGTCAATACAAAACTCAATCTCCTCTCGGGAGGATAGGAAGATCATCCGAAACTCCCTAACCATCGCATCGATCAAGAAGCGGCACCTCGGCCTGTATCAAATACCGAACCGGATAATAGATGTACCCTTCGCACCATCTTCCTAGCCTTGAGGTAAGAAATAAACCTACCCTCGGCGTATTGTGTTGCCCTTCCACTCGATAAGCGGCTCGCCAGAAGCTGAACCGAACCAACTTTGTCCCTACGATCAACGTTGGCATAACAAGAAGCCAACGATCCATACCCATAATGACATCAAAATCTGTCATCTCGGCTCTATCAAGTCTGCAAGGTCGGACGATCAGAGATAAATATCGGACAACCTCTATACACTCGCTCAGCTAACACCGAATCACCCACTGGCGTAGCTACCTCAAACGGCTCTATCGACACCGGCTCTATCCCGATTCTACCCGCAATAAGAGGGGACACATAGGACAAGGTAGAACCTGGATCTATCAAAGCATAAACATCACAGTCTGAAATCAATAATGTACCTGTGACGACGTCAGGGGAAGCCTCCTGATCCTGGCGGTTGGCTAGAGAATATATGCGGTTATGTGGACCGCTAGAACTGGAACCACCACCGCGACCTCTACCGCGGCCTGCCTGTCCGTGAGTACCCTGCCCTCCGGGGCGCATAATCATAGAAGGAGAAGAAGACCCAGCAACAGATCCTGTCGGCTGCACCGTACCACCCATGCCGCCCCTAGACGGACAATCTCTCCTCAAATGGCCCTGCTGGCCACACGAGTAACAAGCTCCCGAAGCTCTGCGACACTCGCCCTGGTGGAACCTACCGCATCGAGCACACTGAGGTGTGGATGGTCCCGATCGGTGACGGTTCCTGCCTCCCTGAAATCCCGAAGTCCTGGAGCCGACCTGCTCTCGCGACTGGCTGCTCGCACCTCTTGCGGAAAACGCGAAGAGTACTACGTCTGGCCGGAAAGTGGACACAGTGCTGCTGAGGTTGTCCGCCTCGAAAACTGCCCTGAGACCCTGATGTCCTGGCCCTCTTGGGCTGGCCTGAGTCAATCTGGTCCTCCCTCTCTCTATCCTCGATCCCCTGCGCATAGGCCTGCATCCGGGCGATGTCCATACCGGGCTGAAGAGCCACACCCAAGCATGCGGTAATCATATGACGGTCAAGCCCCATCACAAAACGATGAACCCTATCCGCCATGTCGGCTACAATAGTATGCGCATGTCTGGCCAAGGAGTCAAACTCCAAGCTATACTCCCTGACAGTCCTCCCGTTCTGCCTCAAGGTCAAGAATCTGTCTACTCGGGCTCTCCTCATCTCAGGAGGCAAAAAGTGATCCATGAAGGCCTCTGTAAACTCCTCCCAAACAGCTGGAAGAGCATCATCACCCCTCGAAAGCAACCACGACTCAAACCAGTTCAACGCAATATCGCGCAACCGGTAAGAGGCTAGCATAATGCACTCGTCTCGAAGCCCTAAGAACCTGCATGGTCCGTGAGTCGCCGAATAAACTCATGCGGATCCTCATCAGACCTCGAACCATAAAACTCCGGTGGATGACATCCCAGAAAATCCCTAATCCATGGCCGGCTCACAGGGTGGGTTTGCTGCTCCTGTGTTGCCGCTACTATCTTGGTCAATAATCGAATCCGCTCCTCGTAGTCTCTATACTCGTGGTGGTGGCGAGAGAGTGCAGTGCGGAACCTCTGGAGCTACTGCCGCTCTCGGTTCCTCTATCGCCGGCGTGGCTGAACTCGCCGACTTACTACCTCGTGGGCATAGTCGTGCCTAAGCGTGTAACCCTCGAGTACCGGCGCGACTCCTGCGCTTTGCCCTTCTACGGGCCTGGTCGCCTTCCGTGAAGGCATATCTGTTTCATAAGACTAGGTCAGAGAGGATTCAACCTAATAAGACAGCTCTACTGCACGATCTCAGAGAGAGAAGAATGGAAACCAATCCTAAATGTCCTGCAGCCTCCTGATTATAGATGTGGTGCACAACACACCGATAATCAAGACTCTACTAGACACGGTCTGTAGACACTTTCCGAGGACTAACTGTTATACCCCGTATTTCCAGAGTATGTACGTGTGGGCGTACGTAGAAAAGTTTGAGCCTTAAAGTTAGGCAAGGACGAAATTTTGTGCACAACCCCCGTAAAGAATCGTTTTTCGACGAAACGTTTTACACAACTTGCGAAGGGAAAATTCCGGCTATGTCATTTATAATTTTTGCGGATTTTTCCGAGAGACGGAATATTTTGGACCAACGAGAGGGTGACACTTGTCACCCTCAAGTTGGCGGTTTTCCTTGGCCGATTGGTGCCCATTTTGTGGCATGTTTTATGGCCTAATCCATGGGTCAATGTTTGTGAGGGATTTGTGGAGTAGGGTTAGGGTGCACTTGGCTTGATCTTGACCCTCCACTTGCCCCCCACTTGGCTTGATCTTGGCCATTGGTTTCCCTATAAATACCCCCCCCTTTGTGAAGACTTCTTCATCCACAAATGTTTCTAAGTCTTGAAATCCTCCCCCCTTCTTGTTGCTCTCGTCCTAGAGCACCCCTCCCCCTTTGTGAGGCCCCTTGGCCGAGAGTCCCCCCCCCCCTCCCTAGTGAAGGCCCTTGGCCGAGAGTACACCCCCCCTCTTGAGTATTGTTCTCGTAAAATACCCCCTTTTTGGTAGAGAAATACTCTCCAAGTATTGTTACTATACCAAAATACCTTAGCCTTATACCTTGTAGTATTCCAAAGTTACCTCTCTACGTAGAGCCCGGAAATACTACCTTATGTCCTTTTAGTCTCAAACCGAAACCCTAAGGAAATCTTCATAGCGAGTTGAAGTATTAAGTAGAAGTTGCGTAGAACTTCTAAGGGTTGTTTGGAGCGGGTTGGAGCGCCCAGAGTAGGAGCTAAACGTTGCTCAGGATCGACATTTAAACTTGGATAATTTTGGGCTTATCGAGGTAAATACGCTTGACCTTCTTTTGTAATTAAAGTTTGCATACTGTTGAAGTATAAGAATTAAGTATAAGTTATATACCAGGAAGGTATATAAGAAGGGAATTGAACTGTACTTACATAGGACTGTATCTACAGTAGACTTGTGAAGTTTGACGGGTAGGGAAGTGCTGCCCAATTTTCCGTAGAATCTTGTATCTAGAATTATCCTACCGAGTAGTCTAGACATTGATAGACTTGTATAACCATTATAGGTTGAAGTACTGCGAGTAGCGTATTCTACTCGAAGGGTGGAAAAGGCTAGCAGGATTACAGTACTTTGGAGCTATTTGCTAATAGTCGATAATCGTCGCGAGGTATGTGATTCTTCCTATACTCTTGAGCATGATACTTTTAAAAGGAATATATATAGTACGGTAGACGTACGTGTGTTAACTGAACGTAGTTTTACGGCAATGTCTTTTGACTTAAGCCTGAATAATAAGAACTTTGAAGTATTTCAAAAGAATTAAGAACCGTTTTTGAAAGAAGAGTAATACTTGGTTTTGAAAGTTTAAGAGTTATACTAGCTTTATGGGAAGTTAGGTATAACAACTTAAGAAGGATAAAAGAATGGTTATTGATTTTAGAAGTTAAGAGACTTAATCTTAAAAGATAAGAGACTTGACTTAATTGAATTGATGTGAAAGTTGTTAAGAAGTGTGAAACCTCATTCGTGAGTAATGAGTACTTGGTTTTTAAAGAATAATGTTTTACTGATTTCGGAAATGAGAATAAGTAAGGAACTTGATTTCTAAAAGAGACTTGAGGAAATTAAAGAGTTTTTGGTTTAAAAGACAGGCATTGTTTTGTCTTAAAATTGGTTTAAAACATAAAGTGTTATAATAGCTTTATGGGAAGTTAGTTATAACGACTTTATGAAAACAAAGGAATGGTTTTATCATTGGTTTTAAAGTGGTAACTTGACTTTAAAAGGATAAGTGTTTTGGTCTAAGAAGAAGGCATGGTATTGCCTTAATTTGGTTTTAAAAAGGAAAAGTATGGAAGTTGTTTTGGTTTACTTAAAAATGTTAGTCACTCTATTTTAATACTGCGGGTATCGGGTGACCTTTGTAAAAGAAATGGATCCTTTAAAAAGAGTTTAACATACGTAGTAATTTGGGGATAAAACCTGGACTTTGGCATAAAATGAAAGTACCTTTAGTTGTGTGTAACTTGCCTATGTTTGCGTGTGATATCCTTGTTGTGCAAGTGTTGTATTCTTATGTTACCGCGTCTCTCGAATGGAGGGCCGGTCGTGTTATTCTTGATCATTTTGGACATACTGACACGATGGGTGGCCCACGGGTATGCTTCCACTATGATAGTCCATGGGCATACTGACTCGATGGATGGTCCACGGGTATGCGGCCATGATGAGGGTTCGTTCCCTGTTGATAGTGTTATTCCATGGACTAGCTCTCCATGAGGTTTCTTGATCGACCTTGGTATCCGTGGTCGGCTTCAGATTGACCCGCCTCGTGGCTGATTCGGCCTTGGTACCGGTAGTTAGCCCTCGTGACTTGCCGTTCGGTTTATGTCAAGACCGAACCCGGGCGTGATCGTGCCTTACCCGGGCACCCTAGTGATACAACATCGAGAAAACCAGCGGAAATAAAAACTTAAACATTTAAATAGACATGGATCAAGATAAAGAAAATAGGCCAACCAAAGCGGTTGCCTTTCAACATATATATATATACATTTGAGCGATTACAATCCTTACAACCCCGCCTACAACAAGCATGGACCTTAAGATTTATACAACAACTATGACGGACAGGCCCCGCCATACCCCGAATGTACAAGAACCTGCTGCACTGTGGTAACATACCAAAGATAAGCCTCGACGGAACGGAGCTTCCCAATCTGCTGAAATGAGATCCTAAACGCGGATCGACAATGATGTACTTCTGCGGCATGAACGCACCCCCGAAGGAGGTCGATAACAGTACCAAGTATGTGAAATCGTAAAAATCAGTAAATGAAATCATAATAGTCTATATAAAGCAGAGACATGTATGATAACCAAACTACGATTCACAACATAAAAGCGATTATGTCAAGTCGTGGACTCACGCCTCAAAGTCATCCTCATGCCCGTGGAACTTCTTCCTCACCGCGATCTAGGTACAAATCATGTGATACGTATAACATGTCTCGGCCCATCTCTTGGACCCAGTATAGAAACGTGTGGGATACATTCCCGGTTCATCCCATGAACCGGTAGTCGAGTGAAATACATTCCCGGATGAACCAGTAGTCGAGTGAAATACATTCCCGGATGAACCGATAGTCGAGTGAAATACATTCCCGGATGAACCGGTAGTCGAGTAGAACACAGTACTTACACAACAAGGCTATCACACGTAACATGGTCAAGTTTCACAACAACAAGCATAGGCAAGTTATACACAACTCAAGGTACTTTCATTTTATGTCAAAGTCCGGATTTTAACCCTAAAGTACTACGTACGTTAAATTCCTTTTAAGAGATTCATTCCTTTTATAAAAGTCACCCGATACCCGTAGTATATAAAAATGTGTGACTTATATCTTTTAAGTAAACCAAAACAACTTTCATACTTTCCTTTTTAAGACCAAATTAAGGTAATACCATGCCTTCTTTTTGGACCAAAATACTTCTCTTTTAAAAGTCAAGTTACCACATTAAAAACAAATGATAAAACCCTTCTTTTGTTTTCATAAAGTCGTTATAACCAACTTCCCATAAAGCTGTTATAACACTTTATGTTTCAAACCATTTTAAGACAACACAATGCCTTTCTTTTCCCTAAAAGTTCCAGTTTGCCTAATTTCAATTACGCAAGTCTCTTTTTAGAAAAGTTTCATAGTTCCATGTCTTAATCTCTTTTTAAAACAATAGAGTAACATATGCCATAGGTGAGTAGGTTAATCTTGTTCATAAACAATCTTATTAAGCAGCCATGATCTAGAAAATGTAATATCATTTTGTCTCATCTTAGCTTCTATGCGGATGGAGGTTTCTACTGGTTTTAATAATACTTAATTATTCAATGCATTTTCCTTTATTAACGCCGGTGGTTTATCGATACACATTCGATTTCCAAATCAAGAAAACATTATTCCTTTTAAAAACCAAGTACTCATTACTCACGAATGAGGTTTCACACAAAATCCATATTAATTCATTTTAAGTTAAGTCTCTTATCTTATAAGATCAAGTCTCTTAACTTCTAAAATCAGTAAACCATTTTCTTTACCTCTCTTAAGACGTTATACCTAACTCCCCATAAAGCTAGTATAACTCTTTTTTTAAAACCTTTAAAACCAAGTGTTACTCTTCTTTCAAAAATGGTTTCTTAACTCTTGTGACATACTTCAAGTTTCTTATTATTCAGGCTTAAGTCAAAAGACATTGCATAACTACGTTCAATTAGCACACGTACGTCTACCGTACTATATATTATTCAGGCTTAAGTCAAAAGACATTGCCGTACTATATATATCTTCCTTTAAAATATCATGCTCAAGAGTATAGGAAGAATCACATACCTCGCGCCGATTATCGACTATAAGCAAAACGCTCCACGGCTATAACCCGGCTAGCCTGGTCCACTTTCTAAGTAGCCCATGCTACTTGCAGAACATTCAACCAATAAAGGTTATCAGTCTACTGTATACACAGTCCTATGCAAGTACAGTTTAACTTCTACTTATATTCTTTTGAAGTGATTTCAGTTCAAGTCTTTTCTGTAATATCCTTCTATTACAGTTCAATACTCTTCTATGAATCTTATATTCATTTCTATACTACTACAGTATGTAATTTCCAATTACACTAGAAGGACATTAGTATTTACCTCGATGAGCCCAAAATTATCCAAGTATAAAGTCGCTCCTGAGCAACGTTTAGCTCCTACTCCGAGTGCTCCAATTCGCTCCAAGAAACCCTTAGAAGTTCTACGCAACTTCTACTATAACTTCAACCACGGGTGAAGATTTTTCCTTATGGTTTCGTTTAGTGGCTAAAGGAAGTATAATAGTATTTTCTGGGCTTTTGTATAAGTGTAACCTTGGGAATTGTTATACCCCGTATTCTCAGGGTATGTATGCGAGGACGTACGTACGAGAGCGACAGAAAATTTGAAAGGAAGAAAGAGGTGATTTTTCCACGGAAAAAGTTTCCGGTTTTTGTAAAGAAAAATGTTCGTTGATGGGAATTGGGTTCCCAGATTTGGAATTTGGGCTTCTTAAATTATATTAGAATTTTGAGATTTTATTTTCGGAAATGGTCACGTGGGGCCCACGGGAGAAATTTACGGTTTTGTGGGGCCCGCTTTGTTTTTGAGATTTCCGGTATTGTGGATATTTTTCGAAAGACGTTTTATGAGGGCCATTAGGAGGGTGACACGTGTCACCCCCGCCTAGGTGGCTTAGCCGGTTACCTTTGCACAACACGGTTAGAGTCGTTTTCGACTAAACGCTTTCGTAACTTGCGAAGGGAAAATTCCGGCTATGTCGTTTTGTATTTTTGCGGATTTTTCCGAGAGACGAAACATTTTGGACCAACGGGAGGGTGACATGTGTCACCCTCACATTGGAAGCAAGGGGCGGCAACCCTTGGACGATTGGTTCACGTTTCTTGGCCAATTGGCTCCTTGTTTTGGCCTTGTTTTGTGGCTTGTTTGGTGCCATGTTTTGTGCATTGTTTTGTGGAGTAGGGGCTAGGGTGCACTTGGCTTGATCAAGGCCATACACTTGCCTTGCACATGGCTTGATCTTGGCCATTGGTTGGCCTTTGGCTTTCCTATAAATACCCCCCTCTCTTGAAGACTTCACTCATCCAAAAATCTTCCAAGTCTTGGAAACCCCTCCCCTCCCTCTTGTTGACTCTCGTCCAAGAGCCCCTCTCCCCCTTAAAATTGGCCTTGGCCGAAACCCTCCCTCTTCCCCTTTGAGGTGTGGCCGAGAGGTACTACCCTCCCCCCCTTTGTGGTGCTAGCCGTGGGGTACCCCCCCCCTAGCCTAGTTGTTTTCGTATAATACCCCTCCCTTGTGGTATTGAAATACTTCTCCTAGTATTGTTATAATGCCCAAAATACCTTAGCCTTGTACCTTGTAGTTTTCCAAAGATACCTCTATACGTAGAGTCCGGAAATACTACCTTTTGTCCTTTTAGTCTCAAACCGAAACCCTAAGGAAATCTTCATAGTTGGTTGAAGTATTTGAGTAGAAGTTGGTTAGAACTTCTAAGGGTTGTTTGGAGCGGATTGGAGCGCACGGAGTAGGAGCTAAACCTTGCTCAGGATCGACTTTTATCTCGGATAATTTTGGGCTTGTCGAGGTAAATATTCTTGTCCCCTTATTGTAATTGGAGATTACATGTTGTAGGATTATATAGTTGAAGTATACTATATATAGAACTGAACATTATTGTGGCAATGTCTTTTGACTTAAGCCTGAAGAATAAAGAATCGAATCAGATTTACATAGGACTGTATTGCAGTAGACTTGTGTAGTATTACTGTGTAGAATTGTACACGTCCGGTTAGACGTGTAAACCCCCCCCCCCCTGGTTGGCTTGGTAGCCGGCCTCGATAGAGGAGGAGATTTACGCTGTGGCGGGGGGGGAGGTGCTGCCGAATTTTCTGTAGAAAAATGGGAACTTGTGTTTTGGGGTTAATAGACGTTTGTGACCTTTATAGGTGAAAGTACTAAGAGTAGCGTATTCTACTCGAGGAGTGGAAAGGGCTAGCAAGGTTGTAGTACTTGGAGCATTTTGCTTATTGTCGATAAATCGCCGCGAGGTATGTGAACCTCTTCCTATCTTTTCTAGCATGATTGTTGTGAACTATGTAGTACGGTAGACGTACATGTGCTAAGTGATTTGGTTGGTTTAAAACATAGGGTGTTATAATAGCTTTATGGGAAGTTAGTTATAACGACCTTATGTAAGTGAAAATGGTTTACTGATGTTAGAAGTTAAGAGACTTGATCTTATAAGATAAGAGACTTAACTTATTTGTTTTAATGTGGATGTTTGTGTGAAACCTCATTCGTGAGTAATGAGTACTTGGTTTTTAAAGGGATAATGTTTTACTGATTTCGGGAATCAGAATGTGTATCGGCTGCACTATTGCAGCGTTAATAAAGGAAAATGTATTAAATAATGATGTATTAAAACCAAGAGAAACCTCCATCCGCATAAGCTAAGATGAGACAAAATGATATTACATTTTCTAGATCATGGTCTTGTAATAAGATCGTTATAAACAAGAATAAACTACTCACATATATGACATATGTTACTCAATTGTTTTAAAAGAGATTAAGACTATGAGTTATGAAACCTTTCTAAAATAAGTGACTTGAGCATTTGAAAATGAGAAGCTTGAGTAATTGAAACTAGGCAAACCGAACTTAGGAAAAGAATGTTGTTACTTGATTTTGAAAAGGAATGTGGGTTGGTCATTCTATTACTACGGTATCGGGTGACTTTTATAAAAGTAATGGATCTCTTTAAAAGAACTTAATGTATGTAGTACTTTGGGATTAAAACCCGACTTTGGCATAAAATGAAAGTACTTTGAGTCAGTGTGAAACTTGCCTATGCTTGTTGGTGAAACTTGCCTATGCTTGTTGTTGTGAAACTTGCCTATGCTTGTTGTTGTGAAACTTGCCTATGCTTGTGATGATAGCCTTTGTTGTGCAAGTGTGGTATTTCGGTTACCGCTCTCGATAGAGGCCGGCCGACTTGTTGAGAACTTACTTGGACGCTTTGGCGGTGATGGAGAATTCCACGTATGTTTCCATTTTGATTCTCGTCTTGTTGTTGATGTCACATGGACATGTCTACACCGACGCAAGATTCCGGGGCACGCGTTACGCGGGTCGGGTTGATTACCCGATATATTGTTATTGTGGTTACATGGACATGTCTACACCGAGGTAGAATTCGGGGCATGTGGCCACGCGCAGGTTGATCACCCAAGATATTATTGTTGATGTCACATGGACGTGTCTACACCGAGGTAGAATTCCGGCATGTGGACACGGGCATTGGTATTATTGTTGCATCATGGACATGTCTACACCGATGCAGAATCCGGGCACGCGCCGTGATGCGAACATGATTGATGTTGTGGGCGTGAGACCCATAGTTATATTTGAGTGATGACTGAGGCGTGAGTCCTCGATCGATATGATCGCTTATGATTGTGAATCGTAGTTTGGTTATCATACATGTCTCCCGCTTTATATAGACTAGTATGATTTCATTACGCTGATTTTTACGATTTCACATACTTGGTACTGTTATCGACCTCTCGGGCCGCGTTCACGCCGCAGTAGAGGTACATCGGTCGTGGATCCCCGCCTTAGGATCACAATTCAACGTATTGGGAAGCTCCGCTTTCTTGGAGGCTTATCTTTTGTATGTGTTCCCCGAGTTGTAGGTCCTTGTACATTCTGTGGTATGGCGGCCCCGTCCCCATAGTCGTTATAAATCTTAGAGGTCTGTAGTAATCGCTGCTGTGGTTGTAAAGGATTAAACTGCTCGTTTTATGTATATACCGAAGGCAACCGCTTTGGTTGGCCTGCTTATTATTATATCTCTTGTTTCATGACTCATGTTTTATTTTCCGCCGGTTTTCTCCGATGTTGTATCACTAGGGTGCCCGGTAAGGCACCGAACAGGCCCGAACGGGTCGTTACAAAAGTGGTATCGTGAGCGCTTAATCTCTGAAAGTGTCTACGCATCGTGTCTAGTAGAGTCTTGATTATCGTGTGTTGTGCACCACATCTATAATCGTGAGGCTATAGGACATTTAGGATTGGTTTCCATTCTTCTCATTCCGAGATCGTGCCTTAGAGTCAGGTTGTAAGTCGACCCTCCGACGTATCTCGCTTTTACCGCTATGCCTCCGCAGTGCAACCAGAGCTCAGAGGGCAAGGCAGCCGAGGGTGCCGCTAGTGAGATACAGAGGAGTACGAGGGCGCAGCCCTGACAATACCGAGGTTGTGCTTGACGGGCGGGTTTTGGACGCCGCCAAAAGCAGAAGTTTAGAGCCGCAGCAGCCGCCGAGACCACAAGACCGAGCCTCCACCCCACACCGGGGCAGAGATGGGTTACAAGGAGATGGCCCGCTTGCCGGGTCGTGGTCGTGGGCCGATATGAGGATAGGCCGGATGCAGCAGCTCAGCCTGGCCCAGAGCACCATGCCGTTCACCCCGAGCAGATAGTTTGAGGCTACGGACTTTCCGAGTCAGAGCCCGCCAGAGTTTTATGGGTCGAGGCCTGAGGATGATCCGCAGGAGTTCATCCGGCAGTTACAGCGGATCATGAGAGTGATCAAGGCTTCGGAGACCGAGTCGGTGGTCTTAGGTGCGCATCGGCCGCGCGCGATACCGCAATGATCGTTTGATTCGTGGAGTTGTCCCGGGAGAGCATGCGCTTCCAAAGATGGGACGAGTTCTCAGAGGCATTCCTCACTCACGTCTTGCCTCCGCAGATGAGGAGGGCACGGGCCGACGGATTTATGATGCTGAGACAGAGAGGGCGTACAGTTCGAGAGTACAACGTGGAGTTTGAGTCGTTGCCTCGTGATGTCCCCGCTTTAGTGGCAACCATGGAGGATAGAGTGCACCGCCACGCCACCGGATTAGATGATTACTTAACAGAGGCTTGTTCGGTGTAGCTCTTCACCGGCATGGACATTGCCCGCATGCAGCTCATGCACTAGAGGTGAGGTACGGAGAGGTCGACGAATGACCGGATCAGCCAGTAAGAGGCCAGACATCGTGTCTTTGGCGACTTTCGAGGCGGACCGCCTCAGAAGAGACTAGTTTTGTACCCCGCCGCATGCAGTGGTCCTCCGTCTTCGTGAGCAGTCGTGGCTCCAAGGGTTCGTGTTTCAGGAAGTAGTGTTGGCGGACGCGGTCACCCTACCTCGGTGTGGCCGATGTGGTAGACCGCATTTCGGGAGTGTCGTGGTGCCAAGGAGCTTGTTATTTTTGCGGCGCAGGCCATTTTGCGAGGAATCGTCCGACCAAGGGTAGCACGGATGCTACGACTCACCTTCAGATCGATGGTGGTTCATCACCTTCACTACCAGCGCTCTGCAGGCAGGTGATCGTGATTAGGAAGCGGAAGAGACAGTATATCTTTAACCCTGTAGACTTGTATGTATTGATGTTAATATAATGTGTTAAGTGTTATGTTCGGATAGCTTTGTGCTAATATGTGATTGAGAAACCTGGTGAGTGTAGAAGGGTAAGCCTGGGGGGCATGGAAGTGTGAACCTTAGACTATTTCACGATTGAGACCTTAGAGGTAGGGTCGTCATGAGTAAAAGATTTATTTTATGTTTGACCTTTATCAGAGTGCGTAGTATACGTGGGATTTATTTGTGTGATAAGTCCATGGGTAGTGCGAGATGGAAGTGTTAGCTTTCATGACGTGTGTTGGTTAGATTGTTCCGTATCGGGGAACAAGAATGTGGCGCGGTTGTGGGGTCGGGTTGAGGACCATTTGAGGGTCAACCCGCGGCCCGGTTTGTGGCGGGGTCAGTTCGAGGTGGTTCCGCCAGGTGGTAGGGTAACGAGGATGCTAGGCCCCAGTTTAGGTGACCATCGTATGAGTTCGTGGATACGTTCTACCGATCGGTTCGTGAAGGCGGAATGGCCTGGGAGATCAAGTTAGTAAGATGACTAAGTTGGGAGGTAGTAACTCCAAAGGTTGGAAATGAAGCATTGACGGAAGTGTGATACGGATACTAGAAAGAGTTCGAGTGTTCGAGAAGCGGTACTACGAGTTAGGGAGAAGAGAACGTGTGTTCGTTCGTGGCCAAGCTGTGGCGTCGGCAACTTGTTAGAGGAACTTTATCGTTATCCGACTTGAGAAAGAACATTCGGGACGAATGTTTCTAAGGAGGGGAGAATGTTATACCCCGTATTCTCAGGGTATGTATGCGAGGACGCACGACGCGAGGCGGCGTAAAATTTGAAAGGAAGAAGAGGTGATTTTTCCACGGAAAAAGTTTCCGTTTTGTAAAGAAAATGTTCGTTGATGGGAATTGGGTTCCCATTGGAATTTGGGCTTCTTAAATTATATTAGAATTTTGAGATTTTATTTTGGAAATGGTCACGTGGGGCCCACGGGAGAAATTCTGGTTTTGTAGCCCGCTTTGTTTTGAGATTTCCGGTATTGTGGATATTTTTGAAGAGCGTTTTATGAGGGCCAATAGGAGGGTGACACGTGTCACCCCGCCAGTGGCTTGGAAGTTACCTTTGGCACAACACCCTTAGAGTCGTTTTCGACGAAACGTTTTCGTAACTGCGAAGGAAAATTCGGCTATGTCGTTTTGTATTTTTGCGGATTTTTCCGAGAGACGAAACATTTTGGACCAACGGGAGGGTGGCGTGTGTCACCTCACATCGGAAGCGGGCGGCAACCTCGACGATTGGTTCACGTTTCGCCAATTGGCTCCTTGTTTTGGCCTTGTTTGTGGCTTGTTTGGTGCCATGTTTTGTGCATTGTTTTGTGGAGTAGGGGCTAGGGTGCACTTGGCTTGATCAAGGCCATACACTTGCCTTGCATGGCTTGATCTTGGCCCGTTGGTTGGCCTTTGGCTTTCCTATAAATACCCTCTCTTGAAGACTTCACTCATCCAAAATCTTCCAAGTCTTGAAACCCCTCCTCCTCTTGTTGACTCTCGCCCAAGAGCCCTCTCCCCTTAAAATTGGCCTTGGCGAAACCCTCCTCTTCCCCTTTGAGGTGTGGCCGAGAGGTACTACCCTCCCCCCTTTGTGGTGCTAGCCGTGGGGTACCCCCCCCCCCGAGCCTAGTTGTTTTCGTATAATACCCCTCCCTTGTGGTATTGAAATACTTCTCCTAGTATTGTTATAATGCCCAAAATACCTTAGCCTTGTACCTTGTAGTATTCCAAAGATACCTCTATACGTAGAGCCCGGAAATACGACCTTTTGTCCTTTAGTCTCAACCGAAAACCCTAAGGAAATCTTCATAGTTGGTTGAAGTATTTGAGTAGAAGTTGGTTAGAACTTCTAAGGGTTGTTTGGAGCGGATTGGAGCGCACGGAGTAGGAGCTAAACCTTGCTCAGGATCGACTTTTATCTCGGATAATTTTGGGCTTGTCGAGGTAAATATTCTTGTCCCCTTATTGTAATTGGAGATTACATGTTGTAGGATTATATAGTTGAAGTATACTATATATAGAATCAACATTATTGTGGCAATGTCTTTTGACTTAAGCTCAAGAATAAAGCCCTGTATTTACATAGGATTTTATTGCATTAGAATTGTGTAGTATTACTGTGTAGAATTGTACACGTCCGGTTAGCCGTGTAAACCCCCCCCCCCCCTGGTTGGCTTGGTAGCCGGCCTCTTTAGAGGAGGAGATTTCTGTTGTGGCGGGAGAGTCTTCAATTTTACGTAGAAAAATGGGATCTTGTGTTTTGGGGTTAATAGACGTTTGTGACCTTTATAGGTGAAAGTACTAAGAGTAGCGTATTCTACTCGAGGAGTGGAAAGGGCTAGCAAGGTTGTAGTACTTGGAGCATTTTGCTTATTGTCGATAAATCGCCGCGAGGTATGTGAACCTCTTCCTATCTTTTCTAGCATGATTGTTGTGAACTATGTAGTACGGGAGACGTACATGTGCTAAGTGATTTGGTTGGTTTAAAACATAGGGTGTTATAATAGCTTTATGGGAAGTTAGTTATAACGACCTTATGTAGGTGAAAATGGTTTACTGATGTTAGAAGTTAAGAGACTTGATCTTATAAGATAAGAGACTTAACTTATTTGTTTTAATGTGGATGTTTGTGTGAAACGTCATTCGTGAGTAATGAGTACTTGGTTTTAAAGGGATAATGTTTTTGATTTGGGAATCGTAATGTGTATCGACTGCACTATTGCAGCGTTAATAAAGGAAAATGTATTAAATAATGATGTATTAAAACCGGTAGAAACCTCCATCCGCATGAAGCTAAGATGAGACAAAATGATATTACATTTTCTAGATCACGGTTTGTAATAAGATCGTTATAAACAAGAATAAACTACTCACATATATGACATATGTTACTCAATTGTTTTAAAAGAGATTAAGACTATGAGTTATGAAACCTTTCTAAAATAAGTGACTTGAGCATTTGAAAATGAGAAGCTTGAGTAATTGAAACTAGGCAAACTGGAACTTAGGAAAAGAATGTTGTTACTTGATTTTGAAAAGGAATGTGGGTTGGTCATTCTAATACTACGGGTATCGGGTGACTTTTATAAAAGTAATGGATCTCTTTTAAAAAGAACTTAATGTATGTAGTACCTTGGGATTAAAACCCGGACTTTGGCATAAAATGAAAGTACTTTGAGTTGTGTGAAACTTGCCTATGCTTGTTGGTGTGAAACTTGCCTATGCTTGTTGTTGTGAAACTTGCCTATGCTTGTTGTTGTGAAACTTGCCTATGCTTGTTGTTGTGAAACTTGCCTATGCTTGTGATGATAGCCTTTGTTGTGCAAGTGTGGTATTTCTGTGTTACCGCGTCTCGATAGAGGCGGTCGACTTGTCGAGAACTTACTTGGGCGTCTTTGGCGGTGATGGAGAATTCCACGGGTATGTTTCCATTTTGATTCTCGTCTTGTTGTTGATGTCACATGGACATGTCTACACCGTCGAGATTCGGGGCACGCGGCCATGCGGTCGGGTTGATTACGATATATTGTTATTGTGGTTACATGGACATGTCTACACCGAGGTAGAATTCCGGGGCATGTGGCTACGCGGCGTGGTTGATCACCCAAGATATTATTGTTGATGTCACATGGACGTGTCTACCGAGGTAGAATTCGGGCATGTGGCCATGGGGCATTGGTATTATTGTTGCATCATGGACATGTCTACACCGATGCAGATTCGGGGCACGCGCCGTGACGCGAACATGATTGATGTTGTGGGCGTGAGACCCATAGTTATATTTGAGTGATGACTTGAGGCGTGAGTCCACATTTGGATATGATCGCTTTTATGATTGTGATCGTAGTTTGGTTATCATACATGTCTCTCGCTTTATATAGACTAGTATGATTTCATTCTGATATTTTTGATTTCACATACTTGGTACTGTTATCGACCTCGCCCGGTGCGTTCACGCCGCAGTAGAGGTACATCGGCCGTGGATCCCGCTCTTAGGATCACGATTCAGCGTATTGGGAAGCTCCGCTTTCTTGGAGGCTTATCTTTGTATGTGTTCCCCGAGTTGTAGGTCCTTGTACATTCTGGGTATGGCGGGGCCCCGTCCCGTCATAGTCGTTATAAATCTTAGAGTGCATGTAATCTTGTTGTGGCGGGGTTGTAAAGGATTAAACTGCTCAGTTTTATGTATATCAAGGCAACCGCTTTGGTTGCTTTGCTTATTATTATATCTCTTGTTTCATGACTCATGTTTTATTTTCCGCTGGTTTTCTCGATGTTGTATCACTAGGGTGCAGGGTAAGGCACGATGCGGGGCCGGGCAGTCGTTCTGAGAATACTACAAGGTATTTGGGCCAAGGTATTTGGGCATTATAACAATACTAGGAGAGTATTTCTATACCACAAAAGGGGGGTATTATACGAGACAACTTAGGCTAGGGGGGGTACCCCACGGCTAGACACCACAAAGGGGGGAGGGCATTTCTCTCGGCCAAAAGGCCTCAACAAAGGGGGAGGGAGTGGCGGACGAACTCAAGAGGGAGGGGGGGTAGTGTGAGACTTAGAAAGATTGCTCAAGTTTGGATGAAGAAAGTCTTCAACTAGAGGGGTATTTATAGGTCAAGGAATGGCCAACCAATGGCCAAGATCCATCCAAGTGTTAGGCAAGTGTAAGGCCAAGATTAAGCCATGTGCACCTTATCCATCTACCACACAACTTGCACAAAAAATATCCTACCTAACCATGCCACCTTTCGTCCACTTCACCGCCCAAAACGTGCTCCAATTAGAGGGTGACAAGTGTCGCCCTCTCGTTGGTCCAAAATGTTTCGTCTCTCGGAAAAATCCGCAAAAATTAGAAATGACATAGCCAGAATTTTCCCTTCGCAAGTTTAGTAAAACGTTTCGTCGAAAAACGACTCTTTTCGGCACTTGTGCCCAAATTTCGAACTTAGCCTAACTTTAAGGCTTAAATTATATACGTACGCCCTCACGTACATACTCTGGAAATACGGGGTATAACATTCTCCCCTCCTTAGAAACATTCGTCCCGAATGTTCCTTCTCAAGACGGATAACGATGAAGTTCTTCTAACAAGTTGTCAACGCCACATCCGGCCACGGAATAACACACGTTCTCTTCCTTCCTTACTCGTCGTGCCCTTCTCGAACACTTGAACTCTTCCAGTATACGTACCGCACTTCAGTCATTGCTTCAGTTCCCAAAACTTTGGAGTCACCACCTCCAAACTTGGTCATCTTTACTAGCCTCAATCTCCCTTAAGGCCATTCCTCGGCCTTCACGAACCGATTCTGGTCGAACGCATCCATGAACTCATACGATGGTCATCTTAAACCTGGGCCTAGCACCCTCGTGACCCTACCACCTGGCGGGACCACCCAGAGCTGACCCCACCTCGAAACAGGCCGCGGGTTGGCCCGCAACATGGCCCCAACCCGACCCACTTAACGCATCAAGCTCTTGTTTCCCGATCCGGAACAATCTTACCTATACAGGTCATGAAAGCTACCACTTCCATTTTACACTACCCAAGGAATTATCCTTTCAACTAACCATGCTTTCTAACTCATAACTAACACAACGCTATCCGTACATAGCACACAACAAAAGATCATCATATCAAGCATGCAAAACTCTAGAGGGTTAGGGATATACCTGAACCTACCGCTCCACTCTAATCATAGGCCTGCCCTGCAGGGCGATAGTGAAGGCGATGAACACGCCATCGATCCGGTAGGCTGCGCCAAGCGGTACCTCTCCTATAAGCACGATCTCGTCACATGGCTCGACGCGCAGTGAAACAAGCACCGATAAAAAGCGACATTCCCGGGATGATGTTTGCACATCGTGCACCGAGGGACATGAATCCTGGCCGCTAGCACTCACGTATACCGTGAACGAAGCCCCGAGCTCGACCAGCTCCCGAATACCGAACGCCCCGAAGCGCGGAGGACCACTGCATCTTGGCGGAGGTACATAACTAGCTGCTAGGCGGTCCGCCTCGAAAGTTACCAAGGACCTGTTGTCACAGCCTCTTCTCGATCTCGGCCATTTCGCCGACCTCTCGTGCCTCACATCCTAGTGCATGAGCTTGCATGCGGGCAATGTCCATGCGGTGAAGAGCTACACCCGAACAAGACTCTGCCAAGTAATCATCTAGCCCGGTGACGTAGCGGTGTACTCGGTCCTCCATATCAGCTACTATAGCGGGGACATACCGAGCTAATGAGTCGAACTCCACATTGTACTCTCTAACCGTCCGCCCGCCCCGCCTCAACGTCGTAAATCTGGCCCGAGCCCTCTCATCCGTGGAGGCAAGAAGTGTGCAAGAAATGCCTTTGAGAACTCGTCCCCATATAGTGGAAGTGCATTCTCTCCCGACAACTCCCACGAATCAAACGATCATCGCGGTATCACGCGGCCGATGCGAACCTAGGACCACCGACTCGGTCTCCGATGCCTTGATCACTCTCATGACCATCAGAATCGCCGGATGAACTCCTGCGGATCATCCTCGTGCCTCGACCCATAAAACTCGGCGGGTTACACTCGTAAAATCCCGTAGTCTCAACCATGCGCTCGGGGTGAACTACGGGTGCTACGGGGCCCAGGCTGCTGCATCGGCCTATCTCATATCGGCCACGACCACGGCGAATCGGGCCATCTCCTTGTACTTATCTCATCCGCTCCAGTGTGGGATGGAGGCTCAGTATCAGAGTCTCAGCAGCCCACTGCGGCTCTAAACTCTGTTGGTCTTTGGCGGCGTCGTGAAACCCGCCGTCGGGCACTGCTCAGTCTTGACGAACTGCGCCTCGTACTCTCTGTATCTCACTAATGCTCCTCGATCGCCTTGCCCATCTGGGCACAGGTTTTACGCGAGGCATAATCGGTAAAGGAAAGGAATACGTCGGAGGGTCCAACTTATCACACACTCAAGGCACGATCTCGGAATGAGAAGAATGGAAACCAATCCTAAATGCCCTATAGCCTCACGATTATAGATGTGGTGCACAACACCGATAATCAAGACTCTGAACACGGTGCAGACACTTTCCGAGGACTAATCGCTCGATACCACTTTGTCAAGACAGAACCGGGCGTGGATCGTGTCTTACCGGGCACCCTAGTGATACGACATCGAGAAAAACCAGAAATAAAAACTTAAACATTTAAATAGACATGGATCAAGATAAAGAAAATAGGCCAACCAAAGCGGTTGCCTTTCAACATATATATATACATTTGAACAGTTATAATCCTTACAACCCTCGCCACAAAGGCATGCTGGACCTTAAGATTTATACAACAACTATGACGACAGGGCCCCGTACCACGAATGTACAAGAACCTCTGACTCGGGTAACATACCAAAGATAAGCCTCCGACGGAACGGAGCTTCCAATACGCTGAAATGAGATCCTACGCGGGGATCGACGGTAGATGTTCTACTGCGGCATGAACGCACCCGAAGGAGGTCGATCAGTACCAAGTATGTGAAAGCGTAAAATCGTAAATGAAATCATAATAGTCTATATAAAGCGGAGACATGTATGATAACCAAACTACGATTCACAACATAAAAGCGATTATGTCAAGTCGTGGACTCACGCCTCAAAGTCATCCTCGTGCGTGGAACTTCTTCCTCACCGCAATCTAGGTACAAATCATGTGATACGTATAACATGTCTCGACCCATCTCATGGACCCGATAGAAACGTGTGGGATACATTCGGTTCATCCTATGAACCTAGTCGAGTGAAATACATTCGGATGAACCGTAGTCGAGTGAAATACATTCCCGGATGAACCGGTAGTCGAGTGAAATACATTCCCGGATGAACCGGTAGTCGAGTGAAATACATTCCCGGATGACCCGGTAGTCGAGTAGAACACAGTACTTGCACAACAAGGCTATCACACGTAACATGGTCAAGTTTCACAACAACAAGCATAGGCAAGTTATACACAACTCAAGGTACTTTCATTTTATGTCAAAGTCCGGATTTTAACCCTAAAGTACTACGTACGTTAAATTCCTTTTAAGAGATTCATTCCTTTTATAAAAGTCACCCGATACCCGTAGTATATAAAAATGTGTGACTTATATCTTTTAAGTAAACTAAAACAACTTTCATACTTTCCTTTTTAAGACCAAATTAAGGTAATACCATGCCTCATTTTTGGACCAAAATACTTCTCTTTTAAAAGTCAAGTTACCACATTAAAAACAAATGATAAAACCCTTCTTTTGTTTTCATAAAGTCGTTATAACCAACTTCCCATAAAGCTGTTATAACACTTTATGTTTCAAACCATTTTAAGACAACACAATGCCTTTCTTTTCCCTAAAAGTTCCAGTTTGCCTAATTTCAATTACGCAAGTCTCTTTTTAGAAAAGTTTCATAGTTCCATGTCTTAATCTCTTTTTAAAACAATAGAGTAACATATGCCATAGGTGAGTAGGTTAATCTTGTTCATAAACAATCTTATTAAGCAGCCATGATCTAGAAAATGTAATATCATTTTGTCTCATCTTAGCTTCTATGCGGATGGAGGTTTCTACTGGTTTTAATAATACTTAATTATTCAATGCATTTTCCTTTATTAACGCTGCAGTGGTTTATCGATACACATTCTGATTTCCGAAATCAGTAAAATATTATTCCTTTTAAAAACCAAGTACTCATTACTCACGAATGAGGTTTCACACAAAATCCATATTAATTCATTTTAAGTTAAGTCTCTTATCTTATAAGATCAAGTCTCTTAACTTCTAAAATCAGTAAACCATTTTCTTTACCTCTCTTAAGACGTTATACCTAACTCCCCATAAAGCTAGTATAACTCTTTTTTTAAAACCTTTAAAACCAAGTGTTACTCTTCTTTCAAAAATGGTTTCTTAACTCTTGTGACATACTTCAAGTTTCTTATTATTCAGGCTTAAGTCAAAAGACATTGTCGTACAACTACGTTCAATTAGCACACGTACGTCTACCGTACTATATATTATTCAGGCTTAAGTCAAAAGACATTGCCGTACTATATATATCTTCCTTTAAAATATCATGCTCAAGAGTATAGGAAGAATCACATACCTCGCGCCGATTATCGACTATAAGCATAACGCTCCACGGCTATAACCCGGCTAGCCTGGTCCACTTTCTAAGTAGCCCATGCTACTTGCAGAACATTCAACCAATAAAGGTTATCATCTCATCAGATACACGATCTATGCAAGTACAGTTTAACTTCTACTTATATTCTTTTGAAGTGATTTCAGTTCAAGTCTTTTCTGTAATATCCTTCTATTACAGTTCCATACTCTTCTATGAATCTTATATTCATTTCTATACTACTACAGTATGTAATTTCCAATTACACTAGAAGGACAGTAGTATTTACCTCGATGAGCCCAAAATTATCCAAGTATAAAGTCGCTCCTGAGCAACGTTTAGCTCCTACTCCGAGTGCTCCAATTCGCTCCAAGAAACCCTTAGAAGTTCTACGCAACTTCTACTATAACTTCAACCACGGGTGAAGATTTTTCCTTAGGGTTTCGTTTAGTGGCTAAAGGAAGTATAATAGTATTTTCTGGGCTTTTGTATAAGTGTAACCTTGGGAATACTACAAGGTATTTGGGCCAAGGTATTTGGGCATTATAACAATACTAGGAGAGTATTTCTATACCACAAAAGGGGGGTATTATACGAGACAACTTAGGCTAGGGGGGGTACCCCACGGCTAGACACCACAAAGGGGGGAGGGCATTTCTCTCAGCCAAAAGGCCTCAACAAAGGGGGAGGGAGTAGCGGACGAACTCAAGAGGGAGGGGGGGTAGTGTGAGACTTAGAAAGATTGCTCAAGTTTGGATGAAGAAAGTCTTCAACTAGAGGGGTATTTATAGGTCAAGGAATGGCCAACCAATGGCCAAGATCCATCCAAGTGTTAGGCAAGTGTAAGGCCAAGATTAAGCCATGTGCACCTTATCCATCTACCACACAACTTGCACAAAAAATATCCTACCTAACCATGCCACCTTTCGTCCACTTCACCGCCCAAAACGTGCTCCAATTAGAGGGTGACAAGTGTCGCCCTCTCGTTGGTCCAAAATGTTTCGTCTCTCGGAAAAATCCGCAAAAATTAGAAATGACATAGCCGGAATTTTCCCTTCGCAAGTTTAGTAAAACGTTTCGTCGAAAAACGACTCTTTTCGGCACTTGTGCCCAAATTTCGAACTTAGCCTAACTTTAAGGCTTAAATTATATACGTACGCCCTCACGTACATACTCTGGAAATACGGGGTATAACAGTTTAGTGGCGAAGTCTCGTGATACGGCCTTGGTACCTGGTAGTTAGCCCTCGTACTTGCCCCGGTCAGCTACGTGACACGGCCTTGGTATCTGGTAGTCGGCTTTCGTACTTGCCAGTGTCGCCCGTGGTTTGGTTGTATAGTATTGTTAGTACAGTTTTATGACTCAGGTAGGACTTGGTGTTCATATGTACTCCTTGGTGTTATTATATCATAGACTGCCGGCAGTGAGGAAGGCATTCCACGGGCGTGATTGATGTTGTGGGCGTGAGACCCAAAGTTATATTTGAGTGATGACTTTGAGGGTGTGAGTCCCTGACCTTGACATGACTGTTTATTTATTGTGAACTGTAGTTTGGTTATCATACATGTCTCCTGCTTTATATAGACTGCTTTGATTTCATTTACAGTATTTTCGGTTTCACATACTTGGTACCTGTTGTACTGACCTCCTTCGGGGGGCTGCGTTCATGCCGCAGGTAGAGGTACACCAGTGTTGATCCTCGCTCTTAGGATCACAGTTCAATGTTGGGAAGCTCCGTTTCTCCGGAGGCTTATCTTTTGGTATGTTACCCTGAGTTGTAGGTTCTTGTACATTCAGGGGTATGGCGGGACCCTGTCCCGTCATGTTGTATAAAAACTCTTAGAGGTATGTAGTACTGTTGTGGGCAGGGTTTGTAAAAAGGATTAAACTGTTCGGTTTGAAAGATTTGTATATATATTTTATTGGAAGGTAACCATTTGGTTGGCCTGTTTTATTATCTTATCTCTTGTTCATGTTTAAGTCTTTATTTCCGCTGATTTTCTCTGATGTTGTATCACTAGGGTGCCCGGGGTAAGGCACCAGTCACGGGCCCCGGAACGGGTCGTGACACTAACTGCTCTGATACCACTTTTGTCACGACCCGACTCGCCGCGATCGTGCCCTACCAGGAACCCGCTCGTATACATCGAGAATAGCGTGAACATACACAACATAAACACATGTATAACAATAAAACATCTCGTGCTAGCCGATAAGGCGCTTCCAATATATATAACAAAATCAAAGTACAATCAGCATAACATCGATTCTTCTGATTTCAACCACAAATGTGAATACAGATCTCTAGGAATAATAATCGTGGCGGGGCAGGCCGCCATACCCCGAATGTACATAAAATCTACAACACTGTGGAAAAGATCGCGTACCCAAAGAGACAAGCCTCGGATAAATGGAGCCTCGGCGTCGAAAAGTAATCCTAAGAATGAGGATCCACCACCGCTTACCCTTTCTGCGGCATGAACGGCCCCTGGAAGGGGTCGACACAATATGTACTAAGTATGTAAATCGGAAAATCAGTAATTACAACATAAGTTTAAAACAAAGCGAGACATGTATGATAACAAAATTACGATACGTTGTCTTACTAACAATGAGAGTAAATCAAGGGAATATGTACAACATCACAATAGGAGACTCCCGATCAAATCATGGGTAGCGAACCCATGGAAACAGGTGGTATAACGTCTTAGGGTTCTTACCCCTCATTTATACTCTTACCACGGCGGGTGGTATAACGTCTTGGGGTTTGCCTCATTTATACTCTTACCAAGAAGGTAATACAGTGGTATAACGTCTTGGGGTTTACCCATCATTTATACTCTTATCCTGGAGAAGGTGGTATAGCGTCTTGGGGGTCTGCCCCTCACTTATACTCTTACCCTATCTCAACCGGCCGTCATACAATAAATAAGCAAGTTAGAAATCCCCCTAACTTCTTATTAGTCTTATTCATCTACACTCTCATTTTTGTATTACCTAAGGCACTAGCATGTCTTTTATAAAAAGTCCGGGAATTTAACCCAAAGTACTACGTACTTCTACTCTTTAGAACAAATGACTCTTTTTAGTAGAAAACTCCCAAGATACTATTAATCCTAGTATCGAGTCCAAATTACATTTCAAGGCAAGTCACAACACCGTTAGAAATAAAGTTAGGCTTCTAAATCAAGTGACCCCCTTTTCTTATAAAACCTTAGGCAATTGATGCCTTAAAAATCAAATTGCCTTTCATTAAAACAAGCCATTTACTTTTACATAAAGCCAATATAACCAACTCCCCATAAAGTCGTTATATTCACTTTATAACTTAGTCAAGTACAAATTTCTATCCAAGGGACTTATATGTTTAAAACGATACAAGTATCACATACTTTAAAACTCTTCAAGTCCCTTAACTTTAATAAAACATTAGACATCCTTAATACTTTCAAAGAAGTGAATTAATCTCCTAACTCACCCGACTTGGCCATTCAATAAACTAGTAAAGGATATCAAGATCTTGTACGTCTACCGTACTATATACGTGCAACTAATCATGCTCAAAGGATAGGAAAAGTTCTACATACCTCGCCGGGTCAACCACTTGCCAAGTACAAAGTCCCGCCCGTAGTATGTCAACCTATAATATTCACAATACGTCTATTAAGGCCTTACTTCAAACGTAGAATATTATAAGTGTCATGTCGCTAAATCCTACGGAAAATCGGACAGCACCTCCTTTGTTTTTACTAACTTTGCCACCTTTTTTAAGGCCGAATACAATAACCAAACACGCCACATTTAAGGCACAATCAACGCAATAATCAATAGGGGATTACACGCCTACTAGACGTGTAAAATTCCGCCCCACAACGATAACAAACTAATACAAACTACAAGTCCAAATTCGGCCATATTGAGTTTAACAATACCAATTCCTATCCAATTTCCATTTCAAACCAAATTGGTAGCATAACATGATATCAAGTCGCATTTGATTATAACAACCATAATCTTCAAGTAAGTAACATGCGATGATTTCTAATAAACGACCAATTAGTAATCCAATTTTCAAGTGGCTTGTATAACATTTCGGATTTAAGCTACAAGCAATCCATAATACTTATAACTTCAACATATCAACTTCATGCTAGCAACATGTAAAGCTAACAACAACAATATAACTATATAATCTTGAAACACCTATAAAAGACAAGATTATACCTCAATGAAACTCAATCCAACTCCAATCCGAAGTCGCTCCTTAGTAGTTTAGAGCCTCCCCAAGACACTTCAATCCGCTTGTTGAGACCCTTAGAACAACACCAACAAATATCCTTCAAAACTCCAAGCAAAACCTAGAAAGACAACTAGGTTTTCGTTTTGCGACTAACCCGTAAACTATCTTTTTCCAAGATTTTTCTATTGAGATATGTTTACAATACCCTCTAGAACCTTGCTTTAAAGTGTGGAACTAAAAGAACAAGGAACAAAGATTTTCTTTTTTTTTCTAAGAGAACCCGAGAGCAAGAGCCTATGTTCATCCAATTTTTGTGAAAATTTTTCTAAGTGTTGGTTCTCTCTTGCTACTAGTAGTAATATAAAGGGACATGGAGGGTCATGATATACACAAATGGGTGGCTTGGATGTAGTCTTATAAAATATCAAGACTAATTGACCATTTGACTTAGTCAAACTTCTCATGCTCACAAGTTGCAAGACTTGTCTTGCAACAAAGGTCCAATGACCTTCATGCCCTTGCACAATTCGACCAAGGCATCACAAAAGGGGGGTGACACGTGTCGCCCTCCCATTCGTCACAATAATACGATTTCCGAAAATTTCATAATTCCGATAAAAATTTTTTGCAAGTCTCAAATCTTAACACTTGTGAGTTCTTACGTACGTTCTTAAAACATGTCCTGCAAATACGGGGTGTAACAATTCTATGTATGGAATATACATGTAGTACTATTTCATGATTTCTTCTACTCTTAGAAGTTAAGAGGTATGTATGTTGATTTACTGTTACACCCCGTAAGTCCAGGACATGTATAAGAGAATGTACGAAAGGAAACAAGACTTGGAAATTAGTACGAAAGGAAGAATTGTTTTTCCGACGGAAAATCTTCCGGACGACGGAAAGGAAAAATGCTCGTTGTTGAGAATTGGATTCTCAAAAGACAATATTTGTAAAGTATGGAACTTATTAACACTATGGAATTTATTTTTACGGATTTGGTCACGTGGGGCCCACCCGAGGAATTTTACATTTTTGTGGGGCCCACGAGGGTTACGGAATTTTATGGACGAATGAGAGGGTGACACGTGGCACTCCTTCCACATGGCTTGGTCGAAATTGTGTAAGGTCAAAATGGTCATTGACCATGGTAGAAGATAAGTCTTCCAAAGCTTGATATTGTTGACAAGTCAACTTGTCCACCTAGGCTTGATCCAAGTGAAACTCATCCTAACCTCACATTTGTTTAAGTCTAAGCCCTCCATTGTGTTTTATAAGGTTACTACTAGTGCAAGACTAGCTCATTTAACACTTAGAAAAATTGAGAGAGCTTGTGTGTGCCCATTGTTTCTCTCGGGTTTGCTAAGAAAGTGTTATACCCCGTATTTCCAGAGTATGTACGTAAGGGAATACTTACAAAAAGTTTGGCCTTAAAGTTAGCCTTGGACGTTTTTTTTGTACACAACTCACTAAAAGAATCGTTTTCCGACGAAACGTTTCCACAGCTTTCGTAGGGAAAATTCCGGCTATGCCATTACTATTTTTTGCGGATTTTTCCGAGAGACGAAACATTTTGGACCAACGGGAGGGCGACACTTGGCACCCTCCCATTGGTGGACTTGAATCGTCCATTTGGACGAATTGGAGAGCCATGGCACGTTTTTTGTGCCTTGTGCACAAGTCAAGGAGTTGGTAGGATATTTGTGTATAGTTAATCCTCACCCTACACTTGCCTTGCACTTGTCTTCATCTTGGCCATTGGTTGGCCAAGGCTTGAGCTATAAATACCCCCTTAGTGATGAAGAGTTCTTCATCCACAAAGTTATCTTCCAAGTCTTGAAAACAATCCTCTCCTCTCCCTTAGCCTTTCGTCCAAACACCTCCCCCCCCCTTGAGTGAGTTTGGCCGAGGGCCTACCCCACTGCTAGCCGAAATCTCCCCCCCCTTGGTAGAAAAGTTGCCTTCTAGTATTGTTATAATGCCCAAAATACCCTAGCCCAAATCCCTTTGTACTTAGTAGAAGTTGTGAAGAACTTCTAAGGTTTCCTTGGAGCTATCGGAGCGTACAACTTAGGAGCTAAACCTTGCTCAGGCGCGACTTTTATCTAGGATATTATTGGGCTTACCGAGGTAAATAAACTTACCCTTCTTTTATAATTAGAGAATATATACTGTAGAAGTATAAGAATAAGTATAAATACTTAGAAGAGTATTAAAGAATAGAATTGGTATTATCACAGTGAAGGGTTTAAAGAAGAATAATTGAACTGTACTCACATAGAATTTGTTTTCACTGATGAACTCATATAGCTCACGGGTAGGGTTGTCTGCCGACTTTCCGTAGGATTGTGAACCCTCTGTTTAGAATGACCTTGAGTAGTCTAGACTTTGATAGATGTCTGTGACTATTATAGGTGACTCTCTGCTGACATATTCAACTTGGCGGTGGTTTTATTGAGAAGGTATGTGATTCTTCCTAAAGCATGATATTTTACAATATATAGTACGGTAGACGTACATGTGTTAACTGAATAATAACTACGGCAATGTCTTTGACTTAAGCCTGAATAATACTTATGGCAATGCCTCACGGCTTAAGCCTGAATAATACTTACGGCAATGCCTCACGGCTTAAGCCTAAATAACAAAGAACTGGAAGCATTTCAAAAGAATACTGAAACATTTTTTAACAGAAGATAAATATTTGGTTTTTAAAACAAAAGCTTAAGAGTTATACTAGCTTTATGGGAAGTTAGGTATAACAACTTAAGAAAGATAAAAAGGAACTGTTTACTTGTTTGTTTATAAAAGCCTTGTATTGATTTCTGTTAAGTGTAGTAAGATTTGTGTGATAAGTAGACATATTATGATGCTACCTGGGTTAGTGTCTTGAAATACTGTGTAAGGGGGTCATTCTTGCTGTGCTTACGTTGCTAACCGGTAAGTCCGTTGTACTGTTATTGTATCACCTACCCCATTGTTATCACAGAGGCTTGCCCTCGATCTTGGTCTATACGGCCTATGCGGTCTGTGAGACTATGCGGAGCGGTATGCTCGTGATTGATCATTCGGGTGTTTAGCACGATGCGGGGATTCCTATGCGGTCTGTTGAGACTACGCGGTCTTTTGAGGCTATGCGAGTGCGGAAGCCTAGGCGGATCCGGGGTTGGCTGCCCCGATGCGAGAATACCTCGTGCGGATGCAGTGTGTGACCTATGCGGGTGCGGAATTCGAGGACTAGGCACGCAGAATGATACTATGGGCGATTGGCCTTGCTTCGATCATTCGCGGCCTAGAATAGACCTGTTACAGTTTTCCTATTACTGTTGTTGTTTGTGATGTTGCACTATGTGCAATTGAATTGATTGTATTTGTGAAAAGGTTTTAAATACTTTGATTTCATTTGATTCTTTATAGTTTCACATACTTGGTACTGTTGTCTTGACCTCCTTGAAGTGCGTTAAATCTGCAGCGGTAAGGCAGCAGTGCTAGATCCGCATCCTTAGGATCTCTTTGCATTGGTGTCGTGAGCTCCATCTTCTCGGAGGCTCTACTTTTGGTATGATCTCCTGTATTGTAGATAGTTTGTCTGATCGAGGTATGGCGGGCCTGTCCGCCATAGTTGTATATTTCCTTAGAGTGCGTAGTCATGTTGTATAGTGTCGGATGTAGCGCTAAACCTTGTTTATATATATATGCGAAAAGCGACGTTTGTTCACATAAGCGTGTCTTATTTTATAAAGCGTTTCTGTCTTGTTTTATATTCCGTGGTTACTCGATGAATGACTACTTGGGTGCCGGTAAGGCACGATCCACGGGCCGGGCAGTCGTGACAAAAGTGGTATCGAGCGATTAATCCTCGGAAAGTGTCTACACCGTATCTAGTAAGTCTTGATTATCGGTGTGTTGTGCACCACCAATAATCGAGAGGCTATAGGATATTTAGGATTGGTTTCCGTTCTTCTCATTCCGAGATCGTGCTTTAGAGTCGTGTTATAGGTTGGACCCTCTAACGTATTCCTTTCGTATGTGATTATGCCTCACGTAAGGCAACCGGGCCTGAAGGGCAAGGCGAGGAGGCTAGCGAGACACCCAGTCACGAGGGCTCGGGCCCGATCTATACGAGACGGCGAGTTCTATGACGCCAGCCCCAAAGAGACCACGGTACCAGCGCCTCACCTCCCGCGGCACAGGGCGGAGAGTTAGGTACAAGAGATGGCCCGACTATTGGCTAGAGTTGTGGCCCGATCGAGGAGAGGCTGATCACGGCGATTCAGCTCGGCTCGATCGCACCGTAGTGCACCCAGGCGAATAGTTTGAGACTACGGGATTTCCTTAGTTGTAGCCCGCGAGTTTTATGGGTCGGCGGAGGATGATCCGCGAGTTCATCCGTCACCGCAGAGGATTATCGCGGGTGATCGGGCTTGAGGCGGAGTCTGTGACATTCGGTTCGCGTCGGTGCGTGATACCGCAGTCGATTGGTTTGATTCATGGGAGCTTTCCCGGGGAGAGCATGCACCTCCAGAGTATGGGATGAGTTTTCAGAGGCTTTTCTCACACACTTCTTGCCTCCGCAGATGAGGAGGGCGCAGTGATAGATTCTTATTCTTTGAGGCGAGGAGGGCGCACAGTGAGGGAGTACAATGTCGAGTTTGATTCTTTGGCTCGATATGTCCCTGCACTGGTAGCAGATATGGAGGACCGGGTGCATCGCTATGTCACTGGGCTCGATGATTACATGGCCGAGTCTTGTGCGGGTGTGTCCCTTCAGCCAGGCATGGACATTACCCGGATGCAGGCTCATGCACTAGGATGCGAGGCGTAGACCGCCGGGTAAGCGATATCGGCAGAAGAAGGCGCAAGACGGCCGGTTCTTTTGGTGGTTCTCGGCGGCGGCATCGGCGAAGTCCAAATTTGCACCACAGTAGCGCGAGCGCTCACATCTTCGGTACGGCGAGGCGGTCGGGGCGGTCGGGGCCCGGGACTTCAGATTTCAGTAGCGAGGTGCTAACCGTTCGAGTCGCCCGGTGTGCGGTTGTGGTAGATACCATTCGGGAGTGTACTCGAGCTTGCTACACGTGTGGCAGCAGGTCATTCGCGAGTTTGTCCGGCGGGCGGCGGCGGTGGTAGGGCCCGATCTACGAGTGCATTGCCGCTTCTTCATCCCCGAAGCGATTACTCGCCCGGAGCAAGGTACTCATGGACCAGCCAGTCGCGGAGGTTGTGGCGGGTCGATTCTAGCGGTCCTCGAGCGCATTTATGCTTTGTCCAGCGAGGATCGTGAGGCCTCACTGATGTAAATCACTGGTACCTTATCGGTTCTGGTTTGATGTATACGCTTTGATAGATCGGGTTCTACTGTCCTATATATCTCCCTTGTTGCTAGTAGGATAGGGATAGAGCACGAGTCCATAGACCGCTTCGAGGTAGCTACGCGATGGGTGATTCGGTGGTAGCTCGGCGGGTATATAGAGCTTGTCTGTGACCATTCTGATCGTCGGACCACTAGCCGACTTGATAGAGTGGAGATGATTGACGACGTGATTATGGGGATGGATTGGCTAGCTTCTTGCTACGCCAATGTAGGCAGAGAGAGAGTAGTGCGGTTCAGTTTCTGAGGCCGGTTGTCGAGTGGGAGCACGCGGTATCGTAGAGGTAGGTTTATTTCCTACCTCAAGGCTAGGAAGATAGTGCGAAGGGTATATCTACCATCTCGTTCGGGTGTTTGATCTGAAGGCTGCGGTACAGATTTTGATCGATTCGATGGTCGTGAGTTCCCAGGCGTGTTTCGGATGACCTCGGGTATCCTCACGAGAGGAGATCGAGTTTTGTATAGATGTATTGCGGACACTCGCCTATTTCCATTCCGCCATACGAGAATGGCACTGCCGAGTTGAGAGAGTTGAAGGACCGGCAGGGATTTCTTTGGAGAAGGGTTTTATCGGACTAGTGTTTCTCCACGGGGCCGGTATTGTTCGTGAAGAAGAAGGGCGGGACGCTGCGCATGTGTGTTGACTCTGAGCGGTGAACAAGGTGACCATTAAACGAATACCCTTCCCGTGATTGATGATTTGTTCGACGATTGCGAGCGCGAGATGTTTCTCCAAGATTGATCTGCGTTCGCTATCATCGAGTTCGTGTCGAGAGGTGGATGTCCCTAGATCGCATTCGGACGTGCGGGCATTATGAGTTCGTGGTCATGTCTTTTGGGTTGACCAATGCTCGCGGTATTCATGGATTTGATGAACCGAGTGTTCAAACCATTTTGGACACATTTGTGATAGTGTTCATTGATGATATCTTGGTTTATTCGCTCGGAAGCGAGGAGCATGCGGAGCATTTGAGGATCTTGTGACGGTTCTCGGGGCCGGCGGTATGACGCCAAGTTTTCCAAGTGTGAGTTTTGGTTGACTTGATGGCGTTTCTTGGGCATATTATGGGTGATGGCATTCAGTGGATGCGGCAAGATCGAGGCGATCGGGACTTGGCCTAGACATACTACTCCGATGGAGGTTCGCGATTTCGGGCCTTGCGAGTTATTATCGGCGGTTCGTGGAAGTTTGCTTCTATCTACGCACCATTGACTAGGTGACTCGAAGCAGCCAAGTTTGATGGTCGATGCTTGTGGCGGGGTTTTGATTCTTGAAAAGAGGCGCGACGCCCGTTCTTACTCTTCGGAGGGTCGGATGGTTATGTCGTGTATTGTGATGCGTCAGGCATCGGGTTGGGATGTGTGTTGATGCAGCATGGCAGAGTTATAGCATATGCATCCCGACAGCTGAAGAAACACGAGAGGAACTACCCCACCCATGATTTAGAGTTGGCAGCTGTGATTCACGCTTTGAAGATCTGGAGGCACTATTTGTATGGGGTTCACGTGGATATTTATACAGACCACAAGAGCCTCCAGTATATCTTCAGCCAGAGGGAGCTGAACTTACGACAGAGACGGTGGTTAGAGTTGCTTAAGGATTACGATGTTGATATCCTGTACCACCCGGGGAAGGCCAATGTTGTGGCAGATGCTCTTAGTCGTAGGTCGATGGGGAGCCTATCAGATGTGCAGCTAGAGAGGAGGGACATGGTTCGTGATTTGCATCAGTTAGCGAGCCTTGGTGTCCGTTTGATTGATTCTGATAGCAGTGGGGTTAGAGTTCGTGAGGTTGTCGAGTCTTCCATCGTCGAGGAGGTGAAGAGGCAACAGTTCGAGATCGGCTTTGATTCGATATCGTGATACAGCTCTTCGTGAGGGCAAGGTCCTTTTGAGTAGCACTGATGGGGTGCTAAGGTTTGAGGGCGGTGTGTGTTCGGATATTTGAGGACTTGGCGAGTTCTTGGGAAGCACCGGCAGCGTTACTCTATCCATCCGGGTCGACCAAGATGTACCACGACCTTAGATCGTGTATTGGTGGGATGGCTTGAAGAGGGCGTTGCGAGTTCGTAGCTCGGTGCGTGTTGTCGGCGGTGAAGGTAGAGCACGAGGCACGGTGGTTTGTTGCAGCGATAGAGATCCGACACGGAAGTGGGAGGTAATCAACATGGACTTCATCACGGGATTACCTCGCTCGGAGGAGACATGATTCTATTTGGGTTATAAATCGACGGTGTGAAATCAGCCCACTTTCTTCCCGTCGGGCGACTTTTGGTGAGGATTATGCCGACTTTACATCAGAGATCGTCGATCGCATGGAGTCCCTATTTCGATCATATCGGCGAGAGCCCGATTCTGGCTAACTTACGGAGGTCCTTCGAAGGAGTTTAGGGGCGGTGAGCACGAAATCGCATTTCATCCACGCATGACGGACAGCGAGCGCACTATCCGACTCTTGAGGATATCTGCGAGCTTTGTGTTATTGACCGATGGTAGTTGGGAGGATCATTTGCCTCTAGTTGAGTTTGCGTATAATAATAGCTACCACTCCGGTATTCGGATGGCGCCTTATGAGGCCTTGTATGGGAGGAAGTGCAGATCGCCTATAGGTTGGTTCGATGTGGGCGAGTGCGGCTAGTGGGACCATTTGGTGCAGTGACGATGGATAAGGTGAAGCTTATCCGAGGCGGCTTTGGATTCGAGTCGGCCAAGTCGTATCACAGATCATCGTCGTCGGCATCTTGAGTTCGAGGTTCATGATTGGGTTTTCCTAAAGGTGTCACCCATGAAGGGTGTGATGAGATTCGGAAGAAGGAAACTTCGGCCAAGGTACATCGGGCGTTTCGATTATCCGCGAGGTAGGCAGGTTGCTACGAGTTGAATCTGCCGTCCGTCCGGAGGCGGTGCATCGGTTTTCACGTATCTATCTTTGAGGAGATGTATCGGGGATCCATCTAGGGTACACCCGATTGACGATGTCCAGTGGCCAGGGGTTATCGTATGAGAGATTCCCATAGCGATAGTCGATCGTCGAGTTAGGCGTCTGCGGACGAAGGGCGTGGCTTCGTCAAAGTCTTGTGGCGGAACGAGCTCGGGAGGAGATGACGTGGGAAGCCAGGAGGACATGAGGCGAAGTATCCTCACCTATTCCCACACCTCCGGGTAATTCACTTTCCTACTTGTAAATTTCCATTATCATTTATGCCTAAGTGTTATTTTGTGGCCATGTGTGGCAACACAACTGTTTAAGCTTCTTCGATAATCGTCTTGAGAAGGAACATTCGGGACGAATGTTTCTAAGGAGGAGAATGTTATACCGTATTTCGGAGTATGTACGTAAGGAATACGTCTAAAAAGTTGGCCTTAAAGTTAGCCTTGGGCGTTTTTTGTACACAACTCACTAAAGAATCGTTTTCCGACCGAAGCGTTTCCACGACTTTCGTAGGAAAATTCGGCTATGCCATTACTATTTTTGCGGATTTTTAGAGGCGAAACATTTTGGACCAACGGGAGGCGACACTTGGCACCCTCCCATTGGTGAACTTGAATCGTCCATTTGGACGAATTGGAGAGCCATGGCACGTTTTTGTGCCTTGTGCACAAGTCAAGAGTTGGTAGGATATTTGTGTATAGTTAATCCTCACCCTACACTTGCCTTGCACTTGTCTTCATCTTGGCCATTGGTTGGCCAAGGCTTGAGCTATAAATACCCCTTAGTGATGAAGAGTTCTTCATCCACAAAGTTATCTTCCAAGTCTTGAAAACAATCCTCTCCTCTCCTTAGCCTTTCGTCCAAACACCTCCCCTTGAGTGAGTTTGGCGAGGGCCTACCCACTAGCCTAGCGAAATCTACCCCCTCCTTGGTAGAAAAGTTGCCTTCTAGTATTGTTATAATGCCCAAAATACCTAGCCCAAATCCCTTTGTACTTAGTAGAAGTTGTGAAGAACTTCTAAGGTTTCCTTGGAGCTATCGGGCGTCTGACTTAGGAGCTAAACCTTGCTCAGTGACTTTTATCTAGGATATTATTGGGCTTACCGAGGTAAATAAACTTACCCTTCTTTTATAATTAGAGAATATATCTTGTAGAAGTATAAGAATAAGTATAAATACTTAGAAGAGTATTAAAGAATAGAATTGAATTGTTATCACAGTAGAAGGGTTTAAAGAAGAATAATTGATCAGACTCACATAGAATTTGTTTTCTGATGAACTCATATAGCTCACCGGGTAGGGTTGTCTTTGACTTTCCGTAGGATTGTGAACCCTCTGTTTAGAATGACCTTGAGTAGTCTAGACTTTGATAGATGTCTGTGACTATTATAGGTGACTCTCTGCGCGACATATTCAACTTGGCGGTGGTTTTATTTGAGAAGGTATGTGATTCTTCCTAAAGCATGATATTTTACAATATATAGTGCGGTAGGCGTACATGTGTTAACTGAATAATAACTACGGCAATGTCTTTGACTTAAGCTGAATAATACTTATGGCAATGCCTCGGCTTAAGCTGAATAATACTTACGGAATGCCTCGGCTTAAGCCTAAATAACAAAGAAGCTGGAAGCATTTCAAAGAATCTGAAACATTTTTAACGAAGATAAATATTTGGTTTTAAAACAAAAGCTTAAGAGTTATACTAGCTTTATGGGAAGTTAGGTATAACAACTTAAGAAAGATAAAAGGCTGTTTACTTGTTTGTTTATAAAAGCCTTGTATTGATTTACATTAAGTGTAGTAAGATTTGTGTGATAAGTAGACATATTATGATGCTACAGGTTAGTGTCTTGAAATCGTGTAAGGGGTCATTCTTGCTGTGCTTACGTTGCTAACCGGTAAGTCCGTTGTCTTGTTATTGTATCACCTACCCTCGATGTTATCACAGGGCTTGCCCGATCTTGGTCTATACGGCTATGCGGTCTGTGAGACTATGCGGGCGGCGGTATGCTCGTGATTGATCATTCGGGTGTTTAGCACGATGCGGGGATTCCTATGCGGTCCGTTGAGACTACGCGGTCTTTTGAGGCTATGCGGTGCGGGAGCCTAGGCGGATCTGGGGTTAGCTGCCCCGACGCGAGAATACCTCATGCGGGTGCGTGTGTGACTATGCGAGTGCGGAAGTCGAGGACTAGGCACGCGAGAATGATACTATGGGCGATTAGCCTTGCCGATCATTCGCGGCCTAGAATAGACTATTCTGATTTTCCTATTCTTGTTGTTGTTTGTGATGTGCACTATGTGCAATTGAATTGATTGTATTTGTGAAAAGGTTTTAAATACTTTGATTTCATTTGATTCTTTATAGTTTCACATACTTGGTACTGTTGTCTTGACCTCGCCCGGGCCGCGTTCATCCGCAGTAAGGGCAGCAGTGCTAGATCCGCATCCTTAGGATCTCTTTGCATTGGTGTCGGGAGCTCCATCTTCTAGGAGGCTCTACTTTTGGTATGATCTCCTGTATTGTAGATAGTTTGTGCAGTCAGGGTATGGCGGGCCCTGTCGCCATAGTTGTATATTTCCTTAAGTGCTGAGTCATATTTATGCGATGTCGGATGTAACTGCTAAACCTTGTTTATATATATATGCCGAAAGGCGACGTTTGTTCACATAAACTGTGTCTTATTTTATAAACTGTTTCCTGTCTTGTTTTATATTCCGCTGGTTACTCTGATGAATGACTACTTGGGTGCCCCGGTAAGGCACCAGTCACGGGCCCCGGAACGGGTCGTGACAGAAAGAAAGGAGAAAAATTTGTAGTTTTGATCCTTTGTTCACAAGACTTAAACCCAATGTCCCTAAGGGTATTGTAAGGATATCTCAATAGAAATATTTCGGAAAAACGGAGTTTTTACGTTAGTCGCAAGGCGGAAACTAAGGGAGTTCTTCAACTTTGAAGTTGGAACTTGAAGATGTGTTCTTCATAGGCCTCTAAGGAGTGCTTGGAGCAGATTGGAACCTAAGTAAAGGAGCTAAGAATTGCTAAGGCGCGACTTTGGAATCTTGGAAATTTTAAGGGCTTATAAAGGTATATTCTTGTCGTTTTAGCAATTAAGGTTTACTTATCATTGTAGCTATGGTTATTAGCAAGCATGAGTTATATAGTATGAAGTTTGATAAGTATTTTGACTATTGGAACCCTAATCCGAAATCTAGCATGTTTAGCTTTAAGATTTCAATTCAAGTCGATTATTAGTTAAGTCGTCACATGTTGTATAAAGAAGGAAATTGTAGTTGTTGAAGTTGTTTATGACTAAATAACATGTTGACCTTAGAACTTGGAATTGGAAAAGGATTGGAAAAGACGTAGTGTTGTTGGTTATTGTTGGCCGAGAATGGCTAGTGAGTATTAAACTACTTCGTATGAATTGTGGGGCGGAATTTTATATGTATTGTAAGCCGTGTAATCCCCTTTGTATGGTTGTTGTTTGGAGCCTTAAATGTGGCGTGTTGGTTATTGTATTCGACCTTGAAAAAGGTGGCAAAGTGAGTAGAAACAAAGGAAGTCTTTGCAGATTTTCCGTAGAATTAGAGACCGCTTACTTAGTATTATTCTACGTTAGAGACTAGAAGTTGATAGTCTTGTTGTGACCATTATAGGTTGACAATTCTATGTACGGCGTATTCGGCTTAGCTTGTGGATTTAGCCGAAAAGGTATGTGAACTATCTCCTCTTCTAGAATGATTCCTTAAGATAAAGAAAGTATGTCCTACTCCTTAAATGATCCATTCCGTGGTTGTATTTGGATTGCCTAAAATAGAATTTGTTCTATGTACTTCCTTGATTGTACTTTGATGATTAATTTGGAAGTTGTATAATCCATTGCCTTAGTGAAGTTGGATTCTTAAAAGTGAAAGTATTTTATTTAAAGTGCATAGAGTCTTGAAAAGGAAGTGGTTTCCAAACCTTTTGGCTAGTGCCTTAGTTCCAAAACCTAAAGGTCATTATAATGACTTTAGGGGAGTCAAAGGAGTGATTTACTTAATTGTTTTAAAAGAGGAGAAATGACATGATTTAAGAGAAGTAACTTGTTTTAAAGGAGTGAGTTACTTGAGGTTTAAAAGTAGAAGAAACTTGTTTTCTATATATTAAGAGACTTGAAGTGTTTTGAAAGTTAAGAACTTGATTTATAAGTATGTGATACTTGGTTTTAATAGTATAAGTCTCTTGGTTACAAAAGGAATGGATATGTCTAAAACCATAAAGGGTTATAACGGCTTTATGGGAAGTTGGTTATAACTGCTTTATGGAAGGTTTAGAAAGTTGACTATTTTGATTAATCGGCATAAGTTGCCTAGTTTGTGAAAATTTGAAGTTACTTGGTTTCAAGCTTCGAAATGAGTTTCAAAAAGTATAGTAACTTACTTTGAAAAATAGACACGCCTTGATACTACGGGTGTTAGTACCTTGGGATTTTACATAAAAAGGAGTCTTTTGAAAAGAATGTACGTACGTAGTACTTTGGCTTGATAAATTGAGAATTTGTCTAAGTGTGCCTTGATAAGTACTTTGGCTTGTTAATTGAGAATTATTCTATTTGTGCCTTGATAAGTACTTTGGCTTGATAAATTGAGAATTTGTCTAAGTGTGCCTTGATAAGTACTTTGGCCTGATTAATTGAGAATTAGTCTAAGTGTGCCTTGATAAGTACTTTGGCTTGATTAATTGAGAATTATTCTATTTGTGCCTTGATAAGTATTTTGGCTTGATAAATTGAGAATTTGTCTAAGTGTGCCTTGATAAGTACTTTGGCTTGATTAATTGAGAATTATTCTATGTGTGCCTTGATAAGTACTTTGGCTTGTTTAGTTGAGAACTGCCTATGTGTGCTGGAAATAGCCGGTTGTGTGATATTGGTATATCAGTCGTTTCGGGGTCATTCCCCGGGTTTGTGGCATTTGCAGATTCCGTGGAATTGCTACCCACGATGCGAGGAATACCTCATGCGGGTCCGTAAGGACTTATGCGGGTGAAATAGTCTCATGCGGGCGGGTCCAGCCTATGCGAGGAATACCTCATGCGAGTCCGTAAGGGCTTATGCGGGTGAAATAGTCCCATGCGAGGAATACCTCACGCGGGTCCACGTGGCCTATGCGGGTGAAATAGTCCCAGAAGTAGGATGGTTAAATGATACTGCGGGCGGATGGTCCTGTTTTGATCATGAGCTTCCTATTTTATATTGTAAAGATACTACTGTTTACTCTCATGGTTAGTAAGGCACAATGTGTTGTAATTTGATTATCATATATGTCCCCGGATTTGGTTGTGTTACCCTATGGTCATGCTTTTACGATGTGGGATTCCGGGGCATGAGACCACGAGGCATTTAGGACACATGTGGGACTTGGTGTTCATGTATCCTTATTGGTGTTATTACATCATGGACTGCCGGCAGTGAGGAAGGATTCCACGGGCATGATTGATATTATGGGCGTGAGACCCATAGTTATATTTGAGTAGTGACTTTGAGGGCTGCGTCCACGACTTGATATACCGCTTATGTGTTATGTATTGTAGGTTGGCTATCGACATGTCTCTGTTTTGTTTAGGTTATGATTTTATTACAGTACTTCATCGCTCACATACTTGGTACATTCTTCGTCGACCTCCTTGGTGCGTTCATCTGCATGAGTTTAGGTCTGTGTTCGGTGATCGGCAGTGTAGGACCGCCTTTCGAGTTTTGGATAGCTCCTTACGTTGGAGTTATCTTTTTGGTATAAGTTCTTTCGATGCAGAGCTTTTATACGATTATGGAGTGCAATGGGGCCTTGTCCGTCATAGTTGATATAACTCTTAGAAGTCCGTATTCATATGTGATTGGACTGCGTATGCGTGTAGTGTCTTTTATTATGTATATTATGACAGCCTTGTCGGCTTTGCCCTTGCACGTACGTTGGTTTTAAAAAAAGAAAAAAAAAGTGTTATAAATTCTGCAGTTTACTTGTGTTGTTAAGGTAGAAGGGTGCCCAGGTAGGGCACGATCCTGAGCTTGGTTCGGGTGTGTGAGTGGTATCGAGCGATCGGTCCTCGGAATGTTTCTGACGCCGTGTCTAGTAGAGTCTTGATTATCGGTGTGTTGCGCGCCACACCCATAAGCGAGAGCTACAGGACATTTAGGAGTTAGTTTCTATTCTTCTCACTCTAAGATCGTGCCATAGAGCTGTGTTAGTAAGATAATTCCTCTCGACGTATTGTTGTGTTCTGATTATGCCTCGAGGAGGGCAACGGCCGCCCGAAGGAAAAGAATGCCAGAGCTACGAGGCGGACTCGAGAGAGTTGATAGGGCTTATACCTGTGGTATCAGGATGTTGTTCATGATCGTGAGTTCTTCTGCGTCAGGTTTTGAGACCCCAGCACCAGAGCCTCTAGTTTCTCAGTTAGGAGAAGACTATAGGGTCATGAGGGAAGCAGTTATGTTATTGACCAAGATAGCGGTGCTACAGTTTCATCAGCAGGAATTTATTCGGCGGTCTGAGCAGTGTGCAGAGGGTAGAGGGCCAACGCAGAGATCAGCGTAAGAGGGCTAGACCGGTTGGTTATTCCGGTGAGTTTTTGGACGAGCTGCCTCAGCAGCGAGTGAGATATTCGTCCCAGCCTACCCAGTGCATACCCCCGCAGTTCATAGGTGGGATATTGGACCCCACAATGTATTTAGGAGTCGGTCCAAGCTCCAGAGGTCGAGGTTCTCAGAGGAGCAGAGGATTTTCTCGGTCGAGGCCACCTTTTCCTCAGTGTATCGGATGTGGTAAGCGTCATTTGGGGAAATGTCGTTATGGCACAGGTCTTTGTTTTTATTGTGGCCTTCCGGGCCATATACTGAGGGTATGTCCTTTTAGAAAGAGCACCGGTGAGGTGGCTCAGCCTATGAGGCCGATGGTTGATTCCCTTTCCTCCACGGTATGCGTTCCCGAGCGGTGTTGAGATATTAGCGGTAGTGGTGGAGGTCGAGTGGGTTATAGTTCTGGCGGTCCTTCGAACCGCAGAGATGACGTGACTACTGGACAGGATCAGGAAGCGACATCGCACGGGGTTACAGGTATATGTCGATTCTTTGGAATCATACGTGCATTGTTAGATTCAGATTTTACCCTAGCGTATATGTTTTCCCTTTATGGCTAGAGTTGTAAAGTGATAGTACCCCAGAGGTAGGGATACTTTGATTAGTAAAGTGAAAAGTTATGAACGTTGACAAGAATGATAAGTGAACTGAGACTATAGTTGTGTAGAGTTCACAAGTTGTAATTACCCCATATAAGTGTAAGACCGATAGGGAAGATTGTACAGTAGAAATACTTTGGCTTATGTGACGAACCTCTAGTAAATAGGGGATAGGGTAAGAAGTACCTTGAGATAAGAGTGAGATTTATTTCAGACTAAGAATGAGGAGTTAAGTGTGACGATGAGTCGGGTTATGGACTCATTTCGAATTCGATAGTATGGAATGGGGTGATGTGATTAGAAATGGTCAGATTATGTGATAGGGTCAGGGATGCAAGACCCAAGTTTAGTTAATTGTGGTACGAGTTTGTGGATGCGTTCCACCGGAACTAGGTCGTAAGGACCGAGAAGAGCCTTAACGGGAATGTAAGTAACAATATGGCCAAGTTTGGTTAGTAACTCCAAGGATTGGAGAACCGAAACAAAATTTGAGATTTTGTACGTTTACTAAATGGGTTTAAAAGTACGAGAAAGAATGACAAGTAAGGAAAGAAAGGAACCTCTAAGGATCTCGTGTTCTAGGAGACTGTAACCTTCGAGTTTGTGAGAAGGGGTAGCGGACGGAAGGTCCATTGATATGTTTACGTATGTTAGGCGATGGCCAGGTGTGGCATCGTTAGTCTTGTGGAGTATTGATTGATAGGCATAGTATAGAGATTGTGCCGGGGTTTGTATAGCGTGACAACCGACTAAGAACATTCGGGGACGAATGTTTCTAAGGGGGGAAGAATGTTACACCCCGTAAGTCCAGGACATGTATAAGAGAATGTACGAAAGGAAACAAGACTTGGAAATTAGTACGAAAGGAAGAATTGTTTTTCCGACGGAAAATCTTCCGGACGACGGAAAGGAAAAATGCTCGTTGTTGAGAATTGGATTCTCAAAAGACAATATTTGTAAAGTATGGAACTTATTAACACTATGGAATTTATTTTTACGGATTTGGTCACGTGGGGCCCACCCGAGGAATTTTACATTTTTGTGGGGCCCACGAGGGTTACGGAATTTTATGGACGAATGAGAAGGCGACACGTGGCACTCCTTCCACATGGCTTGGTCAAAATTGTGTAAGGTCAAAATGGTCATTGACCATGGTAGAAGATAAGTCTTCCAAAGCTTGATATTGTTGACAAGTCAACTTGTCCACCTAGGCTTGATCCAAGTGAAACTCATCCTAACCTCACATTTGTTTAAGTCTAAGCCCTCCATTGTGTTTTATAAGGTTAGTACTAGTGCAAGACTAGCTCATTTAACACTTAGAAAAATTGAGAGAGCTTGTGTGTGCCCATTGTTGCTCTCGGGTTTGCTAAGAAAGAAAGGAGAAAAATTTGTAGTTTTGATCCTTTGTTCACAAGACTTAAACCCAATGTCCCTAAGGGTATTGTAAGGATATCTCAATAGAAATATTTCGGAAAAACGGAGTTTTTACGTTAGTCGCAAGGCGGAAACTAAGAGAGTTCTTCAACTTTGAAGTTGGAACTTGAAGATGGGTTCTTCATAGGCCTCTAAGGAGTGCTTGGCGCAGATTGGAACCTAAGTAAATGAGCTAAGAATTGCTAAGGCGCGACTTTGGAATCTTGGAAATTTTAAGGGCTTATAAAGGTATATTCTTGTCGTTTTAGCAATTAAGGTTTACTTATCATTGTAGCTATGGTTATTAGCAAGCATGAGTTATATAGTATGAAGTTTGATAAGTATTTTGACTATTGGAACCCTAATCCGAAATCTAGCATGTTTAGCTTTAAGATTTCAATTCAAGTCGATTATTAGTTAAGTCGTCACATGTTGTATAAAGAAGGAAATTGTAGTTGTTAAAGTTGTTTATGACTAAATAACATGTTGACCTTAGAACTTGGAATTGGAAAAGGATTGGAAAAGACGTAGTGTTGTTGGTTATTGTTGGCCGAGAATGGCTAGTGAGTATTAAACTACTTCGTATGAATTGTGGGGCGGAATTTTATACGTATTGTAAGCCGTGTAATCCCCTTTGTATGGTTGTTGTTTGGAGCCTTAAATGTGGCGTGTTGGTTATTGTATTCGACCTTGAAAAAGGTGGCAAAGTGAGTAGAAACAAAGTAAGTGCTGCCCGATTTTCCGTAGAATTAGAGACCGCTTACTTAGTATTATTCTACGTTAGAGACTAGAAGTTGATAGTCTTGTTGTGACCATTATAGGTTGACAATTCTATGTACGGCGTATTCGGCTTAGCTTGTGGATTTAGCCGAAAATGTATGTGAACTATCTCCTCTTCTAGCATGATTCCTTAAGATAAAGAAAGTATGTCCTACTCCTTAAATGATCCATTCTGTGGTTGACCCCTACCATCAGCGCTGCCTCTGCTCGGACAGACTCTCGCAAAATGACCCTGCTGGCCACAAGTGTAGCAAGCTCCCGGAGTAGTACTGCAACCCCCTGAATGGAACCTGCCACAGCGGACACACTGAGCGGACCTCGATCGGTTAGCACCCTTGCTACCCTGGAAGTCCGACGTCCTGGGGCCCTGACCTGCCCCCGACTGCTCTGGCTGTACCGAAAACGATGTAGGAGTGCTCTGAGCCGGCTGTGGTGCAAATCTAGACTTCTGCTGATGCCGTCCACCCTGAGGGCTACCAAAAGAACCGGCCGTCTTGGCCTTCTTCTGCTGCTGATATCGGTCTACCCGGCGGTCTCTACGCTCCTCGCATCCCAGTGCATGAGCCTGCATACGGGTAATGTCCATGCCTGGCTGAAGGGACACACCCGCACAAGACTCGGCCATATAATCATCTAGCCCGGTGACGTAGCGATGCACCCGGTCCTCCATATCTGCTACGGTGCGAGGACATATCGAGCCAAAGAATTGAACTCGACATTGTACTCCTGGCGTGCGTCCTCACTGTCTCGGCAACAAAAATCATCATTTCGTGCCCTCCTCATCTGCGGAGGCAAGAAGTGTGTGAGAAAAGCCTCCGAAAACTCGTCCCATACTGCTGGAGGTGCATGCTCTCCCCGGGAAAGCTCCCACGAATCAAACCAATCGACTGCGGTATCACGCAGCCGATGCGAACCAAAGGTCACGGACTCGGTCTCCGACGCCCTGATCACTCTCATAATCCTCTGCAACTGACGGATGAACTCCTGCGGATCATCCTCTGGCCTCGATCCGTAGAACTCTGGCGGGCTACAACTCAGGAAATCCCGTAGCCTCAAATGCGCCTCGGGTGAACCACGGTACGATGGGCTGAGGCTGAACTGCATCCGGCCTATCCTCATGCAGCCCACAATCCTAGCCAATAGCTGGGCCATCTCCTTGTACCCTATCTCCTCCGCCCCAGGCTGTGGGACAGGAGGTACGGGTACTGTGGTCTCTGCTGGGGCCGGCGGCGTCATGGAACTCGCCGTCTCGGGTATAGACTGGGCCTGAGCCCTCGTAACTCTCGGTGTCCTACTAGCAGCTCCCTCGGCTGCCTTGCCCTTCTGGGCCCGGGTTGCCTTACGTGGAGGCATAACTGTTACAGAAAAGGAATACGTTAGAGGGGCCCAACCTATAACACAGCTCTAAAGCACGATCTCAGAGTGAGAAGAATGGAAACCAATCCTAAATATCCTATAGCCTCCTGATTATTGGTGTGGTGCACAACACACCGATAATCAAGACTCTACTAGATACGGTCTGTAGACACTTTCCGAGGATTAACTGCTCTGATACCACTTTTGTCACGACCCGTTCCGGGGCCCGTGACTGGTGCCTTACCCGGGCACCCGAGTAGTCATACATCAGAGTAATCAGCGGAAACATAAGACAAGACAGGAAACTTTATAAAAAATAGAAACAGTTTATCTGACGAAAAACTGGCCTTTCGGCATATATATATAACCCAAGTTTTGCAGTTACATCCCAACTGTACAATAGGACTACAGACCTCTAAAGAAGTAAACCACTATGGCGGGACAGGGCCCCGCCATACCCTGAATGTACAAAACTATCTACAATACCGGGAGATCATACCCAAAAGTAGAGCCTCCGGAGAAGATGGAGCTCCTGACACCAAAGCAAAGATCCTAAGGATGTGGATCTAGCACCTGCTTGCCCTTACCTGCGGCATGAACGAAGCCCCCCGAAGGAGGTCAGTACAACAGGTATCAAGTATGTGAAACTGTAAAGTACTTAAATGAAATCAAGTATTTAAAACCATTTGCAAATCAGTTCAATTGCACATAGTGCCATATCACAAACAAGAACGATAATAGGAAAATCAGAATGAGTCTTTTCTAGGCGCGAATGATCGAAGCAAGGCCAATCGCCCATAGTATCATTCTGCGTGCCTAATCACGGACTTCCGCGATCGCATAGGTCACACACGCAGACCGCATGAGGTATTCTCGATCGGGTAGCTAACCGGTACACTTTGGACTCCGCGATCGCATAGTCTCGATAGACGCGTAGTCACACGCATGCATAGGGCATCCCGTGACGGGCTAAAACACCGGAATGATCAATCACGGAACTCCATGACTCGCATAGTCACATAGATGCATAGGCCGTATAGACCCGCATCAAGGGTGGCAAGCCCTCGGTATAATAAGTCAAGGGGGTAGGTGATATAATAACAGTACAACGGACTTACCGGTTAGCAACGTAAGCACAGCAAGAATGACCCCCTTTCACAACATTACAAGACACTAACATATGTAGCATCATAATATATCTACTTATCAAACAATCTTACTACACGAGAAATCAATACAAGGCTTTTATAAACAAACAAGTAAACAGTTCCTTTTATCTTTCTTAAGTTGTTATACCTAACTTCCCATAAAGCTAGTATAACTCTTAAGCTTTTGTTTTAAAAACCAAATATTTCTCTTCTGTTAAAAATGATTCAGTATTCTTTTGAAATGCATCAGGATTCTTATTATTCAGGCTTAAGTCAAAAGACATTGCCGTAGTTATTATTCAGGCTTAAGTCAAAAGACATTGCCGTGATTATTATTCAGTTAACACATGTACGTCTATTGTACTATATATATAAGTTAAAATATCATGCTTAGGAAGAATCACATACCTTCTCGGCGAAAACCTCCTGCCAAGTCGAATATGTCGCGCGCAGAGAATCGACTATAATACCAAATACGTCTATCAACGTCTAGGCATCTTGTATAAAGCTCTAGCGAGGGTTCTCTATTCTATGGGAATTTGGCAGCACTTCCCTACCGGTAAGCTATACGATCTCAGTAAACAGTCTATGTGAGTCAGTTCAATTATTCTTCTTTACACCGCCTACTGTGATAACAGTTCAATTCTATTCTGTAATATTCTTCTAAGTATTTAATACTTATTCTTATACATCTACAGTATGTATTCTCTAATTATAAAAGAAGGGTAAGTTTATTTACCTCGATAAGCCCAAAAATTATCCAAGTTAAACGTCGCTCCTGAGCAAGGTTTAGCTCCTAATTTGACCGCTCCGAAAGCTCCAAGAACCCTTAGAAGTTCTTCACAACTTCTACTAAGTACTAAGGGATTTGGGCTAGAGTATTTTGGGCATTATAACAATACTAGAAGGCAACTTTTCTACCAAGGGAGGGGGGGTAGGTTTCGGCTAGGCTAGGGGGGGCCTCGGCCAAACCACTTAGGCTAGAGGGGGGGGGGGGGAGAGGGTGTTGGACGAAATGCTCAAGGGAGAGGGGAGGATTTTCAAGACTTGGAGAAAGATTTGTGGATGAAGAACTCTTCATCTTAAGGGGGGTATTTATAGGTCAAGCCATGGCCAACCAAGGGCCAAGATGATGCCAAGTGCAAGGCAAGTTTAGGGTGAGGATTTGCCCAAGTGCCCTTATCCATCTACTACACAAAATATCCTACCAACTACTTGACAAAATAGCCAATCCAATCGGCCTCAATGCCGCCCCACATCCATCAATTGGAGGGTGACAAGTGTCGCCCTCCCGTTGGTCCAAAATGTTTCGTCTCTCGGAAAAATCCGCAAAAATTATAAATGACATAGCCGGAATTTATCCTACGCGAGTTGTGTAAAATGTTTCGTCGGAAAACGATTCTTTTAATGAGTTGTGCCCAAAAAAACGTCCCATTGCCTACTTTAAGGCTAAACTTTCGTACGTACGCCCTCACGTACATACTCTGGAAATACGGGGTATAACATTCTCCCCTCCTTAGAAACATTCGTCCCGAATGTTCCTTCCCAAGACAGTTAACGATAAGATTCTTCATAACTTAAACAGTTGAAAATGCTACACATGACCACAGAACAACACTTAGGCATAAACGATAATGAATATTTACAAGTAGGAAAGTAAGTTACCTGGAGGCGTGGGGAATAAGTGAGGATACCTCTGCCTCATGTCCTCCTCAGCTTCCCACGTCATCTCCTCCCTGAGCTCGTTCCGCCACAGAACTTTGTGGAAGCCACGCCCTCGGTCGCAGACGCCTAACTCGACGATCGATTATCGCTATGGGAATCTCCTCACGATAACCCCTGGCCACCGGACATCGCCAATCGGATGCACCTAGATGGATCCCCGATACATCTCCTCAAAGATAGAAACATGAAACACGGATGCCGCCTCCAGATCGGACGGCAGATTCAACTCGTAGGCAACCTTGCCTACCCTGCGGACAATCTGATAGGGCCCAATGTACCTTGGGCTGAGTTTCCATTTCTTCCCGAATCTCATCACACCCTTCATGGGTGACACCTTCAGGAAAACCCAATCATCAACACACATCCCAGCCCGATGCCTGACGCATCACAATACACAACATAACCGTCTGGTCCCTCTGGAAGAGTAAACGAGGCGGTTGTCGATCTCTCTTCAAGAATCGAAACCCCGCCACAAGCATCGATCCATCAAACTTAGCGCCTTACGAGTCAGCCTAGTCAATGGTGCAGATAGAAGCAAACTTCTACGAACCGCCGATAATATCTCGCGAGGCCCGAGCTGCGCACTGCCGGAGTAGTAGGTCTAGGCCAAGTCCTGACTGCCTCGATCTTGGCCGTATCCACTCGAATGCCATCAGCCCCGATAATATGCCCAAGAAAAGCCACCGAAGCTAACCAAAACTCACATTTGGAAAACTTGGCGTATAACTGCTGGTCCCGGAGAACTGTCAGCACAGTCCTCAAATGCTCCGCATGCTCCTGCTCTGAGCGAGAATAAACCAAGATATCATCAATGAACACTATCACAAACGTGTCCAAAATGGTTTGAACACCCGGTTCATTAAATCCATGAATACCGCCGGAGCATTGGTCAACCCAAAAGACATGACCCTGAACTCATAATGCGTGCGGGTCGGAATGCGATCTAGGACATCCACCTCTCGGACTCGAACCTGATGATAGCCCGATCGTAGATAAATCTTGGAGAAACATCTCGCGCCCTGCAACTGGTCGAACAAATCATCAATCACGGAAGAAGGGTATCTGTTCTTAATGGTCACCTTGTTCACCGCTGTAATCAACACACGTACGCAGATCCCGCCCTTCTTCTTTACGAACAATCTGGCGCTCCCGGGAGAAACACTAGGTCGATGAAGCCTTTCTCCAAGAAATCTCTCACCGGTCCTTCAACTCTCTCAACTCGGCAGGTACCATTCTGTATGGCGGAATGGAAATAGGTCGAGTGTCTGGCAGCACATCTATACAAAACTCAATCTCCCTCTCAGGAGGGATACCCGGGAGGTCGTCTGGAAACACGTCTGGGCACTCTCGACTCTTTGGGCGATGAAAATCTGGTACCGCGACCTCGTGATCAAACACCGAACGAGATGGTAGATATACCCTTCGCACCATCTTCCTAGCCTTGAGGTAGGAAATAAACCTACCCTCGGCGTCTGATGTTCCTCTCCCACTCAACAATGGCTCGCCGAGAATCGGAACCGTACCACTCTCTCCTTGCAGTCTACATTGGCGTAGCCAATCCATGCCCATGATCAGGTCGAAATCAGTCATGTCCAGCTCTATCAAGTCGGCCAGTCCGACGTATATAGTCATTTGGACAAGCCCTATATACCCGCCGAGCTACCACCGAATCACCCACTGGCGTAGCTACCTCGAAAGGGTCTATGGACTCAGGCTCTATCCCTATCCTACTAGCAATAAGGGGAGATATATAGGACAGAGTAGAACCCGGATCTATCAAGGCATACACATCATAATCGGAGACTGATAAGGTACCTGTGACGACATCAGGTGAGGCCTCCTGATCCTGCCGGCTGGACAAGGCATAAATGCGGTTCTGAGGACCGCTAGAACTGGGACCCGCGCCACGACCTCTGCCGCGACCTGCTGGCCCATGAGTACCTTGCCCTCCGGGGCGAGTAACTGTCGGGGATGAAGAACCGGCAACTGACCCTGCAGGCTGACCCCTACCATCAGCGCTGCCTCTGCTCGGACAGACTCTCGCAAAATGACCCTGCTGGCCACAGGTGTAGCAAGCTCCCGGAGTAGTACTGCAACCCCCTGAATGGAACCTGCCACAGCGGACACACTGAGCGGACCTCGATCGGTTAGCACCCTTGCTACCCTGGAAGTCCGACGTCCTGGGGCCCTGACCTGCCCGGCCCGATGCAGGTGTGCAACGATGTAGGAGTGCTCTGAGCCGGCTGTGGTGCAAATTTAGACTTCTACTGATGCCGTCCACCCTGAGGGCTACCAAAAGAACCGGCCGTCTTGGCCTTCTTCTGCTGCTGATATCGGTCTACCCGGCGGTGTCTACGCTCCTCGCATCCCAGTGCATGAGCCTGCATACGGGTAATGTTCATGCCTGGCTGAAGGGACACACCCGCACAAGACTCGGCCATATAATCATCTAGCCCGGTGACGTAGCGATGCACCCGGTCCTCCATATCTGCTACCAGTGCAGGGACATATCGAGCCAAAGAATCGAACTCGACATTGTACTCCCTGTCGCCCTCACTGTCTCAAAGAACAAAAATGCTCGGCTCGTGCCCTCATATCTGCGGAGGCAAGAAGTGTGTGAGAAAAGCCTCAAAACTCGTCCCATCTGCTGGAGGTGCATGCTCTCCCGAAAGCTCCACGAATCAAACCAATCGACTGCGGTATCACGCAGCCGATGCGAACCAAAGGTCACGGACTCGGTCTCCGACGCCCTGATCACTCTCATAATCCTCTGCAACTGACGGATGAACTCCTGCGGATCATCCTCTGGCCTCGATCCGTAGAACTCTGGCGGGCTACAACTCAGGAAATCCTGTAGCCTCAAACTGTCCGCCCTCGGGTGAACCACGGTGCACGACTGGGCTGGGCTGCGCATCCAGCCTATCCTCGTATGCAGCCTGATCCTAGCCAATAGTGGGCCATCTCCTTGTACCTATCTCCTCCGCCCGGTGTGGGGCGGAGAGTGCAGTGCGTGGTCTCGCTTTGGGACCGAGCGTCATGGAACTCTCCGTCTCGGGTATAGACTGGGCCTGAGCCCTCGTAACTCTCGGTGTCTGACTGGCAGCTCCCTCGGCTGCCTTGCCCTTCTAGGCCCGGGTTGCCTTACGTGGAGGCATAAGCATTCTGAGAAAGGAATACGTTAGAGGCCCAACCTATAACACGGCTCTAAGCACGATCTCGGTGAGAAGAATGGAAACCAATCCTAAATATCCTATAGCCTCACGATTATTGGTGTGGTGCACAACACACCGATAATCAAGACTCTACTAGATACTTGCTCAGAGACACTTTCCGAGATTAATCGTTCGATACCAATTTTGTCACGACCTGTTCGGGGCGTGATCGTGCCTTACCCGGGCACCCGAGTAGTCATACATCAGAGTAATCAGCGGAAACATAAGACAAGACAGGAAACTTTATAAAAAATAGAAACAGTTTATCTGAAGAAAAGCTGGCCTTTCGGCATATATATATAACCCAAGTTTTGCAGTTACATCCCAACTGTACAATAGGACTACTGCACCTCAAAAAGTAAACCACTATGGCGGGACAGGGCCCCGCCATACCCTGAATGTACAAAACTATCTACAATACAGGGAGATCATACCCAAAAGTAGAGCCTCCGGAGAAGATGGAGCTCCTGACACCAAAGCAAAGATCCTAAGGATGTGGATCTAGCACCTGCTTGCCCTTACCTGCGGCATGAACGCAGCCCCGGAAGTCGGTCTAACAGGTACCAAGTATGTGAAACTGTAAAGTACTTAAATGAAATCAAGTATTTAAAACCATTTGCAAATCAGTTCAATTGCACATAGTGCCATATCACAAACAAGAACAGTAATAGGAAAACTGTAACAGGTCTTTTCTAGGCCGCGAATGATCGAAGCAAGGCCAATCGCCCATAGTATCATTCTGCGTGCCTAATCCTGGACTTCCGCAGTCCGCATAGGTCACACACAGACCCGCATGAGGTATTCCTCGCATCGGGGGTAGCTAACCCCGGTACTTGGACTCCGCGATCCGCATAGTCTCAATAGACCGCATAGTCACACAGACCGCATAGGGCATCCCCCGCATCGGGCTAAAACACCCGGAATGATCAATCCTGGAACTCCCGCAGCTCCGCATAGTCACATAGACTGCATAGGCCGTATAGACCCGCATCAAGGGTGGCAAGCCCTCGGTATAATAAGTCAAGGGGGTAGGTGATATAATAACAGTACAACGGACTTACCGGTTAGCAACGTAAGCACAGCAAGAATGACCCCCTTTCACAACATTACAAGACACTAACACATGTAGCATCATAATATATCTACTTATCAAACAATCTTACTACACTTAACAGAAATCAATACAAGGCTTTTATAAACAAACAAGTAAACAGTTCCTTTTATCTTTCTTAAGTTGTTATACCTAACTTCCCATAAAGCTAGTATAACTATTAAGCTTTTGTTTTAAAAACCAAATATTTCTCTTCTGTTAAAAATGATTCAGTATTCTTTTGAAATGCATCAGGATTCTTATTATTCAGGCTTAAGTCAAAAGACATTGCCGTAGTTATTATTCAGGCTTAAGTCAAAAGACATTGCCGTGATTATTATTCAGTTAACACATGTACGTCTACCGTACTATATATATAAGTTAAAATATCATGCTTAGGAAGAATCACATACCTTCTCGGCGAAAACCTCCTGCCAAGTCGAATATGTCGCGCGCAGAGAATCAGCCTATAACAGTCAAATACGTCTATCAACGTCTAGATCAGATCGTATAAAGCTCTAGCGAGAGGGTTCTCTATTCTATGGGAATTTGGGCAGACTTCCCTACCCTGGTAAGCTATCTGATCATTGTAAAAACGATCTATGTGAGTACAGTTCAATTATTCTTCTTTTACACCCTTCTACTGTGATAACAGTTCAATTCTATTCTGTAATATTCTTCTAAGTATTTAATACTTATTCTTATACATCTACAGTATGTATTCTCTAATTATAAAAGAAGGGTAAGTTTATTTATATCGATAAGCCCAAAAATTATCCAAGTTAAACGTCGCTCCTGAGCAAGGTTTAGCTCCTAATTTGACCGCTCCAAAAGCTCCAAGAACCCTTAGAAGTTCTTCACAACTTCTACTAAGTACTAAGGGATTTGGGCTAGAGTATTTTGGGCATTATAACAATACTAGAAGGCAACTTTTCTACCAAGGGAGGGGGGGTAGGTTTCGGCTAGGCTAGGGGGGGGGCCTTGGCCAAACCACTTAGGCTAGAGGGGGGGGGAGAGGGTGTTGGACGAAATGCTCAAGGGAGAGGGGAGGATTTTCAAGACTTGGAGAAAGATTTGTGGATGAAGAACTCTTCATCTTAAGGGGGGTATTTATAGGTCAAGCCATGGCCAACCAAGGGCCAAGATGATGACAAGTGCAAGGCAAGTGTAGGGTGAGGATTTGCCCAAGTTCCCTTATCCATCTACTACACAAAATATCCTACCAACTACTTGACAAAATAGCCAATCCAATCGGCCTCAATGCCGCCCCACATCCATCAATTGGAGGGTGACAAGTGTCGCCCTCCCGTTGGTCCAAAATGTTTCGTCTCTCGGAAAAATCCGCAAAAATTATAAATGACATAGCCGGAATTTATCCTACGCGAGTTGTGTAAAACGTTTCGTCGGAAAACGATTCTTTTAATGAGTTGAGCCCAAAAAAACGTCCCATTGCCTACTTTAAGGCTAAACTTTCGTACGTACGCCCTCACGTACATACTCTGGAAATACGGGGTATAACAGAGACTATGTCGCTATCTAATTAGATTGGACTCCGAAAGAACATTCGGGGACGAATGTTTCTAAGGGGGGAAGAATGTTACACCCCGTAATTCACGAACATGATTATAGAATTAAGATTGGAATGTCGAAAGGAAAGGATTTTTACATTTCCTTATACGGAAAATTTTCGAGTTTAATGTGATGACAAGAATTAATTCTAGTAATGGAATTATTTTTCATTAGAATTATGGACTTAGTGGATTTATTAAGTCTTGGTAGACTATGTTACATGTCCATCGAAATGGGATGAAAAATAACTAAGTGTGGATGAAATATTTTGTGAAGAAATACTTGGCCAATAGGAGGTTAGCAAGTGCCCTTCCCACTTGTCTTGTGAAGACTCCACACACCTTTATATAGATAAGTCTTGAAGACTTAGAACAAAAGATATTCATCCATACAAACCCTCATCTCTCCAAAAACCTAGAGCAATTCGAAATCCCCATATCCAAAGACAAGATCAAGATCAATGTATTTTCTTTCCAAGATTAAGCACCCTTAACCCCTAAATCTAGGTTGGGCTGAAAATAGAATGAAACCCTAGGGGTTTTCCGTCTACTTTTTGAAAGAGAAACGTGAAGAGAAGTTGATCCTAAGGTTGTATGGGATACATATATGTGATTGGAACTTGAAGAAGTGGAGCGAAACGAAAACTGCGGACCAATAAAGACCGGACTGTTTTGGGGCGTTTTTGGGCAAAAAATGAGGTAAAAGTCCTTCTTCTTTTAAAGTAATTGGATATTACTTATTGTTATAATGTATGGATGAACTTTTGTTAAAAAGAATGAAGAATAAAAAACGTTTGAGCCATTTTTTGGGGCTAAAACCGATTTGGGACAGATTTGGTGTAAATGGAATTCGTTGGTTATTGTCGTTGTTATCTTCACCTATTGCATGTTATAATGGATTAATATTGTTGTTAATAAGTTGTTATAAATTATGTAGATGTTTTGGAACTCGAATTGGAATAAAAAAGGATTAAGGAAAGAGTTATCGGATTTTAGTTGTTGCCGTAGAATCTGTAAAACTGTTGGATATTGTCGTGCAGTTTTTAGGGACTGCTTTAGACGTGTTGTATGCTGGAAAATCAGCCCCTATATTTCATGTTTAATGTAGTAGATTGCTAATGAAAACCCCGAAGGAATAAGGGTGTGGAAAGGCGTTGAAAGGCCTCACATTCCACCCTCGTTATGGTAATTATGGACTGTTTTAGGGGCTGTTTTGGTATGGTTTTGGGGCAGAATTTTACACGTCCTGTTAAGGCGTGTAATCCCCTTTGGTTAGCTGAATTGTTGGGCCTTAAATGTGGCGTGTTTGGTTATTGAATTCGGCCTTGAAAAAGGTGGCAAAGTATGTAGAAACAAAGGAAGTGCTGTCCGATTTTCCGTAGAATTTAGTGACTTTGCACTTAGAATATTCTACGTTCGAAGCTAAAGGTTAATGGACGTACTATGGCCATTATAGGTTGAAGTACTAAGTATAGCGTATTCTACTTGAAGGATGGAATAGCTATCAAGGTTGAATTACTTTGGAGCATTTTGCTATTTGTCGATAATCGTCGCGAGGTATGTGAACCTCTTCCTTCTTTTGACATGATTCTATGTATGGAATATACATGTAGTACTATTTCATGATTCCTTCTACTCTTAGAAGTTAAGAGGTATGTATGTTGATTTACTCTACGTAAAGGTTATGTCTAAGTTATCCTAAGTTCTTACCAAGTCTTATGGGGGATGTTGGTAAGAGTCGTTAGGAGGTATTTGGAGCCAAGTTGACTTGGCTAAGTTACGGCACAAATGAGAATAAGAATCGAACAAGCCACTGCAGCGTTAATAAAGGAAAATGTAATGACAATCAATTAAGTTAAAATGAGTAGAATTCTCCATCTGCATAGAAGTTAAGATAAGACAAAATTGTATTACATTTTCTAGATCATGGCTACTCGATTAAGATCGTTATAAATAAGTATAACTTATTCACAACGCACCAAAGTATATGTTACTTAATTTATAAGAATTTACGTATGAAGTTTTAAGATTATGAACCTCAAATTTTTAAAGGGTTAAGGGACTTTATTTTTCAAGTTATGGGACTTGATTCTTAAAGGAAGAAATGAATTGATTTAAAAGTATAGAATACTTGATTTGGAAAGAATTGATTTCTTGCCATTTTAAAGATAAGAGACTTGATTTCTAAAAGTTAAAGAAGCTTGATTTCAAAAGTTAAGAGACTTGAAGTATTTTGAAAGCTATGTGATTTGATTTGAAAGTATAAGTCTCTTGGTTATAAAAGGAATGAATTTGTCTAAGACAAAAAGAGTTATAACGACTTTATGGGAAGTTGGTTATAACAACTTTATGGAAGACTAAAAGAATGGTTTTCTTTAGTAATGTAAGCAAAGAAATGATTTGAAATAAAGAAGGGCAAATTGTTTTAAAGGTATCAATTTCTTAAGGTTTTTAAGAAAGAAGTCACTTGATTTAGAAGCCTATAAATGTCTTTCTAAAAGGTATTGTGACTTGTCTTGAAAAGTAGATATGACTTGATACTACGGTTATTAGTATCTTGGAAGTTTTATTTGAAAAAGAGTCATTTTAAAGGAGTAGAACTACGTAGTACATTGGGTTAAATTCCCGGATTTTATAATGACATTATCGCGTCCCAGAAATGGGCCGGGCAGTATACCTTTATGGGCAGACTATATGACATTATCGCGTCCCAGAAATGGGCCGAGCAGTATACCTTTATGGGCAGACTATATGACATTATCGCGTCCCAAAAATGAGACGGGCAGTATACCTTTATGGGCAGACTATATGACATTATCGCGTCCCAGAAATGGGCCGGCAAGATACCTTATGGGCGCACTATATGACATTATCGCGTCGAGAAATGGGCCGCAAGATACCTTTATGGGCGCACTATATGACATTATCGCGTCCCGTAAATGGGCCGGCAAGATACCTTTATGGGCGACTATATGACATTATCGTGTCGAGAAATGGGCCGGGCAGATACCTTTATGGGCAGACTATATGACATTATCGCCCCGTAAATGGTCCGGCAAGATACCTTTATGGAACTATATGACATTATCGCGTCCCAGAAATGGGCCGGCGATACCTTATGGGCAGACTATATGACATTATCGCGTCCCAGAAATGGGCCGGGCAGTATACCTCTATGGGCAGACTTATGTGACTTTATCGCGTCCCAGATTGGGCCGGGCAGTATGGGCGTCCCTCCATAAAGGGTCGGATTATGTTATGCAAGGTAAGTAAGTTATATGGTAATGAAATTGACGGTTTTTCCTAAGCATGTACGTAAGAATGTGACTATAACTCTTATGTAAAAATGGGAAAAGATAATAAGGTACGATTAAGTTCACGAGATGGTAATGACACGGTAGGATCTGGTATTTACCTTTTTTTTATACTTGCCCCTGTCATTCTTTTGTACAGTTATGATTTGTTTAATGTACCATATTTTCCGTTCCATATTTGGTACCTGTTGTACTGACCCCCTTCGGGGGGCTGCGTTCATGTCCGCAGGTTTAGGTACACAGTTGTGGATCCACGAGCTTAGGATCCTGGTTCAGCATTTGAGATGGCTCCAATGTTCCGGAGCTTGTCGTCATGGTTATGTATATTCAGGGGTACGGCGGGGCCTTGTCCCGTCATAGCATTTGTCCAAATCTTAGAGATCTGTATTCATCTGTGGGCTGGACTAGCTAGAGATGTTTTTACATTGTTAAACAGTGTAGACCCTTTCGGGTATTTTTTATGTTATGGCAGCCTTATCGGCTTGGCCTTAGTTTTAAAAAAAAAAGTGTTATTTATCTTCCGCAGTTTATTATGTTGTATGAGTATAAGGGTGCCCAGGTAGGGCACTGCGCGCCCGGGTCGTGACAAAAGTGGTATCGTGAGCGATTAGTCCTCGAAAGTGTCTACCGCGGTTCTTGTAGAGTCTTGATTATCGGTGTGCGCACCACATCTATAATCGTGAGGCTGCAGGACATTTAGGATTGGTTTCCATTCTTCTCACTCGAGATCGTGCGATAGAGTTGTGTTGTTAAGGTCGTCTCCCTAACGAGTTATGTTGATTGCATTCGAGAAAGGAAGCGATGACCGGAAGGACTATGTGGATTGCGTATCCAGGTTGGTAATGATTATAGTATAGTTGGTATTGTGACATACATCTATACGGAGTTATGTATGAGGTCGATCACACGACCGAACCCGCGGATCGTGCCTTACCCCGGACACCCAAGTAGACATACATCAGAGTAATCGGAATATAAAACAAGACATGAAACCAATGTAAAAGAGACGCTTTATCAAATAAAAGAGTGTCCTTGGCAAGTATATACATATCTCAAGAATGAACGATACATCCCAACTTTACAACAGACTACGGACTTCTAAGAGTTTTACAACACCAACGACGTGGTTCCCGCCATACCCACGAATGTAAGTACAACAACAGGGGACTATACCAAAGATAAGCCTCCGAGAAACGGAGCTTCCCAAAACGCAATCGTGATCCCAAGAGCGAGGATCGACGATCGGTGTACCTCTACTGCGCAGATGAACGCAGCCCGGGCGAGGTCGATAACAGTACCAAGTATGTGAAACTGAAAATACTGTAAATGAAATCATAATAGTCTATATAAACAGAAGACATATATGATAACCAATTTACAATACACAATATGTAATCAGTCACGTCAAGTCAGGGACTCACGCCCTCAAAGTCATTACTCAAATACAACAATGGGTCTCACGCCCACCACATCAATCATGCCCGTGGAATACCTTCCTCACTGCCGGCAGTCTATGATGTAATAACACCAAGGAGTACACATGTGAACACCGTGTCCCACTGTGTCATAATAAAACCGTGACGGTAAGTACGAAGGCATAGCCGACTACTAAAACCCATAGTACCAACAATGCTATAAAACTATATCACGGTCTTTCTAGACCGCACATGATCGGGCCGCCACTCGCCACCGATCAATGTGCGCGTCTAGTCTGGAGCATACCGCCGCTCGCATAGGCCACACATAGGCTGCATGAGGTATTCCTCGACGGGGCGCTAACCCCTGCACCTCGACTCCCGCACCGCATAGTCTCATAGACCGCATAGTCACATTGCACCGCATAGGGCATCCCCGCATCGGATAAAACACCGGAATGATCAATCACGAGCATACCGCCGCTCGCATAGTCACACAGACCGCATAGGCCGATAGACCGCATCGGGTGGCAAGCCCGGTATATCAAGTCGGGGTATGTGATAATATAACAAGACAACGACTTATCGTTAATCAACATAAGCACAGCAAGGGAAAACCCCTTTACACAAACATTATAAGACACTAACACACGTAGCATCATAACATGATTACTTATCAAACCAATCAAGAAAGTATTACAAGGCTATCACAAACCAACATAGTCAAGTTATTCACCCAAGGTACTTTATATTTTATGACAACAAGTTCGGGTTTTAACCCCAAAGTACTTCATACATTAATTCTTTAAACAGATTCGCTTTTCACAAAAGTCACACGATACCCGTAGTATCAAAATTAGAGTGACTATATTTTTTTAGTAAACCGAAACAGTTTCCTTTTTAATATCAAGTAACAACATTCTTTTCCAAACGTCCAAGTTTGCCTAAGTTCAATTACTCGAGTCTTTTATTTTCGAAAGGTTTCGTAGTTCATAGTTTTAATCACTTACTAATATAATTCTCCTTTAAAAGTCAAGTAGCAATATACTTTTTAAACCAAGTGTCTTACTCTTTTTAAAAACAAGTAACCTATACCTTTAAATCAAGTTACTTCTCCTTTCCCAAAATTAAGTTGTTTATAAGTCAAGTTATCATTTTAAATCCAATGATAAACCCATTCTTATTTTCGAAATCAAGATAACTTTATTCTTTAAAAGACCACACACCCATTACTCATGAGTGAGATTTTACAACTTTTTAACATAATTCTAGTCCTTAATGTTTCATAACAAGTCACTTAACTTTGGAATCAAGTCAAGGACACAAAAGGAAAATCAACTTCCTTTAAACACACGTGCGTCTACCGCACTAAATATATTTCACAAATATCATGCTAGAAAGGATAGAAAGAGGTTCACATACCTCGCGACGATTATCGACAATTAGAAAAACGCTCCAAAGTACTCTAACCTTGCTCGCCTTTTCCACCCTTCAAGTAGAATACGCTACTCGTAGTACTTCAACCTATAAAGGCCACAAAACGTCTATCAACCTCTAGATCATACAAGATTCCTTATTCTACGTAAAATTCGGCAAAGACCTCCCCGTAACCACATCAAACTCCTCCTCTACCAAGGCCCGCTACGAGCCAACAACTCTGGGGGTTACACGCCTAACCTGACGTGTACAACATCGCCCCACAATAATACTACAAGTCTATCAGAATACACCCAATGTAAATCTGATTCAATTCTTATCCATATTCATTCTACATATATTATACTCAACTATACATTACTACAACATGTAATATCCAATTACAATAGGGGGACAAAGATCATTACCTCGATAAGCCCAAAATTATCCAAGTTTTATAAGTCGATCCTGAGCAACGTTTAGCTCCACTTCCTTACGCTTCAACCCGCTCCAAGCAACCCTTAGAAGTTTCTAAACAACTTCTCTTAACACTTCATCTAAGCTATGAAGATTTTTCTAGGGCTTCGTTTTTGCGACTAAAGGAATAAAGTAGTATTTCCGGGCTCTTAATATTTGAAATAACTTTGGAAAACTACTAGGAATACTAGGCTAAGGTATTTGGGACTATACCAACACTTGAAGAATTTTTCCTACACAAAGGGGGGGAGTAGGACGAGAACCTCAACAAAGGGGGAGTATTTTGTGACTTAGAATCTCAAAGTGTGGATGAAATAAGTCTTGAAACAATGGGGTATTTATAGGAAAATCAATGGACAAGATCTAGGCAAGTGTGTGGTGAGGATGGGGTACATGTGTGTGGGTAGTTGGCCAACCATTTGGCTACCACAAAAATGGGACAAGTGGCCACCACAAAAATGGGCCACTTGTCCACCTAAAAAAATGTCCCACTCGCCTTCTCCATTCGCCAACATGGCCACACGGGGGTGACACGTGTCGCCCCCCTACTCGTCCAAAATATTTCATCTTCCGAAAATATCCGCAATGCCAAAAATCCGAAAATAAAGTGGGCCCCACAAACCGTAAATTCCTCCCGTGGGCCCCACGTGACCAATTCCGGAAATAAAATTCCATAATTCTCAAATATTACAAAAAGTCCGAATACCAAAACTGGGAATCCAATTCCCTTTAACGAACATTTTTCCTTCACAAAATCCGGAAACTTTTCCGTCGAAAAATCACATCTTTCTTCCTTTCCAATTTTAATGTCGATTTCTCGCACGCACGCCCTCGTAAACATACTGCGGAACTACGGGTGTAACATTCTTCCCTTAGAAATATTCGTCGAATGTTCCTTCTAAGCCTTCAAACATACCGCTTGTGATAGTCTTCCCTATTATGCTTACGAAACCAATTATGCCACACATGGCCATAATACAACACACGCGCAAAACTCGATCCAAGCTAACGAGGAATCACCTCTAACGTGTATAACAATACAAAAACTTCCACCCGTGGTCCAAAGGATACTTCCATCTTCTTAACACACCTTAGCCTCTTTTCTTACTCGTCGTACCTTCCTCGTACACTCGAACTCTTCCTAGCATACTTACCACATTTCTGTCATTGCTTCAGTTTCCAAAATCTCGGGGTTACTATCACCAACTTGGTCATCATTAACTGGGAAAATACTCTGGAGGGATCTCCGATACTCTTCCGAAACATAGCAACATGGAATACCGGACGTACTGCCTCCTAAGTCGGAGGGCAGTGCTAACTTATAGGCAACCTGGCCTATTCTACAACCGATCTGAAAATGCCCAAAGTACCTCGGGCTAAGTTTCCCCTGCTTTCCAAATCTCGTCACACCCTTCCGGGGTGGTACCTTCAAGAAGACCCACCGTCAACCTGAACTCCAAGTGTCGACGCCGATTATCCACACGACTTCTGTTGACTCTGAGCTGCTAATAACTTCTTCTGGATAAGCTTCACCTTATCCACATCCTGCTGAAATAAATAGGGACCAACTATCTGAACCTTGCCAACATCGAACCAATCGACCGGCAACCTATACTTCCGCCCATACAAGGCTTCATAAGGCACCATCCGAATACTGAAATGGTAGCTATTATAATACTCACTCAACAAGAGGCACATAATCCTCACTGCTACCCCTGAAATCAAAACACCGGCCCGAGGGTGAATGCAATACTGAGACTCACCTGAGTTCCTAACCCCGCCTGGTAAAACCTCCAGAAACAAAAGAAATAGCCGAAAACTGGGCTCTACTGCCTGTCATAAAATAAAAGTAGGAACCCCGTGCAGCCTTACAACCTTCCGGATAACATCTCGCATAACCCTCCGTCGAGTAAACAGTCCTAACTGAAAGAAAAGATGGGCTGACCTCATCGGCCCGGCTACTGGTCGAACACATCCATGATCTCGTACGATGGTTACCTAATCTTGGGCCTAACACCCTCGTGACCCTATCATCTAGCGGGACCACCTCAAACTGACCCCACCACACTCCGGGCTGCGGGTTGACTCGCGATATGGCCTCAACCCGACCCACCTCGTACTAAACTCTCGTTCCCCGATCCGGAACAATCTTACCAGTTCACGTCATGAAAGTTACCACTTCCACCTCACACTACCCATGGAATTATCACAACTTACACAATGCTAACCGAACATAGCACTCCACATGTATCTACCATAACGATCTAAACAAGTCTCTTAAGGATGAAGATATCTCTGTAACTACTGCCTTACTTTCCCTTTGTCGCTCTAATCAAATCCTGCTCTGTGGCGATAACTTCTGACGGTGATGAACCACCATTGATCCCGAAAGTCGAGTCGTAACATCCGCGCCACTGCTCGGACAATTTCTCGCAAATGGCCCGCCGACCGCAAGCCTAACAAGCTATCCAAGTAGCACGACACTCCTCATAAGAACACCTACCGCGAACGCCATACCGAGGTGGGGTGGTCTCTCCGCTAACACCCCTTCCTCTCTCAACCATGAATCAAGAATCGACTGTAGGCTAAGTCATCCCACTGTATCCTCCTACTAGAACATTCTCTCTCACACGGCCTCGACGGCCCGGTAAAACAAGCATTAGTAAAAGATGACATTTCGAGATGACGTCTACCACATAGTGAACACCGAGGAAAATCGACCGGGCCGTGGAACCTATGTAAATCGTGAACTGTAAACTCGAGTTCGACCAACTCCTTAATACCGAACGCCCCGAAGTGCGCGGAGGGCCACTCAGATCGGGCGGAGGCGCATAACTAGTCTGCTGTTGAAGGGTCCGCTCGAAGGTTACCAAATGACCGCTATTCTCGCCCTCTTGGCGATCTTGGTTAGTCCGTCGATCTCTACGCTCTCGCTGCGCGTAAGCTCAGACGCGGCAATGTCCATGTCTGACTGAAGAGCTACTCTTGTACAACTCTCTGCTAGATAATCGTCATGTCCTGTGACATATCGGTGCACTCTATCCTCCATGTCTGCCACTAAAGCGGGGACATAATGAGCCAATAAGTCAAACTCTATACTGTATTCCCGAACCGTCCGCCCGTTCTGCCTCAGCCTCCTAAATCTATCTCGCCACAGCTCTCTCATCGCCGAGGCGAAGTGTGTAAGAAATGCCTCTGAGGTCTCGATCACTTCCATGATTCGCTACAACTGTCGAATAAACTCCTGAGGATCTTCCTCAGTTCTCAATCCATAGAACTCGGGTGGACTGCAACTCAAGAAGTCCCAAAATCTCAAAACTATCGGATCTAGGGTGAACTACTTGCATCGCTGAAACCACCGGCCTCGTCCGTCCTCATTCCTACCACGGACTAGCTAGTAATCGGGCCATCTCCTTGTAACTCATATCCTCTGCTCTCGGCCGTAGGACTAGAGGCTCAGTATCGTGGTCTCGTAGCTACGCACGCTCTAAACTCTCACGGGGCTAGCGGCAGTGAACTCCCGAATGAGCTGTCTCGGATAATGACCGCCCGTGCCTCGTAACCTTCTCGTGCTCTACTCGCAGCCTCCCTCGCTTGCCCTTCGGGCTCGGTTGCGTAGAGGCATAACGGTGAAAAGAATACGTCGGAGGAGTCCAACTTATAACATGTGTCTAAGGCACGATCTCGAGTGAGAAGAATGGAAACCAATCCTAAATATCCTGCAGCCTCACGATTATAGGTGTGGTGCACAACACACCGATAATCAAGACTTACTAGATACGGCTCAGAGACACTTTCCGAGGATTAACTGCTCTGATACCACTTTTGTCACGACCCGAACCCGGGCCCGTGACTGGTGCCTTACCCCGGACACCCAAGTAGACATACATCAGAGTAATTAGCGGAATATAAAACAAGACATGAAACCAATGTAAAAGAGACACAGTTTATCAAATAAAAGAGTGTCCTTCGGCAAGTATATACATATCTCAAGAATGAACAGTTACATCCCAACTTTACAACAGGACTACAGACCTCTAAGAGTTTTACAACACCAACGACGGGACAGGGCCCCGCCATACCCCTGAATGTAAGTACCTACAACAACAGGGGACTATACCAAAGATAAGCCTCCGGAGAAATGGAGCTTCCCAAAACGCTGAACTGTGATCCCAAGAGCGAGGATCGACGACTGGTGTACCTCTACCTGCGGCATGAACGCAGCCCGGCGAGGTCGATGCAACAGTACCAAGTATGTGGCGAAAATACGTAAATGAAATCATAATAGTCTATATAAGCGTAAGACATTTATGATAACCAATTTACGATACACAATATGTAATCAACACGCTCAAGTCGTGGACTCACGCCTCAAAGTCATTACTCAAATACAACAATGGGTCTCACGCCACCACATCAATCATGCCCGTGGAATACCTTCCTCACCGGCAGCCTACATGATGTAATAACACCAGAGTACATGAACACCGTGTCCCACTGTGTCATAATAAAACCGTGACGGTAAGTACGAAGGCATAGCCGACTACTAAAACCCACGGTACCAACAATGCTATAAAACTATATCACGGGTCTTTCTGCCGCACCACATGATCGGCCGCCACTCGCCGTCGGTATCAATGTGCGCGTCAGTCTGGAGCATACCGCTGCTCGCGATAAAGCACACATAGGCTCGCATGAGGTATTCCTCGACGGGGCAGCTAACCCTGCATTCTCCTCGACTCCGCACCGCATAGTCTCATAGACCGCATAGTCACACGATCCGCATAGTGGCATCCCCGCGACGGATAAAACACCGAATGATCAATCCCGAGCATACCGCCGCTCCGCATAGTCACACAGACCGCATAGCCGTTATAGACCCGCATCGCGTGGCAAGCCCTCGGTATATCAAGTCGAGGGTATGTGATAATATAACGATAAACGACTTATCGTTAATCAACATAAGCACGCAAGCGGAAAACCCTTTACACAAACATTATAAGACACTAACACACGTGCATCATAACATGATTACTTATCAAACCAATCAAGAAAGTATTACAAGGCTATCACAAACCAACATAGTCAAGTTATTCACCCAAGGTACTTTCTATTTTATGACAACAAGTTCGGGTTTTAACCCCAAAGTACTTCATACATTAATTCTTTAAAAGATTCGTTTCTTTCACAAAAGTCACACGATACCCGTAGTATCAAAATTAGAGTGACTATCTTTTTTAAGTAAACCGAAACAGTTTCCTTTTTAATATCAAGTAACAACATTCTTTTCCAAACGTCCAAGTTTGCCTAAGTTCAATTACTCGAGTCTTTTATTTTCGAAAGGTTTCGTAGTTCATAGTTTTAATCACTTACTAATATAATTCTCCTTTAAAAGTCAAGTAGCAATATACTTTTTAAACCAAGTGTCTTACTCTTTTTAAAAACAAGTAACCTATACCTTTAAATCAAGTTACTTCTCCTTTCCCAAAATTAAGTTGTTTATAAGTCAAGTTATCATTTTAAATCCAATGATAAACCCATTCTTATTTTCGAAATCAAGATAACTTTATTCTTTAAAAGACCACACACCCATTACTCATGAGTGAGATTTTACAACTTTTTAACATAATTCTAGTCCTTAATGTTTCATAACAAGTCACTTAACTTTGGAATCAAGTCAAGGACACAAAAGGAAAATCAACTTCCTTTAAACACACGTGCGTCTACCGCACTAAATATATTTCACAAATATCATGCTAGAAAGGATAGAAAGAGGTTCACATACCTCGCGACGATTATCGACAATTAGAAAAACGCTCCAAAGTACTCTAACCTTGCTCGCCTTTTCCACCCTTCAAGTAGAATACGCTACTCGTAGTACTTCAACCTATAAAGGCCACAAAACGTCTATCAACCTCTAGATCTCTTCGTAGAATAATTCTAGATACAAGATTCCTTATTCTACGGAAAATTCGCAAGCCTCCCCGTAACCACATCAAACTCCTCCTCTACCAAGGCCCGCTACCAAGCCAACAACTCCTAGGGGGGTTACACGTCTAACTGGACGTGTACAACACTGCCCCACAATAATACTACAAGTCTACTGTAAATACAGTGCAATATAAATACAGTTCAATTCTTATCCATATTCATTCTACATATATTATACTCAACTATACATTACTACAACATGTAATATCCAATTACAATAGGGGGACAAAGATCATTACCTCGATAAGCCCAAAATTATCCAAGTTTTATAAGTCGATCTTGAGCAACGTTTAGCTCCACTTCCTTACGCTTCAACCCGCTCCAAGCAACCCTTAGAAGTTTCTAAACAACTTCTCTTAACACTTCATCTAAGCTATGAAGATTTTTCTAGGGCTTCGTTTTTGCGACTAAAGGAATAAAGTAGTATTTCCGGGCTCTTAATATTTGAAATAACTTTGGAAAACTACTAGGAATACTAGGCTAAGGTATTTGGGACTATACCAACACTTGAAGAATTTTTCCTACACAAAGGGGGGGAGTAGGACGAGAACCTCAACAAAGGGGGAGTATTTTGTGACTTAGAATCTCAAAGTGTGGATGAAATAAGTCTTGAAACAATGGGGTATTTATAGGAAAATCAATGGACAAGATCTAGGCAAGTGTGTGGTGAGGATGGGGTACATGTGTGTGGGTAGTTGGCCAACCATTTGGCTACCACAAAAATGGGACAAGTGGCCACCACAAAAATGGGCCACTTGTCCACCTAAAAAAATGTCCCACTGCCTTCTCCATTCGGCCAACATGGCCACAGGGTGACACGTGTCGCCCCTACTCGGCCCAAAATATTTCATCTTCCGAAAATATCCGCAATGTCAAAAATCCGAAAATAAAGTGGGCCCCACAAACCGTAAATTCCTCCCGTGGGCCCCACGTGACCAATTCCGGAAATAAAATTCCATAATTCTCAAATATTCCAAAAAGTCCGAATACCAAAACTGGGAATCCAATTCCCTTTAACGAACATTTTTCCTTCACAAAATCCGGAAACTTTTCCGTCGAAAAATCACATCTTTCTTCCTTTCCAATTTTAATGTCGTATTCTCGTACGTACGTCCTCGTAAACATACTCTGGAACTACGGGGTGTAACACAGACGCGTGTTGCCTAGAATGATTTTAGATTACCAGGAGTTGGTAAAGACTAACTAGATACCGGGAAGGTATGGAACGGTTAATGAATTCTCGCCAAGGTCTTATGTTTTATTTTGGGATAATTGGGAAAAGATGAAGTATTCGATAGAGGCGGTGAACCCTTAAGAAGTCATGTTAAGAACTTAATGGAATACCATGTTAATATATTAAGCTACGTGATAGGCTTAAGAGAATTGTACGGATGAGGTCCGTATAGAGTAATGGTTGTTGTGATCAAGACGACACGATTATGGTATTATGAGAAGTTTTTGTACCCGTTTACGGGGGGACTGATAAGGTAGGCTTGGAGCATGGAAATTGCGAGTCTAAGAATATTGATAACCGCCGAGACCTTAGGTATATATAAGGCCTTCTCGGGCAATAAGATTTTATTCAGACTAAGGGTAAGAGTTAAGTGCGACGGCGGGTCGGGGTGAGTACCTGTTACGGGTCGCCTCATAGTTTGAAATGGAGTGGGATCGGTTGGTAGTAGTTCCGCTACGTGATAGGGTCACGAGGGTGCAAGGCCCAAGTCTAGTTAATTGTTTTACGGGTTCGTGGACGCGTTCCACCGGAACCAGGTCGTGGGAGTCGGAAATGGCCTTAGGTTGTTTAAAAGAGTGACTCCAAAGATTAGAGGCCAGAATCGGTATGGAAGTTATGTATGTATGCTAGTATGAGTTGGAAGTACGGAAAGAGTACGACCAGTAAGAAAGATAACAACCAAGTGTAAAGGAATAGAGCCTGAATCCATAAGAACCTTTCGAGGTAACTACACCTGTGAGTGTTTGGGTGGTAGCTGAGCGGGTATATGAGATTTGTCCGGTGATGATACAGTCGTCAGACCCTAGTAGAGATGATTATGACGGACTTTGAGGTCATTATGAGTATGGACTAGTTGGCTTCGTGAGTGCCAAGGTTGACATCTTAGCATAAGTATTGTTATGTGGCCATGGGTGGCATATGTTGTATGAAGGGTGTAGTAAAAGGAGACTATGTCGCTATCTAATTAGATTGGAGTCCGAAAGAACATTCGGGGACGAATGTTTCTAAGGGGGGAAGAATGTTACACCCCGTAATTCAAGAACATGATTATAGAATTAAGATTGGAATGTCGAAAGGAAAGGATTTTTACATTTCCTTATACGGAAAATTTTCGAGTTTAATGTGATGACAAGAATTAATTCTAGTAATGGAATTATTTTTCATTAGAATTATGGACTTAGTGGATTTATTAAGTCTTGGTATACTATGTTACATGTCCATCGAAATGGGATGAAAAATAACTAAGTGTGGATGAAATATTTTGTGAAGAAATACTTGGCCAATAAGAGGTTAGCAAGTGCCCTCCCCACTTGTCTTGTGAAGACCCCACACACCTTTATATAGATAAGTCTTGAAGACTTAGAACAAAAGATATTCATCGATACAAACCCTCATCTCTCCAAAAACCTAGAGCAATTCGGAATCCCCATATCCAAAGATAAGATCAAGATCAATGTATTTCCTTTCCAAGATTAAGCACCCTTAACCCCTAAATCTAGGTTGGGCCGAAAATAGAATGAAACCCTAGGGGTATTCCATCGACTCTTTGGAAGCGAAACGTGAAGAGAAGTTGATCCTAAGGTTGTAGGGGATACATATATGTGATTGGTACTTGAAGAAGTGGAGCGAAGCAGCTGCGGACGATAAAAGACCGGACTATTTTGGGGCGGTTTTGGGAAAAAAATGAGGTAAAAGTCCTTCTTCTTTTAAAGTAATTGGATATTACTTATTGTTATAATGTATGGATGAACTTTTGTTAAAAAGAATGAAGAATAAAAAGCGTTTGAGCCATTTTTTGGGACTAAAACCGATTTGGTGTAAATGGAATTCGTTGGTTATTGTCGTTGTTATCTTCACCTATTGCATGTTATAATGGATTAATATTGTTGTTAATAAGTTGTTATAACTTATGTAGATGTTTTGGAACTCGAATTGGAATAAAAAAGGATTAAGGAAAGAGTTATCGGATTTTAGTTATTTAGTAGAATCAGAAACGGTTGGATATTGTCGTGCAGTTTTTAGGGACTGCTTTAGACGTGTTGTATGCTGGAAAATCAGCCCCTATATTTCATGTTTAATGTAGTAGATTGCTAATGAAAACCCCGAAGGAATAAGGGTGTGGAAAGGCGTTGAAAGGCCTCACATTCCACCCTCGTTATGATAATTATGGACTGTTTTAGGGGCTGTTTTGGTATGGTTTTGGGGCAGAATTTTACACGTCCTATTAAGGCGTGTAATCCTCTTTGGTTAGCTGAATTGTTGGGCCTTAAATGTGGCGTGTTTGGTTATTGAATTCGGCCTTGAAAAAGGTGGCAAAGTATGTAGAAACAAAGGAAGTGATGTCCGATTTTCTGTAGAATTTAGTGACTTTGCACTTAGAATATTCTACGTTCGAAGCTAAAGGTTAATGGACGTATTATGGCCATTATAGGTTGAAGTACTAAGTATAGCGTATTCTACTTGAAGGATGGAATAGCTATCAAGGTTGAAGTACTTTGGAGCATTTTGCTATTTGTCGATAATCGTCGCGAGGTATGTGAACCTCTTCCTTCTTTTGACATGATTCTATGTATGGAATATACATGTAGTACTATTTCATGATTCCTTCTACTCTTAGAAGTTAAGAGGTATGTATGTTGATTTACTCTACGTAAAAGTTATGTCTAAGTTATCCTAAGTTCTTACCAAGTCTTATGGGGGATGTTGGTAAGAGTCGTTAGGAGGTATTTGGAGCCAAGTTGACTTGGCTAAGTTACGACACAAATGAGAATAAGAATCGAACAAGCCACTGCAGCGTTAATAAAGGAAAATGTAATGACAATCAATTAAGTTAAAATGAGTAGAATTCTCCATCTGCATAGAAGCTAAGATAAGACAAAATTGTATTACATTTTCTAGATCATGGCTACTCGATTAAGATCGTTATAAATAAGTATAACTTATTCACAACGCACCAAAGTATATGTTACTTAATTTATAAGAATTTACGTATGAAGTTTTAAGACTATGAACCTCAAATTTTTAAAGGGTTAAGGGACTTTATTTTTCAAGTTATGGGACTTGATTCTTAAAGGAAGAAATGAATTGATTTAAAAGTATAGAATACTTGATTTGGAAAGAATTGATTTCTTGCCATTTTAAAGATAAGAGACTTGATTTCTAAAAGTTAAAGAAGCTTGATTTCAAAAGTTAAGAGACTTGAAGTGTTATACCCCGTATTTCCAGAGTATGTACGTAAGGACGTACGTACGAAAGTTTTAGCCTTAAGATAGGCAAGGATCGAAAATTTTGTTCACAACTACCGAAAAGAATCGTTTTTCGACAAAACGTTTTACAAAACGTGCGAATGGAAAATTACGGCTATGTCATTAATAATTTTTGCGGATTTTTCCGAGAGATGAAATATTTTGGACCAACGAGAGGGCGACACTTGTCACCCTCAAGGTGGACGGTTGTGGTGGCCGAAAGGTGCACGTTCTTGGCCATGTTTTGAGGCCTAAAACATGGGTCTTTGTTTGTGAGGGATTTGTGGAGTAGGGTTAGGGTGCACTTGGGCAAATCTTGACCCTCCACTTGCCCCCCACTTGGCTTGATCTTGGCCCTTGGTTGTCCTATAAATACCCCCCCTAACTTGAAGACTTCTTCATCCACAATAATTTCCAAGTCTTGAAATCCCCCTCCCCTCTTCTTGTTGCTCTCGCCCACGAGCCCCCTCCCTTTGAGGCCTTTGGCCGAGGGTACCCTTTCCTAGTGGTGCTAGCCGTAGCACACCCCCCCCCCCTTGCCTAGTTGTTCTCATAAATACACCACCCCCCTTGGTAGAAAAGTATTCTCCAAGTATTGTTACTATTCCAAAATACCTTGGCCCAAATACCTTCTAGTATCCCAAGGTTACACCTATACTAAAAGCCCAGAAATACTATTATACTTTCCTTCAGTCACAAAAACGAAACCCTAAGGAAAACCTTCATAGTCGGTTGAAGTGTTAAGTAGAAGTTGCGTAGAACTTCTAAGGGTTGTTTTGGAGCGGGTTGGAGCGCCCAGAGTAGGAGCTAAACGTTGCTCAGGATCGACATTTAAACTTGGATAATTTTGGGCTTATCGAGGTAAATATTTTGTCTCCCTATTGTAATTGAGTTGATATACTATTGAAGTATAAGAATTAAGTATAAGTTATATACCAGGAAGGTATATAAGAAGGGAATTGAACTGTACTTACATAGAATTTGTATTCTGATGAACTTGTGAAGTTTGTGGTAGGAAGTCTTGCCAATTTTCCGTAGAATCTTGTATCTAGATTTATTCTACCGAGTAGTCTAGACATTGATAGACTTGTATAACCTTTATAGGTTGAAGTACTGCGAGTAGCATATTCTACTCGAAGGGTGGAAAAGGCTAGCCGGACTACAGTACTTTGGAGCTATTTGCTAATAGTCGATAATCGTCGCGAGGTATGTGATTCTTCCTATCCTCTTGAGCATGATATTTTTAAAAGAATATATATATATATAGTACGGTAGACGTACGTGTGTTTTACGGCAATGTATTTTGACTTAAGCCTGAATAATAAGAATCTTGAAGTAATTCAAAAGAGTTAAGAAACCTTTTTGAAAACAAAGTAATACTTGGTTTTAAAAGCTTAAGAGTTATACTAGCTTTATGGGAAGTTAGGTATAACGGCTTAAGAGAGATAAAAAGAATGATTTATTGATTTTAGAAGTTAAGAGATTTGATCTTAAAAAATAAGAGACTTGACTTAATTGAACTGATATGAATTTTGTTAAAAAGTGTGAAACCTCATTCGTGAGTAATGAGTACTTGATTTTTAAAAAGGAATAATGTTTTACTGATTTCGGAAATCAGAATGAGTATCGAACGAACCACTGCAGCGTTAATAAAGGGAAATGTTTTGACTAATAAAGTATTATTAAAACCAGTAGAAACCTCCATCTGCATAGAAGCTAAGATGAGACAAAATGATAGTACATTTCCTAGATCATGGCTGCTTTAATAAGATTGTTATGAACAAGAATAACCTACTCACACATAAGGCATATGTTTCTCAAATTGTTTTAAAAGAGAATTACATTCTTAAGTGATTAAGACTATGAACTACGAAACCTTTCGAAAATGAGAAACTTGAGCATTTGAAATTAGGCAAACTTGAACGTTTGGAAAATAATGTTGTTACTTGATTTTTACAAAAGGAAGTGTTTTGGTTTACTTAAAAAGATAGTCACTCTATTTTTATACTACGGGTATTGCGTGACTTTTGTGAAAGAAACGGATCTTTTAAAAGAGTTATTGTATGAAGTACTTTGGGGATAAAAACCCGAACTTGCTAACATAAAGTAGAAAGTACCTTGTGTGAATAACTTGATTGTGTTGGTTTGTGATATCCTTGTAATACTTTCTTGTTGATTTGATAAGTAAACATGTTAGGATGCTACGTGTGTTAGTATTTTGTGATGTTTGTGTAAAGGGGTTTCCCTTGTTGTGCTTATGTTGTTTAACGATAAGTTGTTATGTTAGTATTATATCAATAACCTCTTGACATGATACCGGGGGTTAAGCTGCCCTCCGATACGGGGTAGACTCAGGCGGTCTGGGACCATGATTCGAGAAAACCTCATGCGGGTCCAGGGGATCTATGCGGAGCTACGAGAGTTCCAGGTTAGTGTGCGGGGTTATACCTCATGCGGTCTATGTGGCCATGCGTACTGCGAGTCCAGGACGATGCCGGGGAGTAGCTACCCTCGATGCGAGGAATACCTCATGCGGGCCTATGTGAGTGGCCTATGCGGAGCTGCGGGAAGTTCGGGACTAGGCGCGACATTAGATCTGCGGCGAGTGGCGGCCGATCATGTGGCGATGCAGACAGATTTCATGATACGATTTATGACCTTGTTGATGCGTGGGTTTTAGTAGTCGGCTATGCCTTCGTACTTACCCCGTACGGTTTTATTATGACACAGGTGGGACCTGGTGTTCATGTGTATTCCTTAGTGTGTTTATATCATGGACTGCCGGCAGTGAGGAAGGTATTCCACGGGCATGATTGATGTTGTGGGCGTGAGACCCATAGTTATATTTGAGTGATGACTTTGAGGGCGTGAGTCCCTGACTTGACATGACTACTTATTTATTGTGAACTGTAGTTTGGTTATCATACATGTCTCCTGCTTTATATATAGACTACTATGATTTCATTCTGATATTTTGATTTCATACTTGGTACATGTTATCTTGACCTCTCCCGAAGTGCGTTCATGCCGCAGGTAGAGGTACACCAGTCGTCGATCCTCGCTCTTAGGATCACAGTTCCGCGTTTTGGGAAGCTCCGTTTCTCCGGAGGCTTATCAGTGGTATAGTCCCCTGTCGTTGTAGGTATTTACATTCAGGGGTATGGCGAGGCCCTGTCCCGCCATTGTTGTTATCATTCTTAGAGGTCTGTAGAACTGTTGTGGGCAGAGTTTGTAATAGGTATGTAACTGTTCGGATTCAAGTTATATATATATGCCGTAAGGCAAGTTTTCTCAGATAAACTGTTTTACACTTCATATTATTTCATGTCATGTTTTATATTCCGCTGATTACTCTGATGTATGTCTACTTGGGTGCCCGGGGTAAGGCACCAGTCACGGGCCCGGGTTCGGGTCGTGACAAAAGTGGTATCAGAGCAGTTAATCCTCGGAAAGTGTCTGAACCGTATCTAGTAGAGTCTTGATTATCGGTGTGTTGTGCACTACATCAATAATCGTGAGGCTATAGGATATTTAGGATTGGTTTCCATTCTTCTCACTCCGAGATCGTGCTTAGAGGCGTGTTATAAGTTGGACCTCTAACGTATTTCTTTCCCTACCGTTATGCCTCGCGTAGCAACCGGGCGAGAAGGGCAAAGCGGCGAGGCTGCAGTGGAAAGCAGAGGGTTGCTATGGCACAGGCCCAATCATCACCTGGGGTGGTGCTTCATTCGGGGAGTTCTGCGACGACGCCAGTCCCAGCAGAGTCTAGCAGCGGCGATTCCCTCTGCGGCCATAATATGTGAACCTTGGTTCCACGACGATGGCGAAAGTATAGGCGCAAGAGACGACCTTGTTACTAACTAAGGATGTAGCTACCGAGTATATGATGTACCGTTTTATCACGGGTCACGATGACTATCTAAGAGGTTGTGAAAGAATAGCTCTTGGCGAGCATGAGCATGGCACGTATGCGGGCTTATGCGCGAGAAAGCGTAGAGATCGACGGAATAACCAAGATCGGCGAAGAGGCGGTCGGCGGTCCTTTGGTAACTTTCGAGGCAAACCGCCTCGGCGAATTAGATATGCGCCTCGCCCGATCGAGAATGGTCCTCGCGGTTCGGGGCGTTCGGTATCACGAGGAGTTGGTCATAGCTCGGGGCTTCGATTCACGATACACGTCGGTTCCGGCCGGATTGATGGTTCGGAGAGGAAGGGGTGTTAGCTGAGAGGCCACCCCACCGGTGTGGCGTTGTGGTAGATGTCATGGTGGGAGTGTCGTGCTTCCGGCGACTTGTTATGCTTGCGGCAGCGGGGCCATTTGCGAGAAATTGTCAGGCCGGAGGTGGCGCGGATGTAGAGACTCGACGCCGGGATCGGTGGCTAATTCATCATCTTCCTAATGCACCCAATTGGCACGATTGATTAGAGCGACAAAGGAAGTGAAGCGGTAGAATCTGGTATATCCTTAACCCTCTAGAGATTAGTATGTGTGATAAGATGAGTATATCTTAAGTGTTATGTTCTGATAGCAGTGTGTTAATTGTGATTAGAAATCATGGTTAGTTAAAAGGGTAAGATTGGGGATAAGGAAAGTGTGAGCCTTAGAGTTTTATGCGTGGAGACCTTAGAGGCAAGGCTATCTTGAGTAAAAGATTACATTTATGTTTGACCCTTATCGGAGTGCATAGTACACGTGAGATATGTCTGTGTGATAAGTCCCGGGTGGTATGAAATGAAAGAGGGTAGTTGAGCTAAGAAGACCACTAGGTTTTCGTGACTTGATTAGTGAGATTGTTCCGGATCGGGGAACAAGAGTTTTTGCGCGATAGCGGTTCGGGTTGAGGACCGATCGCGGGTCAACCCGCGACCTATTTTGTGGTGGGGTCAGTTCGGGGTGGTCCCGCCAGGTGGTAGGGTCACGAGGGTGTTAGGCCCAAGTTTAGTTAATCATCGTATGAGTTCGTGGATGCGTTCGACCAGTAGTCGGGCCGATGAGGTCAGCCCGTCTTATCTTTCAGTCAGGACCGTGTACTCGGCAGCGGGTTATGCGAGATGATTATATCAGGAAGGTTGTAAGGCTGCACGAGGTGCCTGCTTTCACCTTAGGACAGGCAGTGGAGCCCAAGTTACGGCTGTTTCTTTTTCTGGAAGTTTTACCAGGCAGGGTTAGGAACTCAGGTGAGTCTCTGTATCGCATTCGCTCTCGGGCCAGTATTTGGATCTCAGGGGTAACTGTGAGGATTGTTGTATCCTGTTGAGGAAGTGTTTTATAGCTACCGTTTCAGTATTCGAATGTCGCTTTATGACGCCTTGTAGGGGCGGAAGTGTAAGTTGCCGGTCGATTGGTTCGATGTTGGCAAGGTTCAGATAGTTGGTTCATACTTGTTCAGCAGGATGTGGATAGGGTGAAGCTTATCCAGAAGAGGTTATTGGCAGCTCAGAGTCAACAGAAGTTGTGCGGATAATCGGCGACGATGCTTGGAGTTCAGGTTGAAGGTGGGTCTTCTTTAGGGTACCACCCCGGAAAGGGGGTGACGAGTTTTGGAAAACAGAGGAAACTTAGCCCGAGTTACTTTGGGCCTTTCCAGATCATGTGAAGAATAGGCCAGGTTGCCTATATGTTAGCATTTGTCGTCCGATGTATGAAGCAGTACGTCCGGTCTTTCATGCTGTTATGTTCGGAAAAATATCGGAGATCCATCCAGAGTGTTCCCAGTTAATGATGACCAAGTTGGAGATAGTAACCCAGAGATTTTGGAAACAGAGGCAGTAACAGAAATGTGGTAAGTTACGAGAAAGAGTTCAAAGGTACGGGAAGGGTACGACGAGTAAAGGAAGAAGCGAGCATGTGTTAAGAACATAGGGGTGATCATTTCGTTTGTAAAATGAAGGTGCGAAGGGAGTATCTTTTAGCCCTTGGGTGGGAGTTTTAGTGATGTTAGAGGTAATTTCTCGTGGACTTGAATTAAGTATTTGTGTGTGTGTTATTTTATGGCCAGGGGTGGCGTGATCGTTTTCGTAAGTATAGTAGTGAAGACTATACTGGCGCATGTATGTTTTGAGACTTAGGAGGAACATTCGGGACGAATGTTTCTAAGGAGGGGAGAATGTTATACCCCATATTTCCAGAGTAAGTACGTAAGGACGTACGTACGAAAGTTTTAGCCTTAAGATAGGCAAGGATCGAAAATTTTGTTCACAACTACCGAAAAGAATCGTTTTTCGACAAAACGTTTTACAAAACGTGCGAAGGGAAAATTACGGCTATGTCATTAATAATTTTTGCGGATTTTTCCGAGAGATGAAATATTTTGGACAAACGAGAGGGCGACACTTGTCACCCTCAAGGTGGACGGTTGTGGTGGCCGAAAGGTGCACGTTCTTGGCCATGTTTTGAGGACTAAAACATGGGTGTTTGTTTGTGAGGGATTTCTGGAGTAGGGTTAGGGTGCACTTGGGCAAATCTTGACCCTCCACTTGCCCCCCACTTGGCTTGATCTTGGCCCTTGGTTGTCCTATAAATACCCCCCCTAACTTGAAGACTTCTTCATCCACAATAATTTCCAAGTCTTGAAATCCCCCTCCCCTCTTCTTGTTGCTCTCGTCCATGAGCCCCCCTCCCCCTTTGAGAGGCCTTTGGCCGAGGGGTACCCCCCCTTCCTAGTGGTGCTATCCGTAGCACACCCCCCCCCCTTGCCTAGTTGTTCTAATAAATACACCCCCCCCCCCTTGGTAGAAAAGTATTCTCCAAGTATTGTTACTATTCCAAAATACCTTGGCCCAAATACCTTGTAGTATCCCAAGGTTACACCTATACTAAAAGCCCAGAAATACTATTATACTTTCCTTCAGTCACAAAAACGAAACCCTAAGGAAAACCTTCATAGTCGATTGAAGTGTTAAGTAGAAGTTGCGTAGAACTTCTAAGGGTTTTTTTGGAGCGGGTTGGAGCGCCCAGAGTAGGAGCTAAACGTTGCTCAGGATCGACATTTAAACTTGGATAATTTTGGGCTTATCGAGGTAAATATCTTGTCTCCCTATTGTAATTGAGTTGATATACTATTGAAGTATAAGAATTAAGTATAAGTTATATACCAGGAAGGTATATAAGAAGGGAATGTTGTACTTACATAGAATTTGTATTCTGATGAACTTGTGAAGTTTGTGGCAGGAAGTCTTTGCTTGATTTTCCGTAGAATCTTGTATCTAGATTTATTCTACCGAGTAGTCTAGACATTGATAGACTTGTATAACCTTTATAGGTTGAAGTACTGCGAGTAGAATATTCTACTCGAAGGGTGGAAAAGGCTAGCCGGACTACAGTACTTTGGAGCTATTTGCTACTAGTCGATAATCGTCACGAGGTATGTGATTCTTCCTATTCTCTTGAGCATGATATTTTTAAAAGAATATATATATATAGTACGGTAGACGTACGTGTGTTTTACGGCAATGTCTTTTGACTTAAGCCTGAATAATAAGAATCTTGAAGTAATTCAAAAGAGTTAAGAAACCTTTTTGAAAACAAAGTAATACTTGGTTTTAAAAGCTTAAGAGTTATACTAGCTTTATGGGAAGTTAGGTATAACGGCTTAAGAGAGATAAAAAGAATGATTTATTGATTTTAGAAGTTAAGAGACTTGATCTTAAAAAATAAGAGACTTGACTTAATTGAACTGATATGAATTTTGTTAAAAAGTGTGAAACCTCATTCGTGAGTAATGAGTACTTGATTTTTAAAAAGGAATATTGTTTCTTGATTTGAAATCGAATGAGTATCGAACGAACCAACTGCGGCGTTAATAAAGGGAAATGTTTTGACTAATAAAGTATTATTAAAACCGATGAAACCTCCATCTGCGTAGAAGTTAAGATGAGACAAAATGATAGTACATTTCTAGATCATGGTCGCTTTAATAAGATTGTTATGAACAAGAATAACCTACTCACACATAAGGCATATGTTTCTCAAATTGTTTTAAAAGAGAATTACATTCTTAAGTGATTAAGACTATGAACTACGAAACCTTTCGAAAATGAGAAACTTGAGCATTTGAAATTAGGCAAACTTGAACGTTTGGAAAATAATGTTGTTACTTGATTTTTACAAAAGGAAGTGTTTTGGTTTACTTAAAAAGATAGTCACTCTATTTTTATACTACGGGTATTGCGTGACTTTTGTGAAAGAAACGGATCTTTTAAAAGAGTTATTGTATGAAGTACTTTGGGGATAAAAACCCGAACTTGCTAACATAAAGTAGAAAGTACCTTGTGTGAATAACTTGATTGTGTTGGTTTGTGATATCCTTGTAATACTTTCTTGTTGATTTGATAAGTAAACATGTTAGGATGCTACGTGTGTTAGTATTTTGTGATGTTTGTGTAAAGGGGTTTCCCTTGTTGTGCTTATGTTGTTTAACGATAAGCTGTTATGTTAGTATTATATCAATAACCTCTTGACATGATACCGGGGTTAATTGCCCTCCGTCTGAGGGTAGACTCGGTGATGCAGGACCATGATTCGAGAAAACCTCATGCGGGTCGGGGATCTATGCGAGCTACGAGTTCGAGGTTAGTGTGCGGGGTTATACCTCACGCGATGCATGTGGCGTGCGTCGCTGCGAGTCGGGGCGATGCTTGGGAGTAGCTACCCTCGATGCGAGAATACCTCACGCGGGCTATGTGAGTGGCTATGCGGAGTCTGCGGGAAGTTCTAGGACTAGACGCGCGCATTAGATCTGCGAGCGAGTGGCGGCTTCGATCATGTGGGGGTCTAGACAGATTTCATGATACGATTTATGACCTTGTTAGTGCGTGGGTTTTAGTAGTCGGCTATGCCTTCGCACTTACCGTGCGGTTTTATTATGACACAGGTGGGACACGGTGTTCATGTGTATTCCTTAGTGTGTTTATATCATGGATCTGGCGATGAGGAAGGTATTCCAGGCATGATTGATGTTGTGGGCGTGAGACTCATAGTTATATTTGAGTGATGACTTTGAGGCGTGAGTCCACGACTTGACATATTTGCTTATTTATTGTGAGCGTAGTTTGGTTATCATACATGTCTCTGCTTTATATATAGACTACTATGATTTCATTTACGTGATTTTCGCCACATACTTGGTACTGCCAGATCGACCTTCGGGCCGCGTCACGCAGCGGTAGAGGTACACGATCGTCGATCCTCGCTCTTAGGATCACGATTCAGCGTTGGGGAAGCTCCGCTTTCTCCGAGGCTTATCGGTGGTATAGTCCCTGTCGTTGTAGGTATTTACATTCGTGGTATGGGCCCTGTCCCGCCATTGTTGTTATCATTCTTAGAGTGCAGAGAACCGCCATGGGCGAGTTTGTAATAGGGATGTAACTGTTCGGATTCAAGTTATATATATATGTCGTAAGGCAAGTTTTCTCAGATAAACTGTTTTACACTTCATATTATTTCATGTCATGTTTTATATTCCGTTGATTACTCTGATGTATGTCTACTTGGGTGCCCGGGGTAAGGCACCAGTCACGGGCCCGGGTTCGGGTCGTGACATGAAGTATTTTGAAAGCTATGTGATTTGATTTGAAAGTATAAGTCTCTTGGTTATAAAAGGAATGAATTTGTCTAAGACATAAAGAGTTATAATGGCTTTATGGGAAGTTGGTTATAACAACTTTATGGAAGACTAAAAGAATGGTTTTCTTCAGTAATGTAAGTAAAGAAATGATTTGAAATAAAGAAGGGCAAATTGTTTTAAAGGTACCAATTTCTTAAGGTTTTTAAGAAAGAAGTCACTTGATTTAGAAGACTATAAATGTATTTCTAAAAGGTATTGTGACTTGTCTTGAAAAGTAGATATGACTTGATACTACGGTTATTAGTATCTTGGAAGTTTTATTTGAAAAAGAGACATTTTAAAGGAGTAGAAGTACGTAGTACATTGGGTTAAATTCCCGGATTTTATAATGACATTATCGCGTCCCAGAAATGGGCCAGGCAGTATACCTTTATGGGCAGACTATATGACATTATCGCGTCCCAGAAATGGGCCGGGCAGTATACCTTTATGGGCAGACTATATGACATTATCGCGTCCCAGAAATGGGCCGGGCAGTATACCTCTATGGGCAGACTATATGACATTATCGCGTCCCAGAAATGGACCGGCAAAGATACCTTTATGGGCGACTATATGACATTATCGCCCCGAAATGGGCCGGCAAGATACCTCTACGGGAACTATATGACATTATCGCGTCCCAGAAATGGGCCGGGCAGTATACCTCTATGGGCAGACTTATGTGACTTTATCGCGTCCCAGATTGTGCCGGGCAGTATGGGCGTCCCTCCATAAAGGGTCGGATTATGTTATGAAAGGTAAGTAAGTTATATGGTAATGAACTTGACGGTTTTTCCTAAGCATGTACGTAAGAATGTGACTATAACTCTTATGTAAAAATGGGAAAAGATAATAAGGTACGATTAAGTTCACGAGATGGTAATGACACGGTAGTATCTGGTATTTACCTTTTTTTTATACTTGCCCCTGTCATTCTTTTGTACAGTTATGATTTGTTTACTGTACCATATTTTCCGTTCCATATTTGGTACATGTTGTAATCGACTTCTTCGGGCCGCGCTCATGTCCGCAGTTTAGGTATTACGATTGTGGATCCGCGAGCTTAGGATCCTGGTTCAGCATTTGAGATGGCTCCAATATTCCGGAGCTTGTCATCATGGTTATGTATATTCAGGGGTACGGCGGGGCCTTGTCCCGTCATAGCATTTGTCCAAATCTTAGAGGTCTGTATTCACCTGTGGGCTGGACTGGCTAGAGTTGTTTTTACATTGTTAAACAGTGTAGACCCTTTCGGGTAATTTTTATGTTATGACAGCCTTATCGGCTTGGCCTTAGTTTTTTAAAAAAAATGTTATTTATCTTCCGCAGTTTATTATGTTGTATGAGTATAAGGGTGCCCAGGTAGGGCACCAGTCGCGGCCCGGGGTCGGGTCGTGACATTTGGATAGTGCCTTAGTTTCAAAACCTAAAGGTTGTTATAACGACTTTAGGGGAGTCAAAAGAGTGATTTACTTAATTGATTTAAAAGAGGAGAAATGACATGATTTAAGAGAAGTGACTTGTTTTAAAGGTGTGAGTTACTTGGGATTTAAAAGTGTAAGCTACTTGATTTCTAAAGTTAAGAGACTTGAAGTATTTTGAAAGTAGAAGAAACTTGATTTCTAAAGATTAAGAGACTTGAAGTATTTTGAAAGTTAAGAAACCTGATTTGAAAGTATGTGATACTTGGTTTTAAAAGTATAAGTCTCTTGGTTATAAAAAGAATGAATTTGTCTAAAAACCATAAAGGGTTATAACGGCTTTATGAGAAGTTGGTTATAACGGCTTTATGAAAGGTTAAGAAAGTTGTCTATTTTGATTGATAGGTACGAGTTGCCTAGGTTGTGAAATTAGAAGTTACTTCATTTCAAGTCTTGAAATGAATTTCTAAATATGTAGTAACTTAGTTTGAAAAATAGACATGCCTTGATACTACGAGTGTTAGTATCTTGGGGTTTTATATAAAAATGAGTCCTTTGAAAGGAATGGAAGTACGTAGTACTTAGGGTTAAAATCCCGGATTTTTATATAAAACGTAAGTGCCTTGAGTTTATAAAATGAATGTCTAAAGATTTTATGAACTTGCCTATGTGTGTTGGTGATAGCCTTTGAGTACAAGTATTATATTTTTACGCTGCCGCGACTCTCGGTTGGAGGGTCGGCTGTGTTGTTGTAAGTTTACTTGGACGTACCGACGGTGATGTGGGATTCCACGGGTATGCTTCCATTATGATTGATCCTTGGACATGCTTACACGATGTGGGATTCCAGGGCATTTGACCAGGAGGCGGGTTAGATTCCCGGATTTGTTTGTATTACCCCATGGTCATGCTTATACGATGTGGGATTCTTGGGCATGCGACCACGTGGGATATTGTTATTCTATGGATTAGCCCTCCATGAGATTTAGTGACGCAGGATGGTCTGGTAGAGATCTTTCGTACTTTCCCCGGTCAGTGGTTGTCGTAGGATGGACTGGTAGATAGCTTTCGTACTTGCCCCCGTCAGTTCTATTACACAGTTTGGTACGATATGCTCCGGTAGATAGCTTTCGCACTTGCCCCGGTCATATCTCGTGACGACAGGCTGGATCTGGTAGTTAGCTTTCGTACTTGCCCCGGTTAGTTGTTGACGCAGGCTGGATCTGGTAGTTGGCTTTCGTACTTGCCGGCCAGTTTTATGACGCAGCCGGATCCGTGGTTCGCTTCCTACTGCCCGCATGCGCTTTTAGGACACAGGTGGGACTTGGTGTTCATGTATGCTTATTGGTGTTATATTATATCATGGACTGCCGACAGTGATGAAGGATTCCACGGGCATGGTTGATATTATGGGCGTGAGACCCATAGTTATATTTGAGTAGTGACTTTGAGGGCATGCGTCCCTGACTTGATATGACTGCTTATGTATTGTGTACTGTAGTTTGGCTATCATACATGTCTCCTGTTTTATATAGACTGTTATGATTTCATTACAGTATTTTCAGCTTCACATACTTGGTACATTTTTAAGATCGACCTCTTCGTGGCCGCGTTCACGCCGCAGTTTAGGTGCATGATTTGGTGATCTGCGCAGTGTAGGACCCTGCTCAGAGTTTTTGGATAGCTCCATTTGTTCAGGAGTTTATCATTTTGGTATAGTTCCTTCAGTACAAACTTTTGTACAGTTATGGGTACGGCGGGGCCTTGTCCCGTCATATGTCAGTAAAACTCTTAGAGGTCTGTATTCATATGTGGGATTGGACTCGTGTACAGTGTAGTGTCTGTTGTTTATGTATATTATAAGGCAGCCTTTTCGGCTTTGCCCTTGCATGTTCATTAGTTTTAAAGAAAAAAAATGAGGTGTTTTTTAGTTCCGCAGTTTACATGTGTCAGTTAGGTAGAAGGGTGCCCAGGTAGGGCACCAGTCACGGGCCCGGGGTTCGGGGCGTGACACTTCTCCACCTGTACCAGCCTCAATTTGAACACCGGAAGACTGGCCCCCATGAATACCTGAAACCCCTCTAATACCGCTACCTTGCAGACCTGTATCAGCCTCGGTTTGTGCCCCGATTGACTAACCCCCATGAAAAACTGACACTTCTCCACCTGTACCAGCCTCGGGTTGAACCCCTGAAGGCTTGCCCCCATGTGTATCTGACACCTCTCCCTTACATCCGTTTGAGGTGAGTTATGAGATATCACATTTATCAACCCCGGTTCGTGGCCCCGAGGGTCGATCTATCACTTAAGTCGCATGTGTCTCCTTATCAGTGACCTGCTGCCTGTTAGGTGGATGAGAGGAAGGGGGAGTGGCGATATAAGAGTGGACCGTCGATCCTCCCGTATTGTTCCTCGCATCACCATTGTCAATGGCAGGGCCTTTACCGTCAACCCTTCTTTTAGTGAACGCCGAATATGCCTCACAATCAGTATCTGAGTGTCCCACCCTTCTACATATCGTGTAGAAGTTGGGGAACTTTTCATAAAAGATTTTCTGCACAATGGGCTCTTCCATGCCAATATCGAGCCTTAATTCATGGATAGGGTCTTTGGAGATGTCAACTTCGACTAAAGCACGGGCATAAGAAATTTGGTTTCTCTTACGGGTAAGAAGATTAGTGGCAACAGGCTTCCCAGCCCGTGAAAGAATTCTGCTTAAAGCTGAAGGATTCTAAATTTCAAGAGGGAGAGATGGCAATGTCACCCAAAGTGGGACAACACTTATTTCCTGATTGTCGAATGTGAAGCGTTTAGGTATATCCTTAAGTAAGAGTGCAGTGTCGTATACGAAATGTGGTCCTTTACTAATAACCTTAACCTTGTCTTTTGCAGTATCAAATCTGAAAATAATCCATCCGCATCGTGACGCTGTACTTGAATTTCAAAATCGGCATAATTTTTGTAAGGCAGGGCCTTCTGGGTATTTACCAGAAAAATAACCTACCAAAAGGTGACCCCAAGTGGATTGAATGTCGTCAAAATCATCATCATCAAAAACTATGGGGCCATCACAATGCGGTTCATCCACAAAATGGACTTTAGAACCGTTATTGGCGTCCCTGTTACCCTTAACCATTTTCTCCCAAACAGCCTTAGGGTCAGGGATGGTGGTAGTCTTATTCGGATTAACCTCATCATTAATAGTCACAATATCATGGACAGGTGACACTTCAAGTGGAACCACAGAAACTGAGTCGTTCCCCTTGTCAGAGGAGAAATAGTCCTCCGTCCCAAGGGTACGAGAGACCACTAAAGAAGAGGAGGAAGGGTCTAAAACTCCCTGAATAATGGCAGAAGTGAAAGAAAGGTTTGAAACGCCCTGAATATTACCAGGCCTTAGAGATATGTTCAAAGAGTTCTCTGTCTGAAGGGGAGTTCCCAAGATTGATGGGGAGTTGGGACCAGCTAGCGTTGGCTCCCCGCTGGGGGAGTACTCAATGGACGCCTGACCCATAAGGATGGGCAGGGGAGAGTAAATTGTTCGCTTCATTTTAGCCAGGATTCGAGTTACAAACAGAAAAAAAAATACAATTACACACTACCAGACAGGCCTGGATTGAATTTAAGCAAACTGAAAATTAAATACCATACATGCCTGAATTTGAATGGTACAAGGCTAGTATTAATAATACAACTAAGTAGCGCATTCAAACTCAGTAAAAAATCATACAAGGTTTGCAAGGTCCTAGTATTTGCCTATCGATAACCTAGATTTGCCTAGCAATAATTAATGATAGTAAAAAACTGGAATTAAAGTGCAGAACTGAATTTAACAAGCAAGAGGTAGGAGTTACCTCTCGTTGCGTGCCCCGTTGGTTCGAACGGGTAACCCCGTGAACACTTCTATAGGCTTGTGTTTCCGCAGCCTAAGTTCAATGGATCAACCTCGATCTTGTCCCGTGCCTCGTGAGATCTGTTGCAGCGTGCCTCCGTAGAGCTTACAAATGGGGGAAGGGGGGAGTCAGACAGGCCTGGCTTGTATACACGACAAGTTACTAATAACAAGTCCTATAGAAACAAATTAAATAAAGGGCTACGGTGATACAAAGCCAAGCCTTCTAAAAGCCTCATCTTGGAACATGAGCAGCAACCGTCTATATCTGCAACTGAGAGAAGAACACCAGCAGTATCCAAACTAATATAATATAATTAATATATATAATATAGATAAATATACTAGGGGAACAAGGAAATAAAAATACTATATATTAAGCTATATATATATCCTATATATTATATATTAGAGAATATATATATATATATATATATATATATATATATATATATATATAGTAAGAGAAAATGAAAACACAAATGGCTAGGAAAGGAAAGAAAGCAAATCGGACAAAGAGTAATAATACGCTGACACAAGGAAAGTCAGGAAATCAAAACGCTTCAGAAAAAGTGACAGCTATCATAGCAGGTGCAGACATGCAACTTACCTCGGCCAGAGCAAAACGTGTACGAAACGCAAGAAGTTGAAAATAAACGGAAAAACACAAAAGAGAAAGAGAGAGAAATAAAGTAGAAGATCAAACGACAAACAGCATTAAGGGCTCGTTTGGTACGCTACATCGATCGAATTGTATTATCGATGGACTATATTGTCTCGAGTGGATCGTCATGTCGATACAATGTTTGGTGATACAATGGACTGTATTATTTATCAATTGTCTTGTGTTTGGTGTATACATTGTACTGGACTGTTTTTAAATTAGTATACTACACCACTAGAACTAAACCCAAATTGGTGGTCTCTTTTTACAAGAAATTGAAGAAGACCCACTTGTGAAAATGGTTGAAAAACTCAATTTAACTAATAAATCTAAATTGATGATTTTGCACGTAAGAAATTGAAGACCCACTTCAAGAAATGAAGGAAAAACTCGATTTTCTTAATGAATCTATAAATTGATGTAGAATGTAGGGTTAAAGTAGTGTACTACACCACTGAAATTGGTGATTTTGCAGATAAAGAATAAAATTAGAAAAATCCCAAATGAAAACAATAATGGAAGTACTAAGTAAAGAGAACATACCATGAAATGATGCTTTCTGGAGAAGAATGGGAAATGATCTTTAGAGAGAGGAATAGGAAAGGTCTCTGGAGAAGAATGAGATCCCTGGAGAAAATGGAAAAGAGCCTCTGAGAAGAAGTGGAAAAGGGTGCGTTTTTAATCCTGTCCAGGTGAGACCCGCGTATTGAGTGGGTCTCAAAAGGCAAGCTCAACTGTACTATTTTTTAATTTTTGTACAGTCCAGTCCAGGACTTTTTGGCAACCAAACACTGTACTAATTTTTTTATCAAGTCCAGTACACTCTAATACAGTGTACCAAACGTGACCTAAGAACATATGAAGAACACTCTGAGGAACAGACAAACATGAACAACACATAGCATTCAAAACGCATAATAATAAGAATGTTATTAACACAAACACACTAAAAACCTATTATGTTAATGACGAGAAGGAAACAAAACATAAAGACAGGGTAGGCATGCAAATAGTCTAATAAGTAGAGTTAACGATTACAGATTAATAGATTGATAGCGTAAAACATTCAAGAACATGCATGCCGAACGAAACAAGTAAAAAGGGTCAATTAACAAGACCTACAAGATTAAATCTAACAAAAAGCAAAACGGGGCATAAACATGAACATAGACGAACAATAATAGCAGTAAACGAACTACTAACACTCAGGTTTAGAAGGGAATCTACTACTAAACAGCGAACACAAAAAGGTAAAGGAAAGAACTGAAAGAAGAACGAAAACCAACAGAGGAACGAAAGGACCTGATAATGAGCTTATAAGCCGCAAGAACCATCAACGAAGAGCTCCTAAGAAGAAACCGAGAGCTTCCAAGAAGACGTCAATCAAAAAATGTCCTCAATCACTGTTGTGATATTTCTAAGTGCTTACGCAAGTGTACGTATCGTTCAAGTAATAAAGATCTGGGATCGAGTTTATCATCAACAGAGATTAGTTTATTAAGTACCGATTATCTATCCTATGGTATCTATTTGGTTGACGTTCTTTAGTTTGAGAATTATACTAAGAATTATGACTAAGTTCAGAAAATAAACTAAAGATTATAATACTTTGGGTTTATAACAGATATGGAGGAAACAGAGCTTCCAACCTCCTCAATTATCCACTCTTTCACGTGTTAATGCAATGCTAATGACTCTTCAGGATCAATAGTTCACTGTTCAGGACCATGAAAACCTCCAAGTGGGTATGAGATTTCCCACAAAAGAGATGGCTAAGCGGTGCATACAAGAATACCACCTAAACAAGTCCCCAACCTTCGTGGTAGATTACTGTGATACAACTAGATGGGCTGTTCGTTGTTCCAACAAAAACTGCAAGTGGAGGTGTAGAATTTTTCTTAGCAATAAATCAAAGGTTTGGAAAATTAAAAAACTTGACGGGCCCCATACATGTGCATCAATAATGGTTTCACAAGATCATCGACAACTCTCGTCAATATTCATTTGTGAAAGCATCATCCACATGGTGAGGCAGGATCCGACAATCTCAGTCTCAGTGTTGATCGCACATATAAGACATATTGGCATCATGTCTTCTGCATTCGTCATATTTCACAAAATTTCATGAGGACATTCAAGAATATAGACATGAAGAAGACCGTAATCAATATGGGTTAGTCTTCTATATACACACATTTCACACTTTTTTTTATCCCTAACCTTACGAGGATTAACTTTTGCTACTTCAGGATACGCCATGACTAAACCGGCCTTTGCTTATCGGAGCGAACTTGACAATGAAGATGCAGTGAAGTGGGTCGACAATATTCCTAAGGAACAATGGCTTCAGGCACATGATGAAGGGAGACGTTGGGGGCACATGACGACTAACCTTGCTGAGTGCATCAACAACGTATTAAAGGGGACACACAATCTTCCTATCAGTTCCTTGGTGCAGGCAACCTACTACAGGTTTATCGAAAAATTTGTCGAGAGAGGGAGGTAGGCACAAGCAATGATAACATCTGGTATGATCTACTCCGACAAAGTAATGGAATACCTTGATAAAGAACGAGCAATATCGAACTCCCATGAAGTCCACATTCACAACCGAGCACAAACTGTTTTCAGAGTCAAAGAGTTGGTTCGCCCACCAAGCGGCCGACCACCTAAAACATTCACGGTAGACCTCGAAAGGCGAAGGTGTGATTGTGGCAAATTTCAAGCATTACACTATCCGTTTTCACATGCCATCGCTGCTTGTTCATTTATCCACCATGACTACATGATTTATGTGCCTTTCGAGTAGACATTACAGTATGTTTTCAACACTTACTTGGAAGAGTTCCCAGCAGTGCCTCATGATTCATACTGGCCAGAATACACTAGAACTGAATTGTGCCACAATCCAACGATGAGGAGAGATCCAAACGGTCGTCCCTAATCTACTCGGATCCGTACCGAAATGGATCAAAGAGAGAAGAGTAGGCACCGGAACAGATGTGGTTTGTGACGAAATGAGGGACATAGCCAGAGAAATTGCCCTAACTGTATCAATGTTTCTAGAGGAAACTAAATCATTGTAAATTTATTTAAGTGTGCAATTAACTATCTAATTATTGTAATCGATAATATTTATTTAAGTGTGCAATTTGTTCCCACTTTGTCTTTAATAATTATATCTTAAACTGAATAAATAAATAAATTTTGTGTCTAAATTATTTTGTTCAGTTAGACCATTAAATTAAGTAGCTGATTATCTTATTAAAATTTGGGTTGGTTATTTAATACAAAACATGAGTTATTTAAAGAAAAGAATTTAAAGTAGCTAATTATTTAATTAAAATTTTAGTTGACTATCTAATACAAAACATGAATTTATTTAATAAAAAATTAATTTAAAACAAAACATTTTTTACAAAATATGTTGAGCAAATAAAAAAAAAGCAAAAAAGTAATTATGAAAAAAAGAAAGAAAGAAATGAGTGGTATTTTGGTACATAAATGTAAAGTAGTGGTAGTTTGGTACATAAATGATAAAAACAAGGCGTTAGTGTTTTTTTGCCATATTTGTTGTTTCAGCTTGGTACGTTCCAAAATCTGCAAGCACAAACATTGCAGATCGCCCAACTTCTTTCTTGCAACCAACATGTTATTGGGATGGTGAGCGACAATCAGATGATCGGTCCCTCCATTAAGCTTCCACTTATCTCTACTTCTTAAAAACTCCACCACTATATCCTGCAGTTTTCTGGTTAGGTTGACTTTTTCCTTCCCATGAGGCTTAGAATGCTTATTGTAACTCAAAGACGAAAATAATGGGACAAAAATTACATTGGTCTCACTTGAATTGTGCACTCTAATAGCAGTGCATTGTCTAGTAATATTTGGTGTATTTGACGATAGAAGGTCAAGGGTAAGCCAATATTCAATGCTATGCTTTAAATTTCAGCCCCCGGGGTATGAAGATACTTGACCATGCATACCAACATTAGGCCACAATTCATTCCCACGTCCTTTCCAGCCTATAACCCAAAGTGAAATTCAAGGGGTAAGTCATACATATACACCCTAAGAAGCGCTTGTTTTGTGTCACAAGCTACTTTATTAACTCCTACTCCGCCTGAATTGTTGCTGGAACTGGATGTTTGAAATTCTATCTCTCGACTTTTCACTTTTTCTTCAGAAGAAGTTTCAAGAGGAAGGAAAGGGATTTTAGATTCTCCACTTGAGGTTGAGTAAAGGGAAATCCTATTAACAAGAATTAACCTAAACATTGATCTTGGTATGAAAGAATTGTCAGCAAAGAAATGGTCAAAACGAAAACCGAAATGGCTAATAGACATGATAGAAACCTGGATGCTAGCATGTTCTTTTCATGAAACAAAGACATCTTCTAATATAAAGAGATTTATGTCAACAATACTGAGAAAAGAGAAAAATAGTATATGTTTTTTCAAGAACTTTCAGATCCTTTCCTAGGTGGCCTTCACACAAATTCAGCCGACCCTAACTAGTTCCGTAAATGCATTACCATATGCATGAGTGTCCAACTAAACCCCTGAAGATTTCCAAGAACCAATTGGCAAAGTTGAGAAACTTCACCACCAAAAAATTCAGATATATATACCTGCAATGGCAAAGAAAATTTAGAAACCAAGATTTATCAGACATTTGTTGAAAATTTACTAATGTGGGATTGAGTTTATCCCGTCTATAATGACTTGAACAAGTGGGCCTCGTATGTCGGAAACATCATTTCTTCGCATATGCCTAATCTACTGAGTAAGTAGATAATGTTAGTGTCAAGTATCGTAAAATTTCGCTAAGAAATGAAAGAGATATTGATACACAAAGTAAGGTGTTTGAGACATGAAAAGATTGAAGTGGTTTTGGCCAAAAATGACAAATCTCCCTCATTGGTAGAAGATGGAAAAATTGAGCAATATATAAGCTCTATTTTTGTGTATGGGTTTGGGACCTCAAGGGGTAACCCATGTGTTTGGAAGAGGGAGAACCTAGGTGAGCTTGGGTTCGGGGCTAGGCCACACACGCGGGTCGTCGCTCGCCCGCCGACCTCGGGTGTTCAAGGCACTGCTTCTAGTTATGTTGTTGTTGACCAAGGCACTGCCTCTTCCGCTACTCAAACAAATGTTGTTGTCCCTACTCCTGATAGTTTACAAAGCAAACTCCCAGATAAGGTTTAGGATAACAATTACAACAAAAGAAGGAGACTAAAGTTGTTAATCTATCTTGTTGTGTTGAGTTTGTCACGATCTCAGATAGAAGATCCTTCTTCTGGTGGGGATGCGATGGACACTCAGCCTAACACAACGACTGAAGTGGGCCAAAATATCCATGTCACAAATAACCTGAAGGCTAAGAACAAATGCAAGGCAGGGGCTAACGTTGTACATACGAGGGTAATCCTCTGGATCTTGACGACAAGATTGTGGATTTCTCGGCAGTAGTGCTGGAGGCAAATCTGGTGGAGAATCAAGGCAATCGTGGATAGACACGGGTGTAACCCATCACATTTGTTCTAACAAAAATGCATTCTCCTCTTACGCCTAGTCACGGGCAAACAGTTGTTCATGGGCAATAACGCTAACTCGAAAGTGCAAGGGGTTAGAAAGGTTGTCCTCAAAATGACTTCTAACAAAGTGATCACTCTAAAGGAAGTGTTGCACGTCCCTGACATCCGGAAGAACTTGGTTTCATGGCTACTATTGGTCAAGGTTGGTTTTAGACTAGTTTTTTAGTCTGACAAATTTGTAATGACTAAGAATGGTATATTTATAGGAAGGGGCTTCGCATGTGACGACCTCTTCAAAATGAATGTTATGTCTATAATTCGTTCATCAAATGAAAAAAAGCATTCTACCTACTTGCTTGAGTCCTCTAATTTATGGCATCATAGATTAGGATAGGTTAACTACAAATACATTCAAAAGTTAGTAAGGTTGGAATTGTTGTCTTCCTTCGACATAAACCCTCAATATAAATGTGAGGTGTGCATAGAGGCAAAATTAACTAAGTCATCTTTCCATTCAGTTGAAAGAAACATCGCTCCTCTAGAACTTATTCACACTGACATATGTGATTTAAAGTTTGTGCAAACTAGAGGGGGGAACAAGTACTTTGTGACTTTCATTGATGATAGTACAAGGTATTGTTATGTTTACTTGTTGAAAAGTAAAGATGAAGTGTTTGAAGCATTTAAACGTTACAAAGAAGAGGTTGAAAATAAACTAAACCTATAGATTAAGGAAATCAGTAGTGATAGTGGGGTAGAATATGTAGCACCGTTTGAAGAATATTGTGCTCAATTCGGCATTGTTCATCAAACAACTACTCCTTACTCGCCTCAGTCTAACGGTGTCACGACCCGACCCCGGGCCCGCGACCGGTGCCCTACCTGGGCACCCTTACAGGTATACATCAGAGAATAGCAGCGGAACATACATGAAACTTATAAAATAAAATAACGAGAAATTAAACCACAGGTTAGCCGATAAGGCTACCTTCCTGGACACATATACATATACATAACAACAGCAGTCACGTCCCTTTCCTTTTACAAAACGACACACAATATGTAACTACAGACCTCTAAGAATTACAATCACAAGGCGGTGGCTCGCCATACCCCTGAATGTACATAAGTCTACCATATCAGGGAAACCGTACCAAAGATAAGCCTCCGGAGTGAAAGGAGCTTCTTTCCAAAAACTGAACAGAGATCCTAAGAGCAAGGATCACCAACCTGGGTACCTATAACCTGCGGGCATGAACGCAGCCCAGAAGGGTCGATAACAACAGTGCAAGTATGGAACAGAAATAAAATGCAATAACCAAATCGTATCTGTATAAAAGAATGTCCTTTTAACTCCTGAAATCAATCATATATTAACCGTTCCTTTCCTTCTTTCAATAAAATTTAACAACATATTCTCACATACATACTTAAGAGTTTAGTTCAGTCTTTTTCACATAACTTACATATCTTACATAACATAATCCGGCCCATTATGGAGGGACTTCTTATTTGGGAGCTTACTTTGATTATCCATACGTGATAACGTAATCCGGCCCATTTGCGGGACACGGTGTACTCATAAATCGTGTGGCATAATCCGGCCCGCCTGTGGGGCTTGGTGTACTGTGGAATCATGTAGCATAATCCGGCCCGCCTGTGGAGCTCGGTGTACTGTGGAATCATGTAGCATAATCCGGCCCGCCTGTGGGCTCGGTGTAAGATGACGTAACCCGGCCTATGTGAAGGCTGGGGGTAATATGGCGTAATCCGGCCTATGTGTAGGCTCGGTGTATCTCGTAACGTAATCCGGCCTATTCGTAGGCTCGGTGTATTTCATAACGTAATCCGGCCTATTTGTAGGCTCGGTGTATCTCATAACGTAATCCGGCCTATTCGTAGGCTCGGTGTGATTTTCCTTACATAACATTTTTAAACCATCTTTTCACTTCTTCTTAAGTCGTCATAACAACTTCCCATAAAGCTATTATAACAACCATTCATTTTAGAGAACTTATGTCACTTTTATCCTTACAACATTTAGGAAAACGGGGTCCAAAGATACTACGTACATACATACTTAAAAAGAATCGTATCGCTTAAAACTTCATAACATACTTCCTTTAAAGCCCAATTACTTATACAAAAACATATAAAGTTCCATACCTTCCAAAACCAAGTAATTCATTCCCTTAAAATCATATGACTTCCACTTTTAAAATCAATCCCCTTTTCACATATAAATTCAAGTCATTTTCGAACATAAAATCCACTTACTTACTTTAAACAAATCAAGACACATAGCCTTTAAATCAAATCTCATAACTTCCTAACCGTTCTTACCAACGTCTCCCATAAGACCTAGTAAGGACTTAGGACAATTTAAACATACTCTTAACTTAGATTCAACAATGTAAATACTTCTTAACTTCTAAGAGTAGAAGGAATCTTGAAATACTATCACATGGAGATTTCATACGTAGGATCATGCCAAAGAAAGAAGAGGTTCACATACCTCGCGACGACTAGCGACAAGTTGCAAAAAGGCTCCAAAGTACTTCAACCTATAATGGCCACAATACGTCCATTAACCTCTTAATTCAAACGTAGAATATTCTAAGTGCTAAGTCGCTAAATTCTACGGAAAATCGGACAGCACCTCCTTTGTTTCTACTCACTTTGCCACCTTTTTCAAGGCCGAAATACAATAACCAAACAGCCCCAATTGGCTCACAACAATAAAGAAGGTAGTCCAATGCAAATGAATAACAAACTAAAAGTCCAAATTCGACCACCTAGAGTTCAACCATACCAATACTTATCAAATTTCCATTTCAATCCAAATTGTTAATCATAACATGATATCAAGTCGCATTTGGTTAAAACTACCACAATCTTCAAATCAATAACATGCGACGATTCTAATAACGACTAAATTGAAATCCAACTTAACATGGCTTATATTACATTCCGGATTTCCAATGCTACAATCAAACCACAATCCTTATAAACTTCTACATATCAACTCCATGCTAGCAACACGTAAAGCTAACAACAACAATATAAATATATAATCTCGTAACACATTAAAGGACAAAATTATACCTCAACGAATCTTAATCCAATTCCAATCCGAAGTCGCTCCTAGTAGTTTAGAACCTCTCCAAGACACTTCAATCCGCTCGTTGAGACCCTTAGAACCATACCAACAACTTTCCTTCAACTTCCAATCCAAAACCTAGAAAGACCCTTAGGTTTTCGTTTTGCGACTAACCCGTAAACTATTTTTTTCCAAGATTTATCTATTGAGATACGCTTACAATACACTCAAGAACCTTGGTTTAAAGTGGGGAGATTATTGGACAAGAAACAAATTTTTTTCCTCCTTTGATCAACCAAACCCGAGAGCTCTCCTATAGTGGTCTTCAAATTTTTGTGAAATATGGCTAAGTGTTAAGCTTAGTCTTGCACTACTAGTATTATAAAGGGACATGGAGGGTCAAGATACACACAATTGGGTGGTTAGGATGTAGTCTTACAAAATATCAAGACTTGGTGGGTCCATTGACTTGGTCAAGAAACTCAAGCTCACTACTTGGAAGACTTTAGTCATACAAGACTATGGTCAATGACCATCTTAGCCATGCTATTTTTCGTCCAAGGCAACATTAAGGGGGGGTGACACATGTCGCCCTCCCATTCGACACAACATTACGTTTTCCGACAATTTCATAATTCCGATAAAAAAAATTACAGGTCTCAAATCTTAACACTTATGAGTTCTTACGTACATTCTTAAAACATGTCCTGTAATTACGGGGTGTAACAAACGGTATTGTCGAGCGCAAAAATCGTACGCTAAAGGAAATGATGAATACTTTACTTATCAATTTTGATTTAGCCCAAAACATGTGGGGCGAAGCGATTATTACCGCCAATACAATTTTCAATAGAGTTTCACATAAGCGTAAGGATAAAACTCCATATGAATCATGGAAAGGAAAGAAACCCGCTTACAAATATTTGAAAGTATGGGGCTGTTTGGCAAAGGTCGAAGTACCTAAACAAAAATAGGTCAAAATTGGACATAAGACTATAGATTGCATACTCATCATATATGCAAATAATAGTAGTGTGTATCGCTTCTTAGTGTATAAGTCGGAGATACCTGATATCCACGAGGATACGATCATGGAATCAAGGAATGATGAATTCTTTGAACAGATCTTTCCTAGAAAGGAAAAAGAAATAATTTCGCGCAAACGAAGTTATGAACAAATTGCTCAAGATCAACAGGACCCGGGAGTTTTTTATTATCTGTAATAAGACATTCCAAATCTCCAGGACTCAGAAGTTACTGACTACCTGGAACTTAGTGTTCCAGCCCTACAGAACTTAGGGGTTCCAGTGGTTGAACCAAGACGGAGCAAAATGGCCAAAAAGGACAAAACTTTTGGTCCAGACATTCAGACCTATACGGTTGAAAATGAACCAAGGACAATTAAGGAAGCATTGTAAACTCCAGAAGCACCGCTTTGGAAAGAAGCTATAGAAAGTGAAATATATTTCATCATGCAAAATCATACTTGGGAAATGGTTGATCTTCCTCCGAGAAGCAAGATGTTGAGTTGTAAGTGGATACTCAAAAGAAAGTACAAAGCAAATGGAACTATTGACAAGTATAAGGCCAGATTAGTAGTCAAAGGCTACAAACAAAAGGAAGCCTTCGATTACTTCGACACGTATTCCCCTGTGTCTAGATTAACGTCCATAAGGGTATTCATAGCCATTGCAGCTTTGTGTGACCGTGAGATACATCAAATTGATGTTAAGGCAGCCTTCCTAAACGAAGAATTGGAAGAAGAAATATACATGGAATAACTCAAGGGGTATTTAATTCCAGGATAAGAAATGAAAGTGTGTCGACTTGTTAAGTCTCTGTACGGACTCAAACAAGCCCCAAAACAATGGCATGAAAATTTTGATAATACACTATTATCAAAAGGTTTCTCCATAAATAAATGTGATAAATGTATATGTATTAAAGGGAAATCAGACTCATTTGTCATGATATGCCTTTACGTAGATGACATGCTCATCACCGAAAGTAGTCTAAACTTGGTCCTGAAAACCAATAATATGTTGAAACAATGCATTGACATGAAATATATGAGTATTACATATGTAATCTTAGGAATTAAGATTTCTAAGACATCTGACGGGTTGGTCTTATCTCAATCTAATTACATTGAAGATGTTTTGAGAAAAATTGATGTATTTGACAGTTCCCTTATGAAGCCACTAATGAATATGAATCATAGAATTGAAAAGAATCATGGTGCACCCGTATCCCAAGAGCGATATGCGCAGGTCATTGGCAGTTTAATGTACATTACAAACTGCACCTGACCCGATATCGCTTATCTAGTCAATAAGTTGGCTAGGTTTACTCGTAATCCTGGAATTGATCATTGGAAAGCGTTAAATTGGATACTACGATATATGAAATATTCGCTGGCATACAGATTATAGTATTCAAGATATCCAACCGTATTAGAAGGAGACAGTGATGCAAACTGGATATCGGACATAAAGAACACCAAATCCACCAGTGGGTATATTTTTACAATTGGTGGTGGGGATGTATCTTGGAAGTCATCTAAGCAAACATGCATCGTCTGATCCACGATGGAATCGGAGTTTATTGCTTTGGACAAAGCAGGAGAAGAAGCAGAATGGATTCACGACTTGTTATAGGATATCTTTTGTTGGGATAAACCCGTACCTTCGGTGATAATTCACTATGACAGCCAATCAACTTTGGGAAGGGCACAGAGTAATATGTACAATGGCAAGTCTAGACATATTCATCGGATGTATAAAACCGTTAGGCAGTAGATTACTACGGGTGTCATTTTCATTGATTACGCAAAATCAAAAGATAAATTAGGGGATCCATTAACTAAAGGCTTACCCAAAGATCAAATATTCTGTCTGTCTGGGGGAATGGGCTTAAAACCCAAACAATAAGAATCTTTATGGTGGTAACCCAACCTTACTGACTGGAGATCCCAACAATTTGGTTTAATGGGAAAACTAAACTATAGAGGTTCAGTTTAGCGCTTCACTTGAAGTAAGAGCACTTCGGATTATCATTTTTTAATTTAAAGTCATTCCCGCGATAGACATTGTGTGCTACCTGGGTAAAGGATAAGTTTCTGAAACTTTTAATGATTTCTAACACTTGCGAGTGGGGTAGAGCAATATGCCTTATACGAGATTACCTATTTAAGTGTGAAGACAGGCCGCTTCAAATGTACACACTTAAGAATCCAAGAGTTATCCTTGGCCACAACGGAGAAACAATAAGAAGAAATGAATAAGGAGAGTTATTTTGTTGTTACCATTGTATTGGTTTACACTAAACACTGACGGTTCAAGACATTACATTCGCCGCGCAGTAAGTAAATCCGATGGTAATCGACTAAGGAAGGTTCAAAGCTGAAAGCTACCTTTCCTGATGCAATATCTTTCCGCAGAAAGATTGTTGAACTTTGGCACCCTGTGTGCACCAATTCTCTTTCAAGAGGGGATTGGTGGAAATTTACTAATGTGGGATTGAGTTTATCCCGTCTTTAATGACTTGAACATGTGGGTCTCGCATGTCGGAAATATCGTTTCTTCGCACATGCCTAATCTACTAAGTAAGTAGATGATATTAGTGTCAAGTATCGTCAAATTTCGCTATGAAATGAAAGAGATATTGGTACACAAAGTAAGGTTTTGAGACATGAAAAAATAGAGTGTTTTTTGCCAAAAATGACAAATCTCCCTCATTGGTAGAAGATGAAAAAATGGAGCAATATATAAGCTCTATTTTTGTGTAAGGGTTTGGGATCCCAAGGGGTAACCCATGTATTTGGAAGAGGGAGGACCTAGGTGAGCTTGGGTTCGGGCTAAGCCATACACGCGCGCCGTCGCCGTCCGTCTGCCCGTCCGGTATGTTCCGGCTCGGATCATGGGTCGTGGGCGGCGGGCTGTTTACCGGAATTTTCTTTTTGGTCCCTTAAATGTTTCATATTTACATTTTGGTCCCTCAAGTTTTCAGAAACGATAGTTTGGTCCCTGAAGTTTTCAGAAATGTTGCAAGGGTTCTTTAAAATTGCAATGATTCCGACTGTCCCTCATATTTGTGGTGTAAATGGAATGTTGATGTTCAATTAAAACAGAACAGAGACAACACAAAGATATACACAGAATCAGTTCCAGAAAAAATACAAAAATTCTCTTCTGCTAATTTCGAACAAACAGAACTCTTCTGTAACGAAAATCAGAGAACCCTTTTCTTCTGTTCTATTCTAAACACAAAACCATAAATGCAGTAATATGTTATATATTTATTTCTTCGCTAGAATCAACACAATTTGCTTTACTTTGTTGATAGTCGTTGTTTTATCTTGGGAGACTATTGTCAATTACCGTAAAAGCATATATACAGGGCAATCTTGTTTTAAAGACAGAGAGTCATCTCTCGACTCAGCATTGTTTCATTTTGTTTAACTTTTCGAATACACCAATTTTTACCTATAACATTTAAGCTGCAAAAAAAAAGATATGAAATAAAACATTGTCAACTGAGTAACAGAATGTATTTACCTTTTTATGATCTAGTGAATGAGAAAACTCACCCAAATTGGGAAAAAGAAGAAGAGGAAAGAACAAAACTGTAAGATGATATTAATCTCCCTTGGGAGTCTTTCTCATTAATATCAATATATATAGTGTACAATATTCATCCCATATACTAGAGGAATCCTAGTCTCATATACAAGAGGAATCCTGGTCTTACCATAATTATATTTACACAATATTCTAATTATGGGTAGGGATAGTATTATACTACTATACACGTTTACACACCCTCTCAGTCGGAGCGGGAGGAGGCCGGATGCTGAGACTGGATCTGAAATCAAGAAACAATTGTCTGGAAAGTCCTTTGGTAAATATATATGCATATTGATATGACGAGGGAATATGTAACACTCTGACATAGCCTAGCGCAACTTTATCACGAATGAAATATATGTTCATCTCAACGTGCTTGGTTCGCTGATGTTGAACCAGGTTGTGAGAAAGGTAGATTGCAGAGATGTTATCACAGTACACAATAGATGTCTGACGCAAAGGACACTGAAGTTCTAACAGTAAATCTTTGAGCCAACAAATCTCATCTACCACATTTGCAACGTCTCTGTACTCAGCCTCGGCACTGGAACGAGATAGAGTGGTCTATCGCTTGGCAGACATGAAATTAGATTATCCCCTAAAAACACACACAAAATCCAGAGGTGGAGCGTCGTGTGTCTGGACACCCTGCCCAATTTGCATCCGTATACAAGAGCAACTTGTTTGGGGCAGAGGGCTAAATGTGCAAACTATAATCAAGTGTGCCCTTAATATATCAGATGATACGCTTAAGGGCAATAAAATGAGACTCTCTAGGGGCATGCATAAATAGGCATACCTTCTGAACAACATAAGTAATGTCTGGCCTTGTAAATGTGAGATACTTAAGTGCACCTGCATGGCTCCTACACAGTGTAGGATCGGAGACTGGAGCACCATCCATAGCACTGAGCTTAGATTTTGAATCAACTAGAGTAGGCATAACTTTGCAATTCTCCATCTTAGCCCTGTACACAATCTCTTCTGCATACTTACGCTGACACAAGATGTTACACCCCGGAAAATTCCAGGATAGGTTTATAAGAACGTACGTAAGAACTCAAATGTTAAGATTCGAGACGAGTAAGAATTTATCGGAATTTTGGAAATTGTCGGAAAATGAAATATTGCGATGAACGGGAGGGCGACACGTGTCACCCCCCCCCCCCCCTTAATGGTCTTGGACGAAAATGGCATGGTTAGAATGGTCATTTGACCATAATTTAAATATCCAAGTCTTGCTAAAGCTAGAGCTTGACATTGTTGACTAAAGTCCAAGGGCCACTTGGGCAAGATCCATGTGAAATGTATCAAAGCCATCCATTTGTTTTAATCTTGACCCTTCCTTGTGTTATTTAAGTATACTAGTAGCAAGACTTTGTCATTCCACACTTAGAGAGAAAAATTGAAAAACTTGTTCTTGCTCTTAAGGGAGCTCACGGCATTGGCATGGTTTCAAAGGGAAATTTTTTTGTTTGTTGTCCAATAATCTCCCCACTTTAAACCAAGGTACCTAAGGGTATTGTAAGCATATCTCAATAGAAAAATCTCGGAAAAATATAGTTTTCGGGTTAGTCGCAAGGCGAAAACCTAAGGAGTTATCCAACTTTGAAGTGGGAACTTGAAGATGAGTTATTCATGAGCTTCTAAGGGTTGCTTGGAGCGGATTGGAACGTCAAAAGGAGGAGCTAAAGTTGCTAAGGAGCGACTTGTGATCTTGGATCATATTTGGGCTAATTGAGGTATAACCTTCATTTTACTTTTGTAATTGAAGATTTCATGTTATGATAAGTTATTAGTGATCATGTGATATGTGTTGAAGTTTATAAGTATTATGAATTACTTGTAGCCTTAGAATCCGAAATGTAATGTAAGCCATGTGAAGTTGGATTACAAATTGGTCGTTATTAGAATCGTCGCATGTTAATTACTTGGAGATTATAGTAGTTATAATTGATTGCGACTTGATATCATGTTAGGCTAATAACTTGGATCGAAATGGAAATTGGATAAGAATTGATGTTGTAGTACTTCACGTTTGCCGAATTGGCCTAGTAAGTTGTATTAATTTGATATCGTTTGTGGGGCGGAATTTTACACGTCTAGTAGGCGTGTAATCCCCTATTGTTGATTGCATTGTTTGGGCCTTAAATGTGGCGTGTTTGGTTATTGTATTCGGCCTTGAAAAAGGTGGCAAAGTGAGTAGAAACAAAGGAAGTGTTGTCCGATTTTCCGTAGAATTTAGTGACTTGGTGTTACACCCCGTAAGCCCAGGACATGTATAAGAGAATGTACGTAAGGAATCAAGAATTGGAAATTTGTACGAAAAGAAGAATTGTTTTTCCAACGGGAAATCTTCCGGACGTCGGAAAGGAAAAAGGTTCGTTGTTGAGAATTGGATTCTCAAAATGCATTATTTAAAAAGTATGGAACTCTTAACCTTATGGAAATTTATTTTTACGGATTTGGTCACGTGGGGCCCACCCGAGGAATTTTACATTTTTGTGGGGCCCACGAGGGTTACGGAATTTTATGGACGAATGAGAGGGCGACACGTGGCACCCCCACATGGTCTTGGTCGAAATGTTGCAAGGGTAAAATGGTCATTTGACCTATGTAGATGATAAGTCTTGCAAGCTTGATATATTTGACCAAGTCAACTTGTCCACATAGGCTTAATCCAAGTGAAATTCATCCTAGCCTCACATTTGTTGATATCTAAGCCCTCCATTGTGTTTTATAAGGTTACTACTAGTGCAAGACTAGCTCATTTACACTTAGAAAGATTAGAACACATTTGTGCCATGATATAGAGCTCTCGGGTTTGGCTATCTTCCCACAAGAAAATTTTGTGATTTTGATCCATTAGCCACAAGACTTAAACCCAAGGTCCCTAAGGGTGTTGTAAGGATATCTCAATAGAAAGATTTCGGAAAAACGGAGTTTTCACGTTAGTCGCAAGGCGGAAACTAAAGGAGTTCTTCAACTTTGAAGTTGGAACTTGAAGATGGGTTCTTCATAGGCCTCTAAGGAGTGCTTGGAGCGGATTAGAACCTAAGGAAAGGAGCTAAATGTTATACCCCGTATTCTCAGGGTATGTATGCGAGGACGTACGTACGAGAGCACGACAGAAAATTGGAAAGGAAGAAAGAGGTGATTTTTCCACGGAAAACGTTTCCGGTTTTTGTAAAGAAAAATGTTCGTTGATGGGAATTGGGTTCCCAGATTTGGAATTTGGGCTTCTTAGATTATATTAGAATTATGGAATTTTATTTTCGGAAATGGTCACGTGGGGCCCACGGGAGAAATTTACGGTTTTGTGGGGCCCACTTTGTTTTTGAGATTTTGGCCATTGTGGATATTTTTCGGAAGACGTTTTATGAGGGCCAATAGGAGGGTGACACGTGTCACCCCGCTCAGTGGCTCGGCCGAATGACATTTGTGCACAACCTTGGTTAGAGTCGTTGACTAAACGTTTTACATAACTTGCGAGGAAAATACGGCGATGTCTTTTGTTATTTTTTCGGATTTTTACGAGAGACGAAACAATTTGGACCCACGGGAGGGTGGCGTGTCACCTCACAACGGAAACAAGTGGGGCGGCACTTGGCCGATTGGAGGGGCAAGTTGTGGTAGATATTTGTGTAGATATTTGTGAGGGTTTTAAGGAGTAGGGACTAGGGTGCACTTGGCTTGATCTTGGCCTTACACTTGCCTTGCACATGGCTTGATCTTGGCCATTGGTTGGCCTTTGGTTTTGCTATAAATACCCCCTTAAGCTTGAAGACTTCATCCATTCCTAAAATCTTCCAAGTCTTGAGTCCCTCTCCCTCCCTTTGAGTGTGTTCTCGTCCTAAGCCTTCCCCCTCCCCCCCTTGAGTGGCCTTGTGGCCGAGAGCCTCCCACTCCACCATTTGTGGTGCTAGCCGTGGGTACCCCACAGCCTAGTTGTTTCGTATAATACACCCCCTCTTGGTAGAAATACTCCGAGTATTGTTATAATGCCCAAAATACCTTAGCCTTTACCTTGTTGTATTCCAAAAGTTACCTCTATACGTAGAGCCCTAAATACTACCTTTTGTCCTTTTAGTCTCAAACCGAAACCCTAAGGAAATCTTGAGTTGGTTGAAGTATTTGAGTAGAAGTTGGTTAGAACTTCTAAGGGTTGTTGGAGCGGATTGGAGCGCACGGAGTAGAGCTAAACCTTGCTCGGGATCGACATTATAACTTGGATAATTTTGGGCTTGTCGAGGTAAATATTCTTGTCCCCTTATTGTAATTGGAGATTACATGTAGTAGGAATATATAGTTGAGGTATACTATATAGAACTGAACATTATTGCGCAATGTCTTTTGACTTAAGCTGATTTTAAAGAAGAGAATCGACTGTAATTACATAGATCAGACATGAGACTTGTGTAGCATTATTGTGTAGTAGAATGGTACACGTCCGGATAGACGTGTAAACCCCCCCCCCCCTGGTTGGCTTGGTAGCCGGCCGCGATAGAGGCGGAGATTTACTGCGGGAGGGAGGTCGCCAATTTTCAGAGAGAAATGGAACCTTGTGTTTTGAAGTTAATGAGCGTTTGTGACCTTTTTAGGTGAAAGTACTGAGAGTAGCGTATTCTACTTGAGGAGTGGAAAGGGCTAGCAAGGTTGTAGTACTTGGAGCATTTTGCTTATTGTCGATACTCGTCGCGTGGTATGTGAACCTCTTCCTATCCTTCGAGCATGATGTTTTGTAAACTATGTAGTACGGTAGAAGTACATGTGCTAAATGAGTTGGTTGGTTTAAAACATAGGGTGTTATAATAGCTTTATGGGAAGTTAGTTATAACGACCTTATGTAGGTGAAAATGGTTTACTGATGTTAGAAGTTAAGAGACTTGATCTTATAAGATAAGAGACTTAACTTATTTGTTTTAATGTGAATGTTTGTGTGAAACCTCATTCGTGAGTAATGAGTACTTGGTTTTATTTAAAGGGATAATGTTTACCGATTTGAAATCGAATGTGTATCGACAGCACACCGCAGCGTTAATAAAGGAAAATGTATTGAATAATGATGTATCGTATTAAAACCAGTAGAAACCTCCATCCGCATAGAAACTAAGATGAGACAAAATGATATTACATTTTCTAGATCATGGTTCTGTAATAAGAATGTTGTAAACAAGAATAACCTACTCTCACGTGAGACTTATATTACTCAATTGTTCTAAAAGGAATCAGTGATTAAGTTTGGGAACTATGAAACCATTTGAAAATGAGAAGCTTGAGTAATCAAACTAGGCAAACCGAAACTTAGGAAAAGAATGTTGTTACTTGATTTTGAAAAGGAATGTGGGTTGGTCATTCTAATACTACGGGTATCGGGGGACTTTTATAAAAGTAATGGATCTCTTTTAAAAGAACTTAACGTATGTAGTACTTTGGGGTTAAAACCCGGACTTTGGCTTAAAATGAAAGTACTTTGAGTTGTGTGAAACTTGCCTATGCTTGTTGTTGTGAAACTTGCCTATGCTTGTTGTTGTGAAACTTGCCTATGCTTATGATGATAGCCTTTGTTGTGCAAGTGTGGTATTTCTGTGTTACCGCGTCTCTCGATAGAGGTTGACTTGTTGAGAACTTACTTGACGTCTTTGGCGGTGTGGAGAATTCCACGGGTATGTTTCCATTTTGATTCTTGTCTTGTTGTTGATGTCACATGGACATGTCTACACCGATGATTCCGGCACGTGGCTGGCGCGTGGTTGATCACCCAAAGATATTGTTATTAATGTCACATGGACGCGTCTACACCGAGGTAGAATTCCGGGGCACGTGGGCATTGGTATTATTGTTGCATCATGGACATGTCTACACCGATGCAGAATTCGGGGCACGCGCCACGACGAACACGATTGATGTTGTGGGCGTGAGACCCATAGTTATATTTGAGTGATGACTTGAGGCGTGAGTCCTCGATCGACATGACCGATTTTATGTTGCGAATCGTAGTTTGGTTATCACACATGTCTCTGCTTTATATAGACTAGTATGATTTCATTTCTGATATTTCTGATTTCACATACTTGGTACTGTTATCGACCTCCTTCGGCTGCGTTCATCCGCGGTAGAGGTACATCGGTCGTGGATCCTCGCCATAGGATCACGATTCGGCGTATTGGGAAGCTCCGTTTCTCGGAGGCTTATCTTTTGGTATGTGTTTCCACGAGTTGTAGGTTCTTGTACATTGAGGGTATGGCGGCCCTGTCCGTCATAGTCGTTGTAAATCTTAAGTGCATGTAATCTTGTTGTGGCGAGGTTGTAAAGGATTAAACTGTTGAGTTTTATGTATATCTTGAAACCGTTTTGGTTGCTTTATTTATTATTATATCTCTTGTTTCATGACTCGTGTTTTATTTTCCGCTGGTTTTCTCTGATGTTGTATCACTAGGGTGCCCGGGGTAAGGCACCAGTAACGGGCCCGGGTTCGGGGCGTTACACTAAGAATTGCTAAGGCGCGACTTTGAATCTTGGAAATTTTAAGGGCTTGGAAAGGTATAAATTTTGTCGTTTTAGCAATTAAGTTTACTTATTGATTGTAGCTATGGATATTAGCAAGCATGAGTTATATATTATGTAGTTGGATATGTTTATTGGCTATTGGAACCCTAATCCGAAAACTAGCATGTTTAGCCTTAAGTTTGGAATTCAAGTTGATTATTCGTTTAAGTCGTCGCATGTTGTGTAGGAAGGAAATTGTAGTTGTTGGAGTTGTTTATGACTGTATAACATGTTAGACCTTAGAACTTGGAATTTTAAAAGGATTGGGTAGACTTTGAATTGTTAGTATGTAGTTGGCCGAGAATGGCTTGGAGTTTTAAACTACTTGGTATGAATTGCGGGGCGGAATTTTACACGTATTGTAAGGCGTGTAATCCCCTTTGTTTGGTTGTTGTTTTGAGCCTTAAATGTGGCGTGTTGGTTATTGTATTCGACCTTGAAAAAGGTGGCAAAGTGAGTAGAAACAAAGGAAGTGCTGCCCGATTTTCCGTAGAATTAGAGACCGTATACTTAGTATTATTCTACGGTAGAGACTAGAAGTTGATAGTCTTGTTGTGACCATTATAGGTTGACACTTCTACGTACGGCGTATCCGGCTTAGCTTGTGGATTTAGCCGAAAAGGTATGTGAACTATCTCCTCTTCTAGCATGATTCCTTAAGAGAAAGAAAGTAGTTCCTACTCCTTAAATGATCCATTCCTTGGTTGTATTTGGATTGCCTAAAGTATAATTTGTTCTATGTACTTCTTTGATTGTACTTTGATGTTTAAATTGTAAGTTGTATAATCCATTTCCTTAGTGAAGTTTGGATTCTTAAAAGTGAAAGTATTTTACTTAAGGTACATAGAGTCTTGAAAAGGAAGTGGTTTCCAAATCTTTTGGCTAGTGTCTTAGTTCCAAAACCTAAAGGTCATTATAAGGACTTTAGGGGAGTCAAAGGAGTGATTTACTTATTTAATTTAAAAGAGGAGAAATGACATGATTTAAAAGAAGAAACTTGTTTTCTATATATTAAGAGACTTGAAGTAATTTTGAAAGTTAAGAACTTGTTTTGCAAGTATGTGATAATTGGTTTTTAAAGTATAAGTCTCTTGGTTATAAAAAGGAATGGATATGTCTAAAACCATAAAGGGTTATAACGGCTTTATGGAAAGTTGGTTATAACGGCTTTATGGAAGGTTAAGAAAGTTGTCTATTTTTTATTAATAGGCATAAGTTGTCTAGATTGTGAAAATTTGAAGTTACTTGATTTCAAACTTTGAAATGAGTTTTCCAAAAGTGTAGTAACTTACTTTGAAAAATAGACATGCCTTGATACTACGGGTGTTAGTATCTTGGGGTTTTACATAAAAAGGAGTCTTTTGAAAAGAATGTACGTACGTAGTACTTTGGCTTGCTAAATGAGAATTATTTTATTTGTGCCCTGATAAGTACTTTGGCTTGCTAAATGAGAATTATTCTATTTGTGCCCTGATAAGTACTTTGGCTTGCTAAATGAGAATTATTCTATTTGTGCCCTGATAAGTACTTTGGCTTGCTAAATGAGAATTATTCTATTTGTGCCCTGATAAGTACTTTGGCTTGCTAAATGAGAATTATTCTATTTGTGCCCTGATAAGTACTTTGGCTTGCTAAAGGAGAATTATTCTATTTGTGCCCTGATAAGTACTTTGGCTTGTTAAATGAGAATTATTCTATTTGTGCCTTGATAAGTATTTTGGCTTGGTTAATTGAGAATTAGCCTATGTGTTGGTGATAGCCTTTGAGTGCAAGTATTATGTTTTATTACGTTGCCGCGACTCTCGGTTGGAGGGTCGGCTGTCTGGTTGTAAGTTACTTGGACGTACCGACAGTGATGTGGGATTCCACGGGTATGCTTCCGTTATTTGTAGTACTTGGGGTAAATTCCCGGATATTTTATAAAAGACATGGTAGTGCTTATGTCTTGGTTGATGGTCGGTCGAGATAGGGTAAGAGTATAAGTGAGGGGTAAACCCCCAAGACGCTGTACCACCTGCTTTATGTGTTGTTTGACGGCCGGTTGAGATAGGGTAAGTGTCACGACCCGAACCCGGGCGCGTGACTGGTGCCTTACCCCGGGCACCCTAGTGATACAACATCAGAGTAATCAGCGGAACAAGACATAAAAATATTATGAAGTAAGAAACAATTCATCTGAGAAAACTTGCCTTTCGGCATAATATATATAACAACTAGAACAGTTACATCCCTTTTTTTTTTTTTACAACTCTGCCCACAACAGTACTACAGACCTCTAAGAATGATATGACAACAATGGCGGGACAGGGTCCCGCCATACCCCTGAATGTAAACACTTACAACGACAGGGAACTATACCACTGATAAGCCTCCGGAGAAACGGAGCTTCCCAAACGCTGACGTGACCACAGGCGAGGATCAACATCGGTGTACCTCACTGCGGCATGAACGCGGCCCGAAGGAGGTCGATACAACGGTACCAAGTATGTGGCGAAAATACGTAAATGAAATCATAGTAGTCTATATAAAGCGGGAGACATGTATGATAACCAAACTACGATTCACAATAAATAGCGATCATGTCAAGTCGTGGACTCACGCTCAAAGTCATCACTCAATTATAACTATGGGTCTCACGCCCACACCATAAACAAGAGTGAAATAGATATCTCAGAATCGGTCTTTTCTAGGCGCTAATGATCGAAGCAAGGCGATCGCCCATAGTATCATTCTGCGTGCCTAATCACGGACTTCCGCGCGCATAGGTCACGCGCAGACCGCATGAGGTATTCCTCGCATCGGGGTAGCTAACCCGGTACCCTCACGGACTCGCAGCGCATAGTCTCAATAGACCGCATAGTCACACAGACCGCATAGGGCATCCCCCGCATCGGGATAAACACCCGGAATGATCAATCCTGGAGCATACCGCTGCTCCGCATAGTCACATAGACCGCATATGCCATATAGACCCGCATCAAGGGTGGCAAGCCCTCGGTATAACAAGTCAAGGGGGTATGTGATATAATAACATAACAACTTATCGTTAAACAACATAAGCACAACAAGGGAAACCCCTTTACACAAACATCACCTGATACTAACACACGTAGCATCCTAACATGTTTACTTATCAAATCAACAAGAAAGTATTACAAGGCTATCACAAACCCACACAATCAAGTTATTCACGCAAGGTACTTTCTACTTTATGTTAACAATTTCGAGTTTTTATCCCCAAAGTACTTCATACATTAACCCTTTAAAAGATCCGTTTCTTTCACAAAAGTCACACAATACCCGTAGTATTAAAATAGAGTGACTATCTTTTTAAGTAAACCAAAACACTTCCTTTTGTAAAATCAATTAACAACATTATTTTCCAAACGTCCAAGTTTGCCTAATTTCAAATGCTCAAGTTTCTCATTTTCGAAAGGTTTCGTAGTTCATAGTTTTAATCACTTAATGATATAATTCTCCTTTAAAACAATTTGAGATACATATGCCTTATATGTGAGTAGTTTATTCTTGTTCATAATCAATCTTATTTAAGCAGCCATGATCTAGGAAATGTAATATCATTTTGTCTCATCTTAGCTTCTATGCAGATGGAGGTTTCTACTGGTTTTAATAATACTTTATTAGTCAATACATTTACCTTTATTAGAGTTGCTGTGGTTTGTTCGATACTTATTCTCATTTCCGAAATTAGTAAAACATTATTCCTTTTACAAACCAAGTACTCATTACTCACGAATGAGGTTTCACACAAAAACTCATATTAATTTATTTAAGTCAAGTCTCTTATCTTTTAAGATCAAGTCTCTTAATTTCTAAAATTAATAAACCATTCTTTTTATCTCTCTTAAGTCGTTATACCTAACTTCCCATAAAGCTAGTATAACTCTCAAGCTTTTAAAACCAAGTATTACTCTTCTTTCAAAAAGGTTTCTTAATTCTTTTGAAATACTTCAAGATTCTTATTATTCAGGCTTAAGTCAAAAGACATTGCCGTAAAACTACGTTCAGTTAACACACGTACGTCTACCGTACTATATATATATTCTTAAAATATCATGCTCAAGAGTATAGGAAGAATCACATACCTCGCGACGATTATCGACTATTAGCAAAACGCTCCACGGCTATAACCCGGCTAGCCTCGTCCACCTTTCAAGTAGTACATGCTACTCGCAGATCAATCAACCTATAAGGGTTATACAAGTCTATCAATGCCTAGACTACTCTTGTAGAATATCCTTACGATGTGATTCGGTTCAAGTCTATTACGTAATATCCTTCATTACAGTTCAAATCTCTTCTATGAATCTTATATTCATTTCTAAACCACTACTCTATGTAATTTCCAATTACAATAGAAGGATAGGATTATTTACCTCGGTAAGCCCAAAATTATCCAAGTTTAATGTCAATCCTGAGCAACGTTTAGCTCCTACTCCGGGTGCTCCAACCCGCTCCAAACAACCCTTAGAAGTTCTACGCAACTTCTTCTTAATACTCCAACCAACTATGGAGATTTTTCCTTAGGGTTTCGTTTTTGTGACTGAATGGAAGTATAATAGTATTTCTGGGCTTTTAGTATAAGTGTAACCTTGGAATACTACAAGGTATTTGGGCCAAGGTATTTTGGAATAGTAACTATACTTGGAGAGTATTTTCTACCAAGGGGGGGGGGGTAGTATTTATGAGACCACTCAAGGTAGGGGGGTGTGCTACGGCTAGCATCAGGAGAGGGGGTACCACCGGCCAAGGCCTCTCAAGGGGAGGGTGCTCTCGGCTAAAGCCTCATGAGGGAGGACGAAAACTATAGAGAGGGGGGGAGAGGGATTTCAAGACTTGGAACAATTTTTGGATGAAGAAGTCTTCAAAGGGGGGGGGGGGTATTTATAGGTCAAGCAATGGCCAACCAATGGCCAAGATCATGCCAAGTAGTAGGCAAGTGTAGGGTGAGGATTCATCCATGTGCACCTTATCCATCTACCACACAAATATCACAAAATATCCTACCTACTCCCACTCTCCATTTCGTCCAACTTGCCGCCCATAAGTCCACCAATTAGAGGGTGCCAAGTGTCGCCCTCTTGTTGGTCCAAAATATTTCGTCTCTCGGAAAAATCCGCAAAAATACTAAATGACATAGCCGGAATTTTCCCTTATGAAGTCAGGTAAAACGTTTTGTCGAAAAACGATTCTAATCGGGGGTTGTGAACAAAATTCGAACCTTGCCTAACTTTAAGGCTTAAATTTTCCCACGTACGTCCTCACGTACATACTCTGGAAATACGGGGTATAACATTCTCCCCTCCTTAGAAATATTCGTCCCGAATGTTCCTTCTCAATACGGCTAATGATGAAGTTCCTCATAGCTTAACAAGCTTGCAAATGCCACACATGGCCACAGAAAACACCCGCGCAAATACTGACATCCAAGTCCACGAGGAATCACCTCTAACATCACAAAAACTCCGCTGAGGGCTAAAAGGTACTCCCCTCGCACCTTCACTTTACAAAAGAAAAGATCACATCTATGTTCTTAACACATGCTCGCTTCTTCCCTTACTCGTCATACCCTTCTCGTACATTCAGACTCTTTCTCATGACTTACCACATTTTCGCTACTGCTTCAGTTTCCAAAATCTCGGGTTTACTATCTCCAACTTGGTCATCATTAACTGGGAACACTCTGGATGGATCTCCGATACTTTCCCGAACATAACAACACGAAAGACTGGACGTACTGCCTCCTAAGTCGGACGGCAATGCTAACTATAGGCAACCTGGCCTATTCTTCACATGATCTGAAAAGGCCCAAAGTAACTCGGGCTAAGTTTCCTCTGTTTTCCAAAACTCGTCACACCCTAACCACATTCTGCTGAAACAGGTATGAACCAACATCTGAACTTTGCCAACATCGAACTAATCGACCGGCAACTTACACTACCGCCCCTACGAGGCTTCATAAGGCGATATCTGAATACTGAAATGGTGGTTATAAAAACACTCCTTTAACCGGAGGCAACAATCCTTACAGCTACCCCTGAAATCCAAACACTGGCCCGAGGGTGAATGCGATACTGAGACTCACCTGAGTTCCTCAACCCTGCCTGGTAAAAACTTCCGGAAAACGAAATAGCCACAACCTGGGCTTCACTGTCTGTCATAAGGTGAAAGTAGGTACCTCGTGCAGCCTTACAACCTTCCTGATAAATAACATCTCGCATAACCTGAAGGACAAGATGGGCTAACCTCATCGGCCCGACTACTGGTCGAACGCATTCACGAACTCGTACGCTGGTTTACTAAACTTGGGCCTAACACCCTCGTGACCCTACCACCTGGAGGGACCACCCCGAACTGACCCCACCACAAAACAGGTCGCGGGTTGACCCGCGATCGGTCCTCAACCCGACCCGCTATCGCGCAAAAACTCTTGTTCCCCGATCCGGAACGATCTCACTAATCAAGTCACAAAAACCTAGTGGTCTTCTTAGTTCAACTACCCTCTTTCATTCCACACTACTCAGGGACTTATTATACAACTATATCTCACGTGCACTATGCACTCCGATAAGAGTCAAACACACATAAAAAAAAAAATCATCTTTTACTCGAGATGGCCTTTCCTCTAAGGTCCCTACGCATAAAGCTCTAAGGCTCACACTTTCTCTGCCCCCCAATCTTACCCGGTTAACTATCCATGATTTCTAATCACAATTAACACTTATGTTATCTGAACATAACACTTAAGATACGCTTATCTTATCACACCTACAATCTCTAGAGGGTTCAAGGATATACATGTATCTACCGCTTCACTTCCCCTTTGCCGTTCTAATCAGTCACCTGCGTAGGCGTGTAGCTAGGAAGGTGATTAACTAGCCACCGATCACGAAGGCTGAGTCTCTACATCCGCGCCACCTTTAGTCGGATAATTCCTCGCAAAATGGCCCTGCTGGCCGTAAGTATAACAAGCTCCAACAAAAAGACGACATTCCCCGGGATGACGTCTGTCACACTATGAACACTGGGGAAAACTGAATCCGGCTAGCTGGAACCTACGTATAGCTGCGAACCAGAAGCCCTGGAGTTCTGACCAACTCCTGCATACTCGAGCGTCACGAAGTGCGCGGAGGACCACTGCGCACGGTGGATGTGCATATCTAATCTCGCTGAGGCGGTTCGCCTGAAAGTTACCAATGGATCTGCCGATCGGGCCTCTTCGTCGCCAGATTAATCTGTTGATCTCTACGTTTCTCGGCCTGCTGCGCATAAGCCCGTACGCAGGCCATGCTCAAGCCTGACTGACGAGCTATTCTTGCACAACCCTCTCTTAGATAGTCATCATGACCCGCGATAAATCGGTAGATAATATACTCTCGGTTGCTAAATCCATAGCTAATGCGAGTCGTCTCTTTGAAATCTATATTCTCTGTTCGGTCGTGGGCGAAGGTTCAACTATCATGGCGCGGTAGGAGCTGCTGCGCATTGCGCTAAACTCTGCTTTGAAGTGGCGACGTCGCAGAACTCCCCGAAATGATGCACCAACTCAGGTGATGGTTGGGCATGTGCCCTCGTAACCCTCTGTACTCTACTCGCAGCTTCCTCGGCTGCCTTGCCCCTCTGGGTCCGGGTTGCCTTACGCGGAGGCATAACGGTAAGGGAAAGAAAATACGTTAGAGGGGTCCAACTTATAACACGGCTCTAAGCACGATCTCAGAGTGAGAAGAATGGAAACCAATCCTAAATATCCTATAGCCTCCTGATTATTGGTGTGGTGCACAACACACCGATAATCAAGACTCTACTAGATACGGTCTGTAGACACTTTCAGAGGATTAATCGCTCGATACCACTTTTGTCACGACCGAACACGGGCGTGGTAGTGCCTACCGGGCACCCTAGTGATACAACATCAGAGTAATCAGCGGAACAAGACATAAAAATATTATGAAGTAAGAAACAATTCATCTGAGAAAACTTGTCTTTCGGCATAATATATATAACAACTAGAACAGTTACATCCTTTTTTTTTTACAACTCGCCACAAGATTACTCTGGACCTCTAAGAATGATATGACAACAATGGCGGGACGGGGCCCGTACCACGAATGTAAACACTTACAACGACGGAACTATACGGCGATAAGCCTCGAGAAACGGAGCTTCCCAAACTGAAATGTGACCTAAGGCGAGGATCAACAGGTGTACCTACTGCGGCATGAGCGGCCCCGAAGAGTTCGATTACAACGGTACAGTATGTGGCGAAAATCGTAAATGAAATCATAGTAGTCTATATAAAGCGGGAGACATGTATGATAACCAAACTACGATTCACAATAAATAGCGATCATGTCAAGTCGAGGACTCACGCCCTCAAAGTCACAACTCAATTCTAATTATGGGTCTCACGCCCACACGATAAACAAGTGTGAAATAGATATATTATGGCTGGTCTTTTCTAGGCGCTAATGATCGAAGCAAGGCGATCGCCCATAGTATCATTCTGCGTGCCTAATCACGGACTTCCGCGGCCGCATAGGTCACACGCGGACCGCATGAGGTATTCCTCGCGTCGGGGTAGCTAACCGGTACCCTCACGGACTCGCGGCGCATAGTCTCGATAGACCGCGTAGTCACACGGACCGCATAGGGCATCCGCGTCGGGATAAACACCGGAATGATCAATCACGGAGCATACGCTGCTCGCATAGTCACATAGACCGCATAGGCCGTATAGACCGCATCAAGGGTGGCAAGCCCTCGGTATAACAAGTCGAGGGTATGTGATATAATAACATAACGAATTATCGTTAAACAACATAAGCCTGACAAAGGAAACCGCTTTACACAAACATCACGGATACTAACACACGTAGCATCCTACCAGGTTTACTTATCAAATCAACAAGAAAGTATTACAAGGCTATCACAAACCCACACAATCAAGTTATTCACGCAAGGTACTTTCTACTTTATGTTAACAATTTGGGTTTTATCCCCAAAGTACTTCATACATTAACCCTTTAAAAGATCCGTTTCTTTCACAAAAGTCACACAATACCCGTAGTATTAAAATAGAGTGACTATCTTTTTAAGTAAACCAAAACACTTCCTTTTGTAAAATCAATTAACAACATTATTTTCCAAACGTTCAAGTTTGCCTAATTTCAAATGCTCAAGTTTCTCATTTTCGAAAGGTTTCGTAGTTCATAGTTTTAATCACTTAATGATATAATTCTCCTTTAAAACAATTTGAGATACATATGCCTTATATGTGAGTAGGTTATTCTTGTTCATAATCAATCTTATTTAAGCAGCCATGATCTAGGAAATGTAATATCATTTTGTCTCATCTTAGCTTCTATGCAGATGGAGGTTTCTACTGGTTTTAATAATACTTTATTAGTCAATACATTTCCCTTTATTAGCGCTGCTGTAGTTTGTTCGATACTTATTCTCATTTCCGAAATCAGTAAAACATTATTCCTTTTACAAACCAAGTACTCATTACTCACGAATGAGGTTTCACACAAAAACTCATATTAATTTATTTAAGTCAAGTCTCTTATCTTTTAAGATCAAGTCTCTTAATTTCTAAAATTAATAAACCATTCTTTTTATCTCTCTTAAGTCGTTATACCTAACTTCCCATAAAGCTAGTATAACTCTTAAGCTTTTAAAACCAAGTATTACTCTTCTTTCAAAAAGGTTTCTTAATTCTTTTGAAATACTTCAAGATTCTTATTATTCAGGCTTAAGTCAAAAGACATTGCCGTAAAACTACGTTCAGTTAACACACGTACGTCTACCGTACTATATATATATTCTTAAAATATCATGCTCAAGAGTATAGGAAGAATCACATACCTCGCGACGATTATCGACTATTAGCAAAACACTCCACGGCTATAACCCGGCTAGCCTCGTCCACCTTTCAAGTAGTACATGCTACTCGCAGATCAATCAACCTATAAGGGTTATACAAGTCTATCAATGCCTAGACTACTCTTGTAGAATATCCTTCTGATGTGATTCCAGTTCATGTCTATTCTGTAATATCCTTCTATTACAGTTCAAATCTCTTCTATGAATCTTATATTCATTTCTATACAACTACAGTATGTAATTTCCAATTATAATAGAAGGATAGGATTATTTACCTCGGTAAGCCCAAAATTATCCAAGTTTAATGTCGATCATGAGCAACGTTTAGCTCCTACTCCGGGTGCTCCAACCCGCTCCAAACAACCCTTAGAAGTTCTACGCAACTTCTTCTTAATACTCCAACCAACTATGGAGATTTTTCCTTAGGGTTTCGTTTTTGTGACTGAATGGAAGTATAATAGTATTTCTGGGCTTTTAGTATAAGTGTAACCTTGGAATACTACAAGGTATTTGGGCCAAGGTATTTTGGAATAGTAACTATACTTGGAGAGTATTTTCTACCACGGGGGTAGTATTTGAGACCACTCAAGGTAGGGGGTGTGTGCTACGACTAGCATCACTGGGAGAGGGGACCCTCGGCCAAAGGCCTCTCAAAGGGGGGAGGGTACTCGGCTAAAGCCTCAGGGGAGGGCGAAAACTATAGAGAGGGGAGAGGGATTTCAAGACTTGGAACAATTTTTGGATGAAGAAGTCTTCAAAGGGGGGGGGGGGTATTTATAGGTCAAGCAATGGCCAACCAATGGCCAAGATCATGCCAAGTAGTAGGCAAGTGTAGGGTGAGGATTCATCCATGTGCACCTTATCCATCTACCACACAAATATCACAAAATATCCTACCTACTCCCACTCTCCATTTCGTCCAACTTGCCGCCCATAAGTCCACCAATTAGAGGGTGCCAAGTGTCACCCTCTTGTTGGTCCAAAATATTTCGTCTCTCGGAAAAATCCGCAAAAATACTAAATGACATAGCCGGAATTTTCCCTTCGCAAGTTGTGTAAAACGTTTCGTTGAAAAACGATTCTAATCGGGGGTTGTGAACAAAATTCGAACCTTGCCTATCTTTAAGGCTTAAATTTTCCCACGTACGTCCTCACGTACATACTCTGGAAATACGGGGTATAACAGTAAGAGTATAAATGAGGGGCAATCCCCAAGACGTTATACCACCTTCTCCAGGGTAAGAGTATAAGTGAGGGGTAAATGTTATACCCCGTATTTCCAGAGTATGTACGTGGGGACGTACGTAGAAATTTTCGAACTACAAAGTGGCTTGGCCGAATTAATTTTGCTCACAACACCCGATTAGAGTCGTTTTCGAAAGCGGTTTCACGGCTTTTGTTGGGAAAATTCGGCTATGTCATATTTAATTTTTGCGGATTTTTCGAGAGGCGAAACATTTTGGACCAGCGGGAGGGTGACATGTGTCACCCTCACATTGGAAAGAGGTTGGACGGCCACATGGCAAAGCTAGCACGTTTTTTTGTGCTGGTTTTGTCAAGGGGAGTTGTTAGGATATTTGTGTCTGGTAAATCTTTGCCCTACACTTGCCACACACTTGGCTCAATCTTGGCCATTGGTTGGCCTTGGCTTGTACTATAAATACCCCTCTTTGAAGACTTTCTTCATCCTAAAATATTTCTAAGTGTTAAATTCTCCTCCTCTCTTGTGGTGTTCTCGTCCTAGCCTCCTCTTTCCCCCTTGGCGAGAGCCCTCCCACTTGTGAAGGCCTTGTTGGCCGAGATTTCGACCCCCCCCCTATCCTCGTTGTATCGTATAAATACCCCCATTTTGTGGTATAGAAATACTCTCCAAAGTATTGTTATAATGTCCAAATACCTTGGCCCAAATACCTTGTAGTATTCGAGGTTATACTTATACAAGCAGGAAAAATACCATTATACTTTCCCTCGGTCTTAAGCGAAACCCTAAAGAAAACCTTCATAGTCGGTTGAAGTGTTTAGTAGAAGTTGAGTAGAACTTCTAAGGGTTGTTTGGAGCGGTTTGGAGCACTGAGTAGGAGCTAAACCTTGCTCGGTAGCGACATTAAACTTGGATAATTTTGGGCTTATCGAGGTAATTACTCTTGTCATACATTTGTAATTGGAAATTACATGTTGTTAGAATATATAGTTGAAGTATACTATATATAGAACTATACTTAGTATTGTGGCAATGTCTTTTGACTTAAGCTGAAGAATTAAGATGATGAGCTGTAATTACATGGGGTGTATTCTGATGAGACTTGTGTAGCATTCTTGTGTTGTAGAATTGTACTCGTCCGGTTAGATGTGTTAACCCCTGGTTGGCTTGATGGCGGCCTCGATAGAGGAGGAGATTCTGTTGTGGCGGGAGAGTCTTTGCGAATTTTACGTAGAAAGTTCTGCGATGTTAATAAAGCGCGCGTGGCCTTATAGGTTGAAGTACTACGTGTGGCGCGATTTACTTGGCGAGGTAGTCATTGTTTGGGCGTTTTGCTATTAGTCGATACTCGTCGCGAGTATGTGAACCTCTTCCTATCTCTTCTAGCATGATATGTGTGAACTATGTAGTGCGGTAGGCGTCACGTGTGTTAAATGTATTTGATTGGTTTGAAACATAAAGTGTTATAACGGCTTTATGGGAAGTTGGTTATAACGACTTTATGTAGATAAGAAAATACTTTGTGGTTTTTTAAAAAAAGGTAAATGATTTGTTTATAAGCGGCTTGATGTGTGATAATAAAGAACTTGTAGTATTTCAAAAGATTTACAAATCGTTTTGAAAAGAAGAGTAATACTTGGTTTTGAAAACTTAAGAGTTATACTAGCTTTATGGGAAGTTAGGTATAGCGGCTTAAGAATGTTTCTTGATTTGGGAATCGGGATGTGTATCGACAAACCAACTGCGGCGTTAATAAAGGAAGTGTTTTGAATAATTAAGTATTATTAAAACGATGAAACTTCCATCTGCATAGAAGCTAAGATGAGACAAAATGATATTTCATTTCTAGATCATGGTTCTTTGTAATAAGATTGTTATAAACAAGAATAAACTACTCACACGTGTGGCATATGTTTCTTAAATTGTTTTAAGGGATTAAAACTACGAACTATGAAACCTTTCTAAAGTAAGAGGCTTGAGTAATTGAAAGTAGGCAAACTGGAACTTAGGAAAAGAACGTTGTTACTTGATTTTAAAAGGAAAGTGTTAGTTTACTTAATAATGTGAATCACTCTAGTTTTATACTACGGTATCGGGTGACTTTTATAAAGGAATGTATCTCTTTTAAAAGGACTTAACGTCATAGTACTTAGGGTTAAAACCGGACTATGATATAAAATGGAAGTACCTTGAGTTGTGTGTAACTTGCCTATGCTTGTTGTTGTGTAACTTGCCTATGCTTGCTGCTGTGTAGCTCGCCTAAGCTTGTTGAGATAGCATTTGTTGTGCAAGTGTTGATATCAGGTGACTCTTTGAGAAAGAATGGATCTTTTATGAAAGTTTAGAGGTATGGTAATTTGCTTGAGCTTGCTTGTGATAGCTGGTTGCGTGATATATTGTTATTGTGGTTACATGGACATGTCTACACCGTCTTTGTATTCAGGGGCATGTGGCCATGCGGCGGGTTGATTACCGATATATGGTTATTCTTGTTCCATGGGCGATCTACACCGATCTTTGTATTCCGGGGCATGTGGCCATGCGGCGGTTGACCACTGATATATTGTTGTTGAGGTTACATGGGCATGTCTACACCGTCTTTGTATTCGGCATGTGGCGTGCGGCCTTGTCGTGTTATTGCATCATGGACATATACCTGCCGTCTTTGTATTCCGGGCATGCGGCCGTGATGCGAACATGATGGATGTTGTGGCGTGAGTCCCATGGTTATATTTGAGTGGTGACTTTGAGGGCGTGAGTCCCTGACTTGACTGCTTTTATGTTGCGTACTGTATTTTGGTTATCATACATGTCTCCTGCTTTATAGGCTATTATGATTTCATTTACGGTATTTTACAGTTTCACATACTTGGTACCTGTTGTACTGACCTCCTTCGGGGGGCTGCGTTCATGCCGCGGTAGAGAAGTACGATCGTTGATCCCTCTTAGGATCACCGTTCGGCGTATTGGAAGCTCCGTTTCTCGGAGGCTTATCTTTTGGTATGTTTCCACAGTCGTAGGTTCTTGTACATTCGGGGTATGGCGGGGCCTGTCCGTCATAGTTGTTGTATAAATCTTAGAGTGCATGCTTTGTTGTGGCGGGGTTTGTAAAAAGGATAACTGTTCGGGCTTTTATATATATATATACTGAAGGCAACTGTTTGGTTGGCCTGTTTATTTAGTATGTCTCTCATTTCATGTTTAAAGTTTTATTTCCGCTGGTTTTCTCTGATGTTGGATCACTAGGGTGCCCGGGGTAAGGCACCAGTCACGGGCTCGGATTTCGGGGTGTGACAAAGTGGTATCAGAGCAGTTAATCCTCGGAAGGTGTCTACAGACCGTGTCTAGTAGAGTCTTGATTATCGGTGTGTTGTGCACCACATCTATAATCAGGAGGCGAGACATTTAGGGTTAGTTTCCATTCTTCTCATTACGAGATCGTGCCTTAGAGTCGTGTTGTAAGTTGGACCCTCCGACGTATTTCATTTCTGATTATGCCTCGCGCATGGCGACCGGGCGAAGAAGGCTGCAGGAGCTGCTAGTGTGGTTGAGAAATCTGAGCGCGAGCGGTCGATGCACGAGTAGTGTTTGACGCCGAGTTTTGCGACGCCGCCCAGTGAGTTTAGGCGCGGCGATGGCTGCCGAGACTACGATACTGAGCCTCGGTCCCGGCACAGGCGAAGGAGTTGAGTACAAGGAGATGGCGATGCGGCGGATCGTGGCGAGATATGAGAACAGTGGATCTGGCGATTCGATTCAGCGGCTTTGTGGTGCACGAGAAGCGAATAGTTTGAGGCTACGAGATTTTCGAGTTGTAGCGCGAGTTTCTGGTCGAGGCACGAGGATGATCCGCAAGAGTTCATCCGGCGATTCTGGGATCATGAGGGTGATCGAGGCATCGGAGACCGAGTCGGTGGTCTGAGTTCGCGTCGGTGCGTGATACATGATCGGCCCGGTTTGATTCGTGGGGCTGTCGGGAGAGAATGCACTTAGGCCTTGTGGGGCGAGTTCTCAAAGGCTTTTCTTGCACACTTCTTGCCTCGCGAGATAAGGAGGGCTCGGTAAGCGATTTTTGGTGTTGCGGCGAGCAGGCGTGCGGTTCGGGAGTACAATGTGGAGTTCGACTCATTAGCGGTATGTCCCGCATTAGTAGCTAGTATGGAGGATCGAGTGCACCGATATGTTCTGAGGCTCGATGATTACCTAGCGAGAGTTGCTCGGTGTAGCTCTTGGTAGGGCATGGACATTGCCGCATGCGAGCTTATGCACAGGGGTGAGGCGGAGAAATCAGCGGAATGACGAGTCGGCATAAGAGGCGAAGCGAGGGTCCTTTGGTGATTTTCGAGCGGACGCCTCGGCCAGACTAGTTATGCGCCTCCGCCATTTCAGAGTGGTCCTCCGCGACGCCGGGACCTTTGGGAGATCGGGAGCGGTCGGGGCTCCCGTGTTTGAGATGTTGGGGAGTAGGGGTGTTGGCGGATCACGGTCACCCTACCTCGGTGTGGTCGATGTGGTAGACGCGTTGGGAGTGTCGTAGTACGAGGAGCTTGTTATTCTGCGGCGTCGGGGCCATGTGAAGAGAGCGTGCTTATAGGAGAGGTTGAGCGACGACTCGACGCCCGGGATCGATGGTGGTTCATCACCTTCTACGATTATGCGCCTGCAGTGGGCTATGATTAGAGTGGGCGGTAGCCGGTATATCCTTAACCCTCAGAGTCTTGGTATCTTTGTTATGATGATCTCATTATTATGTCTATGTGCGAATAGTGTTGTGTAAATTGAGAGTTAGAAAACATGGTTAGTTGGGAGGTTAAGTATGGGGTCATGGTAAGTGTGAACCACTAGACTATGTCACGATTGAGACCTTACGAGTGAGGTCGTCTTGAGTAAAAGATCTATTTTATGTTTGACCTTTATCGAGTGCGTAGTGTGCGTGGGATATATATTTGTGTGATCGATCCAGGTAATGTGAGATAGAAGTGGTAGCTTTCATGACTTGAATAGGTAAGATTGTTCGGATCGAGAACTAGAGAGTTGGCGTGATGGTGGTCGGGTTGAGGCGTGTTGCGTGTCAACCGTGGCAGAATGAGGTGGGGTCGTGGTGGTCGCCCGGTGGTAAGTCACGAGGGTGCTAGGCCCAGTCTAGATGACCAGCGTCTGAGTTCGTGGATGCGTTCGACGATGGTCGGGCGATGGGGCGACTATCGTGTTCTTGGTCGGTCGTTCCTCGGCGATGTTGGTGTTATGCGAAAGGTTGTAAGGCTGCAGGTGCCTACCTTCACCTTATAATGACGGTGAAGCCCGTGGTGGCTATTTTCGTTTTCTAAGAATTTTACCAGCGAGTTGGGAACTCGGGTGAGTCTGCGTATCGTATTCACCCTCGGGCGAGTTTTGATGTCGGGGTTTGTGAGATCGTTGTCTCCTTTGGAGAAAGTGTTTTGGCTACCATTTCGGTGTTCGGATGTCGTCTTGTGAAGCCTTGTAGGGCGGAGGTGTAAGTTGCGGTCGATTGGTTCGATGTTGGCAAGGTTCGAGATAGTTAGTTGAGCTTGTTCCGGTAATTGTGGATAAGGTGTACCAGAGTTTTGAAGCGAAGCGATGTCGGAAATGTGGTACCTTTTGTTGGAGTCATTTGGTGTGTGCGACATTATGAAAAAGTGGTATCATTTCTTTTGTAAAGAGAAGGTCACGAAGGAAGTATATTGTAGGACCCGGAGAGAAGTGGTTGCGGTGATGTTAGAGGTGTTTCCTCGTGGACTTGGATGTAAGTATTTTGAGTGGGTGTTTACGTGGCGGATGTGGCGTTTGTTCTCGTAAGTATAGTAGTGAAGACTATCTTGGCGCGCGTTTGTTTGAGCCTTAGAAGGAACATTCGGGGCGAATGTTTCTAAGGAGGAGAATGTTATACCGTATTTCGGTATATGCGTGGGGCGTGCGTAGAAATTTTCGAACTACAAAGTGGCTTGGCGAATTAATTTTGCTCACAACACCCGATTAGAGTCGTTTTTCGACGAAAGCGGTTTCCTGACTTTTGTTGGGAAAATTCCGGCTATGTCATATTTAATTTTTGCGGATTTTTCGAGAGGCGAAACATTTTGGACCAGCGGGAGGGTGACATGTGTCACCTCGCATTGGAAGAGGTTGACGGCCAAATGGCTAAGCTTGCGTTTTTGTGCTTGTTTGGTCAAGGGAGTTGGTAGGATATTTGTGTGTGGTAAATCTTGGCCCTACACTTGCAGCTTGTAGCTCGAATCTTGGCCATTGGTTGGCCTTGGCTTGTACTATAAATACCCACTCTTTGAAGACTTTCTTCATCCTAAAAATATTTCTAAGTGTTAAATTCTCCTCCCTCTCTTGTGGTGTTCTCGTCCTAGCCTCCTCTTTCCCATGGCGAGAGCCCTCCCCAATGAAGGCCTTGTTGGTAGGAGTTCTACCCACTAGCCTAGTTGTCTCGTATAAATACCCCTTTGTGGTATAGAAATACTCTCCAAAGTATTGTTATAATGTCCAAATACCTTGGCCCAAATACCTTGTAGTATTCGAGTTATACTTATACAAGCTTGGAAAAATACCATTATACTTTCCTCGGTCTTAAAGCGAAACCACAAAGAAAAACCTTCATAGTCGGTTGAAGTGTTTAGTAGAAGTTGAGTAGAACTTCTAAGGGTTGTTTGGAGCGGTTTGGAGCACGGAGTAGGAGCTAAACCTTGCTCGGTGACATTAAACTTGGATAATTTTGGGCTTATCGAGGTAATTACTCTGTCATACATTTGTAATTGGAAATTACATGTTGTTAGAATATATAGTTGAAGTATACTATATATAGAACTATACTTAGTATTGTGGCAATGTCTTTTGACTTAAGCTGAAGAATTAAGCCCAGGCTGAGCTGTAATTACATAGGTTTGTATTCTGATGAGACTTGTGTAGCATTCTTGTGTTGTAGAATTGTACTCGTCAGGTTAGATGTGTTAACCCCACGGTTGGCTTGATGGCGGCCTCGATAGAGGAGGAGATTTCTGTTGTGGCGGGAGGTCTTGCGAATTTTACGTAGAAAGTTCTGCGATGTTAATAAGCGCCTTGTGGCCTTATAGGTTGAAGTACTACGTGTGGCGCGATTTACTTGGCTTGAGGAGTAGTCATTTGTTTGGGCGTTTGCTATTAGTCGATACTCGTCGCGAGTATGTGAACCTCTTCCTATCTCTTCTAGCATGATATGTGTGAACTATGTAATGCGGTGAGCGTCGTGTGTTAAATGTATTTGATTGGTTTGAAACATAAAGTGTTATAACGGCTTTATGGGAAGTTGGTTATAACAGCTTTATGTAGATAAGAAAATACTTTGTGGTTTTTTTAAAAAAGGTAAATGATTTGTTTATAACTGGCTTGATGTGTGATAATAAAGAACTTGTAGTATTTCAGAAGATTTCTGAAATCGTTTTGAAAAGAAGAGTAATACTTGGTTTTCGAAAACTTAAGAGTTATACTAGCTTTATGGGAAGTTAGGTATAACGGCTTAAGAATGTTTCTTGATTTGGGAATCGGGATGTGTATCGACAAACCAACTGCGGCGTTAATAAAAGGAAGTGTTTTGAATAATTAAGTATTATTAAAACGGTAGAAACTTCCATCTGCATAGAAGCTAAGATGAGACAAAATGATATTTCATTTCCTAGATCATGGTTCTTTGTAATAAGATTGTTATAAACAAGAATAAACTACTCACACGTGTGGCATATGTTTCTTAAATTGTTTTAAGGGATTAAAACTACGAACTATGAAACCTTTCTAAAGTAAGAGGCTTGAGTAATTGAAAGTAGGCAAAGCGGAACTTAGGAAAAGAACGTTGTTACTTGATTTTAAAAGGAAAGTGTTACGGTTTTACTTAATAATGTGAATCACTCTAGTTTTATACTACGGGTATCGGGTGACTTTTATAAAAGGAATGTATCTCTTTTAAAAGGACTTAACGTACATAGTACTTAGGGTTAAAACCCGGACTATGATATAAAATGGAAGTACCTTGAGTTGTGTGTAACTTGCCTATGCTTGTTGTTGTGTAACTTGCCTATGCTTGCTGCTGTGTAGCTCGCCTAAGCTTGTTGAGATAGCATTTGTTGTGCAAGTGTTGATATCAGGTGACTCTTTGAGAAAGAATGGATCTTTTTATGAAAGTTTAGAGGTATGGTAATTTGCTTGAGCTTGCTTGTGATAGCTTTGGTTGCGTGATATATTGTTATTGTGGTTACATGGACATGTCTACACGATCTTTGTATTAGGGGCATGTGGCCATGCGGCGGGTTGATTACCGATATATGGTTATTCTTGTTCCATGGGCGTGTCTACGCGTCTTTGTATTAGGGGCATGTGGCCGTGCGGCGGGGTTGACCACCCGATATATTGTTTTTGAGGTTACATTGGAATGTCTACACCGTCTTTGTATTAGGGGCATGTGGCCATGCGGCCTTGTCATTATTGTTGCATCATGGACATGTCTACACCGTCTTGTATTAGGGCATGCGGCCATGATCTGAACATGATGGATGTTGTGGCGTGAGTCCCGTGGTTATATTTAGTGGTGACTTTGAGGCGTGAGTCACGACTTATTGCTTTTATGTTGCGTCTTGTATTTTGGTTATCATACATGTCTCACCTTTATAGGCTATTATGATTTCATTTACGGTATTTCTGATTTCACATACTTGGTACTGTTGTCTTGACCTCCTTGAGGCTGCGTTCATCTGCGGTAGAAGTACATCGATCGTTGATCCCGCTCTTAGGATCACCGTTGGCGTATTAGGAAGCTCCGTTTCTCGGAGGCTTATCTTTTGGTATGTTTCCACTGAGTCGTAGGTTCTTGTACATTCGGGGTATGGCGGGGCCTGTCCGTCATAGTTGTTGTATAAATCTTAAGTGCATGCCTTTGTTGTGGCGGGGTTTGTAAAAGGATAAGCGTTGGGCTTTTATATATATATATCTGAAAGCATTTGTTTGGTTGCTGTTTATTTAGTATGTCTCATTTCATGTTTAAAGTTTTTATTTCCATTTGGTTTTCTCGATGTTGGATCACTAGGGTGCAGGGGTAAGGCACGATCCACGGGCTCAGTTTGGGGTGTGTGATGAAACCCCAAGATGCTATACCACCTTTACCATACTCTCGGGATAAGAGCATAAGTGAGGTAAACCCCAAGGCTATACCAGGTGGGACTTGGTGTTCATGTATGCCTATTGGTGTTGTATTATATCATGGATATGGCGGTGAGGAAGGATTCCACGGGCATGATTGATATTATGGGCGTGAGACCCATGGTTATGTCTTTAGTAATGACTTTGAGGGCGTGCGTCCCTGACTTGATATGACTGTTTATGTATTGTGTACTGTAATTTTATTAACATATATGTCTCCTGTTTTGTTAGACTGTTATGATTTTGTACAGTATTTTTCAGTTCACATACTTGGTACATTCTTCGTACTGACCTCCTTGAAGTGCGTTCATCTGCATGAGTTTAGATGCTTGATTTGGAGATCGGCAGTGTAGGGCCTGCTAGAGTTTTGGATAGCTCCTACATTGGGAGTTTATCTTTTTGGTATAAGTTCTTCGATCTGAGACTTTTATGCGGTTATGGATGCGGCGGGGCCTTGTCCGTCCTGATTGATAAAACTCTTAAGTGTATTCATATGTGGGATTGGACTCATGTACGGTGTAGTGTCTTTTGTTTGTGTATTTATGGCAGCCTTGTCGTCTTTGCCCTTGCACGTACATTGGTTTTAAAAAAAAATGAGGTGTTATTTAATTTCCGCAGTTTACTTGTGTTGTTAAGGTAGAAGGGTGCCCAGGTAGGGCACGATGCGAGCAGGGGTTGGGCGTGCCAGTGGTATCGAAGCGATCGATCGTCGAATGTCTACAGACCGTGTCTAGTAAGTCTTGATTATCGGTGTGTTGCGCCACGCCCCGTAAACATGAGGCTACGGGGCGTTTAGGAGTTGGTTTCATTCTTCTCACTCTAGATCGTGTCATAGGCGGTGTTAGTAAGATTATTCCTCTCGGCGTATTGTTGTATTCTGATTATGCCTCGAGGAGAGCGGCGCCGAAGGAAAAGGAGTAGCGAGGCTACTAGTCGGACTCGAGAGAGTTGATAGGGCTTATGCCCGAGGTATACGGATGTTGTTCGCGATCGGCGAGTTAACCTGCGCCCGAGTTTTGAGGCCCCAGCACCAGAGCCTCCAGTTTCTCAGTTAAGGGAAGACTTTAGGGTCATGAAGGAAGCCATTATGTTATTGACCAAGATATCGGTGCTGTAGTTTCGTCAGCAGGAGGTTATTCGGCGATGCAGGCAGTGTACAGAGGGTAGAGGCAGCGCGGAGATCACGTAAGAGGCTAGGCGATTGGTTATCGGTGAGTTTTGGGCAGTGCCTCGTGAAGTGAGATATTCGTCCCAGCCTACCCAGTACATACCCCCGCAGCTCACAGGTGGGATATTTTATCCCACAAGGTATTTAGGAGCCGGTCCGAGCTCCAGAGGTCGAGGTTCTCATAGGAGCAGGGGATTTTCTCAGTCGAGGCCACTTATTCCTCAGTGTTTCCATTGTAGTAAGCGTCATTTGGGGAAATGTCGTCTTGGCACTGGTGTTTGTTATTATTGTGGCCGTTCGGGCCATATCTTTGGTATGTCCTTTTAGAAGAACGCCGGTGGGGTGGCTCGGCTATGAAGTCGATGGTTGATTCCACTTTCCTCGCGATTGTGCGTTCCCGAGCGGTGTTGGATGTTAGCGGCCGTGGTAGAAGTCGAGTGGAGTTTATAGTTACGGCGGTCCTTGAACGCATAGATGGCGTGACTCGGGCGGGATCAGGAGGCAACATCTCATGGGGTTACAGGTATATCTCGATTCTTTTGAATCATACGTGCATTATTAGATTCAGATTTTGCCCTAGCGTATATGTTTTCCCTTTATTGCAAGAGTTGTAAAGTGATAGTACCCCAGAGGTAGGGATACTTTGATTAGTAAAGTGAGAAGTTAAGTGTGACGATGAGTCGGGTTATGGACTCATTTCGGGTCAACCGATAGTATGGAATGGGGTGATGTCAGTTAGAAATGGTCCCGCTATGTGATAGGGCCACGAGGGTGCTAGGCCCAAGTCTAGTTGATCGTTGTACGAGTTCGTGGATGCTTTCCACCGGAACTAGGTCGTAAGGACCGAGAAGAGCCTTAACGGGAAGGTAAGTAACTATATGGCCAAGTTTGGATAGTAACTCCAAGGATTGGAGAAGAGAAACAAAATTTGAGATTTTGTACGTGTACTAGATGAGTTTGAAAGTACGAGAAAGTATGACAAGTAAGGAAAGAAAGGAACCTCTAAGGATCTCGTGTTTGGGAAGACTGTAACCTTCGAGTTTTGTAAGGAGGGACCACGGACGGAAGGTCCATTATTATGTTTACGTATGTTAGGTGATGGCCATGCGTGGCATCGTTGGTCTTGTGCAGTTTTGATTGATAGGCATAGTATAGAGATTATGCCGGAGTTTGTATATCTTGGCAACCGACTAAGAACATTCGGGGACGAATGTTTCTAAGGGGGGAAGAATGTTACACCCCGTAAGCCCAGGACATGTATAAGAGAATGTACGTAAGGAATCAAGACTTGGAAATTTGTACGAAAAAAAGAATTGTTTTTCCAACGGGAAATCTTCCGGATGTCGGAAAGGAAAAAGGTTCGTTGTTGAGAATTGGATTCTCAAAATGCATTATTTAAAAATTATGGAACTCTTAACCTTATGGAAATTTATTTTTACGGATTTGGTCACGTGGGGCCCTTTGAGAATTTTACATTTTGTGGGGCCCATGAGGTTCTGAATTTTATGGGCGAATGAGAGGCGACACGTGGCACCCCCACATGGTCTTGGTCGAAATGTTGCAAGGGTAAAATGGTCATTTGACCTATGTAGATGATAAGTCTTGCAAGCTTGATATATTTGACCAAGTCAACTTGTCCACATAGGCTTAATCCAAGTGAAATTCATCCTAGCCTCACATTTGTTGATATCTAAGCCCTCCATTGTGTTTTATAAGGTTACTACTAGTGCAAGACTAGCTCATTTACACTTAGAAAGATTAGAACACATTTGTGCCATGATATAGAGCTCTCGGGTTTGGCTATCTTCCCACAAGAAAATTTTGTGATTTTGATCCATTAGCCACAAGACTTAAACCCAAGGTCCCTAAGGGTGTTGTAAGGATATCTCAATAGAAAGATTTCAGAAAAATGGAGTTTTCACGTTAGTCGCAAGGCGGAAACTAAAGGAGTTCTTCAACTTTGAAGTTGGAACTTGAAGATGGGTTCTTGTAGGCCTCAGGAGTGCTTGGAGCGGATTGGAACCTAAGGAAAGGAGCTAAGAATTGCTAAGGCGCGACTTTGAATCTTGTAAATTTTAAGGGCTTGGAAAGGTATAAATTTTGTCGTTTTAGCAATTAAGTTTACTTATTGATTGTAGCTATGGATATTAGCAAGCATGGGTAATATATTATGTAGTTGGATATGTTTATTGGCTATTGGAACCCTAATCCGAAAACTAGCATGTTTAGCCTTAAGTTTGGAATTCAAGTTGATTATTCGTTTAAGTCGTCGCATGTTGTGTAGGAAGGAAATTGTAGTTGTTGGAGTTGTTTATGACTATATAACATGTTAGACCTTAGAACTTGGAATTTTAAAAGGATTGGGTAGACTTTGAATTGTTAGTATGTAGTTGGCCGAGAATGGCTTGGAGTTTTAAACTACTTGGTATGAATTGCGGGGCGGAATTTTACACGTATTGTAAGGCGTGTAATCCCCTTTGTTTGGTTGTTGTTTTGAGCCTTAAATGTGGCGTGTTGGTTATTGTATTCGACCTTGAAAAAGGTGGCAAAGTGAGTAGAAACAAAGGAAGTGCTGCCCGATTTTCCATAGAATTAGAGACCGTATACTTAGTATTATTCTACGGTAGAGACTAGAAGTTGATAGTCTTGTTGTGACCATTATAGGTTGACACTTCTACGTACGGCTTATCCGGCTTAGCTTGTGGATTTAGCCGAAAAGGTATGTGAACTATCTCCTCTTCTAGCATGATTCCTTAAGAGAAAGAAAGTATTTCCTACTCCTTAAAAGATCCATTCCTTGGTTGTATTTGGATTGCCTAAAGTATAATTTGTTCTATGTACTTCTTTGATTGTACTTTGATGTTTAAATTGTAAGTTGTATAATCCATTTCCTTAGTGAAGTTTGGATTCTTAAAAGTGAAAGTATTTTACTTAAGGTACATAGAGTCTTGAAAAGGAAGTGGTTTCCAAATCTTTTGGCTAGTGTCTTAGTTCCAAAACCTAAAGGTCATTATAAGGACTTTAGGGGAGTCAAAGGAGTGATTTACTTATTTGATTTAAAAGAGGAGAAATGACATGATTTAAAAGAAGAAACTTGTTTTCTATATATTAAGAGACTTGAAGTAATTTTGAAAGTTAAGAACTTGTTTTGCAAGTATGTGATAATTGGTTTTTAAAGTATAAGTCTCTTGGTTATAAAAAGGAATGGATATGTCTAAAACCATAAAGGGTTATAACGGCTTTATGGGAAGTTGGTTATAACGGCTTTATGGAAGGTTAAGAAAGTTGTCTATTTTTTATTAATGGGCATAAGTTGCCTAGATTGTGAAAATTTGAAGTTACTTGATTTCAAACTTTGAAATGAGTTTTCCAAAAGTGTAGTAACTTACTTTGAAAAATAGACATGCCTTGATACTACGGGTGTTAGTATCTTGGGGTTTTACATAAAAAGGAGTCTTTTGAAAAGAATGTACGTACGTAGTACTTTGGCTTGCTAAATGAGAATTATTCTATTTGTGCCCTGATAAGTACTTTGGCTTGCTAAATGAGAATTATTCTATTTGTGCCCTGATAAGTACTTTGGCTTGCTAAATGAGAATTATTCTATTTGTGCCCTGATAAGTACTTTGGCTTGCTAAATGAGAATTATTCTATTTGTGCCCTGATAAGTACTTTGGCTTGCTAAATGAGAATTATTCTATTTGTGCCCTGATAAGTACTTTGGCTTGCTAAAGGAGAATTATTCTATTTGTGCCTTGATAAGTATTTTGGCTTGGTTAATTGAGAATTAGCCTATGTGTTGGTGATAGCCTTTGAGTGCAAGTATTATGTTTTATTACGTTGCCGCGACTCTCGGTTGGAGAATTGGTATGCAGTTGTAAGTTACTTGGGCGTCTGCAAGCGGTGATGTGGGATTCAACGGGTATGCTTCCGTTATTTGTAGTACTTGGGGTAAATTCCCGGATATTTTATAAAAGACATGGTAGTGCTTATGTCTTGGTTGATGGTCGGTCGAGATAGGGTAAGAGTATAAGTGAGGGGTAAACCCCCAAGACGTTGTACCACCTGCTTTATGTGTTGTTTGACGGCCGGTTGAGATAGGGTAAGAGTATAAATGAGGGGCAAGCCCCAAGACGTTATACCACCTTCTCCAGGGTAAGAGTATAAGTGAGGGGTAAACCCCCAAGATGCTATACCACCTGTTTTACCACCTTCTCCAGGATAAGAGTATAAGTGAGGGGTAAACCCCCAAGACGTTATACCACCGGTGGGACTTGGTGTTCATGTATGCCTATTGGTGTTGTATTATATCATGGACTGCCGGCAGTGAGGAAGGATTCCACGGGCATGATTGATATTATGGGCGTGAGACCCATGGTTATGTCTTTAGTAATGACTTTGAGGGCGTGCGTCCCTGACTTGATATGACTGTTTATGTATTGTGTACTGTAATTTGATTATCATACATGTCTCTGTTTTGTTAGATTTGTTATGATTTTATCTGATATTTTGATTCACATACATGGTACATTCTTGTCTTGACCTCGCCCGAGGCTGCGTTCATCCGCGAGTTTAGGTAATGATTTGGAGATCGGCAGGTGTAGGACCCTGCTAAGAGTTTTTGGATAGCTCCTTCTGTTCGGGAGTTTATCTTTTTGGTATAAGTTCTTTGATCTGAGGCTTTTATGCGGTTATGGGTCTGGCGGGGCCTTGTCAAATCACGATTGATAAAACTCTTAGAGGTCTGTATTCATATGTGGGATTGGACTCATGTACGGTGTAGTGTCTTTTGTTTGTGTATATATGGCAGCCTTGTCGGCTTTGCCCTTGCACGTACATTGGTTTTAAAAAAAAATGAGGTGTTATTTAATTTCCGCAGTTTACTTGTGTTGTTAAGGTAGAAGGGTGCCCAGGTAGGGCACCAGTCACGGGCCCGGGGTTCGGGGCGTGACACTTGGCACTTGAAATATTCTACGATTGAAACTAGAATTTAATAGACGTACTATGGTCATTATAGGTTGACATACTACGTACGGCGAATTGGACTTAGCAAGTGGATTAAACCGAAGAGGTATGTGGAACTTTCTTATCTCTTGAGCATGAATAGGTTGTAAATGTATAGTACGGTAGACGTACAAGATTTTGACAATCTAGGTCCATTTGATATCCTTGGCTTATTTTAAGAATGTCCAAGTTGGTTGAGTTAGGGAGTTAACTCACTTGTTTAAATATTAAGGATATTTTGGTCTGCAAAAGTTAAGAGACTTTAAGTATGTTGAAAGTATTTTTGATACTTGTTTTGTTGGAAAGTTTAAGTCTCTTGGTTATAAAGAAGTATGTAAGTTGCTAATGTATAAAGCTAGTATAACGGCTTTATGGGAAGTTGGTTATAATAGCTTTATGGAAAGTTAAAAAGTGGTTTACTCTAAGTAATTTAAGTATGATAAATGACTTGACTTAATGAAAGGCAAATTGATTTTAAGGCATCAATTGCCTAAGATTTTATAAGAAAAGGAGTCACTTGATTTAGAAACCTAACTTTATTTCTAAAGGTATTGTGACTTGTCTTGAAAAGTAATTTTGACTTGATACTACGGTTTATAGTATCTTGGAAGTTTTATATGAAAATGAGTCATTTTCAAAAGGTTAGAAGTACGTAGTACTTTGGGTTAAACTCCCGGATTTATAATAACATATTAGTGCCTTAAGTGAACTAAAATGAGAGTGTGGATGAATAAGACTAATAAGAAGTTAGGGGGATTTCTAACTTGCTTATTTATTGTAATGTGACGGTTTGAGATAGGGTAAGAGTATAAGTGAGGGGCAGACCCCCAAGACGCTATACCACCTTCTCCAGGATAAGAGTATAAGTGAGGGGTAAGCCCCCAAGACATTATACCACCTGCTTTTTTACCTTTTTCAGGGTAAGAGTATAAATGAGGGGAAAACCCCCAAGACGTTATACCACCTGCTTCAGGGTAAGAGTATAAATGAGGTAGAAACCCCAAGCGTTATACCACCTGTTTCTAGGGTTCGCTACCCATGATATGATCGAGTCTCTATTGTGATGTTGTACGTATTCTCTTTATTTACTCTCATTGTTAGTAAGACACTGTTTACTGTAATTTTGTTATCATACCTGTCTCCAGTTTTATTTTAGACTTATGATTTCATTACAGTACTTTCAGTTTCACATATTTGGTACATGTTATCGACCTCCTTCATCACGACCCGTTCGGGGCAGTGGTGATGCCTACCCGGCACCCAAGTAGTCATACATCGTGTAATCGGAATATAAAAACAAGACATGAAACAGTTGTAAATGAGACACGCTTTTATGTGAGAAAATGTCGCCTTTCGGCATATATATATAAACATAGTTTTGCGATTACATCCCAATGTATAATAGGACTACTGCACCTAAGGAAGTAAACAACTATGGCGGGACAGGGCGCCATACCTGAATGTGCAAAACTATCTACAACGGCGGAGATCATACCCAAAAGTCGAGCCTCCGGAGAAGATGGAGCTCCTGATACCAACGCAAAGGATCCTAAGGATGCGGATCTAGCACCTGCTTGCCCTTACCTGCGGCATGAACGCAGCCTCCCGAAGGAGGTCAGTACAACAGGTACTAAGTATGTGAAACTGTAAAGTACTGAAGTACAATCAATGTATTTAAAACTATTTGCAAATACAACCAGTTTAACTGCACATAGTGCCACAACATAAACAAGAGCAGAATAGATATAATGTAACTGGTCTTTCCTAGGCCGCGAATGATCGAAGCAAGGCCAATCGCCCATAGTATCATTATGCGTGCCTAGTCCTGGACTTCCCGCGATCCGCAGTCACACATGCACCCGCATGAGGTATTCTCGCGTCGGGGTAGCTAACCCCTGTACCTCGCGGACTCTGCGATCCGCATAGTCTCAATAGACCGCATAGTCACACAGACCGCATAGGGCATCCCCCGCATCGGGATAAAACACCCGGAATGATCAATCCTGGAACTCCCGCAGCTCCGCATAGTCACATAGACTGCATAGGCCGTATAGACCCGCATCAAGGGTGGCAAGCCCTCGGTATAACAAGTCAAGGGGGTAGGTGATATAATATGATACAATGACTTACCGTTTAGCAACGTAAGCACAACAAGAATGACCCCTTTCACAACATCACAAGACACTAACACACGTAGCATCATAATATGTCTATTTATCAAACAATCTTACTACACCTTACAGAAATCAATACAAGGTTTTATAAACAAATAAGTAAACAGTCCCTTTTATCTTTCTTAAGTTGTTATACCTAACTTCCCATAAAGCTAGTATAACTCTTAAGCTTTTGTTTAAAAACCAAATATTTCTCTTCTGTTAAAAATGATTCAGTATTCTTTTGAAATGCTTCAAGATCCTTATTATTCAGGCTTAAGTCAAAAGACATTGCCGTAATTATTATTCAGTTAACACACGTACGTCTACCGTACTATATATATATTTAAAATATCATGCTCAAGAGTATAGGAAGAATCACATACCTCCTCGGCGAAATCCACCTGCCAAGTCGAATATGTCGCGCGCAGAGAATCAACCTATAATAGTCAGACACGTCTATCAACGTCTAGACTACTCGTGATTCTAAGCAGAGGGTTCTCTATCCTACGGAAAATTGGCAGCACTTCCCTACCCGTCAAGCTACTCAAGTCTACTGTAAAAACAGTCCTATGTAAGTACAGTTCAATTATTCTTCATTTATACCCTTCTACTGTGATTACAGTTCAATTCTATTCTTTAATATCCTTCAGTGTATCTTATACTCAAGTCTATACTATTCTTATATGTAATATCCAATTACAATAGAAGGACAAGAGTAATTACCTCGATAAGCCCAAAATTATCCAAGTTAAATGTCGCTCCTGAGCAAGGTTTAGCTCCTAATTTGTACGCTCCGATAGCTCCAAGAAACCCTTAGAAGTTCTACACAACTTCTACTAAAATACTATAAGGGATTTGAGCTAGGGTATTTTGGAATAGTGACTATACTTGGAAGACAACTTTCTACCAAGGGAGGGGGGGTAGGTTTCGGCTAGGACTACTAGGCTAGAGGGGGGGTGTTTCGGCCAAGGGCCTTCACAAGGGGGGGAGGGGGAGTGTTTGGACGAAAACACTACAAGAGAGGGGAGGGATTTTTCAAGACTTGGAAATTGATTTGTGGATGAAGAACTCTTCATCTTAAGGGGGGTATTTATAGGCCAACCAATGGCCAAGATGAAGCCAAGTGGTAGGCAAGTGTAAGGTCAAGATTTGGGCAAGTGTCCTTATCCATCTACTACACAAAAATATCCTACCAACTCCTTGACAAAAAAGCCATTCCAATCGTCCAAATGGACGCCAGTCCACCAACTGAGGGTGACAAGTGTCGCCCTCTCGTTGGTCCAAAATGTTTCTCTCGGAAAAATCCGCAAAAATAATAAATGACATAGCGAATTTTCCCTTCGCAGTTTTGTAAAGCGTTTCGTCGGAAAAGCGATTCTTTTGATAGGTGTGCCCAATCTTTTCGTCCAATGCCTAACCTTAAGGCTAAACTTTTGTACGTATGCCCTCGCGTACATACTCTGGAAATATGGGGTATAACATTCTCCCCTCCTTAGAAACATTCGTCCCGAATGTTCCTTCCCAAGACAGTTAACGATAAAGTACCTCACAACTTAACAGTTTGCAAGTGCCACATGGCCACAATATAACACTTAAGCAAATACGATAATTATAAACGTGAAATAGGAAAGTAAGTTACGGAGGTGTGGGGAATAAGTGAGGATACTTCGCCTCATGTCCTCTCGCCTTCCCATGTCATCTCCTCCCGAGCTCGTTCGCCACGTAACTTTGATGGAAGCCACGTCCTTGGTCCGCAGACGCCTAACCTGACGATCGATTATCGCTATGGGAATCTCCTCATACGATAACCCCTCGGTCACCTGGACATCGTCAGTCGGGTGCACCCTAGATGGATCCCCGATACATCTCCTCAAAGATAAACATGAAACAAGTGCATCGCTTGCCTCGGATCGGACGACAGATCCAACTCGTAGAGCAACCTTGCCTACCTGCGGACAACTGATAGGGCCCAATGTACCTTAGGTCGAGTTTCCCTTTCTTCCCGAATCTCATCACACCGCCATGGGTGACACCTTCAGAAAACCCAATCATCAACCTCGAACTCGGATGTCGACGACGATGATCTGCATATGACTTCTGTCGACTCTGAGCTGTCAGTAACCGCTCCTGGATAAGCTTCACCTTATCCACTGCCTGCTGCACCAAATCTGGTCCCACTAACTGTACCTCGCCTACATCAAACCAACCTATCGGCGATCTGCACTTCCTACCATACAAGGCCTCATAAGGGCGCCATCCGAATCTTTGGGTGGTAGCTATTATTATATGCAAACTCAACTAGAGGCAAATGATCCTCGGCTACCCACGAAGTCGATAACACAGGCTCGCAGCATATCCTCGAAGTCCGGATGATGCGTTCGCTGTCGTCTGCATGCGTGGATGGAATGCGATTTCGTGATCACTGCGTCCTAAACCTTACGGAAAGACCTCCGAAGTTAGCCGTAAACCGGGCTCCTGCATGCGATATGATCGAAATAGGGACTCCATGCAATCGACGATCTCTGATGTAAAGTCGGCATAATCCTCGTAGAAAAAGTCGTCCTGACGGGAAGAAAGTGGGCTGATTTCGTCAGCCTGTCGACGATAACCCATATAGAATCATGTCTCCTCTGAGTGCGAGGTAATCCTGTGATAAAGTCCATGTTGATCACCTCCCACTTCCAGGTCGGGATCTCTATCGTCTGCAACAAACCACCGTGCCTCGGTGCTCTACCTTCACTGCGCGACAACACGGGCCGAGCTACGAACTCGCAACGTCCTCTTCAAGCCATCCCACCAATACACGGATCTAAGGTCGTGGTACATCTTGGTCGACCACGGATGGATAGAGTAACGCTTGTGTGCTTCCCAGAACTCGCCGCCAAGTCACGAAACATCCGGAACACACAACCCGCCCTCAACCTTAGAACCCCATCAGGTGCTACCTCAAAAGGACCCTTCCCCTCACGAAGAGCCGTATCACGGTACCGCGTCAAAACCGGATCATCAAACTGTTGCCTCTTCACCTCCTCGACGATGGAAGACTCGGCAACCTCTCGAACTCGAACTCCACTGCTATCAGAATCAATCAAACGGACACCAAGGCTCGCTAACTGATGCAAATCATAAACCATGCCCCTCCTCTTTGCGCACATCGATAGGCTACCCATCGACCTACGACTAAGGCATACGCACAACATTGGCCTTCCCCGGGTGGTACAGGATGTCAACATCATAATCCTTGTGCAGCTCTAACCACCGTCTCTGTCGTAAGTTCAGCTCTCTGGTGAAGATATCTCGAGGCTCTTGTGGTGCGTATAAATATCCACATGAACTCCATACAAATAGTGCCTCAGATCTTCAAGGCGTGAATCACCGCGCGACTCCAAATCATGGGTGGGGTAGTTCCTCTACGCTTCTTAAGATGTCGGGATGCGTGCGCTATAACCTTGCCTGCTGCATCAACACACATCCCAACCCGATGCCCGACGACATTACAATACACGACATAGCCGTCTCGGATCCTGCGGAAGTAAGAACGGGCGCCGTCGATCTCGCCAAGAATCGGAAACCGCGCCACAAGCATCATCCATCGAAACTTAGCCGCTTCGAGTCGGCCTAGTCAATGGTGCGTAGATAGAAGCAAACTTCTACGAACCGTAGATAATAACTCGCAAGGCCCGAGCTGCGAACCTCTGTCGGAGTAGTAGGTCTAGGCCAACTCCTGACTGCCTCGATCTTGGCCGTATCCACCTGAATACCATCAGCCCCGACAATATGCCCAAGAAAAGCCACCGAAGCTAACCAAAACTCACATTTGGAAAACTTGGCGTATAAGCGCTGGTCTCAAGAACTCTCAAGACAAGGTCGCCAAATGCTCGCGTGCTCGCGCTCTGAGCGAGAATAAACCAAGATATCATCAATGAACACTATCACAAACGTGTCCAAAAATGGTTTGAACACTCGGTTCATCAAATCCATAAAAACTGCCGGAGCATTGGTCAAACCGAACGACATAACCCTGAACTCATAGTGCGTCTGACGTCCGGAATGCGATCTAGGGACATCCACCTCTCGACTCGCACTGATGATAGCCCGATCGCAGATCAATCTTGGAGAAACATCTCGCACTGCGGTGGTCGAACAAATCATCAATCACAGGAAGGGTATCATTCTTAATGGTCACCTTGTTCACCTCGTAATCAACACACGCATGCGGCGTCGTCCTTCTTCACGAACAATCGGCGCTCCCGGGGAGAAACACTAGGCTGATGAAGCCGCTTCTCCAAAGAAATCTCGCGGTGGTCCTTCAACTCTCTCAACTCGGTGCCATTCGTATGGCGGAATGGAAATAGGCCGAGTGTCCGCAAGACATCGATACAAAACTCTATCTCCTCTCGGGAGGATACCCGAGGTCGCCCTGAAACACGGGAACTCTCGACTACTGGGCCGTGAAAATCGCACTGCACCTCGGTATCAAACACGAACGATATGGTAGATATACCCTTCGCACCATCTTCCTAGCCGAGGTAAGAAATAAACCTACCCTCAAGCGTCAAATGTTCCTCCCACTCAACAACGGCTCCCCAAGAAAATGGAACAGTACCAATATCTCTCTGGAGTCTACATTTGCATAGCAGGAAGCTAACAAATCCATACCCATGATCACGTCTAAATCAGTCATGTCCAACTCTATCAAGTCGGCTGGTCCGACGATCGCATAAAGTCACCGCAAGCCCTAAATACCACTGAGCTACCACCGAATCACCCACGGCGTAGCTACCTCGAAAGTGGTCTATGGACTCGTGCTCTATCCCTATCCTACTAGCAACAAGGGGAGATATATGGGGCCAGTAGAACCGGATCTATCAAGGCATACATCATAATCGGAGGCGATAAGGTACTGTGACGACATCGGTGAGGCCTCCCGTCTGCCGGTGGACAAGGCATAAATGCGATTCGAGGATCGCTAGAATCGGGACCGCGCCCACGACCTCTGCCGCGACCTGTGGCCCACGAGTACCACGCCCTCGGGCGAGTAATCGTAGGAGATGATGAACCGCAAGACCACTGTGGTGAGCCCTACCACCGCTGCCCGGTCTGACAGCTCGCCAAAATGACCTGCTGGCCACAAGTATAGCAAGCTCACGGAGTAGTACTACGGCTCCACGAATGGAATCTACCACAACGGACACCGAAAGCGGACCTCGATCGGTTAGCACCGCTTGCTACCACGGAAGTCCAAAGTCCCGGGCCACGACCGCCCGAATGCTCTGGCTGCACGAAACGATGTAGGAGTGCTCGAGTGGTGTGGTGCAAACCTAGACGTCACGAGGTCGCCCTCCCGAGAACTACCAAAAATCCGGCCGTCTTGGCCTTCTTCGATCTTGATATCATCGACCCGGCGGTCTCTACGCCTCGCATCCCGGTCGTGAGCTGCGTGCGGGTAATATCCATGCCTGGGTGAAGAGCCACACCCGCACAAGACTCGGCCATATAATCATCTAGCCCGGTGACGTAGCGATGCACCCGGTCCTCCATATCTGCTACCAATGCAGGGACATATCGAGCCAACAAATCAAACTCAACGTTGTACTCCCTAACCGTGCGTCCTCTCTGTCTCAGCAACAAAAACTTGTCGGCCCGTGCCCTCCTCATCTGTGGAGGCAAGAAGTGAGTAAGAAAGGCCTCCGAGAACTCGTCCCAAGTAGCTGGGGACGCGTGCTCTCCCCGGGATAACTCCCACGAATCAAACCAATCGACTGCGGTATCACGCAGCCGATGCGAACCGAAGATCACGGACTCGGTTTCTGAAGCTTTGACCACTCGCATGATCCTCTGCAACTGACGGATGAACTCCTGCGGATCATCCTCAGGTCTCGACCCGTAGAACTCTGGCGGGCTACAGCTCAGAAAATCTCGTAGCCGCAAACTGTCTGATCTCGGGTGAACTACAGTCTTCTTTGGGCTGGAACGCGGCGATTCGGCCTATCCGTATGCGCCACGATCACGGCGATCGCCATCTCGGTAACCCATTCATCCGCTCGGTGTGGGGTGGAGGTATAGGTCTTGTGGTCTCTTTGGGGCGGCGGCGTCATGGAACTCGCCGTCTCGGGTATAGTGGGCACGAGCCCTCGTAACTCGGTGTCCTACTAGCGGCTCCGCCGCCTTGCCATACGGGCGGGTTGCCTTACGCGAGGCATAGCGTTTCTGAGAAAGGAATACGTTAGAGGGTCCAACTTATAACCGGCTACAGGCACGATCTCGAGTGAGAAGAATGAAACCAATCCTAAATATCTTATAGCCTCACGATTATTGGTGTGGTGCACACACCGATAATCGAGACTACTAGATACGGTCAGTAAACACTTTCCGAGGATTAATCGCTTCGATACCACTTTTGTCACGACCCGTTCGGGGCGTGGTCGTGCCTTACCCGCACCCAAGTAGTCATACATCGTAGTCGGCGAATATAAAAACAAGACATGAAACAGTTGTAAAATGAGACACAGTTTTATGTGAGAAAATGTCGCCTTTCGGCATATATATATAAACATAGTTTTGCAGTTACATCCCAACTGTACAATAGGACTACAGACCTCTAAGGAAGTAAACAACTATGGCGGGACAGGGCCCCGCCATACCCTGAATGTGCAAAACTATCTACAACGACAGGGAGATCATACCCAAAAGTCGAGCCTCCGGAGAAGATGGAGCTCCTGACACCAACGCAAAGGATCCTAAGGATGCGGATCTAGCACCTGCTTGCCCTTACCTGCGGCATGAACGCAGCCCCCCGAAGGAGGTCAGTACAACAGGTACTAAGTATGTGAAACTGTAAAGTACTGAAGTACAATCAAAGTATTTAAAACTATTTGCAAATACAACCAGTTTAACTGCACATAGTGCCACAACATAAACAAGAGCAGAATAGATATAATGTAACTGGTCTTTCCTAGGCCGCGAATGATCGAAGCAAGGCCAATCGCCCATAGTATCATTATGCGTGCCTAGTCCTGGACTTCCCGCAGTCCGCATAGGTCACACACAGACCCGCATGAGGTATTCCTCGCATCGGGGGTAGCTAACCCCTGTATTCTCCTCGACTCCGCGATCCGCATAGTCTCGATAGACCGCATAGTCACGCGGACGCGCATAGGGCATCCGCGTCGGGATAAAACACCGGAATGATCAATCACGGAACTCCGCGACTCGCATAGTCACATGTTGCATAGGCCGTATAGACGCATCAAGGGTGGCAAGCCCTCGGTATAACAAGTCAAGGGTAGGTGATATAATAACAAGATAATCGACTTACCGCTTAGCAACGTAAGCCAACAAGGATGACCCGCTTTCACAACATCACAAGACACTAACACACGTAGCATCATAATATGTCTATTTATCAAACAATCTTATTACACCTTACGAAATCAATACAAGGTTTTATAAACAAATAAGTAAATCCTTTTATCTTTCTTAAGTTGTTATACCTAACTTCCCATAAAGCTAGTATAACTCTTAAGCTTTTGTTTAAAAACCAAATATTTCTCTTACATTAAAAATGATTGATATTCTTTTGAAATGCTTCAAGATCCTTATTATTCGTGCTTAAGTCAAAAGACATTGCCATAATTATTATTGATTAACACGTATGCGTCTACCGTACTATATATATATTTAAAATATCATGCTCAAGAGTATAGGAAGAATCACATACCTCGCAGCGAAATCCACCGCCAAGTCGAATATGTCGCGTGAAGAATCAACCTATAATAGTCGACACGCCTATCAACGTCTAGACTACTCATGCTTGATTCTAGCGAGAGGTTCTCTATCCTACGGAAAATTGGCAAGACTTCCCTGCGTCAAGCTACTCTAGTCATCAGTAAAACGATCTATGTAAGTACAGTTCAATTATTCTTCATTTATACCCTTCATCGTGATTACAGTTCAATTCTATTCTTTAATATCCTTCATGTATCTTATACTCAAGTCTATACTATTCTTATATGTAATATCCAATTACAATAGAAGGACAAGTAATTACCTCGATAAGCCCAAAATTATCCAAGTTAAATGTCGCTCACGAGCAAGGTTTAGCTCCTAATTTATGCGCTCCGATAGCTCCAGAAACCCTAGAAGTTCTACACAACTTCTACTAAAATACTATAAGGGATTTGAGCTAGGGTATTTTGGAATAGTGACTATACTTGGAAGACAACTTTCTACCAAGGGAGGGGGGGTAGGTTTCGGCTAGGACTACTAGGCTAGAGGGGGGTGTTTCGGCCAGGGCCTTCACCGGGGAGGAGTGTTTGGACGAAAACACTCCAAGAGAGGCGAGGGAATTTTCAAGACTTGGAAATTGATTTGTGGATGAAGAACTCTTCATCTTAAGGGGGGTATTTATAGGCCAACCAATGGCCAAGATGAAGCCAAGTGGTAGGCAAGTGTAAGGTCAAGATTTGGGCAAGTGTCCTTATCCATCTACTACACAAAAATATCCTACCAACTCCTTGACAAAAAAGCCATTCCAATCGTCCAAATGGGCGCCAGTCCATGACTAGGGTGACAAGTGTCGCCCTCTTGTTGGTCCAAAATGTTTCGTCTCGCGGAAAAATCCGCAAAAATAATAAATGACATAGCCGGAATTTTCCCTTCGCAAGTTTTGTAAAACGTTTCGTCGGAAAACGATTCTTTTTGATAGGTGTGCCCAATCTTTTTCGTCCAATGCCTAACCTTAAGGCTAAACTTTTGTACGTATGCCCTCGCGTACATACTCTGGAAATACGGGGTATAACATTCTCCCCTCCTTAGAAACATTCATCCCGAATGTTCCTTCCCAAGACAGTTAACGATAAAGTACCTCACAACTTAACAGTTTGCAAGTGCCACACATGGCCACAATATAACACTTAAGCAAATACGATAATTAAAAACCAAGAATAGGAAAGTAAGTTACACGAAGGTGTGGGGAATAAGTGAGGATACTTCGCCTCATGTCCTCCTCGGCTTCCCACGCCATCTCCTCCCGAGCTCGTTCGCCACGTAACTTTGATGGAAGCCACGCGTCGGTCGCAGACGCCTAACTCCGACGATCGATTATCGCTATGGGAATCTCTCCATACGATAACCCTCGGTCACTGGACATCGTCGATCGGGTGCACCACAGATGGATCCCCGATACATCTCTCCGGCATAGAAATATGAAACACCGTGCATCGCCTCAGACGGACGACAGATCCAACTCGTAGGCAACCTTGCCTACCCTGCGGACAATCTGATAGGGCCCAATGTACCTTGGGCTGAGTTTCCCTTTCTTCCCAAATCTCATCACACCCTTCATGGGTGACACCTTCAGGAAAACCCAATCATCAACCTCGAACTCCAGATGTCGACGACGATGATCTGCATATGACTGCGACTCGAAGTCGATGGCGAACGACCCGTTCGGGGCATCGTGCCTTACCAGGCACCCTAGTGATACATACATCGAGAAAATCAATGGAACATAAAACATGAGTCATTTAACAAGGGATATAATAAATAAACAAAGCAACCAAAAGCATTTGCCTTGGTATATACATAAAACACGAGCAGTTTAATCCTTTTACAACCACGCCACAACGATACTACTGACTTAAGATATCTGATGACTATGACGGGACGGGGCCCGCCATACCCCGAATGTACAAGAACCTACAACTCGTGGAACACTGCAAAAGATAAGCCTCGAGAAAGCGGAGCTTCAAATCTGTTGGCTTGTGATCCTATGGCGAGGATCCACGATCGATGTACCTCTACTGCGGCATGAACGGCCGAGGAGTCGATCTGGCAGTACCAAGTATGTGAAGCATGCAATCGTAAATGAAATCATACTAGTCTATATAAAGCGGAGACATGTATGATAACCAAACTACGATTCACAACATAAAACGATCATCACTCGATATAACTATGGGTCTCACGCCCAACATCAATCGAGTTCGCATTATGGCGCGTGCCGGAATCTGCATCGGTGTAGACATGTCCATGATGCAACAATAATACCAATGTCCCATGGCCACATGCCGGAATGCAGCCGGTGTAGACATGTCCATGTGACCTCAACAACAAGACAAAGAATCCAAATGGAAGCATACGTGCGCTACGCATCGTGTCGGTATGTCCAGCGGAAACAATAAGACAACATTCCAAATGGACGATACGTGCGCTACGCATCGTGTCGGTATGTCCAAAGGGAAACAATAGGACAACATTCCAAATGGACGCATACGTGCGCTACGCGTCGTGTCGGTATGTCCAAGGAAATCCAAGGCGATAATCAAAATGAAACATACGTGCGCTACGCATCGTGTCGATATATCCAAAGCGATTAACCACAAGACCTTAACCAAAATGGAAGCATACGTGCGCCACGATCGTGTCGGTATGTCCAAAGCGATTAACAACAATAATACTATCAGCGAACGCACTGTGGAATTTCTCGTCACTGCACGCGTCCAAGTAAGTTCTCAACTACCAACCGACCTCTATCGAGACGCGGTAACACGAAACACAACGTTTGTACAATAAAGACTATCATCACAAGCATAGGCAAGTTTCACAACAACAAGCATAGGCAAGTTTCACACAACTCAAAGTACTTTCATTTTATGCCAAAGTCGGGTTTTAACCCCAAAGTACTACATCGTTAAGTTCTTTTAAAGAGATCCATTACTTTTATAAAAGTCACCCGATACGTAGTATTAGAATGACCAACCCATCTTCCTTTTCAAAATCAAGTAACAACATTCCTTTCCTAAGTTCGGTTGCCTAGTTTCAATTACTCAAGCTTATTTTCAAATGGTTTCATAGTTCCCAAACTTAATCACTGATTCCTTTTAGAACAATTGAGTAACATATGTCATATATGTGAGTAGTTTATTCTTGTTTATAACGATCTTATTACGACCATGATCTAGAAAATGTAATATCATTTTGTCTCATCTTAGCTTCATGCGGATGGAGGTTTCTACTGGTTTAATACAACACATCATTATTCAATACATTTTCCTTTATTAACGCCGCAGTTGGTGATGCGATACACATTCGATTTCGAAATCGGTAAAACATTATTCCTTTAAAACCAAGTACTCATTACTCACGAATGAGGTTTCACACAACATTCACATTAAAACAAATAAGTTAAGTCTCTTATCTTATAAGATCAAGTCTCTTAACTTCTAACATCAAGAAACCATTTTCACTACATAAGTCGTTATAACTAACTTCCCATAAAGCTATTATAACACCCTATGTTTTAAACCAACCAAATCACTTAGCACGTATGCGTCTCACAATCTACATAGTTCACACATATCATGCTAGAAGAGATAGGAAGAGGTTCACATACCTCGACGATTTATCGACATAAGCAAAATGCTCCAAGTACTACAACGCTAGCCCTTTCCACTCCTCGAGTAGAATACGCTACTCTTAGTACTTTCACCTATAAAGGTCACAAACGTCTATTAACCCCAAAACACAAGTTTATCTTTCTATAGAAAATTGGCAAGACCTCCCCATGACAGCGTAAATCTCCTCCTCTATCGAGGCGGCTACCAAGCCAACCAAGAGGTTTACACGTCTACGGACGTGTACAATTCTACTCGATATCTTACACAAGTCTACCGATACACCCTATGTAAATCTGATTCGATTCGATTCTTTATTCTTCAGCTTAAGTCAAAAGACATTGCGAATACTAAGTATAGTTCCATATATAGTATACTTCAACTATATACTCTAACAAACATGTAATTTCCAATTACAATAGAGGACAAGATAATTACCTCGATAAGCCCAAAATTATCCGAGTTTAATGTCGCTCCCGAGCAAGGTTTAGCTCCACTCCACGCGCTCCAAACCACTCCACAACCCTTAGAAGTTCTAACCAACTTCTACTCACATACTTGACCAACTATGAAGATTTCCTTAGGGTTTCGGTTTGAGACTAAAGACAAAAGGTAGTATTTCAGGACTCTACGTGAAAGAGGTATCTTTGGAATACTACAAGGTACAAGGCTAAGGTATTTTGGGCATTATAACAATACTTGGAAGACAACTTTCTACCAAGGGGTAGGCTCGGCTAGCACAACTAGGCTAGGGGAGGGGTGTTCTCGGCGAGGGCCTCTTTCTAAGGGGAGAAGGGAGTTGGACGAGAGCAACAAGGGAGAGGAGGGATTTCAAGACTTAGACAAAGTGAGGTGAATGAATAAGTCTTCACAGGAGGGTATTTATAGCAAAGCCAAAGGCGACCCGATGGCCAAGATCTAGCCAAGTGCTACAAGTGTAAGGCCAAGATCAAGCCAAGTGCACTAACCCTACTCCACAAATCCTCACAAATATCTACACAAATATCTACCATAACTTGCCCATCAATTCGGCCTAGCGCGCTTTCAGTCCACCAAGAGGGTGCCAAGTGTTGCCCTCTCGTTGGTCCAAACGTTCGATCTCTCGGAAAAATTCGCAAAAATACTAAATGACATAGCCGGAATTTTCCCTTCGTAAGCTTAGTAAAACGTTTCGTCGAAAAACGACTCTAATCGGGTGTTGTGCACAATAAATATTTCGGCCAAGGGTGCCACATGGGGGTGACACGTGTCGCCCCCCGATTCGCCCAGAATATTTCGTCTTCCGAAAAAAATAAAATCTCAAAATTCTAATATAATCTATGAAGTCCAAATACCAAATCTGGGAATCCAATTCCCATTAACGAACCTTTTTCTTCACAAATAACCGGAAACTTTTCCGCCGAAAACTCACATCTTTCTTTCTTTTCAAAATTTCTGCCGTACTCTCGTACGTACGTCCTCACATACATACCCTGCAACTACGGGGTATAACAGTAACCGCTCCTGGATAAGCTTCACCTTATCCACTGTCTGCTGCACCAAATCTGGTCCCACTAACTGTACCTCGCCTACATCAAACCAACCTATCGACCGCACTTCCTCATACAAGGCCTCATGGCGTCGTCGAATCCGGGTGGTAGCTATTATTATATGCAAACTCAACTAGAGGCAAATGATCCTCCCTACCCACGAAGTCGATAACACAAAGCTCGCGACATATCCTCGAGAGTCCGGATAGTGCGTTGCTGTCCGATGCGTACGTGGATGGAATGCACGTGCTCACTCGCTGCGTCCTAAACCATACGGAAAGACCTCCGAAGTTAGCCGTAAACGGGCTCGCCATGCGATATGATCGAAATAGGGACTCCATGCAATCGGCGATCTCTCGGATGTAAAGTCGGCATAATCCTCGGTAGAAAAAGTCGTCTGACGGGAAGAAAGTGGGCTGATTTCGTCGGTCGACGATAACCCATATAGAATCATGTCTCTCCGAGTGCGAGGTAATCGCGTGATAAAGTCCATGTTGATCACCTCCCACTTCGGTCGGGATCTCTATGCGCAACAAACCACGGTGCCTCGGTGCTCTACCTTCACTGCCGACAACACGCTCGAGCTACGAACTCTGCGCGTCCTTCAAGCCATCCCACCAATACGGATCTAAGGTCGTGGTACATCTTGGTCGACCACGGATGGATGAAACGCTTGTGTGTGCTTCCCAGAACCTGCAAGTCTGAAACATCGGAACACACAACTGCCCTCAAACCTTAGCACCCATCGTGCTACCTCAGGACCTTCCTCACGAAGAGCAGTATCACGTGCGCGTCAAAACGGATCATCAAATTGTTGCCTCTTCACTCGCCGACGATGGAAGACTCGGCAACCTCTCGAACTCGAACTCGCGCTATCGAGAATCAATCAAGCGGACACCAAGGCTCGCTAATCGATGCAAATCACGAACCATGCCCCTCTCCGTTTGCACATCCGATAGGCTATCCATCGACCTACGACTGGGCATACGCCTAACATTGGCCTTCGGTGGTACGGGATGTCAACATCATAATCCTTGGAGCTCTAACCACCGTCTCTCGTAAGTTCACTCTCTGGTGAAGATATCTTGGAGGCTCTTGTGGTGCGTATAAATATCCACATGAACTCCATACAAATAGTGCCTCGGATCTTGGCGTGAATCACCGCGCGACTCCAATCATGGGTGGGGTAGTTCTCTCATGCTTCTTAAGTCGGGATGCGTGCTATAACCTTGCCTGCTGCGTCAACACCATCCCAACCCGATGCACGACGATCACATACGACATAGCGTGCGGATCCTGCGGAAGAGTAAGAGCGGGCGATCGTCGATCTCTCGCCGATCGGAAACCACCGCGGCATCGATCGGCTGAAACTTAGCTTTCTCGAGTCGGCCTAGTCAATGGTGCGAGAGATAGAAGCAAACTTCTCTACGAACGCCGATAATAACTGCAAGGCCCGAATGCGAACCTCTCGGTGTAGTAGGTGCAGGCCAACTCGACGCCTCGATCTTGGCGTATCCACGAATACCATCGGCCGACAATATGCCCAAGAAAAGCCACGAAGCTAACCAAAACTCATTTGGAAAACTTGGCGTATAGCTGCTGGTCTGGAGAACTCTCAAAGATCGCCAATGCTCGCGTGCTCTGCTCTGGCGAGAATAAACCAAGATATCATCAATGAACACTATCACAAGCGTGTCAAAATGGTTTGAACACTCGGTTCATCAAATCCATAAAAGCTAGGAGCATTGGTCAAACCGAACGACATAACCTCGAACTCATAGTGCGTGACGGTCGGAATGCGATCTAGGGACATCCACCTCTCGACTGCACTTTGATAGCGATCGCAGATCAATCTTGGAGAAACATCTCGCACCTCGCACTGGTCGAACAAATCATCAATCACAGGAAGGGGTATCTTCTTAATGGTCACCTTGTTCATTTGTAATCAACACACATGCGCGGCGTCTCCGCCCTTCTTCACGAACAATACTGCGCTCCCGGGGAGAAACACTAGGCCGATGAAGCCGCTTCTCGGCAAATCTCGGTGGTCCTTAACTCTCTCAACTCGGCGGTGCCGTTACGTATGGCGAAATGGAAATAGGCGAGTGTCCGCAAGACATCGATACAAAACTCTATCTCCTCGTGAGGATACGAGGTCGCTGGAAACACGTCGGGAACTCTCGACTCTGGGCCCGAAAATCGCACTGCACCTCGATTATCAAACACGAACGAGATGGTAGATATACCCTTCGCACCATCTTCCTAGCGAGGTAAGAAATAAACCTACCCGCCGTCTGATGTTCCTCACTCAACAACCGGCTCCCGAAAATGGAACCGTACCACTATCTCTCTGCGATCTACATTGGCATAGCAGAAGCTAACCAATCCATACCGTGATCATGTCGAAATCGGTCATGTCCAACTCTATCAAGTCGGCTAAGGTCCGACGATTGCATAAAGTCATCGGCAAGCCCTAAATACCGTGAGCTACCACCGAATCACCCGGCGTAGCTACCTCGAAAGGGTATGAACTCGTGCTCTATCCCTATCCTACTAGCAACAAGGGAGATATATGGGGCCAGTAGAACCGGATCTATCAAGGCATACACATCATGTCGGAGGCGATAAGGTACATGTGGCGACATCGGTGAGGCCTCTGGTCTGCCGGCCGACAAAGCATAAATGCGATTCGAGGACCGCTAGAAGCTGGACCGCGCCACGACCTGCGCGACCTGCTGGCCCATGAGTACCACGCCCTCGGCGAGTAGCGTAGGAGATGATGAACAGCAGACCACGTAAGCGACCTACCACGCGTTGCCGGTCGGACAGCCCTCGCAAAATGACCCTGCTGGCCACAGGTGTAGCAAGCTCCTGGAGTAGTACTGCAACTCCCTGAATGGAACCTGCCACAGCGGACACACTGAGCGGACCTCGATCGGTTAGCACCGCTGCTACGGAAGTCAAGTCCCGGGGCCACGACACGCCGAATGCTCTGGGTCCGAAACGATGTAGGAGTGCTCGAGTGGCCGTGGTGCAAACCTGAGCGTCTGCGAGGCCGTCCTCGAGAACTACCAAAAATCCGGTCGTCTTGGCGCCTTCGATCTTGATATCTGCGACCGCGGTCTCTACGCTCGCCGCGTCGGTCATGAGCTGCGTGCGGGTAATATCCATGCTGGTGAAGAGCCACACCCGCACAAGACTCGGCCATATAATCATCTAGCGGTGGCGTGGCGATGCACGGCCCTCCATATCTGCTACCAATGCGAGGACATATCGAGCCAACAAATCAAACTATACGTTGTACTCCTAACCGCGCGTCCTCTCTCGTGACAACAAAAACTTGTCGGCGTGCCCTCGCCATCTGCGAGGCGAAGTGAGTAAGAAAGGCCTCGAGAACTCGTCCCAGTAGGCGGGGCGCGTGCTCTCCGGGATAACTCGCGAATCAAACCAATCGATCGCGGTATCACGCAGCCGTGCGAACCAAGATCACGGACTCGGTTTGAAGCTTTGACCACTCGCATGATCCTGCAGCGACGGATGAACTCGCGGATCATCCTCGAGTCTCGACCGTAGAACTCTGGCGGGCTCTGGCTCGAAAATCGTGGCCGCAAATTATCTCGATCTCGGGTGAACTACGGTCTTCTTTGGGCTGGAACGCGGCAAAGATTCGGCTATCTCGTATGCGCCACGATCACGGCGATGGCGGGCCATCTCGGTAACCCGTCATCCGCTCGGTGTGGGATGGAGGTATAGTCTTGTGGTCTCTGCGAGGTCGGCGCGTCATGGAACTCGCCGTCTCGGGTATAGGCGGGCACGAGCCCTCGTAACTCTCGGTGTCCTACTAGCGGCTCCCGGCGCCTTGCCTTCGGGCGGGTTGCCTACGCGGGCATAGCGTTTCTGAGAAAGGAATACGTTAGAGGTCCAACTTATAACACGGACTAAGGCACGATCTCGAGTGAGAAGAATGGAAACCAATCCTAAATATCTTATAGCCTCACGATTATTGGTGTGGTGCACAACACACCGATAATCGAACTACTAGATACGATGCGTAGACACTTTCCGAGGATTAATCGCTCGATACCACTTTTGTCACGACTGTTCGGGGCCGTGGTGCCTTACCCGGCACCCAAGTAGTCATACATCGAGTAATCGGAATATAAAAACAAGACATAAAAGCAGTTGTAAAATGAGACACGCTTTTATGTGAGAAAATGTCGCCTTTCGGCATATATATATAAACATAGTTTTGCGATTACATCCCAGTACAATGGGACTACTGACCTACAGGAAGTAAACAACTATGGCGGGGCGGGGCCGCCATACCTGAATGCAAAACTATCTACAACGACAGGAGATCATACCCAAAGTCGAGCCTCGGAGAAGATGGAGCTCACGACACCAACGCAAGGATCCTAAGGATGCGGATCTAGCACTGATTGCCACCGCGGCGTGAACGCAGCCTCGAAGGAGGTTAGTACAACAGTACTAAGTATGAAAGCGTAAAGTAATGAAATACAATCAAAGTATTTAAAACTATTTGCAAATACAACGGTTTAGCACATAGTGCCACACATAAACAAAGCGAGAATAGATATAATGTAACCGGTCTTTCTAGGCGCGAATGATCGAAGCAAGGCCAATCGCCCAGTATCATTATGCGTGCCTAGTCTGGACTTCCATGATCGCATAGGTCACACTGCACGCGTGAGGTATTCCTCGCATCGGTAGCTAACCCGGTACCTCACCGGACTCCGCGATCGCATAGTCTCATAGACCGCGTAGTCACGCATCGCGCGTGGCATCCGCGTCGGGATAAAACACCGGAATGATCAATCCTGGAACTCCATGACTCGCGTAGTCACATAGCGCATGGCCGTATAGACCGCATCGGGTGGCAAGCCCTCGGTATAACAAGTCGAGGGTAGGTGATATAATAATGTACAACCGACTTACCGTTTAGCAACGTAAGCACAACAAGGATGACCCTTTCACAACATCACAAGACACTAACACACGTAGCATCATATGTCTATTTATCAAACAATCTTATTACACCTTACAATCAATACAAGGTTTTATAAACAAATAAATAAACAGTCCTTTTATCTTTCTTAAGTTGTTATACCTAACTTCCCATAAAGCTAGTATAACTCTTAAGCTTTTGTTTAAAAACCAAATATTTCTCTTACGTTAAAAATGATTCATATTCTTTGAAATGCTTCAAGATCCTTATTATTCGGCTTAAGTCAAAAGACATTAGTAATTATTATTCGGTTAACACGTATGCGTCACCGTACTATATATATATTTAAAATATCATGCTCAAGAGTATAGGAAGAATCACATACCTCCTGGCGAAATCCACCGCCAAGTCGAATATGTCGCGAGAGAATCAACCTATAATAGTCGACACGTCTATCAACGTCTGAACTACTCATGCTTGATTCTAAGCGAGGGTTCTCTATCCTACGGAAAATTGGCGACTTCCCTACAGTCAAGCTACTCAAGTCATGTAAACAGTCGCATGTAAGTCAGATTCAATTATTCTTCATTTATACCCTCTACCGTGATTACGGTTCAATTCTATTCTTTAATATCCTTGATTGTATCTTATACTCAAGTCTATACTATTCTTATATGTAATATCCAATTACAATAGAAGGACAAGAGTAATTACCTCGATAAGCCCAAAATTATCCAAGTTAAATGTCGCTCTGAGCAAGGTTTAGCTCCTAATTTGTATGCGCTCAGATAGCTAAGAAACCCTTAGAAGTTCTACACAACTTCTACTAAAATACTATAAGGGATTTGAGCTAGGGTATTTTGGAATAGTGACTATACTTGGAAGACAACTTTCTACCAAGGGAGGGGGTAGGTTTGGCCAGGACTAGGCTAGAGGGGGTGTTTGACGAGGGCCTTCACAAGGGGAGAGTGTTTGACCTAAAACACTACAAAGAGAGGAGGGATTTTTCAAGACTTGGAAATTGATTTGTGGATGAAGAACTCTTCATCTTAAGGGGTATTTATAGGCCAACCAATGGCCAAGATGAAGCCAAGTGGTAGGCAAGTGTAAGGTCAAGATTTGGGCAAGTGTCCTTATCCATCTACTACACAAAAATATCCTACCAACTCCTTGACAAAAAGCCATTCCAATAGTCCAAATGGGCGCCAGTCCACCAGAGGGTGACAAGTGTAAGCCTCTCGTTGGTCCAAAATGTTTCGTCTCGGAAAAATCCATAAAAATAATAAATGGCATAGCGGAATTTTCCTTCATGAGTTTTGTAAAGCGTTTAGTCGGAAGCGATTCTTTTGATAGGTGTGCCCAATCTTTCGTCGATGCCTAACCTTAAGGCTAAACTTTTAGACGTATGCCTCGCGTACATACTGGAAATACGGTATAACATTCTCCCCTTAGAAACATTCATCCCGAATGTTCCTTCGACGATTAACAATAAAGTACCTCACAACTTAACGGTTTGCAAGTGCCACGTAGCCACATATAACACTTAAGCAAATACGATAATTAAAACCGGCAAATAGGAAAGTAAGTTACGGAGGTGTGGGAATAAGTGAGATACTTCGCCTCATGTCCTCTCGCCTTCCCACGCCATCTCTCCCCGAGCTCGTTCGCCGAGAACTTTGATGGAAGCCACGTCCGTGGTCAGACGCCTAACTCCGACGATCGATTATCGCTATGGGAATCTCCTCATACGATAACCCCGGTCACTGGACATCGTCGATCGGGTGCACCCTAGATGGATCCCCGATACATCTCCGGCGATAGAAATATGAAACAAGGTGCCTGCCTCGGATCGGACGACAGATCCAACTCGTAGGCGCTGCCTACCTGCGGATCATCGATAGGCCCAATGTACCTTGGTGAGTTCCCTCTTCCCAAATCTCATCACACCCTTCATGGGTGACGCCTTCAGAAAACCCAATCATCAACCTCGAACTCCGGATGTCGACGGCGATGATCTGCGTATGACCACATCGACTACGGTTATCGATGAATCGCTCTGGATAAGCCACCTTATCCGCTGCTGCGCCAAATCTGGTCCCACTAAGCGTACCTCGCCTACATCAAACCAACCTATCGGCGATCGCACTTCCTCCCACAAGGCCTCATAAGGCGCCATCCGAATCTTGGAGTGGTAGCTATTATTATCTGCAAACTCAACTAGAGGCAAATGATCCTCGGCTACCACGAAGTCGATAACAGGCTCGCATATCCTCGAAGTGCGGATAGTGCGTTACGCTGTCTGCATGCGTGGATGGAATGCGATGCTATGGCTCACTGCGTCCTAAACCATACGGAAAGACCTCAGGAAGTTAGCGAAATCGGGCTCCTCATGCGATATGATCGAAATAGGGACTCCATGCAATCGGCGATCTCTCGGATGTAAAGTCGGCATAATCCTCGGTAGAAAAAGTCGCCTGACGGGAAGAAAGTGGGCTGATTTCGTCGACTGTCGACGATAACCCATATAGAATCATGTCTCCTCCGAGTGCGAGGTAATCTCGTGATAAAGTCCATGTTGATCACCTCCCTTCGGTCGGGATCTCTATGCGCAACAAACCACCGGGCCTGCGGTGCTGCCTTCGCTGCGACAACACGGGCGAGCTACGAACTCGCAACGTCCCTTCTTCAAGCCATCCCACCAATACGGATCTAAGGTCGTGGTACATCTTGTCGACCACGGATGGATAGAGTAGCGCGTCTTTGTGTGCTTCCCAAGAACTCTGCCAGAAGTCACGAAACATCCGGAACACACACGCCCTCAAACCTTAGCACCCCATCGGTGCTACCGAAGGACCTTCCCTCACGAAAGCGTATCGCGGTGCGCGTCAAACCGGATCATCAATCGTTGCCTCTTCACCTCGCCGGCGATGGAAGACTCGCAACCTCGAACTCGAACTCCTGCTATCGAATCAATCAAGCGGACACCAAGGCTCGCTGGCGATGCAAATCACGAACCATGCCCCTCTCCGGTGCACATCGATAGGCTACCCATCGACTACGACTAAGGGCATACGCACAACATTGGCCTTCCCGGGTGGTACAGGATGTCAACATCATAATCCTTGAGCGGCTCTAACCACCGTCTGCCGTAAGTTCGGATCTCTGGTGAAGATATCGGAGGTTAACGTGAGTGCGTATAAATATCCATGAACTCCATACAAATAGTGCCTCAGAGATCTTGGCGTGAATCACCGCGACTCAATCATGGGTGGGGTAGTTCCTCTCTTCTTAAGTGCCGGGATGCGTGCGCTATAACCTTGCCTGCTGCGTCAACACACATCCCAACCCGATGCACGACGCATTACAATACACGACATAGCGTCTGGATCCTGCGGAAGAGTAAGACGAGGCGATCGTCGATCTCTCGCCGATGGCGGAAACCACGCTCCACAAGCATCGATCCAGAAACTTAGCGCCTTACGAGTCGACTAGTCAATGGTGCGAAGATAGAAGCAAACTTCTACGACCGCGATAATAACTCGAGGCCCGAGCTGAACCTCGCCGGTGTAGTAGGTCTAAGCCAACTCACGACCGCCGATCTTGGCGTATCCACGAATACCATCGGCCACAATATGCCCAAGAAAAGCCACCGGCTAACCAAAACTCATTTGGAAAACTTGGCGTATAGCTGGTCTGGAGAACTCTCGGCCTGATCGCCAAATGCTCGCGTGCTCCCGCTCTGGCGAGAATAAACCAATATCATCAATGAACACTATCACAAGCGTGTCAAAAATGGTTTGAACACTCGGTTCATCAAATCCATAAAAGCTAGGAGCATTGGTCAAACCGAACGACATAACCACTGAACTCATAGTGCGTCACGTCGGAATGCGATCTAGGGACATCCACCTCTCGACTCGCACTTTGATGATAGCGATCGCAGATCAATCTTGGAGAAACATCTCGCACTGCGGTGGTCGAACAAATCATCAATCCCGGAAGGGTATCTGTTTTTAATGGTCACCTTGTTCACCGTAATCAACACACATGCCAGCGGCGTCCTTCTTCTTCACGAACAATGGCGCTCCCGGGGAGAAACACTAGGCTGATGAAGCCGCTTCTCCAAAGAAATCTCGCACTGGTCCTTCACTCTCAACTCGGCGGTGCCATTACGTATGGCGGAATGGAAATAGGAGTGTGCAGCAATCTGTCGATACAAAACTCTATCTCCTCTCGGGAGGATACAGAGGTCGTCGGAAACACGTGCGGGAACTCGACTCTGGGCCGATGAAAATCGCCTGCACCCTCGATATCAAACACGACGAGATGGTAGATATACCCGCGCACCATCTTCCTAGCCTTGAGGTAAGAAATAAACCTACCCTCGTCTGAGTGTTCCTCCCTCAACAATGGCTCCAAGAAAATGGAACCGTCTCTCTCTGCGATCTACATTGGCATAGCGGAAGCTAACCAATCCATTACCATGATCACGTCGAAATCGGTCATGTCCAACTCTCTATCAAGTCGGCTGAGGTCCGACATTGCATAAAGTCCGGGCAAGCCCTAAATACCGTGAGCTACCACCGAATCACCAGGCGTAGCTACCTCGAAAGGTCTATGGACTCGGGCTCTATCCACATCCTACTAGCAACAAGGGAGATATATGGGGCAGTAGAACCGGATCTATCAAGGCATACATATCATGTCGGAGGCCGATAAGGTACGTGTAGCGACATCGGTGAGGCCTCACGGTCTGCCGGGCGAGGCATAAATGCGATTCGAGGACCGCTAGGCTGGACCGCGCCACGACCTCTGTCGCGACCTGGCCGCCGTGAGTACCACGCCTCGGCGAGTAAGCTGTAGGAGATGATGAGCCGCAGACCACTGCAGTGAGCCCTACCACCGCCGCCCCGGTCGGACAGGCCCTCGCAAAATGACCTGCGGCCACAAGTATAGCAAGCTCGAGTAGTACTACGACTCACGAATGGAATCTACCACAGCGGACACACCGAGGCGGACCTCGTCGGTTAGCACCGCTTCTACCACGGAAGTCAAGTCACGGGGCCGACACGCCCGAATGCTCTGCTGCAGAAAGCGATGTAGGAGTGCTCACGGCTGGGTGGTGCAAACCTGACGTCACGAGGCGTCCTCGAGAACTACCAAAAATCCGGTCGTCTTGGCCTTACGATGCGATATCTGCGACCGGCGGTCTCTACGCTCTCGCATCCCGGTACATGAGCTGCGTGCGGGTAATATCCATACACGGGTGAAGAGCCACACGCACAAGACTTCGGCCATATAATCATCTAGCGGTGACGTAGCGATGCACGGTCCTCCATACGCTACCATGCGAGGGACATATCGAGCCAACAAATCAAACTCAACGTTGTACTCCTGCGTGCGTCCTCTCTCGTGCAACAAAAACTTGTCGGCGTGCCCTCCTTTCCGTGGAGGCAAGAGTGTAAGAAAGGCCTCGAGAACTTCGTCCCAGTAGTGGGGGCGCGTGCTCTCCCGGATAACTCGCGAATCAAACCAATCATTGCGGTATCACGCGGCCGTCGAACCGAATCACGGACTCGGTTTACGAGCTTTGACCACTCGCGTGATCCTGCGCGGCGGATGAACTCCTGCGGATCATCCTCGTGTCTCGACGTAGAACTCGGCGAGCTCGCTCGAGAAAATCTCGTAGCCATGGCATGCGATCTGGGTGAACTACGTGTCTTCTTGGGCTGAGGCGCGGCGTCGGCCTATCCGTATGCGCCACGATCACGGCGATGGCGGGCCATCTCGGTAACCCATCTCATCCGCTCAGTGTGGGGTGGAGGTATAGTCTTGTGGTCTCTGGGGCGGCGTCATGGAACTCGCTGTCGGGTAAAGCGGGCACGAGCCCTCGTAACTCTCGGTGTCCTACTAGCGGCTCCTCTTTGCCTTGCCATCGGGCGGGTTGCCTTACGCGAGGCATAGCATTTCTGAGAAAGGAATACGTTAGAGGTCCAACTTATAACACGCTCTAAGGCACGATCTCAGTGAGAAGAATGGAAACCAATCCTAAATATCCTATAGCCTCACGATTATTGGTGTGGTGCGTGACAGCGATAATCGAACTCTACTAGATACGATGCGTAGACACTTTCCAGATTAGCGCTCGATACCACTTTTGTCACGACCCGTTCGGGGCGTGGTAGTGCCTTACCGGCACCAGTAGTCATACATCAGTAATCGGAATATAAAAACAAGACATGAAACGATTGTAAAATGAGACACGCTTTTATGTGAAAATGTCGCCTTCGGCATATATATATAAACATAGTTTTGCGATTACATCCCAGTACCGCAATAGGACTACGACACTACAGAAAGTAAACAACTATGGCGGGACAGGGCCCCGCCATACCCTGAATGTGCAAAACTATCTACAACGATAGGGAGATCATACCCAAAAGTCGAGCCTCCGGAGAAGATGGAGCTCCTGACACCAACGCAAAGGATCCTAAGGATGCGGATCTAGCACCTGATTGCCCTTACCTGCGGCATGAACGCAGCCTCCCGAAGGAGGTTAGTACAACAGGTACTAAGTATGTGAAACTGTAAAGTAATGAAGTACAATCAAAGTATTTAAAACTATTTGCAAATACAACCAGTTTAACTGCACATAGTGCCACAACATAAACAAGAGCAGAATAGATATAATGTAACTGGTCTTTCCTAGGCCGCGAATGATCGAAGCAAGGCGATCGCCCGTAGTATCATTATGCGTGCCTAGTCTCGACTTCGCGATCGCGCAGGTCACATTGACCACGTGAGGTATTCCTCGCGTCGGTAGCTAACCCCGGTACCCTCGACTCATGATCCGCATAGTCTCAATAGACGCGTAGTCACACGCGCGTAGGCATCCGCGTCGGGATAAAACACGGAATGATCAATCACGGAACTCCGCGACTCCGCGATAGTCACATAGTGCATAGGCGTATAGACGCATCAAGGGTGGCAAGCCCTCGGTATAACAAGTCGAGGGTAGGTGATATAATAACAACAACCGACTTACCGTTTAGCAACGTAAGCACAACAAGGATGACCCGCTTCACAACATCACAAGACACTAACACACGTAGCATCATAATATCTATTTATCAAACAATCTTACTACACCTTACAATCAATACAAGGTTTTTATAAACAAATAAATGCGATCCCTTTTATCTTTCTTAAGTTGTTATACCTAACTTCCCATAAAGCTAGTATAACTCTTAAGCTTTTGTTTAAAAACCAAATATTTCTCTTCTGTTAAAAATGATTCAGTATTCTTTTGAAATGCTTCAAGATCCTTATTATTCAGGCTTAAGTCAAAAGACATTGCCGTAATTATTATTCAGTTAACACATGTACGTCTACCGTACTATATATATATTTAAAATATCATGCTCAAGAGTATAGGAAGAATCACATACCTCCTCGGCGAAATCCACCTGCCAAGTCGAATATGTCGCGCGCAGAGAATCAACCTATAATAGTCAGACACGTCTATCAACGTCTAGACTACTCTGTAAACAATTCTAAGCAGAGGGTTCTCTATCCTACGGAAAATTGGCAGCACTTCCCTGCAGTCAAGCTACTCAGAAAAAAAGCGTCGCATGTAAATGCAGTTCAATTATTCTTCATTTATACCGCCTTCTGTGATTACAGTTCAATTCTTTAATATCCTTGATTGTATCTTATACTCAAGTCTATACTATTCTTATATGTAATATCCAATTACAATAGAAGGACAAGAGTAATTACCTCTATAAGCCCAAAATTATCCAAGTTAAATGTCGCTCCTGAGCAAGGTTTAGCTCCTAATTTGTACGCTCCGATAGCTCCAAGAAACCCTTAGAAGTTCTACACAACTTCTACTAAAATACTATAAGGGATTTGAGCTAGGGTATTTTGGAATAGTGACTATACTTGGAAGACAACTTTCTACCAAGGGAGGGGGGTAGGTTTGGCTAGGACTACTAGGCTAGAGGGGTGTTTCGCCAAGGGCCTTCAGGGGAGAGTGTTTGGACGAAAACACTGTTACACCCCGTAAATTCTAGAGGATAGATAAGTTGACAAACATGTGTTGGAAGGATTTTGAGTTTACCTTTGAGTATTGGACCCCAGTTGTTAAGGATTGTAAGGTGTTTAAAAGGCCTAGTGTGTAGTCCGTTGAATCTAGGTCCCAGCATGACCAAGTTAAATCGATTGGACATGAGTCAAAAGTTATGGAAGTTTCAAGTTTGGCGCTTGATCAGTAAGCGATGACTTGATTCGAGGGTTCAGTACGCGCCGGAGAAGCGAGCGCGGCGCGATTATCTTGAGTCTGCGGGTGTTGAAGCCTTGCCGCCGAATCTGGCGCGGCGCGGTGCAGCGTGCAATTATTTTACGAAGTGTTAGCGCATGGCCGTGGCGGGCATGGCGGCGGATTTTCATGGTAAAGGAGAAAAATCCGGGATATTTTTATAAGGAGCCTATTGGAGTGAGACAAGTGTCCCTCCCATCCTTTGACCCGCGATAGAAGCCTATTTTAGGGCCAAGTCTTGGAAGACTTGGCCATTTCATTAAAACCCTCCCAAGAGAAAACCCTCTCCGCCTGCAGGTTTTGAGAAACACGGCCTTAGGAAGCTGTTGGAGGCGGCAAGGAGGAAAAAGGTGTTGGTGAACTTGTGGGAAGCAATGGTGGGCGAGTTTGTGGAAAGGAAGTTGAAGAAAAAGGGCTTGTGGGTTTTTCAAAATGGTAAAAGTTTCCCTTCCTCTTGGATTTGAGTTTTTACTTGTGATAGTAGTATAGATCTGTGAGCCCTGAGGTCATTATATTTAGAGTTTGAATAGATTTGTGAGCCCGAAATTGTTATAGTTAAGTTTGTATAGATTTGTGAGCACAGAAATTGTTATAGTTAAGTTGGCTTAGATTTGGATCTTGTAGCCTTGTTGATTTCGACCTTGTGAAGGTGGCAAGTTAATAGAAACAAAGGAAGTTACATCGATTTCAGTAGAATGTAGGGGCCTTGTACTTAGTTTACTCTACGTTGAAACTAGAGTTTGATAGGCGTTTTATGGCCCTTATAGGATTGAAGTACTACGTGTAGCCTATTCTTATGGGAGATAGTCTTGAGGAGCATTTTGCTTAGTGTCGACAATCGTCGCGAGGTATGTGATTCTTCTATCCTCTTCACATGACTATTTGTGAAATATATAGTGCGGTTGGCGAGCGTGTGTTAAAGAAATTGATTTTCCAAATTGTGTCTTGACTTGTTATGAAGTGTAAAGGGCTTAGGTGTAAGAGTAGTAAGTCTTATCCGTTAGTAATGGGCACTCGGTGCTTAAAGAATGAGCCCTCTTGGTCTCATAAATGTTTATGTGGTAATTGGTTGGTTTAAAACATAAAGGGGTTATAACGGCTTTATGGGAAGTCGATTATAACAACTTTATGTGAGTAAAAGAACGGTTGTTGATTGGTAGAAGTTAAGAGACTTGATCTTGTAAGATAAGAGACTTAACTTAGAATTGTGAAAGTTTTGTAATGTATTCAAAAGTTGTAAAACCTCATTCGTGAGTAATGAGTAATACTTGGTTTTGAAAACTTAAGAGTTATACTAGCTTTATGGGAAGTTAGGTATAACGGCATAAGAATGTGAAATGGATTTGAAAGTGGGAACAAGTATCGAACACACATTCGGCGTGATAAAGGAAATGGTTTCGACTAATTGATTATATTAAAACCAGTAGAAACCTCCATCTGCATAGAAACTAAGATAAGACAAAATGATATTACATTTCTAGATCATGTTGCTTAAATGAGAATCATTGATAACAAGTTCGACTTTTCTTAAAATTCCAAAGAATGAACTTAATGGATTGCAAAGGATAATGTCTTGGATTTTGGAAAGAGAAGTAACTTGAGTTTGAAAGTATAAATCACTTGTTTTGGATATCGAACTTTTCTTAAGGGAAAAGTAAATGACTTAGTTTTAAAAGGTAGGAATACTTGACCTTAAAGGAGTTAATTACTTGGACTTTTAAAAGGTATACTGACGTTATGTTAATTGTGTTTGAAGTCGTGTTTTAAACATGAATGTGCGTGATACTACGTGTGATAGTATCGTATGGTTTCTACGTAAAGAGAGGTCTTTGAAGGTAGGAAAGAATGTAGTATTTTGGGGTTGGAACCGGTTTGTCGACTTAAACGAAGGTACTTTGAGTTGTGTGTAACTTGCTGTGCTTGTGGTGATAGTTTTGTTGTTGTGCAAGTGTTTGACTTTGTGCTCCGGAGTCTCTCGACGGAGGCGGATATCGGGTGGTATGATGGACATATCGACCGCGTTGGGTAGCCAGCGGGTATCTTCCACTATATTGATCCTTTGGGACATATCGACACGTTGGGTAGCCACGGGTATGCTTCTATTAGGAGTGTTATCTTGTAAAGCGGTTTGGACATCGACACGTTGGGTAGCCCACGAGTATCGTCGCGATGAGTATTATCTGGGTAATTGTTTGGACATACCGACCGCGTTGGGTAGCCGAGTATGCGTCCACAGTGAGTATTATCTGGGTAATTGGTTGGACATCGACACGTTGGGTAGCCACGGTATCGTCCACGATGAGTATTATCTGGTATTTGTTTGGACATCTTGACGTTGGGTAGCCCACGAGTATCGTCCACCGTGAGTATTATCTTGTTATTGGTTGGGACATCTTGACACGTTGGGTAGCCGAGTATCGTCTGTGAGTACTATCTTGTTATTGGGTTGGACATACCGACACGTTGGGTAGCCAGAGTATCGCGTCCACGTTGAGTAATGATCTTTGGGCGTGAGTCACGACATGATGTGATTTGATTTGGTGAGCGTATATCGTGGTGTCTTGTAGTTTGGTTATCATACATGTCTCTGTTTTCCTTATAGACTATTATGATTTCATTCTGATATTTTTGCATTTCGCATACCGGTAAATTTTTGTTATCGGCCCCGGAAGTGCGTTCATCTGCAGTTGAGATACATCGCTTGTTGATCCGCACTTTGGATCATTCGATTCTCGAAAGCTCCATTCGCCGGAGACTTTGTCACAGTGCAGTTCCACGAAGTTGTAGAACTTTTGTACATTCGAGGTATGGCGGGCCCTGTCGTCGGAGATGTTATAAAAATTCTTAGAAGTGCATGTAATCGATGTGGCGAGGATTATGGCTGTTCGGTGTTAGTTATTTTTGAGAAAAGGTAACGCTTAGTTGCTTTGTTCTCTTTTCATTGGTTATCATGTATGAGTTTTAATTTCGCTGATTTTCTCGATGTTGTTTGACTACTTGGGTGCGGGTAAGGCACGATCGCGAGCGGTTTGGTCGTGGCAGTGGTATCGAGCGATTAGTCCTCGGAAAGTGTCTGAGCCGTGTCTAAGTAAGTCTTGATTATCGATGTGTTGTGCGCGCATCTATAATCGAGGCTGAGACATTTAGGATTAGTTTATTCTTCTCATTCGAGATCGTGCCTTAGAAAGTGTTGTAAGTTGGACCCTCCGGCGTGTTTCGTTTTACGATTATGCCTGCGAAAGGCAACCGGGGCCCGAAGAAGCAAGCGGCGAGAGAGCTGCGAGTAAGCGGCGGCAGTCTCTGAGACCCGCGATACACGAGCCTCGATCCGATGCAGGCGAGAGAGATGGGTTACAAGGAGTTGGCGATTATTGGCGGGGTTGTGGCGAACACGAGGATAAATGGGCCAGCGGATTCGATGCACCGATGGTTCACCCGAGATCGGATAGTTTGGTGCGGGACTTTACGAGTTGTAGCCGCGAGTTCTGGTCGAGGCACGAGGATGATCGCGAGAGTTCATCAAAGCGATTCTGACGGATCATGAGTGATCGAGGCGCCGGAGACCGAGTCGGTGGTCTAGGTTCGCATCGGTTGCGTGATCTGATCGGCCCGGTTTGGTCGTGAGGCGTCGGGGAGAATGCGACTTCCGGCGAGATGGGGCGAGTTCTCGGAGGCATTTCTTGCACATTTCTTGCCTCGCGGATGAGGAGGACTCGGGTAAACGATTTACGATGTTGGCGAGAGCGGGCGTCGGTTGAAGTACAACGTGGAGTTTAACTCACTAGCTCGATGCGTCCCGCGTTAGTGGCGACATGGAGGGCGAGTGCACCGCTATGTCGCGAGGGCTTGATGACTATTTGGCGAAGAGTTGCTCGGGAGTAGCTCTTGGCCGGGCATGGACATTGCGCGTGCGAGCTCGTGCACTTGGATGTGAGGCCGCGTAAGTCGACGGAATGACGAATCAGCAGAGTAGGGCCAAGCGGCGAGGTCCTTTGGTGACGCCGGGGCGGCGGCCTCGTGGCCGAGTTAGTTATGCGCCTCCGCCCGATGCAGTGCTCCACCTCGATCGTCGGGGCGTTCGAAAACCGAGGCGGTCGGGGCTCGAGTTTGAGTTTTGGGGATCGGGGATGTTAGTCGGATGGGACCACCCTTACCTCGTTGTGACCATTGTGGTAGGCTCGCGATGGGAGTGTCGTGCTAATAGGGAATCTGTTTTACATGCGGCCGGTAGACGTTTGCAAGGAATTGTCCCACCAGAGATAGCGGAGGTTGAGATTGACGCCGGGATCGGTGGGCGGTTCACCTCCTCCTTTGTGCGTCGTCTTGGGGAAAGAACATGAGTAGAAGCGACAAGAAGGGAAGTGAAGCAATAGTTCTGATGCGTTCTTAACCTACAGAGTATTGTATGCTTTGATGTTGTGGTGATGTGTTGAGTGCTATGTTGGGTAGCTTTGTGTATATAATGTGTTTTGGAAGCATGGGTATTAAAGAGGGTAAGTTTGGGAATGAGAAAAATTTTGAGACCTTAGATGTAAGTAGTCTTGGGTAGAAGCCTTTCTTGTTAATCCTTGTCGGAGTGTATGGTATACATGGAGTTTTGTGTGATGATTCCATGAGTAGTTTGTGATGGGAGTGGTAGCTTCAGCGTGGATTAGTAAGATGGACGAGTTGGAGGTAGTGACTCGAGGTGGTAGAAAGCAAGCGATGGTGAATTGTGGGCGTGTACTAGAGAGGGTGTGAGTGTACTGAGGAAGGTGCAGCAGGAGTAAGGAGAGTATCCTTTAGACGAGGAGGAGAAAATAGTGATGTTTGCGTTAGAGGTGATTTCCGTTAGATTTGGAATTTGGAGATCGTGATTTCTATATTATGGCCATGAGAGGCATAAATGAGTTTTGGTAGGTATAGTAGTGAAGACTATCTGCGTGTGTTCTGAAGACTTAGAAGGAACATTCGGACGAATGTTTCTAAGAGAGGAAGAATGTTACACCGTAAATTCTAGAGGATAGATAAGTTGACAAACATGTGTTGGAAGGATTTTGAGTTTACCTTTGAGTATTGGACCCAGTTGTTAAGGATTGTAAGGTGTTTAAAAGGCCTAGTGTGTAGTCAGTTGAATCTAGGTCCCAACGACCAACCGTTCGTCGATTGGACATCGAGTCAAAAGTTATGGAAGTTTCAAGTTTGGCGCGATCAGTAAGCGATGACTTGATTCGAGGAGTTGTGTGTACGGAGAAGCGAGGCGCGGCGCGCGATTATCTTGAGTCTGCGGGTGTTGAAGCGCTGGCCGGAATCTGAGGCGCGCAATGCAGCGTGCAATTATTTTACGAAGTGTTAGCCTTGTGGCCCCGTGGCGCGGCGCGGCGGGATTTTGCGGGTAAGGAGAAAAATCGGGGATATTTTTATAAGGAGCCTATGGGAGGGTGACAAGTGTCCTCCCGTCCTTTGACCAATGATAGAAGCCTATTTTAGGGCCAAGTCTTGGAAGACTTGGCCATTTCATTAAAACCCTCCCGAGAAAACCCTCTCCGCCTCTAGGTTTTGAGAAACTGGCCTTAGGGAAGCTGTTGGGCGGCAAGGAGGAAAAAGGTGTTGGTGAACTTGTGGGAAGCTTTGGTGGGCGAGTTTGTGGAAAGGAAGTGGAAGAAAAAGGGCTTGTGGGTTTTCCAAAGGTAAAAGTTTCTTCCTCTTGGATTTGAGTTTTTACTTGTGATAGTAGTATAGATCTGTGAGCTGAAATCGTTATATTTAGAGTTTGAATAGATTTGTGAGCTGAAATTTGTTATAGTTAAGTTTGTATAGATTTGTGAGCCCGAAATTGTTATAGTTAAGTTGGCTTAGATTTGGATCTTGTAGCCTTGTTGATTTCGGCCTTGTGAAGGTGGCAAGTTAATAGAAACAAAGGAAGTTCTGTCGATTTCAGTAGAATGTAGGGCCTTGTACTTAGTTTACTCTACGTTGAAACTAGAGTTTGATAGGCGTTTTATGGCCCTTATAGGATTGAAGTACTACGTGTAGCCTATTCTTATGGGAGATAGTCTTGAGGAGCATTTTGCTTAGTGTGCGACAATCGTCGCGAGGTATGTGATTCTTCCTATCCTCTTCACATGACTATTTGTGAAATATATAGTGCGGTTGGCCTTGCGTGTGTTAAGAAATTGATTTTCCAAATTGTGTCTTGACTTGTTATGAAGTGTAAAGGGCTTAGGTGTAAGAGTAGTAAGTCTTATCCGTTAGTAATGGGCACTCGGTCTTAAAGAATGAGCCTCTTGGTCTCATAAATGTTTATGTAGTAATTGGTTGGTTTAAAACATAAAGGGGTTATAACGGCTTTATGGGAAGTCGATTATAACAACTTTATGTGAGTAAAAGCGGTTGTTGATTGGTAGAAGTTAAGAGACTTGATCTTGTAAGATAAGAGACTTAACTTAGAATTGTGAAAGTTTTGTAATGTATTCAAAGTTGTAAAACCTCATTCGTGAGTAATGAGTAATACTTAGTTTTGAAAACTTAAGAGTTATACTAGCTTTATGGGAAGTTAGGTATAACGGCATAAGAATGTGAAATGGATTTGAAAGTGGGAACAAGTATCGAACACACATGCGTATGATAAAGGAAATGGTTTCGACTAATTGATTATATTAAAACCGGTAGAAACCTCCATCTGCATAGAAACTAAGATAAGACAAAATGATATTACATTTCCTAGATCATGCATTGCTTAAATGAGAATCATTGATAACAAGTTCGACTTTTCTTAAAATTCCAAAGAATGAACTTAATGGATTGCAAAGGATAATGTCTTTGGATTTTGGAAAGAGAAGTAACTTGAGTTTGAAAGTATAAATCACTTGTTTTCGGATATCGAACTTTTCTTAAGGGAAAAGTAAATGACTTAGTTTTAAAAGGTAGGAATACTTGACCTTAAAGGAGTTAATTACTTGGACTTTTAAAAGGTATACTTGACGTTATGTTAATTGTGTTTGAAGTCGTGTTTTAAACATGAATGTGCGTGATACTACGTGTGATAGTATCGTATGGTTTCTACGTAAAGAGAGGTCTTTGAAGGTAGGAAAGAATGTAGTATTTTGGGGTTGGAACCGGTTTGTCGACTTAAGCGAAGGTACTTTGAGTTGTGTGTAACACTGTGCTTGTGGTGATAGTTTTGTTGTTGTGCAAGTGTTTGACTTTGTGCTCTAGGAGTCTCGGCGGAGGCGGATATCGGGTGGTATGATGGACATATCGACACGTTGGGTAGCCAGCGGGTATGCTTCCTATATTGATCCTTTGGGACATATCGACACGTTGGGTAGCCCGGGTATGCTTATTAGGAGTGTTATCTTGTAAACCGGTTTGGACATCGACACGTTGGGTAGCCAGCAGTATCGTCGCGATGAGTATTATCACGGGTAATTGTTTGGACATCTTGACACGTTGGGTAGCCAGTATCGTCCAGTGAGTATTATCTGGGTAATTGGTTGGACATCCCGACCGCGTTGGGTAGCCAGCAGTATGCGTCCGCGATGAGTATTATCTGGGTATTTGTTTGGACATCTTGACCGTTGGGTAGCCCACGAGTATCGTCCGCGTGAGTATTATCTTGTTATTGGTTGGGACATCTTGACCGCGTTGGGTAGCCAGTATCGTCGGCTGTGAGTACTATCTTGTTATTGGGTTGGACATACGGAAACCGTTGGGTAGCCAGTATCGTCCACGTTGAGTAATGATCTTTCGGGCGTGAGTCCACGACATGATGTGATTTGATTTGGTAGGCTGTATATCGTGGTGTCTTGTAGTTTGGTTATCATACATGTCTCTGTTTTCCTTATAGACTATTATGATTTCATTCTGATATTTTTACATTTCGCATACTAAATTTTTGTTATCGACCCAGCCGGAGTGCGTTCATCTGCGAGTTGAGATCATCGCTTGTTGATCGCGCACTTTGGATCATTATTCGGTTCTCGAAAGCTCCATTCGCCGGAGACTTTGTCACTGCAGTTCCACGAAGTTGTAGAACTTTTGTACATTCGGGGTATGGCGGGAGCCACTGTCCGTCGAGATGTTATAAAAATTCTTAAGTGCAGTAATGCTGATGTGGCGGGGATTATGGCTATTCGGTGTTAGTTATTTTTGAGAAAAAGGTAAGCTTAGTTGCTTTGTTTCTCTTTTCATTGGTTATCATGTATGAGTTTTAATTTCATTGATTTTCTCACGATGTTGTTTGACTACTTGGGTGCGGGTAAGGCACGATCGCGAGCAGTTTGGTCGTGACAAACACTTCTGAGAGGAGGATTTTCAAGACTTGGAAATTGATTTGTGGATGAAGAACTCTTCATCTTAAGAAGTATTTATAGGCGACGATGGCGAGATGAAGCCAGTGGTAGGCAAGTGTAAGGTCAAGATTTGGGCAAGTGTCCTTATCCATCTACTACACAAAAATATCCTACCAACTCCGACAAAAAGCCATTCCAATCGTCCAATGGGCGCCTCGCCCACTAGAGGGTGACAAGTGTCGCCTCGTTGGTCCAAAATGTTCGTCTCTTGGAAAAATCCACAAAATAATAAATGACATAGCGGAATTTTCCTTCGCAAGTTTTGTAAAGCGTTTAGTCGGAAAGCGATTCTTTTGATAGGTGTGCCCAATCTTTTTCGCCCAATGCCTAACCTTAAGGCTAAACTTTTATGCGTATGCCTCGCGTACATCTTATAGAAATACGGTATAACACGCCCGGAAGTGCGTTAAATGCGAGGTAAAGTGCTGATTCTTGATCCTCGCTCTTAGGATCATTGTTCATTGTTGAAAGCTCCTGTCGGAGGCTTATCCACGGTATTGTCGGTTGTTGTACATTCGGGTATGGCGGGGCCTGTCGCGAGTTGTTATTCTTAAGTGCAGTAGTCACATTGTGGATTGGGTTGTAAAGAAAAAAAAATGTCTTTATTACAATACATTATATTTTACGGAAGGTGGCCTTATCGGCCAGCGTGTGGTTATTTTTATGTTTAAGCATTTTATCATTGTGTATGTTCATTGCTATTCTCGATGTATCACAGAAAGGGTGCAGTAGGCGCGATCGCGAGCGGTCGGGTCGTGACACAAGAACATGTGGTTGGCAGACCTGGTCACTGATATCCCCAAGAAATAACTCAGCTTGCCCAAATCAGTCATTGTAAATTTAGTCTTAAGCAAAGTAATAATCTCTTTTTTCAATCCATCGGAGGAGGCAGTAAGAACAATATCATCCACGTACAGTAATAAGTAAGCAATGCTACTACCTCGATGAATAATGAAGAGTGATGTATCACTTTTGCTGCATACAAACCCAATCTACAAAATATACCTGGAAAAGCGATCATACCACGCACGGGGGGGCTGCTTTAGGCCATATAGTGACTTACGGAGACGACACACATAGTGAGACTCATTGGATGGGTGAACTTCGACGGACGATGCGTATCGCATTTCTCGTGTCCTCATGCACTACAAAAAATGACCTCAAGTAGCGGTTTGGGTGTAGCGGTTTTAAGCAAATCTGCGTTATGGCGGTTGTAGCATTAATTTCCGTCGATGGGCTGTGATAGGTATGTGATGGTTTTTAGCAATCGCGACTTTGTAACAATGATGTGACAATTATTTCAACCGTCACATATTTTTGTGACGGTTTTTAAAATACGAATTTAATTTATTTTTTTAAAATACTCTATACCTGACCCGACCCATTTTATTTCTAAAACCCGCCCAATTTCTCATTTGCTAAAACAAAAGTGGCTCCCCCATTTCTTAACCTAAGTTTTTTTTATCTTCTCAAAGGGAAAGCACAGTCGCGCCTTGCCTTCTCTCAAGGTCCCAAAAATGGCCATTTGCAGAGGTCCTTTTTCTCTCCGAAGTCGCTGTTACATGGAAGTGGAAAGGGGCATTAATCTCCCTTCATCTCACTCGCCACACTAGCTCTGCGTAGGTAACCACCTTTTGTCCGATTCACATTTTGAATTTCGAGTTTCTATTGGTCGATTTCAGATTTTCTTTGCAATTTAAATCAAAAATGGATTTGTGATAGAAATTTCGAGTATTTGGGTTCCTATATAAAGGAACCCTTCCCCTCCTCTTTCTCAAGTCTTGAACATCCAAAGTATCGATTTTGAGTACTAAAAATCTCAAAAACATAAATTTGAAAATTCGAGCACTAAGTTTCAAACATTGGTTCTCTAAATTTTGTTATTGTTGGTCGAGTCACCGAGGGAAGTTTGTCGACGTAATAAATGGTCGCCGCTCGTCGCCTCAAGTCCGCTACCCGCAAAAGGTTTAGTAATCCTATTTCTTTTTCATCGCTTCGTTGATTTCAGTAGATTTTAGTTTAATATGTAATATTATAATTTGTTTTATATCAATTGACGTGTTAGGAAGCTTGAATGTTTGTTTGAGACTTATGCACAGACTGTTTGGTTAATAAAACCCTTAATTGTAAGAATTTGTTTTAGTTGTCTGGTCGATTTAAATAAAAAAGTAGTCGAATGTATTTAGAATCTTTATTAGTTACTATGCAGACTATATGTGCTTAATTAGTACTTGATGCAGTATTAATTTTTCATCTCATAGTCTGTAATTATATCTCTTCGTTGTCATTTTCTTTAGTTTCAGTAAGCTCTCTCACAAAATATGTTATTATTGTGTTGATTAAGCATATTTGGCTACCTATTTTATATTTTAAGTTGATTATTGTGTTCCTTATAGCTGATGTAAGATTAATTGTATCATCCTTTAAGAATTTAAATGACCAGTCCAGCAGATCATATAATAAGAGGGTGTTGATCCTTGAGAGTGCAATCAACGATGGAATCATCAATCTTGTTGACTATGTATGATGTTCCTCGTCTCTTTGAACTCTCTAGCCCACTAATCATTGCACTCTTTTTTGTTTTCATGGTCCTTTTGAACTCCACTTTCTACTTCATATTCCTGCAGTTTTTGATAATAAACACATTTTCTTTTGGATCTATTATATTTTACATATTTTGTCTAAGTTTCTAATCTAAAGTAATTTTTCTTCTTGCCCCCAATTAATTTAGGCTGAAAATGTCGCTCATTTTTATGACTTCTACAAAGGCTTGGATGTAGCTCGAACCTTTCAGTTTCCTACATTCAGCCTTTTAAAATAAAAGTAAAATACTGCTAAGTACTCTTCACTCCCTCTTTATATGATTTTTGCTTTCGTTATAATCTTGTTAAATATATATCTGTATGCCTAGCTTAAATACCTCTTAAATAGTTATCATTAGATGTTTATTTTTCCTTTCTTGCCTTAAATATAGATAGATTATGGGAGTCTAGTTAGATTATATGGATTAAAGTCAATATTTACTTACACAATTATCTGAAGTATTCAATTTACTACTACTAGGTACTTTGAGGGTCAACTTATGCAATTATCTGAAGTAGAGACAGGAGATACATTGGAGACTCCTCAAGTCAATGTAGCGGAAGGCTGCGAGAAGAGGTAATCTCATTTGATCTACCTTTGCGGTTTGTATTGTACTTTAGGTCATTGGCTTCACTGTTATCATTTAGGTGTCAAAAATTGGCTTCCTGTTATCATTTCTTTGTGCTTGGTATTATGGCCATCTATTATGATTGTACATTGCTATATTGCGCCACATATGGAACTTTCTACTATGCTCATCTCTTGGATTGAAGTAGTGTACTTGAGACACTAAGTTTAATGAAATCCCATTTACTGTGACTTTGAATAAGAAGATCTGTTTGAGTTGTCCTTTTCTAACTTTTCCATTGCCGTGAGGTGACTACATTGCATCTGTTGTATCATTTGTCTCTATAAAATAAATAGATATTGCACTTGGTTTTGATTGTGTTTTCAAGCTCATTTCTGCTTCTATTTTCTAGTCTTTTCTTCTTTGCATTTTAAGCTAAACAAGCTACTTTGCATTTGAAATTTGAATTGATGTTAGTTCTTTGCTCTTTGATGTATCTTGATACTCTGTAGTTCTTGGTTTTGGCTCTGTGTGGTCGATTTGACCATCTTTTAGCTCTTGTTTTGACCATTTTGGTGATTTTGGCCACTTGCAGCTCTTGGTTTTGACCATTATCATCTGCTCTTTAGGTTGTATGTATTCTTCATATTCTTTTAATTCCTTCATGTTGTATTTTATGCGTATCTGAACCTTTCCTATTATATGACTTACCGGCCGAAAGCCAAGGCTTACTTTGGGTTTGGTTTAGCCTTCTCCGATAGCTTACCATGCCTAAGGTTCTAGAAACCTTTTGATCTTGATGCAGCATCGGAATATGGATGGTGGTAGCCCTTTTTTTGCCTTAACTTTCAAGTTTGATGTTTTAATGTTCCCTTTAAGTTATTGCTTTGTTGAGTTGATACTTTGCTTTTTCCTGAATGTTGCACTCTAAGCCAAAGAATTGCCGCACCTCTGAGGCCAACGGTGGGTTTCAAACCATTAATACACTTATTAGCTCTATTCAGAGGATGGTCTGTTGTTTCCCTTTTGTGTTAATAGACAATTCCCGATGACTTTGATGACGCCTTCCTGGAAAAAAAAACGATGTTGCGTTTATGTTATCTGCTAGTGCATTTTGGTCATTTTTGCTGCTGTATTTATAGCGTGTAATTTCCACTTTTATTGCAAATAATTGCTACCTTTCGGGGGGCTGAAAGATACCACACATTGGGTAAATTTGCCGCTGCATTTTTGCCATTTTTATTGTTGATTTTGGCCATTTCTGCTGCTGATTTTGGCCATCTCTGCTGCTGATTTTTGGCCATTTCTGCTGCTAATTTTGGCCATTTCTGCTGCTGATTTTTTGCCATTTCGATTACTGATTTTGGCCATTTCTGCTGCTGATTTTTGGCCATTTTGTCAGACTAATTTTTGGTCATTTTGTTGTTATACTTTGAGAAATGGATACTATATCTTGAAATGAACAGATGCTACACTTGATGAGAATAGTCGCTGCCATGTTCTCTGAGAAACAGAATTGCTACACTTCTGATGTTGAATTGGTTTGAACATTGATACTACACTTTGGCCGATGAAGGATTTATCCGTCGATTTGGAGGCCTCCATGGTAAGTGAGACGAAATATGTGGACAGGGATGAAAGTAAAAGAACAATATAAAGACGAGAATGCATAGTGTCGTTCACCGTGAGTAGTCGGCCATGTAGAGTGATATTGGCTTCTCATGTCTCAGTACCCATGACATAACACTAGATGAGCCCACACTATATAAAAAAATAAAAAAATATCTTTTACATATATATATATATATATATACATTGTGTTTATTTGATAGCTTATTTATTATTTACTAACTATTTTACTAAGTGTTTTTACAGATATCCGGAGACGCATCCCGAAGCTAAAGTCGGCGCAGAAAAGGAAAATAAAAGCGAGATACCACTAAGTTCTCTTCTCCCCCTCTTTACATGATTTTTGCCTTCGTTACAATCTTATTAAATATATATCTTATTTGAATATCTGCATGCCTAGTTTAAATATCTCTTAGTTAGTTTAATAATTGTAGAACACCTTTAGAATTGTAGAATACATGTTAGCACAATAATACCAACTTAAGTTTGACCGGACAACCGCAAATTAGCGGATCATATAGGATGCCTAACCCCTTCCCTTTAGGATAATAAAGAACCCTTACCTGGAATCTCATAAGTTTCGTAGACCATTAAATGGAGATCATTTTGTAACATTTTATGCTACATTTAAAAGTTTCTAGTTCACTATAATAATTAGGCGGCGACTCCTTAAAACAGTGATTCAATTCCAGATGTCGTACACCATTTCGACTTCGGTTAAAATGGGGTGTGACACTTTTTAGCATCTTACTTGAAAGTTGATCTAGATATTTTAATGACTTCTTTTTTTATTCTGTTAGGCTTCACGTGCTAAAGTCCTTCGATGTATCTTTTAACTTGATAGTGAATATTCCAGAAGAGATTGGAACAGCAGCTTCAAAGTGGGATTCTACAAAGATGAAGATTTTCTGGAATCGCACAAGTTTCCAATGGCTGGGATTCTCATATTATGTTTTTTTTTGTTATATTTGATGATAACATTAGATGTTTTGAAAAACAATTTGTAATGTTTCGATTTAATGTATTAGAACAATTTCATTATTTGGGTGACATTTTAGTTATAATATATTTACAATTCTAATTTATTTTATTTAATAAATTAAAATTTAAATATAAAAAAATGTCGAAAACTAATTTTCCTGCCAATTTAAATCAAATTTAATAAAAAAATCGCCAATTTAAATTAATTATTTAAAAAATTTTGCTAAAAAATATTATTTAATTAATAATTTCGCGGGAAATTTAAAAAAAAAAAAAGAAAAGTCAAAGTCAAACATCACATTTTGTGACGGTTTTTATAACCATCACAAAAAACCGTCACAACAACCGTCACGGATTTGTGACATTACCTGCCGTGACACTTAGACAAATCGTTACGAAAGGCCTTTCGTGACGGTTTTTTACCGTCACGGTAGGCCTTTTTTTTGTAGTGATGTAAAAATGCATTCTTCACATCAAGTTGATGTTTCAGCCAGTGTTTGCCCATGGCTATGTGTTGCGATATTTCTAGATGCTTACGCAAGTGTACGTATCGTTCAAGTAATAAAGATGCAGCAAGGCCAGAGTTTATCGTCCCGTAGTTTATTAAGTCTAGGTTATCTATTCTATTGATATCTATTTGGCAATCGTTCTTTAGTTTGGATTTATGACTAAGAATTATTACTAAGTGCAGAAAATAAACTAGAGATTATAATATTTTGGGTTTATAACAGTTATGAAGGAAATAGGGCTTCCAATCTCCTCAACTATCCACTATTTCACGTGTTAATGAAATGCTAATGATTTCTCTTCTTATTAAGATAGAAAGTTAACTAATCTGTCATTATATTCCGGTTAGAACATACAAGAGCTCAACCTTCTATATTTCTATGATAGATTTTACCACACAATAGGATTAAGAGCACTAACCTTAATTACTACACAAGTATCGAGGTACTTTCGTCCACGATTTTAACCTATGTCTAAACAACTACAGCATATTCAAATCTCCCCTCTCGAATCTCGATTCGAAATCATACAAGTTATGACAATTAATAGCTAGGTAATCATCAAGCAATCATACAAATACTGAATAAATCTTAATACGCTGAATAAGAACTCAATAACTAATGTATTAACTATATGAAAGAGCTTCAAGAAGATTCGATGGAAACCCTACTAAAGTATTTAGCTCCTAAACATTGTCATGTCAAAAACTAAATTACAACCCAACATAAACTGAAATAAAGTAAAGGAAAGAAAAAGAACTTGAACAAGAGTCTCCAATTGTAGCCTCCTTCTTGCCTTCCAAAAGTATGACTTGTAATATGATATATGGTATGGCATAATGAGCAGGGTTTTAGGGTTTTATACTTGAGAAAACTTGCGCTTCGGACCCTTTTACCCCTCTGAAATTCGACCTAAAAACTAAAAATCCTGTGTCGGCGCCGTGGCCCTGCAGACTGGCGCCACGGCACCGAAAATCCTGCAATGAAATCAGAGGCCTCAGTAGTATTGGCGTCGCGGCGCTGGCGGCGTCCCATCCCGGATTTTTGTCGTTTTTCACTTGGACTTCATCTGATTTCTTCTATACTTCTTAGACTTCATTTCTTGGTCTTTTAATGTGCAATTTCATCCTCAAAAGTAGTGTATTCTCCTTTATGACCGTTGTGACACAAATGAATGAAAAACACATCTAACACTACACTAAACACAAAATAAAAGAGTAAAATACTAACTAAAAATGACTCAAAAGAGTATAAAATACACTCAACAAACACCCCAAACTTACACTTTACTCGCCCTCGAGTAAAGCACTAAACAAAAACAAAAATAAACACTTTATGAAATGGATCAAGTAGTCATAGAAATGCTTCTTCAAAATCATGGATGAAAGTTGAGATAATATGTTAGAACATACATAACATGAATTCAGCAATCTAGAATTTCAAGTTAGATATTTCGCAAATTCACTTAGATTACAATCACTGAGAATACAAACACCTAACCAATGCATGTCAACTTCATTTCATCTTTCCCAAAACGCTATAGATCTGTTTACTTGTTATTCTCTACTAATCAAAGATATACACATTAAATATCATCAGGACTTTCAAGGGTTGTAATGTAGGCTTAGGCTGGGATAGATAAAAGTAGGTATTTAGGCTCAATTACGTACCATAAGCATTTTTTATTCAACTCATTTTTCCTTCTTTTGACTTTCTTTTTAGTCTCATACCCATTTTCTCCCCTCTTTCTTTTGAGAGAATGAGATACATTATAAATAACAAGCACCCCCAAACTTAGGCTTTTGCATATTTTTCATTGGGGTGCATCAACTTTTTCACTCTCTTTTTATTTCTTTTTCAACACTTTTCATCTCAATATTATCAATTATTACTTATGGCACAAAACGAGAATCATAGGATGTCAAAGAAAGATCTTATTTTAGGTTCAAAGGGCTGACTAGTGATACAATTCATGTCAGGGTAGGTAATGAATTGTCAGAAGGGTTATCAAAGAAATGTCTGAATCATCTCCCTAACACATGTACATCTTAACTATTTCGCCTCAAATAACAAACAAACAGATTTTCTAGACATTTTTCAACCTTTTCTTTCCATAACTGACACACATAGGCTAAACACCAATATTCAAATAATCAAATGTCATGAATTTTTGGCATATCTAACTTAAGCACAAAGATTGTCGCTTTTAATTCCATTACATTATCCCACATTATCCACTCAATATCTTTAGCAACTACAACATGCATGATCCATAAAAATAAAAAATTATGACTTAAAAACAAAACAATAAAACAAAATAAGACACTCCCCCAAACCTAATCGACACATTGTCCCCAATGTGTGGAGGATAAAAATAAAGGGACAACTTACTGACACAACACAACGGTCATAACGAAGGTCTGGGAGGAAAATTCTGGAAATTGCATGACATCTGGGCATTCTGAACTTCTGGCGCCGCGGCGCTAATTCGCTGCTACTTTGATTTTTCCAGTTTTCATCATTTTTTGCCCTTTTCTCCTCAGAGTCAGTTCCTGCTTTTATCTGTCATCCAAAAATACTAACATACCAGATCGTGAGATTGTTCAAGACAAAATAAAAACAAACTAAAACAACATTTAAATAACATAATTAAAACCATTGGGTTGCTTCTCAAGTAGCGTTGTCTTTAAAGTCTTTTAGCCGGACACGGGTTACTTACTAAATCAATGGGGTAGAGTGTCCCCTTCGCATATCCATTTCAGCACCATTTTCCTCCTCCTTCTCCTCTTCTTTTTCATAGAGCTTATTTCAGGAGGGTTCATTCTCTTATTCTCATCCACAACATCATTCACGGGTGTAGAATTCTTACCTTGTTGTAATGGTTTCCCACAAGCATCAGTACTTGTGAAACTGTTCTAAGCTACACCATTGTCAGCTATCCCAATGGCAAAGCATCTATTATTTACTTGAGGTTCAGTGTGTGGTCTGTAAACTTTGATTACTATTTCCTCACCTTGGACTCTGAGCTTTAATTCCCCATTTTCAACATCAATGAGGGCTCTCCTTGTGGCTAGGAATGGTTTCCCAAGGATCATGGGCATATTTTCATCTTCATCCATGTCTAAAATGAGAAAATCAGGAGGAAAAATGAATTTACCCACTTGTACCAACACATCTTCAATTATTCCTTGGGGATGCACAATCGAGTGATCAGCTAGCTGCAGGATGACTGTGGTTGGTCTCACTTCTCCCAAACCAAGTCTTCTAAACACATAGAGGGGCATCAGGTAGACACTTGCCCCAAAATCACATAAAGCCCTTTTACATGTAACCTTCCCTATGGTGCAAGGTAAGGTGAAACTCCCTGGATCTTTCAACTTATGGGGAGTTTCTTCAGCAAGATAGCACTGCACTTCTCTGTCAGCGCTATTGTCTCATAATCTGTCAGCTTCCTCTTCTTAAATAGGATGTCTTTCATGAACTTCACATAATGTCACGACCCGAACCCCGGGCCTGTGAATGGTGCCCTACCTGGGCACCCCCTCTTATACCCTCATAACACATAGGCCAAATAACATAAGGAAAATTGTACATGTAGCAACAAGGAAATCCGACGAGGCTGCCGCTATATATAAATGGGAACATCCCGACGAATACAGTAGTACAACTGGCCAACAATATATATACAACTCACGCAAGTCCAGCCCACATATGAATACAGACCTCTAAGAGTTTGGACAGTAAACTATGATGGGACAGGGCCCGTCGTACCCCTGAATGTACATAAGCCTACAATACCAGGGTCTGTACCAACATGACAAGCCTCCGAAATAAGGGAGTTTTCCCAAAAACTGAATGGAGATCCTAAGAGCGAGGATCACCAAACTGTGTACCTAAACCTGCGGTATGAAATGCAGCCCCCCAGAGAAGGGGGTCAGTACAACAATGTACTAAGTATGTAAACATAAAGCATGTAAATAATGTCATAAATGGCCAAAAGATGACAAGGACAAGTATGAAAATCAAATATCAGATCCAACCGTGCCATATAAAATAAGAGCCAATTGTACCTTGTAAAAGATAGGGAGTCCACTGTGCCTTATAACAAATAGAGAGGCAATTGTGCCTTCTTTTTAAAATGGAAATCAACCGTACCATTTCAAAATATGAAATCAACCGTACTATTTCAAAATATGAAATTCATGTCAAAATCAGGGACGCCTTCCCTCAGGATCATTATGCATATCCTATTCATGTGACTATTTCACCCGCATGGGACTCGAACCCGCATGGATCTTCTAGTCCCGCAATGAGTATATATACTCGCATCATGGAGAGCTAGTCCATAGAATATTCATGGGACTGTTTCACCTGTATGGGACTCTAATCTGTATGGATCTTGTAGACCCGCATGAGTATACCTACTCGCATCATGGATCGAAAGTCCATGGAATAATGTAAAAATGTTGTCTGCCCTCTAGTGAGGGACGCGGTAATGTGGAAATATAACACTTGCACGAATAGCTATCATGAGCAACCATATGCAAGTTAAATCATCTTTGACTCTCATTAGAACAAATAGAATGAACTATCATTTTAGAAAAACCCATCGCATTACCATGTCATGTAATATTAGGGACTTGAACCCAATAGCACCATGTACGTCCGCCGTACATCTTTTTTATAAAAAGAATCATATCATGTAATATTAGGGGCTTGAACCCAATAGCACCATGTACGTCCGCCATACATCCTTTTTATAAAAAGAATCATATCATGTAATATTAGGGACTTGAACCCAATAGCACCATGTACGTCCACCGTACATCCTTTTATTTATAAAACCCCAAGACACTAACACTTGTAGCATCAAGGCACTTTCACTTTTAAAATCAAGTTACTTACACTTTTAAAATCAAGGCACTTACACTTTTAAAATCAAGTAACTTATACTTTTAAAATCAAGTCACTTCCACCTCATGTACCACATGAATCTAGATTCATTTAAAATATGTACGTCACCGTACACTCATTTTATAAAGTTCATGCCAAAAGAAGAAAGGAAGAGTTCACATACCTTATAGGCTCTACCAACTTGACAACTAGAATACGTCTCAAGTAGTAATTCAACCTATAATGACAATAACACGTCTATCAACTTCATGATACTAGTATACACTTATACCACATAATGAATCTCATTTCTTATAAAAATTTGGGCAACACTTCCCCTATTTATACGTACTTTTCCACCTTTCAAGAAGGCCAATTTCATCAACAACCAAGGCACCAATTAAGGGCACAACCAACAGTTAACCAAGGTGATTCACACACCTATTTCTCACGTAAAAATAGCCTCTTATTCACGTAAAACAGTCCACTAAAATCATTCCACAATCCAACAACAACAAGGGTAAAATGTGAGGTCTTTCAACACCTTTCCACACCCTTATTCCCTTAGGAATTTCATTAGCAATTACTACATTTAAACATGCATATTGGTGGCTGAATTTCCAGCATTCCAACACCACAAAACAGTCCCTAAAACTACACAATAATATCCAACAGTTTTATACAAGTCTCGGCCAAACAACCACAACCAAAACCCTTTTCAATATTCCTTATAATTCAATTCAAGTTTCAATACTTTAATATAAACCATATCAACTTGTAATAACAATATTTCCTTCATTTTAACATGCAAGTAGTGACGTTAATAACAACAATAACCAACGAGTCCAACAATCATACAAATTTGCCTATTTTCGGCCAACAAACCAAAACTGCACCATGTATTTCTTATTCTCCTTTTTCTCTTAACACAAGTTCATCTACCAACTATAAAAACATGTAATATCCAATTACTTTAAAAGAAGAAGAACTCTTACCTCAACTTTTAGCCGAAAACAGTCCACAAGTTTCGGCCACACCACTTCCTTTTGCACCACTTCTTCAAGCTCCAACAACACCCATGTAACCTCTACAATCTTGTAACCATCTTTCTTTCTTGTTCTGCTTCCAAAAAGTTCATCTCAAGCTTTGGGTTTTCTTGGACAAATCTGTCCCAAAACCGTGACCACCATGGAGTATTAATCTTGGCTTAGATCTTAGATAGAAAGCTTAATCTTGGAAAATAAGTTGTCTTTGATCTTCACTTTTGCTATGGATTTTCGAATTCTTGCAAGAGAAGGAAGAGAGAAGAGAGGTGTGAAGATTGAAGACATTTGTGAGCTAAGTCTTGCAATCCTTATCATATATACAAGTGGAGCCTTTACAAGACAAGTGGAGGAGGGACACATGTCACCCTCTCATTGGTCATAATTATATCTTCACAAAATATCTCTACACTTAGCCAATCTTGCAATACATATATATATATATATATATATATAATTAGAGCTTTGTTACACAAGTGGGAGGGACACGTGTCACTGTCTAATTCGCCCGTAATTCTCTTCACAAAATAATTCCATACTTAGCCCAAAATTCTTAAAATTTTGATGGGCCCACAAAATTGTTAAATTTTCGGCGGACCCCATTTTATCAATGTCAAGACTTACAAATATAGAAGGAGTTAGAGAGAAGTTTCTCTCACTAAGGAAAACGCTCTCAACGTTTTCCTTGGTCGCTTCACGGTTTGATCCTTCACTCTCTTACCAAACTCTGCTCACAATTGATTCTTCATTAATCAAAGTTTAAAGTTCATGTCATGAGAAAGACGAAACGTTTTACACGTTCTAGCAATGATTCCGGGGGTTCCGGGGGCTCTTCGAAATCTAGATCCAAGAAAAAAAAAAAGAATGGTGGAAGTCCAACAATTGTTAAAGAGAACTTAATTCCAGCAATCTCGGACCAGCGGTGTTAGTACGTATCACGCTTTGATATGTGTATTCCACTAGAAAATGTGGTGGATGATATTACGCTACGAAAGATTCATGATTGGGGAAAAAATATAGATGTTAATAGCCCGGACAGATGCATGTTTGAAGGTGAAGATACTATGAAGGATACTCCTATCACTATTAACAAACCTATGGAAAATGCTCCCTCTAAAACTTCCGGCAATACTTTAGATGTTCAGTCAACTATAGACACTCCATCCTCTACTAGGAATGGCGATGCAAATGCGGGTAATTTGGTGAACTCCGGGACTACTACGGAAGACAATGGAAATCACGGGAGCATAATAATCTCATCACTTAGAGGTAAATTGCCCAGACAAGCTAGAAAAGCTAGAAATTCTGGGACTGGATTTACAATCGGCAAAACTTTGCATGAAGGCATCCTCGGGTCTAAACCGGGTCGGGCGGCGGGTCAAATGGACAAGGCGGGTCAGGAGGGTATCCATGGGTCTATGATCTCTACTGGTGCTCGAGGTACAATGCATGTTGGAGATACCGAAGGGTCATCTATTCCCAAGGAGCCTAGTAACTTTCCTTTCTTAATTAGCGCGGGAGTCAAAGAGCCTCTTGTCTTTAATGAGCTGCCTACATCCGCGGATACCAAAGTGTTACACCCCGTAACTCCAGGACATGTTTAAGAGAATGTAAGTAAGGAATACAAGACTTGAAAAGGGTACGAAAGGAAGAATTGTTTTTCCGATGAAAAATCTTCCGAACGTCGGAAAGGAAAAATGTTCGTTGAGGAGAATTGGATTCTCAAAATGCATTAATTGAGGATTATGGAATGTATTAGCATTATGGAAATTTAATTTTATGGATTTGGTCACGTGGGGCCCACCCGAGGAATTTTACGTTTTGTGGGACCCACAAGGGTTACATAATTTTATAGACGAATGGGAGGGCGACACTGTTACACCCCGTAGCTCCAGAGTATGTATATGAGGACGTACGTACGAGAATACGACACAAAAATTGGAAAGAAAGAAAGATGTGATTTTTCGACGGAAAAGTTTCCGGATTTTGTGAAGGAAAAAGGTTCGTTAATGGGAATTGGATTCCCAGATTTGGTATTCAGACTTTTTGGAATATTTGAGAATTATGGAATTTTATTTCCGGAATTGGTCACGTGGGGCCCACGGGGAAAATTTACGGTTTGTGGGGCCCACTTTATTTTTGGATTTTTGGCATTACGGATATTTTCGGAAGATGAAATATTTTGGACGAGTAGAGGGCGACACGTGTCACCCCCATGTGGCCATGTTGGCCGAATGGCTAGAGGACATGTGGTTGGACGTTTTAGTGGACAAGTGGCAAGCCACTTGTCCCATTTTTGTGGTGGACATATGTCCCATTGTTATGGTGAACACTTGGTTGGAAGACTTCACTCCCACATGGACCAAATCCTCACCATACACTTGCTTTGATCCTATCCATTGATTTCTCTATAAATACCCCCCCTTGTTGCAAGACTTTATTCATCCCTCACTTGAAATATTTTTCCAAGGCAAAAATTCCCCTCCCTCCTTTGTAGTTCTCGTCCACCCCCCCTCACTTTGTGTAGAAAATACTTCAAGTATTGTTGTATTATACCAAATACCTTAGCCTAGTATTCCTAGTAGTATTCCAAAGTTATTTCAATACTAGGAGCCCGGAAATACTACTTTATTCCAATAGTCGCAAAATGAAGCCCTAGAAAAAATCTTCATAGCTTAGATGAAGTGTTAAGAGAAGTTGTTTAGAAACTTCTAAGGGTTGCTTGGAGCGGGTTGAAGCGTAAGGAATTGGAGCTAAACGTTGCTCAGGATCGACTTATAATCTTGGATAATTTTGGGCTTATTGAGGTAATGATCTATGTCCCTCTATTGTAATTGGATATTACATATTGTAGTAGTTTAGAATTGAGTATAAGATTTATTGGAAGGATAATTATAAAGAATTGAACTGTATTTACATGGGACTGTATTTACAGTAGACTTGTAGTATTATTGTGGAGTAGAATTGTACACGTCCGGTTAGACGTGTAACCCCCCCCCTTGGAGTTGTTGGCTTGGTAGCAGGCCTGGATAGCGGAGGAGATTTATGTGGTTGTGGGAGGAGAGTCTTCGAAATTTCCGTAGAATAGGAACCTTGTACTTGGAATTGTGCTACAAAGAGATCGAGAAATTGATAAACGTTTTGTGGCCTTTATAGGTTGAGATACTACGAGTAGCGTATTCTACTTGAAGAGTGGAAAAGGCTAGCGGGTTCTGAAGCTTTGGAGCTTTTTGCTTTTTGTCGATAATCGTCGCGAGGTATATGAACCTCTTCCTATCTTTTCTAGCATGATTATTGTGAACTATGTAGTACGGTAGACGTACGTGTGCTAAACAAACTTGGTTTGTGTTAAAAAGTTGTGAAACCGCTTTTATGAGAAATGGGTAATTGAGGTTTTAAAAGGAATAAGTTATATTGATTTCGGAAATGAAAATAAGTATCGAACAAACCACTGCAGCGTTAATAAAGGAAAATGTATTGACTAATTAATTATATTAAAACCAGTAGAAACCTCCATCTGCATAGAAGCTAAGATAAGACAAAATTGTATTACATTTCCTAGATCATGGATGCTTTAATATAATCATTAATAACAAGTATTGATTTTTCTTAAATTCCACAGTAAGGAACTTGATTTCTAAAAGAAAAGAGACTTGAGAATTTGAAGTGTCTTGATTTAAAAGAAAGGCATAGTTTTGTCTTAAATTTGTTTAAAACATAAAGTGTTATAATAGCTTTATGGGAAGTTAGTTATAACGACTTTATGAAAACAAAAGGATGGTTTTATTATTGGATTTAAATGGTAACTTGACTTTAAAGGGAGAAATGATTTGGTTTAAAAAGGAAGTATGGAAATTGTTTTGGTTTACTTAAAAAGATAGTTACTCTATTTTGATACTACGGGTATCGTGTGACCTTTGTAAAAGAAATGGATCTTTTTGAAAGAATTTATGTACGTAGTACTTTAGGGTTACAACCCAGATTGTTGGCATAAAATGGGAGTACTTGAGTTTTTATAAATGGTGAATCAATTTACATATTAATGAAAGTATAAAAGTATGTTGAACTTGCCTATGATAGTTGTGATAGCTTTTGTTGTGCAAGTATTGTATTTCTATACCACCGCGTCTCTCGATGGAGGCGGTGACTTGGACGTCTGCAGCGGTGAGGATTCCGGTATGCTTCCACCAAGGCGTTATCTTGTTATTTTCCTACGGACATCGACACGATGGGTGGCCCACGGGTCTGCTTCCACCAGAGTGTTATCTTGTTATATCCTTGGACTCTTCGACACGTTGGGTGGCCGGGTATGGTTCCATTAGGATTGTTGTTCCATGGACTAGATCTCCATGAGGTCTTACTGATTCGGCTTTGGTATCTAGTAGTTGGCTCTCGTACTTGCCTCTGTCGTGGCTGATTCGGCTTTGGTTCTGGTAATTAGCCTTCATACTTGCCGTTCGGTTTGTGGCGAAGTCTCGTGATCACGGCTTTGGTATCGGTAGTTGGTTTACGTCTTGCCGGTCGGCGACGTGATGCGGTGGATCCGGTAGAGGCCTTCGCATTGCCGTGTCGACTTTGTGAGTCAGTGTTTGGACAAAGTTTCGTGATGCAGGGTGGATCTGGCGGTTAGCCTACGTACTTGCCCCGATCAGCGACGTGATGCAGGGTGGATCTGGTAGAGGCTATCGCGGCTTGCCCGGTCGACCGTGGCGCGATTTGTCGATGTTAGGGCGAAGTCTCGTGATGCAGGTGGATCGGTAGTTAGCTTACGTACTTGCCGGTCGGCGGCGTGATGCGGTGGATCGGTAGAGGCTATCGTACTTGCCGGTCGGCCGTGATCTGATTATTTAGTATTGTTAGTACGGTGAGTTACGGTAGTTGGCTTCGTACTTTCCCCGTCTGGTTCTTGACACAGTGGGACACGGTGTTCGTATGTACTCTTGGTGTTATTACATCATAGATCGGCGATGAGGAAGGTATTCCACGGGCATGATTGATGTTGTGGGCGTGAGACCCGTAGTTATATTTGAGTGATGACTTTGAGGCGTGAGTCACGACTTGACATATTTGTTTATATATTATGGTGTAGTTTGGTTATCATACATGTCTCGCTTTATATAGTTATGATTTCATTCTGATATTTTGATTTCACATACTTGGTACTGTTATCTTGACCTCCTTGAAGTGCGTTCATCTGCGGTAGAAGTACACCAGTTGTTGATCCTCGCTCATAGTATCGCAGTTCAGCATTTGGGAAGCTCCGTTTCTCCGGAAGCTTATCTTTTGGTATAGTCCCCTGTCATTGTAGGTACTTGTACATTCAGGGGTATGGCGGGGCCCTGTCCCGTCATAGTTGTTGTTACGTTCTTAGAGGTCTGTAGTACTGTTGTGGGCAGGGTTTGTAAAGGATTTACTGTTCGATTTTGATGTATATATACAAGAAGGTAACCGTTTTGGTTAACCTGTTTTTATTATTATATATCTTGTTTCATGTGTAAGTTTTTATTTCCGCTGATTTTCTCTGATGTTGTATCACTAGGGTGCCCGGGGTAAGGCACCAGTCACGGGCCCAGGGTCGGGTCGTGACAAAAGTGTTATCAGAGCAGTTAATCCTCGGAAAGTGTCTACATACCGTGTCTAGTAGAGTCTTGATTATCGGTGTTTTGTGCACCACATCTATAATCAGGAGGCTACAGGATATTTAGGATTGGTTTCCATTCTTCTCACTCTGAGATCGTGCCTTAGATCTGTGTTATGAGTTAGACTCCCTCTGACATATTCTCATGTACGGTGATGCCTCGCGCGCAAAGCGAGGGGCGAAGGGCAAGGAAGCGAGAGGAGGCTGCGAGTAAACCTGAGAGATTCACGAGGCCTGAGCCCGATCTTTACCCGAGGTGGTGCTACGCGGCGGATTCTACGACGCCGGCCCAGCAGAGTTTAGAAGCGGCAGCGGTAGCTCACGAGGCCACGATATCCCGAGCCTCGGTCCCACGGCCAGGAACAGAGGATATGGGTTACAAGGAGATGGCCCAGTTACTAGTTAGGTTTATGGCGAGACTTGAGGACAGACAGGAGCCGGTGGTACCGGTAGTGCACCCCAGGGCCGATAGTTGGAGACTTCGGGACTTCTTAAGTTGCGATCCAGCGGTGTTCTATGGATCGAGGCGAGATGACCTCGTGAGTTTATCAAGCGATTCTGGGATCATGAGTGATCAAGGCCTCAGAGGCAGAGTCGGTGGTATTGGGTTCGCATCGGCTGCGTGATACTGCAGTCGACTGGTTTGATTCATGGGAACTGTCCCGGGGGGAGCATGCGCTTCCAGCTGGTTGGGACGAGTTCTCAGGGGCATTTCTTGCACATTTCTTGCCTCCCCAGATGAGGAGGGCTCGGTAAACAGTTTTTGACGTTGAGGCGAGCAGGCGTGCGGTTGGGAAGTGCAGTGTAGAGTTTGACTCATTAGCCGGTATGTCCCGCATTAGTGGCGAACATGGAGGATAGGGTGCACCGATATGTCACGAGACTTGATGATTATTTAGCGGAGGTTACAGGTAGCTCTTCACCGGGCATGGACATTGCCGTATACGAGCTTATCGCGAGGATGGAGTAACGTAGAGACAGCGTGGGACCAGGATCAGCATAAGAGGCCGGAGATAGCGAGGTCCTTGGTAACTCAGGAGCAGACCACCGGCGGCGAGCTAGTTATACACCTCGGTCAGAGTGGTCCTCCAGCTTTCGGGCATCCAGGTATTGAGGCGGGTCGAGCTCCCGTGTTTCGAGTTTTGGGGAGTAGGGGTGTTAGTCTGAGGAAGCCACCTCTACCTCGGTGTAGTCGATGTGGTAGAACCCATTATGGGGAGTGTCGTGCTAGTTTGGGAGATTGCTATACTTGCGGCCGGCAGGGCCATTTTGCGAAGGAGTGTCCGACCAGAGGTAGCGCGGCAAAGGGGAAGTGAAGCAGTAGTTACAGGTATATCCTTAACCCTCTAGAGATTTGTATGCGTGATATGATGATTTTTTTTTATGTTTATGTTGAGTGCTATGTATGTATAGCATTGTGCTTATAGCAAATTAGAAAACATGGGTGGTTGAAAAGGTAAGTATGGAGACATGGAAGGTGTGAACCTTAGAATATTACACGTTGAGACCTTAGATGTAAGGCCGTCTTGAGTAAAGGATTTTGTAGATGATCCTTGTCGGAGTGCATTATATGCATAGGGTGTATTAGTGTAATAATTCCATGGGTAGTGTGAGATGGAAGTGGTAGCTTTCATGACGTGAATTAGTAAGATTGTTCCGGATCGGGGAACGAGAGAGTTTGGCGCGATAGTAGGTCGGGTTGAGGCCAGATCGCGGGTCAACCCGCAGCCCGGAATGAGGTGGGGTCAGTTCGAGGTGGTCCCGCCAGGTGGTAGGGTCAAGAGGGTGCTAGGCCTAGGTTTAGGTAACCATCGGACGAGTTCGCGGATGTGTTCGGCTAGAATCGGATCGTGAAGGCCGGGAATGGCCTTGAAAGAATTTGAGGCTAGTAAGATGACCAAGTTTGGAGGTAGTGACTCCAAAGGTTTTGGAAACTGAAGCGATGACTGGAGTATGGTACGTGTACTAGAGAGAGTTTGGGTGTGCGAGAAGGGTACGACAAGTAGGGAAAGAAGTGAACATGTGCTAAGAGATGGAAGTGATCATTTTTGTGAAGTAAAGGTGCGAAGAGAGTATCCTTTTGTAACGCCCCGAACCCGGGCCCGTTGGTGGTGCCTTACCCCGGGCACCCTAGTGATACAACATCAGAGAAAACCAGCGGAAAATAAAACATGAATCATGAAACAAGAGATATAATAAATAAACAGGCCAACCAAAACAGTTGCCTTTAGTATATACATAAAACCCGAACAGTTTAATCCTTTTACAACCACACTTGCAGATTCTACAGACCTTAAGATTTACAACAACTATGGCGGGGCGGGGCCCGCCATACCCACGAATGTACAAGAACCTACAACTCGAGAACACATACAAAAGATGAGCCTCGGAGAAACGGAGCTTCCCAACACGCCGAATGTGATCCTATAAGCGGGGATCGGCGGTCGATGTACCTTTACTGCGGCATGAGCGGCCCCGAAGAGTCGATCTAACAGTACCAGTATGTGAAAGCGTAAAACATCGTAAATGAAATCATAATAGTCTATATAAAGCGGGAGACATGTATGATAGCCAAACTACGATTCACAACATAAAAGCGATCATGTCAGTCGAGGACTCGCGCCTCAAAGTCATCCGCCGTACGTGGAACTCTTTCCTCCATCGGCGATCTAGGTATAAATCATGTGATACGTATAACGGTCTCGGCCCATCTTATGGACCCAATATAGAAACGTGTGGAATACATTCCGGATGAACGGTAGTCAAGTGAAATACATTCCGGATGAACCGGTAGTCAAGTGAGATACATTCGGGTGAGCCGTAATCAAGTGAAATACATTCCGGATGAACCGGTACTCAATCGAGATACATTCCGGATGAACCGGTAATCAAGTGAAATACATTTCGGATGAACCGGTAGTCAGTGAACACGATCTTGCACAACAAGGCTATCACACGTAACATGGTCAAGTTTCATAACAACAAGCATAAGCAAGTTACACACAACTCAAGGTACTTTCATTTTATGTCAAAGTCCGGTTTTAACCTAAAGTACTACATACGTTAAGTCCTTTTAAAAGAGATACATTCCTTTTATAAAAGACACGATACGTAGTATAAAACTAGAGTGATTCACATTATTAAGTAAACCAAAACACTTTCTTTTAAACTCAAGTACCAACATTCTTTTCCTAAAGTTCGGTTTGCCTAATTACAAATGCTCAAGTTTCTCATTTTTAGAAAAGGTTTAGTAGTTCGTAGTTTTAATCCTTTAAAACATAATTCTCCTTTAAGCGTTTTGAGAAACATATGTCTTATATGTGAGTAGGTTATTCTTGTTTATAATCAATCTTATTAAGCGACCATGATCTAGGAAATGTAATATCATTTTGTCTCATCTTAGCTTCATGCGGATGGAGGTTTCTCTTGGTTTTAATACTTCTTTAGTCAATACATTTTCCTGTTATTAACGCTGCGATGGTTTGTCGTCGCGTTACGATTTCCGAAATCGAGAAAACATTCTTAAGCCGTTATACCTAACTTCCCATAAAGCTAGTATAACTCTTAAGCTTTCAAAACCAAGTAATACCCATTCTTTCAAAGCGATTCATAAATCTTTTGAAATACTTCAAGTTCTTTATTAACACATATCAAGCCAGTTATTATTCAAATCAGTTACCTTTTAAAAAAACCACAAAGTATTTGCTTATCCACATAAAGCTATTATAACCGACTTCCCATAAAGCCGTTATAACACTTTATGTTTTAAACCAATCAAATACATTTAGCACGTATCGTCTACCGTACTACATAGTTCACACATATCATGCTAGAAGAGATAGGAAGAGGTTCACATACCTCGCGACGATTATCGACAATAAGCAAAAAGCTCCAAGTACTACAACGCACTAGCCCTTTCCACTCCTCGAGTAGAATACGCTACTCTTAGTACTTTCACCTATAAAGGCCACAAACGTTTATTTAAATCTTAAACACAAGTTCCCATCTTTCTACAAAAAATTCGGCAGCACCTCCCCCCCCGCAACAGCGTAAATCTCCTCCTCTAATGAGGCCGGCTACCAAGCCAACCAGGGGGGGTTTTATACGTCTAACCGGGCGTGTACAATTTCTACTACACAACAAGCTACACAAGTCTCATGTCTGAGTCCTATGTAATTCTGATTCGATTCTTTCTTTAAATTGGGCTTAAGTCAAAAGACATTGCATGATACTAAACTTAAATCTATATATAGTATACTTCAACTATATAATACAACAACATGTAATTTCCAATTACAAAAGGGGGACAAGATTATTTACCTCGATAAGCCCAAAATTATCCGAGATAAAAGTCGATCCTGAGCAAGGTTTAGCTCCTACTCCGTGCGCTCCAAACAACCCTTAGAAGTTCTAACCAACTTCTACTTAAATACTTCCACCAACTAGGAAGATTTCCTTAGGGTTTTGGTTTGAGACTTAAAGGACAAAGGTAGTATTTAAGACTCTACGTATAGAGGTAACTTTGGAATACTACAAGATATGAGGCCAAGGTATTTTTGGGCATTATAACAATACTTGGAGAGTATTTCAATACCACAAGGGTACCTCGAAAACACTCCAGATGGGGTTCTCGGCGAAAGGGCCTTGACAAGGGAGGAACTCTCGGCCACTAGGCCACTCAAAGGGGAGGAGGCTTAGGACGAGAGCAACAAGAGGAGAGGGGAAGGATTGCAAGACTTAGAACCCAGTTGGATGATGAAGTCTTCAACACCGGGAGGGGTATTTATAGGGAAGCGAGGGCGACCATGGACAAGATCAAGCCATGTGCAAGGCAAGTGTAAGGCCTTGATCAAGCCAAGTGCACCTAACCCCTACTCCACAAAACATGGCACAAAACAATGCACAAAACAAGGCCAAAACAAGGCACAAAACAAGGCACCAATAAGGCACAAGCGTGAGCCAATCGGCCACTAATCCACCATGAGGGTGACAAGTGTCACCCTCCGTTGATCCAAAATGTTTCGTCTCTCGGAAAAATCCGCAAAAATAGTAAATGACATAGCCGTAATTTTTCCAACGTAAGTATGGAAACGTTTCGTCGAAAAGCGACTGAAATCGGCACTTGTGCCCAAATTGATCTAGCCAATTCTTAAGGCAAAAATTTAATACGTACGCCCTCACGTACATACTCTGGAAATACGGGGTATAACATTCTCCCCTCCTTAGAAACATTCGTCCCGAATGTTCCTTCTCAAGGCGGATAAAGATGAAGTTCTTCTAACAAGTTTCCACTGCCACACATGGCCACAAACAAAACACACGTTCTCTTCTTCCTTACGTCGTGCCCTCGCCGATCACTTGAACTCTTCTAGTATACTCACCATACTCCAGTCATCGCTTTAGTTTCCAAAACTTTGGAGTCACCACCTCCAAACTTGGTCATCTACTAGCCTCAATCTTCCTTAAGGCCATTCCCGGCCTTCACGATCTGCTTCTGGTCGAACATATCCACGAACTCATACGATGGTTACCAAAACTTGGGCCTAGCTCCCTCGTGACCCTACCACCTGGCGGGACCACCCAGAGCTGACCCCACCTCGAAACAGGCTGCGGGTTGGCCCGCAACATGGCCCCAACCCGACCCACTGTCGCGCCACTCTTGCTCCGACACGGAACAATCTTGCTAAATCACATCATGGAAGATACCACTTTCATTTACCCAACCCAGGGACTTATCACACAATACTTTCTAGGCATAAAATGCACTCTGTCAAGGATCACTCGCAAAAATCTTGTACCCAAGACGGCGCTTACATCTAAGGTCTCAACCGTAATATTCTAAGGTTCATCATTCCACCACTTTGAGCTTACCCTTTTTCCCAAACCAGTTCCTAAATCACAATTTAGCACAAAGCTATCCGAACATAACACCTAACACATTAACATCACATCAAACCATACAAGCCTCTAGAGGTTTAAGGATATACCTGAAGCTACCGCTCCACTCTAATCGTAAGTCCGCCTGCATAATGCGTATGAAAGCGATGAACACGCCATCGATCCGGTAAGGCTGCGCCAATGCCGTACCTCTCTATAAGCACGATCTCTCGTCACATGGCGGCGCGAGTGAAGCAAGCACCGATAAAAGCGACATTCCGGGATGATGTTTGCCACATCGTGCCCGAGAGGGCGTGAATCTGTTGGCTAGAACCCATGTATATCGTGAACGAAGCCACGGAGCTCGACCGGCTCGAATACCCGAGCGTCACGGCGATTGTGGGGACCACTCCGTCTTGGCGGAGTACATAACTAGCTTCTTGGCGGTCGTCCGCCTTGAAAGTTACCAAAGGACCCTGCCGTCCTGGCCCTCTTCTGCTGATCTCGGTCATTCCGTCGATCTCTCCGTGCCTCACATCCTAGTGCATGAGCCTGCATGCGGGCAATGTCCATGCCCGGCTGAAGGGCTACACCCGAACAAGCCTCGCAGTACTCATCCGGCCGGTGGCGTAGCGGTGTACTCGTCCTCCATATCGGCTACTCTGAGGGACATACCGAGCTAATGAGTCGAACTCCACATTGTACTCTCTAACCGTCGCGATCCCGCCTCAGCGTCAAAAATCTGCCGGCGAGCCCTCTCATCTGGGGCAAGAAATGTGCAAGAAAAGCCCGAGAACTTCGTCCCATACGGTGGAAGTGCATGCTCTTCCGGGACAACTCCGCGAATCAAACGATCAAGCTGCGATATCACGCGGTGATGCGAACCAATACCACCGACTACGCCTCGAGACTACGATCACTCTCATGATCCGTAGCTGTCGGATAAACTCACAGGTCGTCCTCGGCTCTCGATCCATAGAACAACGGCGGGCTCTGACTCGAGAAAGTCACGTAGCCTCAGCCCATGCGCTCGGGGGTGAACTACGGGTGCTCTGGGCTGAGGCTGCGTATCGACCTATCTCATATCGGCCACGACCACGGCGATGGCGCCATCTCCTTGTACCCATCTCATCGGCTCGGTGTGGGGTGGAGGCTCAGTCTTGTAGTCTCAGTGACCCACCGCTGCGACTCTAAGCTCTCTTTGGTCTTTGTGGCGTCCGCGAAACCCGCCGTCGGGCTTTGTCTCAGTCTTGGCCAGACTGCGCCTCGTACTCCTCGTATCTCGCTAACGACTCCTCATTGCCTTGCCCATGGGCTGGAGGTTGCCTTACGCGGAGGCATAGCGGTAAAGGAAGGAATACGTCGAGGGTCGATTTATCACAGACTCAGGCACGATCTCGAATGAGAAGAATGGAAACCAATCCTAAATGTCCTATAGCCTCACGATTATAGATGTGGTGCCTGACACCGATAATCAAGACTCTACTAGACACGGTGCTGAGACACTTTCCGAGGACTAATCGCTCGATACCACTTTGTAACGCCCAACCGGGCAGATTCGGTGCCTTACCGGGCACCCTAGTGATACAACATCGAGAAAACGGCGGAAAATAAAACATGAATCATGAAACAAGAGATATAATAAATAAGCAGGCCAACCAAGCGATTTGCCTTGATATACATAAAACCGAGCAGTTTAATCCTTTTACAACCACGCTTGTGATTCTACTGCACCTAAGATTTACAACAACTATGACGGGGCGGGGCCGCCATACCACGAATGTACAAGAACCTACAACTCGAGGGAACACATACAAAAGATGAGCCTCGGAGAAAGCGGAGCTTCCCAACACGAATGTGATCCTATAAGCGGGGATCGGCGATCGATGTACCTTTACTGCGGCATGACGCGGCCCAAGGAGGTCGATCTGGCAACAGTACAGTATGTGAAGCGTAAAACACGTAAATGAAATCATAATAGTCTATATAAAGCAGAGACATGTATGATAGCCAAACTACGATTCCAACATAAAGCGATCATGTCAAGTCGAGGACTCACGCCTCAAAGTCATCCTCATGCCCGTGGAACTCTTTCCTCACCGCCGTGATCTAGGTATAAATCACGTGATACGTATAACGGTCTCGGCCCATCTTATGGACCCAATATAGAAAGCGTGTGGAATACATTCCGGATGAACCGGTAGTCAAGTGAAATACATTCGGATGAACCGGTAGTCAAGTGAGATACATTCGGGTGAGCCGTAATCAAGTGAAATACATTCGGATGAACCGGTACTCAATCGAGATACATTCGGATGAACCGTGTCAAGTGAAATACATTTCCGGATGAACCGGTGGTCAGTGAACACGATCTTGCACAACAAGGCTATCACACTTAACATGGTCAAGTTTCATAACAACAAGCATAAGCAAGTTACACACAACTCAAGGTACTTTCATTTTATGTCAAAGTCGGGTTTTAACCCTAAAGTACTACATACGTTAAGTCCTTTTAAAGAGATACATTCCTTTTATAAAAGTCACCCGATACCGTAGTATAAAACTAGAGTGATTCACATTATTAAGTAAACAGAACACTTTCTTTTTAAACTCAAGTACCAACATTCTTTTCCTAAAGTTCGGTTTGCCTAATTACAAATGCTCAAGTTTCTCATTTTTAGAAAAGGTTTCGTAGTTCGTAGTTTTAATCCTTTAAAACATAATTCTCCTTTAAACGTTTTGAGAAACATATGTCTTATATGTGAGTAGGTTATTCTTGTTTATAATCAATCTTATTAGCGACCATGATCTAGGAAATGTAATATCATTTTGTCTCATCTTAGCTTATGCGGATGGAGGTTTCTCTTGGTTTTAATACTTCTTTAGTCAATACATTTTCTGTTATTATTATTGCGGTGGTTTGTCGACACGCGTTCGATTTCGAAATCAAGAAAACATTCTTAAGCCGTTATACCTAACTTCCCATAAAGCTAGTATAACTCTTAAGCTTTCAAAACCCAAGTAATACCCATTCTTTCAAAACGATTCATAAATCTTTTGAAATACTTCAAGTTCTTTATTAACACATATCAAGCCAGTTATTATTCAAATCAGTTACCTTTTAAAAAAACCACAAAGTATTTGCTTATCCACATAAAGCTATTATAACCGACTTCCCATAAAGCCGTTATAACACTTTATGTTTTAAACCAATCAAATACATTTAGCACATGTACGTCTACCGTACTACATAGTTCACACATATCATGCTAGAAGAGATAGGAAGAGGTTCACATACCTCGCGACGATTATCGACAATAAGCAAAAAGCTCCAAGTACTACAACCTTGCTAGCCCTTTCCACTCCTCGAGTAGAATACGCTACTCTTAGTACTTTCACCTATAAAGGCCACAAACGTTTATTTAAATCTTAAACACAAGTTCCCATCTTTCTAAAGAAAATTCGGCAGCACCTCCCACATGACAGCGTAAATCTCCTCCTCTAATGAGGCCGGCTACCAAGCCAACCAGGGGGGGGTTTTATACGTCTAACCGGGCGTGTACAATTTCTACTACACAACAAGCTACACAAGTCTCATCAGATACCCTATGTAATTCTGATTCGATTCTTTCTTTAAATTCAGGCTTAAGTCAAAAGACATTGCCGCAGTACTAAACTTAAATCTATATATAGTATACTTCAACTATATAATACAACAACATGTAATTTCCAATTACAAAAGGGGGACAAGATTATTTACCTCGATAAGCCCAAAATTATCCGAGATAAAAGTCGATCTGAGCAAGGTTTAGCTCCTACTCGTGCGCTCCAAACAACCCTTAGAAGTTCTAACCAACTTCTACTTAAATACTTCAACCAACTATGAAGATTTCCTTAGGGTTTTGGTTTGAGACTTAAAGGACAAAGGTAGTATTTAGGGCTCTACGTATAGAGGTAACTTTGGAATACTACAAGATATGAGGCCAAGTTATTTTTGGGCATTATAACAATACTTGGAGAGAATTTCAATACCACACGGGGGTACCTCAAAACACTCCAAGATGGGGTTCTCGGCCAAAGGGCCTTGACAGGGAGGAACTCTCGGCACTAGCCACAAAGGGGAGGAGGCTTGGGGCGAGAGCAACAAGAGGAGAGGGAAGGATTGCAAGACTTAGAACACATTTGGATGATGAAGTCTTCAACAAAGGGAGGGGTATTTATAGGGAAGCCAAGGGCCAACCAATGGACAAGATCAAGCCATGTGCAAGGCAAGTGTAAGGCCTTGATCAAGCCAAGTGCACCCTAACCCCTACTCCACAAAACATGGCACAAAACAATGCACAAAACAAGGCCAAAACAAGGCACAAAACAAGGCACCAATAAGGCACAAAACGTGAGCCAATCGGCCACCAATCCGTCCACCATGAGGGTGACAAGTGTCACCCTCCCGTTGGTCCAAAATGTTTCGTCTCTCGGAAAAATCCGCAAAAATAGTAAATGACATAGCCGGAATTTTTCCAACGTAAGTTGTGGAAACGTTTCGTCGAAAAACGACTCAAATCGGCACTTGTGCCCAAAATTCGGTCCTAGCCAATTCTTAAGGCAAAAATTTAATACGTACGCCCTCACGTACATACTCTGGAAATACGGGGTATAACACCTTTAGACCAGGAGCGAGAGTTAGTGTTGTTTTACATCTTCGAGGTGATTCCTCGTTGGCTTGGATTGGAGTTTTGCGCATATGTTATATTATGGCCATTGGTGGCATAATTGGTTTCGTAAGTATAGTAGTGAAGGCTATACCGGAGCATGTACGTTTGGAGACTTAGAAGGAACATTCGGGACGAATGTTTCTAAGGGGGGAAGAATGTTACACCCCGTTGCTCCAGAGTATGTATATGAGGACGTACGTACGAGAATACGACACAAAAATTGGAAAGAAAGAAAGATGTGATTTTTCGACGGAAAAGTTTCCGGATTTTGTAAAGGAAAAAGGTTCGTTAATGGGAATTGGATTCCCAGATTTGGTATTCAGACTTTTTGGAATATTTGAGAATTATGGAATTTTATTTCCGGAATTGGTCACGTGGGGCCCACGGGGAAAATTTACGGTTTGTGGGGCCCACTTTATTTTCGGATTTTTGGCATTACAGATATTTTCGGAAGATGAAATATTTTGGACGAGTATGGGGGCGACACGTGTCACCCCCATGTGGCCATGTTGGCCGAATGGCTAGAGGACATGTGGTTGGACGTTTTAGTGGACAAGTGGCAAGCCACTTGTCCCATTTTTGTGGTGGACATATGTCCCATTGTTGTGGTGGAAACTTGGTTGGAAGACTTCACTCCCACATGGACCAAATCCTCACCATACACTTGCTTTGATCCTAGCCATTGATTTCTCTATAAATACCCCCCCTTGTTGCAAGACTTTATTCATCCCTCACTTGAAATATTTTTCCAAGGCAAAAATTCCCCTCCCTCCTTTGTAGTTCTCGTCCACCCCCCCTCACTTTGTGTAGAAAATACTTCAAGTATTGTTGTATTATCCCAAATACCTTAGCCTAGTATTCCTAGTAGTATTCCAAAGTTATTTCAATACTAGGAGCCCGGAAATACTACTTTATTCCAATAGTCGCAAAATGAAGCCCTAGAAAAATCTTCATAGCTTAGATGAAGTGTTAAGAGAAGTTGTTTAGAAACTTCTAAGGGTTGCTTGGAGCGGGTTGAAGCGTAAGGAATTGGAGCTAAACGTTGCTCAGGATCGACTTATAATCTTGGATAATTTTGGGCTTATTGAGGTAATGATCTATGTCCCTCTATTGTAATTGGATATTACATATTGTAGTAGTTTAGAATTGAGTATAAAATTTATTGGAAGGATAATTATAAAGAATTGAACTGTATTTACATGGGACTGTATTTACAGTAGACTTGTAGTATTATTGTGGAGTAGAATTGTACACGTCCGGTTAGACGTGTAACCCCCCCCCCTTGGAGTTGTTGGCTTGGTAGCAGGCCTTGATAGAGGAGGAGATTTATGTGGTTACGCGGGAGGTGCTGCCGAAATTTCCGTAGAATAGGAACCTTGTACTTGGAATTGTGCTACAAAGAGATCGAGAAATTGATAGACGTTTTGTGGCCTTTATAGGTTGAGATACTACGAGTAGCGTATTCTACTTGAAGAGTGGAAAAGGCTAGCAGGGTTACAGTACTTTGGAGCTTTTTGCTTTTTGTCGATAATCGTCGCGAGGTATATGAACCTCTTCCTATCTTTTCTAGCATGATTATTGTGAACTATGTAGTACGGTAGACGTACGTGTGCTAAACAAACTTGGTTTGTGTTAAAAAGTTGTGAAACCGCTTTTATGAGAAATGGGTAATTGAGGTTTTAAAAGGAATAAGTTATATTGATTTCGGAAATGAAAATAAGTATCGAACAAACCACTGCAGCGTTAATAAAGGAAAATGTATTGACTAATTAATTATATTAAAACCAGTAGAAACCTCCATCTGCATAGAAGCTAAGATAAGACAAAATTGTATTACATTTCCTAGATCATGGCTGCTTTAATAAAATCATTAATAACAAGTATTGATTTTTCTTAAATTCCACAGTAAGGAACTTGATTTCTAAAAGAAAAGAGACTTGAGAATTTGAAGTGTCTTGATTTAAAAGAAAGGCATGGTTTTGTCTTAAATTGGTTTAAAACATAAAGTGTTATAATAGCTTTATGGGAAGTTAGTTATAACGACTTTATGAAAACAAAAGGAAGGTTTTATTATTGGATTTAAATGGTAACTTGACTTTAAAGGGAGAAATGATTTGGTTTAAAAAGGAAGTATGGAAATTGTTTTGGTTTACTTAAAAAGATAGTTACTCTATTTTGATACTACGGGTATCGTGTGACCTTTGTAAAAGAAATGGATCTTTTTGAAAGAATTTATGTACGTAGTACTTTAGGGTTACAACCCAGATTGTTGGCATAAAATGGGAGTACTTGAGTTTTTATAAATGGTGAATCAATTTACATATTAATGAAAGTATAAAAGTATGTTGAACTTGCCTATGCTAGTTGTGATAGCTTTTGTTGTGCAAGTATTGTATTTCTATACCACCGCGTCTCTTGATGGAGGGCCAACTGACTTGGACGTACCGGCAGTGACGGAGGATTCCACGGGTATGCTTCCACCATGAGCGTTATCTTGTTATTTTCCTTCTGGACATACTGACACGATGGGTGGCCCACGGGTATGCTTCACCAGAGTGTTATCTTGTTATATCCTTGGACTCATCGACACGTTGGGTGGCCCGGGTATGGTTCCATTAGGATTGTTGTTCCATGGACTAGCTCTCCGAGGTCTTCGATTCGGCTTTGGTATCTGGTAGTTGGCTCTCGTACTTGCCCCGGTCGTGGCTGATTCGGCTTTGGTTCTGGTAGTTAGCCTTCGTACTTGCCCCGTTCAGTTTTGTGGCGAAGTCTCGTGATCACGGCTTTGGTATCTGGTAGTTGGTTTACGTACTTGCCCCGGTCAGCGACGTGATGCAGGGTGGATCTGGTAGAGGCCTTCGTACTTGCCCCGTGTCAGCTTCGTGAGTCAGTGTTTGGATGAATTTTCGTGATGCAGGGTGGATCTGGCGGTTAGCCTACGTACTTGCCCCGATCAGCGACGTGATGCAGGGTGGATCTGGTAGAGGCTATCGCGCTTGCCGGTCGGCCGTGGCCTTGATTTGTCGATGTTAGCACGAATTGTCTTGATGGAGGGTGGATCTGGTAGTTTGCTTACGTACTTGCCCCGGTCAGCGACGTGATGCAGGGTGGATCTGGTAGAGGCTATCGTACTTGCCGGTCGAACCGTGATCTGATTATTTAGTATTGTTGGTACGGTAGGTTCTGGTAGTTGGCTTTCGTACTTTCCCCGTACGGTTCTTATGACACAGGTGGGACCTGGTGTTCATGTGTACTCCTTGGTGTTATTACATCATAGACTGCCGGCAGTGAGGAAGGTATTCCACGGGCATGATTGATGTTGTGGGCGTGAGACCCATAGTTATATTTGAGTGATGACTTTGAGGCGTGAGTCACGACTTGACATATTGTTTATATATTATGGATGTAGTTTGGTTATCATACATGTCTCTGCTTTATATAGACTATTATGATTTCATTCTGATATTTTGATTTCACATACTTGGTACTGTTATCGACCTCGCCCGGAAATTTGCGTTCTGCGCGGTAGAAGTACACCATTGTTGATCCTCGCTCATAGTATCGCGATTCAATTTGTTATACCGTATTTCCAGAGTATATGCGTGAGGCATACGTCAAAGTTTTTAGCCTTAAGTAGGCATTAGAGACGAAATTTGTACACAACTAGCGAAAATAGTCGTTTTCCGACGAAACATTTTCCGGACTTTGCGAAGGGAAAAATACGGTTGCAACATTTATAATTTTTGCGGATTTTTCCGAGAGATGAAATATTTTGGACCAACGAGAGGGTGACAAGTGTCACCTCAGTGGACGATATTGTGGACGTTTCTTGCACAATTTTTAGTCAAGGAGTTGGTAGGATATTTTGGTGGTAGATGGATAAGGTACACTTGCCCAAATCTTGACCCTACACTTGCCCACCACTTGTCTTAATCTTGGCCATTGATTGACCTATAAATACCCCCTTAGTTGAAGACTTATTTCATCCACACTTGAGCAATTTCCAAGTCTTGAAATCCTCTCCCTCCTCTTAAAGTTTTCGTCCAAAGCCACCCTCCTCGAGAAGGCCCTTGGCGAGAGTATACCCCTTGCCTAGTTGTTTTCGTAAAATACACCCCCCCCCCTTGGTAGAAAAGTATTCTCCAAGTATTGTTACTATTCCCAAAAACTTTAGCCCAAATACCTTGTAGTACTATACAAAGTTACCTCTATCGTAGAGCAGGAAATACTACTATATTCCCTAAGTCACAAAAACGAAACCTAAGGAAATCTTCATAGCGGGTTGAAGTATTAAGAAGAATTTGCGTAGAACTTCTAAGGGTTGTTTGGAGCGGGTTGGAGCGCCCAGAGTAGGAGCTAAACGTTGCTCAGGATCGACATTTAACTTGGATAATTTTGGGCTTATCGAGGTAAATAATCTTATCCTTCTAGTGTAATTGGAAATTACATACTGTAGTAGTATAGAAATGAATATTAGATACATAGAAGGATATTACAGAAGAGAATTGAACTGTAATAGAAGGATATTACAGAAAAGAATAAGATCGACTGTACTTACATAGGGTGTATTTTCTGATGAGACTTGTGTAGTTTGGCGGGTAGGGAAGTCTTGCCAATTTTCCGTAGAACAAGGAATCTGTATCTAGAAGTATTCTACAGAGTAGTCTAGACGCTAATAGACTTGTATGATCGTTATAGGTTGAAGTACTGCGAGTAGCGTATTCTACTCAAAGGGTGGAAAAGGCTAGCAGGATTACAGTACTTTGGAGCTATTTGCTAATAATCGATAATCGTCGCGAGGTATGTGATTCTTCCTATCCTCTTGAGCATGATATTTTAAAGTATATATAGTACGGTAGACGTACGTGTGTTAACTGAACATGGTTTTACTTGACGTCTTCTGACTTGAGTTTAAATAATAAGAATCTTGAAGTATTTCAAAAAGAATTAAGAATCATTTTGAAAGAAGAGTACTACTTGGTTTTGAAAGTTTAAGAGTTATACTAGCTTTATGGGAAGTTAGGTATAACGACTTAAGAGTAATAAAAAGAATGGGTTATTGATTTTAGAAGTTAAGAGACTTGATCTCAAAAGATAAGAGGCTTGACTTAATTGAATTGATATGAATTTTGTTAAAAAGTGTGAAACCTCATTCGTGAGTAATGAGTAGTTGGTTTTTAAAAGAATAATGTTTTACTGATTCGGAAATGAGAATAAGTATCGAACGAACCACTGCAACGTTAATAAAGGAAAGTGTATTGACAAATAAGTAATTATATTAAAACCAGTAGAAACCTCCATCTGCATAGAAGCTAAGATAAGACAAAATTGTATTACATTTCCTAGATCATGGCTGCTCTAATAAGATTGTTATAAAGAAGAATAACCTACTCACACATAAGGCATATATTACTCAATTGTTTTTAAAAAGAGAATTATGTTATTAAATGATTAAGACTATGAACTATGAAACCTTTCGAAAATAAGAAACGTGAATATTTGAGATTAGGCAAACTTGAACTTTTGGAAAAGAATGTTGTTACTTGACTTTAAGAAGGAAAATGTGTTGGTTTAAAAAGGAGGGCATAACATTGCCTTAGTTGATTTAAAAGGAAAACATGGTATTATCTTAATCTATCTTAAAAGAGCGTTTAGATGTTACGGCCACACGACACCGCGTTCATGGGATGAACCGGGAATGTATTTCACCTGATTCGATACCGAGTCCATGAGATGGACCGGGAATGTATTTCATGCGACACCGCGTTCATGGGATGAACCGGGAATGTATTCCATCCGATTTCTATCGAGTCCCATGAGATGGGCCGAGACATGTGTGATTTCTATCGAGTCCCATGAGATGGGCCGAGACATGTGCGATTTCTATCGAGTCCCATGAGATGGGCCAAGACATGTGCGATTCCATACGATTCCTATCGAGTCCCATGAGATGGGCCGAGACATGTATTCCATACGATTCCTATCGAGTCCCATGAGATGGGCCGAGACATGTATTCCACACGATTCCACCTCGAGTCCATGAGATGGGCCGAGACATGTTACACGTATCACCTAACTTATACCTAGACTGCCGGCAGTAAGGAAGGAGTTCCACGGGCATGAGGGATGACTTTGAGGGCGTGAGTCCCTGACTTGACATATCGCTTTTATGAGCGTAGTTTTGTTATCATATATGTCTTACATTTTATATAGACTATTATGATTTCATTTTGATATTTTTGATTTCACATACTAGGTACCTATTATGCGACCTCGCCCGGGGTTGCGTTCATGCCGCGGTAGAGTACACCGGTTGTTGATCCTCGCTCATAGGATCACAGTTCAGCGTATTGGGAAGCTCCGTTTCTCCAGAGGCTTATCTTTTGGTATGTTTCCATGAGTTGTAGGTTCTGTACATTCAGGGGTATGGCGGGGCCCTGTCCCGTCATAGGTGTTGTTACATTCTTAAGTGCATGTAATCTTGTTGTGGCGGGGTTTGTAAAGGGATGTAAATGTTCAAGATTTATTATATATATGCAAGAAGGCAACCGTTTTGGTTGGCCTGTTTTATTATCTTATCTCTTATTTCATATCTGTATGTTTTATATTCCGCTGATTTCTCTGATGTATGACTACTTGGGTGCCCGGGTAAGGCACCAGTCACGGGCCCCGGAATGGATCGTGACAAAAGTGGTATCAGAGCAGTTAATCCTCGGAAAGTGTCTACAGACCGTGTCTAGTAGAGTCTTGATTATCGGTGTGTTGTGCACCACATCTATAATCAGGAGGCTGCAGGACATTTAGGATTGGTTTCCATTCTTCTCATTCTGAGATCGTGCCTTAGATCTATGTTATAAGTTGGACCCTGTCACGACCCGAACCCGGGCCCGTGACTGGTGCCTTACCCCGGGCACCCTAGTGATACAACATCAGAGTAATCAGCGGAACATAACACAACAACATGAAATAACAAGAAGTGTAAAACAGTTATCTTTAGAAAACTTGCCTTTCGGCATATATAAATCAACTTTTAAAACCGAACAGTTACATCCCATTACAACTCTGCCCACAACAGTACTACAGATCTCTAAGAATGATACGACAACAATGGCGGGACAGGGCCCCGCCATACCCCTGAATGTAAATACCTACAACGGCGGACTATACCATCGATAAGCCTCGGAGAAACGGAGCTTTCCCAACGCCGCGTGACCCTAAGCGAGGATCAACACGGTGTACCTTTACTGCGACATTTAACGCGGCCGAGAAGGTCGATAACAGTACAGTATGTGGCAGTAAATCTTGAAATGAAATCATAGTAGTCTATATAAAGCGAGAGACATGTATGATAACCACTACTGATTCACAATAAATAGCAATCATGTCAAGTCGTGACTCACGGCCTCAAGTCATCACTCAAATATAACTATGGGTCTCACACCCACAACATCAAGCATGCCCGTGGAATACCTTCCTCACTGCCGGCAGTGTATGATATAAAAGCATCAAGGAATACACATGAACACGGTCTACGTGTCCTAATAAAACCGCATGGGAGTAAATGCGAAGGCATAGCCGACTACTAAAACCCACGGTACCAACAAGGTCATAAATCGTATCATGAGATCTGTCTAGGCCGTCACATGATCAAAGCCGCCACTCGCGCGGTATCTAATGCGGCGTCTAGCCACGAAACTCTCCGCACTCGCATAGGCCAAACTCATAGGCCCGCATGAGGTATAACCCACATCGAGGGTAGCTACTCCGGCGTCCGCTGGACTCGCATTCCGCAGGCCACATGACGCATGACCATAAAGGCGCACACTAACACGGAACTCGTAGCTCGCATAGGCCCTCGGGACCCGCATGAGGTATTCTCGAATCATAGGTCACACAGCACTTTGAGTCTACCGCGTCGGAGGCGACAACCTCGGAAACAAGTCAAGGTGAGTGGTACAATACCAACATATCGGCTGATAGTTAAACAATTTAAGCGCAATCGAGGGGAAACCCCTTTACACTAACATCACAAGATACTAACACACGTAGAATCCTATCATGTTTACTTATCAAATCAACAAGAAAGTATTACAAGGCTAGCACAAACCAACACAATCAAGTTATACACACAAGGTACTTTATACATAAACTCTTTAAGAGATCTGTTTCTTTCACGAAAGTCACACAATACCCGTAGTATAAAATAGAGTGACTATCTTTTTAAAGCAAATCAAATACTTCTCTTTGTAGAATCAAGTAACAACATTCTTTTCCAAACGTTCAAGTTTGCCTAATTTCAAATACTCAAGTTTCTCATTTTTCGAAAGGTTTTCATAGTTCATAGTTTTAATCCTTTAAAACAATTTGAGAAACATATGCCTTATGTGTGAGTAGGTTATTCTTGTTCATAATCAATCTTATTAAGCAGCCATGATCTAAGAAATGTAATATCATTTTGTCTCATCTTAGCTTCTATGCAGATGGAGGTTTCTACTGGTTTTAATAATACTTCATTAATCAAAACATTTCCCTTTATTAACGCCGATGGTTTGTCGATACTCATTCGATTTACAAATCAGTAAAACATTATTCCTTTTAAAAACCAAGTACTCATTACTCACGAATGAGGTTTCACACAAAATTCATATTAATTTAATTAAGTCAAGTCTCTTATCTTTTAAGATCAAGTCTCTTAACTTCTAAAATCAATAAATCATTCATTTTATCTCACTTAAGCCGTTATACCTAACTTCCCATAAAGCTATTATAACTCTTAAGTTTTTAAAACCACAAAGCATTTTCTTACCTACATAAAGCTGTTATAACCAACTTCCCATAAAGCCGTTATAACACTTTATGTTTTAAACCAATCAAATACATTTAACACGTACGCGTCACGTACTACATAGTTATTACACATATCATGCTAGAAAAGATAGGAAGAGGTTCACATACCTCGCGACGATTATCGACTAATAGCAAAACGCTCCAAGTACCTCAAACCGTCGGCTACTCCTTAAGCCAAGTAGATCACGCCATACGTAGAACTTCAACCTATAAGGCCACAAGGCGCTTATTAACATCTAGATCTTATCGTAGAACTTTCTACAGAAAATTGGCAAAGACTCCCCCCGCGTAAATCTCCTCCTCTATCGAGGCCGGCTATCAAGCCAACCAGGGGGGGTTTATACATCTAACCGGACGTGTACAGTTCTACCCACAGTAATGCTACACAAGTCTACTGTAATACAGTCCTATGTAATTACAGTTCAGTTCTCTTTCTTTAAATTCAGGCTTAAGTCAAAAGACATTGCCGCAAGACTATGTTCAGTTCTATATATAGTATACTTCAACTATATAATCCTACAACATGTAATTTCCAATTACAATAAGGGGACAAGAATATTTACCTCGATAAGCCCAAAATTATCCGAGATAAAAGTCGATCCTGAGCAAGGTTTAGCTCCTACTCCGTGCGCTCCAACCCGCTCCAAACAACCCTTAGAAGTTCTACGCAACTTCTTCTTAATACTCCAACCAACTATGGAGATTTTCCTTAGGGTTTCGGTTTGAGACAAAAAGGTCATACGGTAGTATTTCCGGGCTCTATGTATAGAGGTATCTTTGGAATACTACAAGGTATACGGCTAAGGTATTTTGGGTATAGTAACAATACTTTGGAGAGTATTTCTACCAAGAGGGGGGTATTTATACAAGACAACACCACAAGGGGGGGTGTATACCCCTCGGCCTACCCCACTAGGAGGGGGGGTACTCTCGGCCAAGGGGGGAGGGGGAGGCTAGGATGAGACAACCACACAAAGGGGGGAATCTCTCAAGACTTAGGAAAGTTTAGGAATGGATGAGGAAGTTGTCACGACCCGAACCCGGGCCCGTGACTGGTGCCTTACCCCGGGCACCCTAGTGATACAACATCAGAGAAAATCAGCGGAAATAGAAACATGAACATGAATTAAGAGAAAAGATAAATAAACAGGCCAACCAAAACAGTTGCCTTCATCATATATACATAAATACGACAGTTATCCTTTTTACAAACCCCGCGATTACTCTGAGACCTCTAAGATTTTACAACGACTATGACGGGGCGGGGCCCATACCACGAATGTATAAGCATCTACGGACTCGTGGTAACATACCAAAAGATAAGCCTCGAAGGAACGGAGCTTCCAATCTGTTGAAAGGTGATCCTAAGCGGGGATCGGCGGCCGATGTACCTTTTACTGCGGCATGAACGCAGCCCCGAAGGAGTCGATCTGACAACAGTAAGTATGTGAAATCAGAAAATCAGTAAATGAAATCATAATAGTCTATATAAAGCGGGAGACATGTATGATAACCAAACTACGATTCACAACATAGAAGCGATCATGTCAAGTCGTGGACTCACGCCACAAAGTCATCCTCATGCGTGGAACTCCTTCCTCCCGCTGCCGTGATCTAGGTACAAATCATGTGATACGTATAATGTGTCTCGGCCCATCTTATGGACCCAATATAGAAAAGGGTGGAATACATTCCGGTTCATCCCGTGAACCGTAGTCGAGTGGAATACATTCGGATGAACCGTAGTCAAGTGAAATACATTCGGATGAACCGGTCCTCAGTGAAATACATTCCGGATGAACCGGTAATCAAGTGAAACACATTCCGGATGAACCGGTAGTCGAGTGAAATACATTCCCGGATGAACCGGTAATCAAGTGATATACATTCCCGGATGACCCGGTAGTCAAGTGATATACATTCCCGGATGAACCGGTAGTCGAGTAGAACACAGTACTTACACAACAAGGCTATCACACGTAACATCGTCAAGTTTCATAACAACAAGTATAAGCAAGTTACACACGACTCAAGGTACTTTCATTTTATGTCAACGTCCGGATTTTAACCTTAGAGTACTACGTCCGTTAAATTCCTTTTAAGATCCATTTCTTTTACAAAGGTCACCCGATACCCGTAGTATAAAATTGGAGTGACTAACATTGTTAAGTAAACCAAAATGCTTTCCTTTGTAAAATCAAGTGACAACCTTATTTTCCAAACGTTCAAGTTGCCTAATTTGAATGCTCAAGTTTCTCATTTTAGAAAAAGGTTTAGTAGTTCATAGTTTTAAATCCTTTAAAACATAATTCTCCTTTAAGCGTTTTGAGAAACCTATGTCTTATAAGTGAGTAGGTATTCTTTGTTTATAATCAATCTTATTAAGCGACCATGATCTAGGAAATGTAATATCATTTTGTCTCATCTTAGCTTACATGCGGATGGAGGTTTCTTTGGTTTTAATAATACTTCTTTAGTCAATACATTTTCCTTTTATTAACGCTGCAGTGGTTTGTCGATACACATTCTGATTTCCGAAATCAGTAAAACATTCTTAAGCCGTTATACCTAACTTCCCATAAAGCTAGTATAACTCTTAAGCTTTCAAAACCAAGTAATACTCATTCTTTCAAAACGATTCATAAATCTTTTGAAATGCTTCAAGTCTTTATTAACACATATCAAGCCAGTTATTATTCAAATCAGTTACCTTTTTAAAAACCACAAAGTATGTGTTTATCCACATAAAGCTATTATAACCAACTTCCCATAAAGCCGTTATAACACTTTATGTTTTAAATCAATCAAATACATTTAGCACGTATGCATTACCGTACTACATAGTTCACACATATCATGCTAGAGAGATAGGAAGAGGTCCACATACCTCGCGACGATTATCGACAATAAGCAAAGCTCCAAGTACTACAACCTTGCTAGCCCTTTCCACTCTCGAGTAGAATACGCTACTCTTAGTACTTTCACCTATAAAGGCCACAAACGCCTATTAATATCTTTAGATCCCGACGTAGAATATTCTACGAAAATTCGGCGACACCTCCCGCATGGCGTAAATCTCTTCCTCTATCGAGGCTACCAAGCCAACGGGGTTAACACGTCGACTGCACACGCACAATTCTACAATATAGCAATGCTACACAAGTCTCATGTCAGAATAGCCCTATGTAATTCTGATTCGATTCTCTTCTTTTAATTCAGGGTTAAGTCGCAATAGATTTACGTAAGTATTATTCAGGCTTAAGTAAAAAGACATTGCCGCATTTATAATGTTCATTCTATATATAGTATACTTCAACTATATATTCCAACAACATGTAATTTCCAATTACAACAGAAGGTCAAGAATGTTTACCTCGATAAGCCCAAAATTATCCGAGTTTATATGTCGTTCCTGAACAAGGTTTAGCTCCTACTCCGTGCGCTCCCAAAACGCTCCAAGAAACCCTTAGAAGTGTCTACACAACTTCTACTTAATACGGGTGAAGATTTTTCCTTAGGGTTTCGTTTAGTGGCTAAAGGAAAGTATAATAGTATTTTCCGGGCTTCGTGTAAAGGGTACTTTGGAAAGTACTACAAGGTATTTGGCTAAAGTATTTTGGGCATAATAACGATACTTGTAGAATACATTTCTACCAAGGGGGGGTAGTATTTTGACTAGCACAACTAGGCTCGGGGGTTGCTCTCGGCTAGAGCCACTAGCGAGGGGATACTTTCGGCCAGGGCCTTCTCAAAGGGGAGGGTGTGGCGGACGACTACTACAAGGAGAGGGGAGGGAGATTTCAAGACTTAGGCACATTTTTGGATGAAGAACTCTTCAAGCTTAGGGGGGTATTTATAGGTCAAGCCATGGCCAACCAATGGCCAAGATGAAGACAAGTGTGGTGCAAGTGTAGGGTTAGATTTCCACCATGTGTACCTTATCCATCTACCACACAACTTGCACAAAAATATCCTACCAACTAAAGCCCTCTTTTTCGTCCACCATGCCGCCCCATTTGTTCCAATGTGAGGGTGACACATGTCACCCTCCCGTTGGTCCACAATGTTTCGTCTCTCGGAAAAATCCGCAAAAATTATAAATGACATAGCCGTATTTTTCCAAAAAAAAGCTGTGTAAACGTTTCGTCGAAAAACGACTCTAATCGGGTGTTGTGTACAAATTTCGAAACTTGCCTAACTTAAGGCTCAAATTTTCTACGTACGTCCTCACGTACATACTCTGAAAATACGGGGTATAACATTCTTCCCCCCTTAGAAACATTCGTCCCGAATGTTCCTTCTCAAGTCTCAACACAAACATGCGCCAGTAGAGTCTTCACTGCTATACGTACGAAAACAATCATGCCACACCTGGCCATAAAATAACAAATGCACAAAATACGAAATCCCAAGTCCACGAGGAATCACCTCTGTTATCACAAAAGAAACGATCTCACTCGTTCACTTCTCCCCTACCTCGTCGTACCCTGTTCGAACACTCGAACTCTTCCCAGTACACGCACCACACTTCAGTCAACGCTTCATTTCCAACCCTTGAGTCACTACCTCCAACTTGGTCATCTTACTAACCTCGATTTCCTCTAAGGCCACTCTCGGCCTTCACGAACTGACTGGTCGAACGTATCCACGAACTCATAAGATGGTCATCTAAACTTGGGCCTAGCACCCTTGTGACCACGCCACTGGCGGGACCACCTGAGTGACCTTTCTCGAACGGGGCGGGTTGGCCGCAACATGGCCCAACCCGACCCATTATCGCGCCAACTCTTGCTCGCCGACACGGAACAATCTTGCTAAAACACATCATAAAGCTACCACTTTCATTTACCCAACCCAGGGACTTATCACACAATACATTCTAGGCATAAAATGCACTCTGACAAGGATCACTCGCAAAATCTTGTACTCAAGACGGCCTTACATCTAAGGTCTCAACTGTAATATTCTAAGGTTCATCATTTTCTCACCCCCAGGCTTACCCTTTCACTAAGCATGTTTCTAAATCACATTTTTGCACCAAGCTATCCGAACATAACACTTAACACATTATCATAACAAACAAAACTCTAGATGGTTAAGGATATACCTGAAGCTACCGCTCCACTCTAATCATAAGTACGCCTGCAGTAGCATCGTATGAAAGCGATGAACACGCCGCGATCCGGTGAGGCTGCGCCAAGCTGCGGTACCTCTCTATAACCGATCTCGTCACATGGCCGACGACGCAGTGAAACAAGCACCCGATAAAGACGACATTCCGGGATGATGTTTGCCACATCGTCGTGCTGTGAGGGCATGAATCCCGCTGGCTAGCACTCACGTATACCTGTGAACCAGAAGCCCTGGAGCTCTGACCAGCTCCCGAATACCCTGGACGTCCCGAAGACTGAGGGGGACCACTCTGTACTGGTGGAGGTACATAACTAGACTGCTGCTGAGGCGGTCCGCCTCGAAAGTTACCAAAGGACCCTGCTGCTCGGCCTCTTCTGGCGATCTCGGTCATTCCGTCGACCTCTCGTGCCTCACATCCTAGTGCATGAGCTTGCGTGCGGGCAATGTCCATGCCGGTGAAGAGCTACACCGTACAAGCCTCGCCAAGTCGTCGGCCGGTGGCGTAGCGGTGTACTCTGTCCTCCATATCCGCTACTCTGGCGGGAACATACCGAGCTAATGAGTCGAACTCCACATTGTACTCTCTAACCGTCGCGTCCCGCCTCAACGTCAAAAATCTGTCGGCCCGAGCCCTCTCATCCGTGGGGCAAGAAATGCGCAAGAAATGCCCTCGAGAACTCGTCCCCAAGCTGGAAGTGCATGCTCTTCCGGGGCAGCTCGCGAATCAAACGATCAGCTGCGGTATCACGCGGTGACGCGAACCAATACCACGAATCGCCTCGAGGCTCGATCACTCTCATGATCCGCTGTAGGCTGTCGGATAAACTCACGAGGTCGTCCTCGGCTCTCGATCCATAGAACACCGGAGGCTACAACTCGGAAGTCACGTAGCCTCAAAGCATGCGCTCGGGGTGTACTACGGGTGCTCAGTGGGCTGCATCGGCCTATCCTCATATCGCCCACGACCACGGCGATGGCGCCATCTCCTTGTACCCCATCTCATCGGCTCGGTGTGGGGTGGAGGCTCAGTCTTGTAGTCTCGCAGCCACCGCTGCGGCTCTAAACTCTTTGGTCTTTGGCGGCGCGAAACCCGCCGTCGAATCTTGTCTCAGTCTTGGCCAGGGCTGCGCCTCGTACTCCTCAGTATCTCACTATGACTCCCTCATTGCCTTGCCCACTGGGCACAGGTTGCCTACGCGGAGGCATAATCGTAAAGGAAAGGAATACGTCGGAGGGTCCATTTATCACACGGCTCTAAGCACGATCTCGAGAATGAGAAGGATGGAAACTAATCCTAAATGTCCTGCGACCTCACGATTATAGATGTGGTGCACAACACACCGATAATCAAGACTCTACTAGACACGGTGCGTAGACACTTTCCGAGGACTAATCGCTCGATACCACTTTTGTCACGACCGAACCGGGCGTGGATCGTGCCTACCGGGCACCTAGTGATACAACATCGAGAGAAAATCGTGGAAATAGAAACATGAACATGAATTAAGAAAAGATAAATAAACAGGCCAACCAAAACGATTTGCCTTCATCATATATACATAAATACGACGGTTATCCTTTTACAAACCACGCTTGCGATTACATGCACCTCTAGATTTTACAACGCTATGACGGGACGGGGCCGCCATACCCACGAATGTATAAGCATCTGGACTCGGGGTAACATACCAAAAGATAAGCCTCGAAGGAACGGAGCTTCAATCTGTTGAAAGGTGATCCTAAAGCGAGGATCGACAACCGATGTACCTTTTACTGCGGCATGAACGGCCCCGAAGGAGTCGATCTGACAGTACCAGTATGTGAAATCGTAAAATAATGTAAATGAAATCATAATAGTCTATATAAAGCGGGAGACATGTATGATAACAAACTACGATTCACAACATAGAAGCGATCATGTCAAGTCGTGGACTCACGCCACAAAGTCATCCTCCGTGCGTGGAACTCCTTCCTCACCGTGATCTAGGTACAAATCATGTGATACGTATAACGGTCTCGGCCCATCTTATGGACCCAATATAGAAAAGGGTGGAATACATTCTGGTTCATCCTATGAACCGGTAGTCGAGTGGAATACATTCGGATGAACCGTAGTCAAGTGAAATACATTCGGATGAACGGTCCTCAAGTGAAATACATTCGGATGAACCGGTAATCAAGTGAAACACATTCGGATGAACCGTGAGTCGAGTGAAATACATTCGGATGAACCGGTAATCAAGTGATATACATTCCCGGATGACCCGGTAGTCAAGTGATATACATTCCCGGATGAACCGGTAGTCGAGTAGAACACAGTACTTACACAACAAGGCTATCACACGTAACATGGTCAAGTTTCATAACAACAAGTATAAGCAAGTTACACGACTCAAGGTACTTTCATTTTATGTCAACGTCCGGATTTTAACCTTAGAGTACTACGTCCGTTAAATTCCTTTTAAGATCCATTTCTTTTACAAAGGTCACCCGATACGTAGTATAAAATTGGAGTGACTAACATTGTTAAGTAAACCAAAATGCTTTCCTTTGTAAAATCAAGTGACAACCTTATTTTCCAAACGTTCAGTTGCCTAATTTGAATGCTCAAGTTTCTCATTTTAGAAAAAGGTTTCGTAGTTCATAGTTTTAAATCCTTTAAAACATAATTCTCCTTTAAACGTTTTGAGAAACCTATGTCTTATAAGTGAGTAGGTATTCTTTGTTTATAATCAATCTTATTAAGCAGCCATGATCTAGGAAATGTAATATCATTTTGTCTCATCTTAGCACATGCGGATGGAGGTTTCTCTTGGTTTTAATAATACTTCTTTAGTCAATACATTTTCCTTTTATTAACGCTGCAGTGGTTTGTCGATACACATTCTGATTTCCGAAATCAGTAAAACATTCTTAAGCCGTTATACCTAACTTCCCATAAAGCTAGTATAACTCTTAAGCTTTCAAAACCCAAGTAATACTCATTCTTTCAAAACGATTCATAAATCTTTTGAAATGCTTCAAGTCTTTATTAACACATATCAAGCCAGTTATTATTCAAATCAGTTACCTTTTTAAAAACCACAAAGTATGTGCTTATCCACATAAAGCTATTATAACCAACTTCCCATAAAGCCGTTATAACACTTTATGTTTTAAATCAATCAAATACATTTAGCACGTATGCATTATCGTACTACATCGTTCACACATATCATGCTAGAGAGATAGGAAGAGGTCCACATACCTCGCGACGATTATCGACAATAAGCAAAAGCTCCAAGTACTACAACGCACTAGCCCTTTCCACTCCTCGGTAGAATACGCTACTCTTAGTACTTTCACCTATAAAGGCCACAAACGCCTATTAATATCTTTAGATCGGCGTAGAATATTCTCTGAGAAAATTGGCGACCTCCCGCAACAACGTAAATCTCTTCTCTATCGGTAGGCTACCAAGCCAACGAGGTTAACACGTCGACTGACGCGTACAATTCTACAATATAGCAATGCTACACAAGTCTCTTGTATGTCTGATCCTATGTAATTCTGATTCGATTCTCTTCTTTAAATTCAGGCTTAAGTAAGACATTGCGTAAGTATTATTCAGGCTTAAGTCAAAAGACATTGCGCGCATTTATAATGTTCAGTTCTATATATAGTATACTTCAACTATATATTCCAACAACATGTAATTTCCAATTACAACGAAGGTCAAGAATGTTTACCTCGATAAGCCCAAAATTATCCGAGTTTATATGTCGTTCTGAACAAGGTTTAGCTCCTACTCGTGCGCTCCCAAAGCGCTCAAGAAACCCTTAGAAGTGTCTACACAACTTCTACTTAATACTTCAACTACGGGTGAAGATTTTTCCTTAGGGTTTCGTTTAGTGGCTAAAGGAAAGTATAATAGTATTTTAGGGCTTAGTGTAAAGGTACTTTGGAAAGTACTACAAGGTATTTGGCTAAAGTATTTTGGGCATAATAACGATACTTGTAGAATACATTTCTACCAGGGGTAGTATTTTGACTAGCACAACTAGGCTAGGGGTTGCTCTCGGCAGAGCCACTAGGCAAGGGGATACTTTCGGCCAAGGGGCCTTCTCAAAGGGGAGGGTGTGGCGGACGACTACTGAGGAGAGGAGGAGATTTCAAGACTTAGGCACATTTTTGGATGAAGAACTCTTCAAGCTTAGGGGTATTTATAGGTCAAGCCATGGCCAACCAATGGCCAAGATGAAGACAAGTGTGGTGCAAGTGTAGGGTTAGATTTCCACCATGTGTACCTTATCCATCTACCACACAACTTGCACAAAAATATCCTACCAACTAAAGCCCTCTTTTTCGTCCACCATGCCGCCCCATTTGTTCCAATGTGAGGGTGACACATGTCACCCTCCCGTTGGTCCACAATGTTTCGTCTCTCGGAAAAATCCGCAAAAATTATAAATGACATAGCCGGAATTTTCCCAACAAAAGCTGTGGAAACGTTTCGTCGAAAAACGACTCTAATCGGGTGTTGTGTACAAATTTCGAAACTTGCCTAACTTAAGGCTCAAATTTTCTACGTACGTCCTCACGTACATACTCTGAAAATACGGGGTATAACAGAAGTCTTCCAAGGGGGGGGGGTATTTATAGGTCAAGTAAAGGCCAACCAATGGCCAAGATCATGCCAAGTGCAAGGCAAGTGTAGGGCCAAGATCCATCCATGCGCACCTTATCCATCTACCACAAAATATCCTACCAACTACTTGACAAAATAAGCCATCCAAATCCGCCCAATACGTCCGCCAATTGGAGGGTGACAAGTGTCGCCCTCTTGTTGGCCCAAAATGTTTCGTCTCTCGGAAAAATCCGCAAAAATTAGAAATGACATAGCCGGAATTTTCCCTTCGCAAGTTGTGTAAAACGTTTCGTCGAAAAACGACTCTATTCGGGTGTTGTGCACAAAATAAAATCGGCCAAGCCACTTTTAAAGCCCAAACTTTTCTACGTACGTCCTTACGTACATACTCTGGAAATACGGGGTATAACAGACCCCTCTGACGTATTGCGTTTTACGCTTATGCCTCCGCGCCAAACGGCCGGGCCCGGATGGGCAAGCGGCCGAGGAGCTTCTAGTAGGATGCAGAGAGCATGGGGCGCAGCCCGATCATTACCTGAGATAGTGATTCAGACGGCGAGTTTTGAGACGCCGCCCAGCGAGTTTAGGGCGCGGCGGTGGGCTGAGACCATTACACGAGCCTCGGTCCCGGCACCGGCGGAGGAGATGGGTTACAAAGAGATGGCCCGATCGCGGCGTGGATCGTGGCCGAACATGAGATAGGTGGACGCGGCGATTCGATTCGATGGTACCCATGGTTCACCCGAGATCGGATAGTTTGAGGCTACGGGACTTTCTGAGTTGTAGCCCGCCAGAGTTCTACGGGTCGAGGCCTGAGGATGATCCGCAGGAGTTCATTCGACAGTTACAACGGATCATGAGAGTGATCAAGGCTTCGGAGACCGAGTCGGTGGTCTTAGGTTCGCATCGGCTGCGTGATACTGCAGTCGACTGGTTTGATTCGTGGGAGCTGTCCCGGGGAGAGTATGCACTTCCAGCCGTATGGAGCGAGTTCTCAGGGGCATTTCTTGCACATTTCTTGCCTCCACAGATGAGAAGGGCTCGGGCCGACAGATTTTTGACGTTGAGGCAGACCGGGCGTACGGTTCGGGAGTACAATGTGGAGTTTGACTCATTAGCTCGGTACGTTCCCAAGATTGGTAGCCGACATGGAGGACGAGTGCACCTCACGCCACCGGGCTCGATGACTACTTAGCGAGGCTTGTTGGTGTAGCTCTTCACCGGCATGGACATTGCCCGCATCTGAGCTTATGCACTTGGATGTGAGGAGCGGAGAGGTCGACGGAATGACCGAGATCGCGAGAAGAGGCCGTGACAGCAGGTCCTTTGGTTACTTTCGAGGCGGACCGCCAAAGAAGAGCTAGTTATGTACCTCCGCCAAGATGCAGTGGTCCTCCGCGATCTTGGGGCGCTCAGGGTATTCGAGCTGGTCGAGCTCGGGCTTCGGCTCACGGTATACATGGGTTCCGGCCGATCGGGTTCATGCTTTCCTCGGTGTGCACGTACGACAAACGCCATCGGGAGTGTCGTCTTTCTGCGGTGCTTGTTTCACTGCGGCCGTCGAGGCCATGTGACGAGGGATCCTAAAGAAGGGATACGGTAGAATGACACGACCTAGGGTCGATGGCGAGATCATCGCCTTACTATGCTACTGCAGCGTGCCTATGATTAGAGTGGAGCAGATGGTACATGTATATTCTTACCCCTCTAGAGACTAGTATGCGTAGATGATATGATGAAGTGCTAAGTATTATGTTCAGATAGCATTATGTTAAAATTGTGTTTAGAAAGCATGGTTAAGGGTAAGTTTGGGGACAGGGAAAGTGTGAGCCTTAGAGTTTTATACGTAGAACCCTTAGATGCGAGGCCATCTTGAGTAAAAGATTTATGTTTATATTGACCTTTATCAGAGTGCATAGTATACGTGGGATATATTTGTGTGATAAGTCCCTGAGTGGTATGAAATGAAAGAGGGTAGTTGAGCTAAGAAGACCACTAGGTTTTCCTGACTTGATTTGTGAGATTGTTCCGGATCGAGAAACAAGAGAGTTCGGCACGGCGGAGGACGTATTGCGGGTCAACCCGTAGGCCGGATTAAGGTGGGGTCAGTTCTGGGTGGTCCCGCCAGGTGGTAGGGTCACGAGGGTGCTAGGCCCAGGTTTAGGTAACCATCGTATGAGTTCGTGGATATGTTCGACCAAGAATCGGATCGTAAAGGCCGGGAATGGCCTTAAAGGAGATTGAGGCTGGTAGGATGACCAAGTTGGAGGTAGTGACTCCGGAGATTTTGGAAACAGAAGTGATGACTGAGGTATGGTACGTATACTAGAAAGAGTTTAAGTGTTCGAGAAGAGTACGACGAGTGAGGAAAGAAGAGAACGTGTGTTAGCAGAATAAAGGAGATCATTTTGTTGTGGAGTGAAGATGCGAAGGGAGTATCCTTTAGACCAGGGTGGAAGCTTTTGTGATGTAGGAATGATTTCTCGTGGACTTGGGTTAAGTATTTTCGCGTATGTTATTTTTATGGCCAGGTGTGGCGTTGGCAACTTGTTAGAGGAACTTTATCGTTATCCGTCTTGAGAAGGAACATTCGGTACGAATGTTTCTAAGGAGGGGAGAATGTTATACCCCATATTTCTAGAGTATGTACGTGAGGACGTACGTACAAAAGTTTTTAGCCTTAAGTAGGCATTAGAGACGAAATTTGTACACAACTAGCGAAAAGAGTCGTTTTCCGACGAAACGTTTTCCGGACTTTGCGAAGGGAAAAATACGGTTGCAACATTTATAATTTTTGCGGATTTTTCCGAGAGATGAAATATTTTGGACCAACGAGAGGGTGACAAGTGTCACCCTCAAGTGGACGATATTGTGGACGTTTCTTGCACAATTTTTAGTCAAGGAGTTGGTAGGATATTTTGGTGGTAGATGGATAAGGTACACTTGCCCAAATCTTGACCCTACACTTGCCCACCACTTGTCTTAATCTTGGCCATTGATTGGCCTATAAATACCCCCTTAGTTGAAGACTTATTTCATCCACACTTGAGCAATTTCCAAGTCTTGAAATCCCTCTCCCTCCCTCTTAAAGTTTTCGTCCAAAGCCACCTCCCTTGAGAAGGCCCTTGGCGAGTATACCCCCTTGCCTAGTTGTTTCGTAAATTACACCCCCTTGGTAGAAAAGTATTCTCCAAGTATTGTTACTATTCCCAAATACTTTAGCCCAAATACCTTGTAGTACTTTCCAAAGTTACCTCTATACGTAGAGCCCGGAAATACTACTATATTCCCTTAAGTCACAAAAACGAAACCATAAGGAAATCTTCATAGCGGGTTGAAGTATTAAGAAGAAGTTGCGTAGAACTTCTAAGGGTTGTTTGGAGCGGGTTGGAGCGCCCAGAGTAGGAGCTAAACGTTTCTCAGGATCGACATTTAACTTGGATAATTTTGGGCTTATCGAGGTAAATAATCCTATCCTTCTAGTGTAATTGGAAATTACATACTGTAGTAGTATAGAAATGAATATTAGATACATAGAAGGATATTACAGAAGAGAATTGAACTGTAATAGAAGGATATTCTGAGAAAGAATAAGACTGAATCAGACTTACATAGGTGTATTTCTGATGAGACTTGTGTAGTTTGGCGGGTAGGGAAGTGCTGCCCAATTTTCCGTAGAACAAGGAATTTGTATCTAGAAGTATTCTACAGAGTAGTCTAGACGCTAATAGACTTGTATGACCGTTATAGGTTGAAGTACTGCGAGTAGCGTATTCTACTCAAAGGGTGGAAAAGGCTAGCAGGATTACAGTACTTTGGAGCTATTTGCTAATAGTCGATAATCGTCGCGAGGTATGTGATTCTTCCTATCCTCTTGAGCATGATATTTTAAAGTATATATAGTACGGTAGACGTACGTGTGTTAACTGAACATGGTTTTACTTGACGTCTTCTGACTTGAGTTTAAATAATAAGAATCTTGAAGTATTTCAAAAATAATTAAGAATCGTTTTGAAAGAAGAGTACTACTTGGTTTTGAAAGTTTAAGAGTTATACTAGCTTTATGGGAAGTTAGGTATAACGACTTAAGAGTAATAAAAAGAATGGGTTATTGATTTTAGAAGTTAAGAGACTTGATCTCAAAAGATAAGAGGCTTGACTTAATTGAATTGATATGAATTTTGTTAAAAAGTGTGAAACCTCATTCGTGAGTAATGAGTACTTGGTTTTTAAAAGAATAATGTTTTACTGATTCGGAAATGAGAATAAGTATCGAACGAACCACTACAGCGTTAATAAAGGAAAGTGTATTGACAAATAAGTAATTATATTAAAACCAGTAGAAACCTCCATCTGCATAGAAGCTAAGATAAGACAAAATTGTATTACATTTCCTAGATCATGGCTGCTCTAATAAGATTGTTATAAAGAAGAATAACCTACTCACACATAAGGCATATATTACTCAACTGTTTTTAAAAGAGAATTATGTTATTAAATGATTAAGACTATGAACTATGAAACCTTTCGAAAATAAGAAACGTGAATATTTGAGATTAGGCAAACTTGAACTTTTGGAAAAGAATGTTGTTACTTGACTTTAAGAAGGAAAGTGTGTTGGTTTAAAAAGGAGGGCATAACATTGCCTTAGTTGATTTAAAAGGAAAACATGGTATTATCTTAATCTATCTTAAAAGAGCGTTTAGATGTTAGGGCCACACGACACCGCGTTCATGGGATGAACCGGGAATGTATTTCACCTGATTCGATACCGAGTCCATGAGATGGACCGGGAATGTATTTCATGCGACACCGCGTTTATGGGATGAACCGGGAATGTATTCCATCCGATTTCTATCGAGTCCCATGAGATGGGCTGAGACATGTGCGATTTCTATCGAGTCCCATGAGATGGGCTGAGACATGTGCAATTTCTATCGAGTCCCATGAGATGGGCCGAGACATGTGCTGTCACACCCCGAACCCGGGCCCGTGACTGGTGCCTTACCCCGGGCACCCCAGTGATACAACATCAGAGTAATCAGCGGAATATAAACAGTACATGAAACAATGTAAATAAGACACATGTTTATCTGGAGAAAAGTTGCCCTTTGGCATATATATATAAATACCCAAAATGAACAGTTACATCCCAACTTTACAACAGGACTACAGACCTCTAAGAGTTTAAAACAACAATGGCGGGACAGGGCCCCGCCATACCCCTGAATGCAAATACCTACAACGACAGGGGACCATACCAAAATGCTAAGCCTCCGGAGAAACGGAGCTTTTCCAACGCTGAAACGGTGATCCTAAGAACGGGGATCAACAGTAGGAGTACCTCTACCTGCGGCATGAACGCAGCCCCCCGAAGGAGGTCAGTACAACAGGTACCAAGTATGTGAAACTGTAAAGTACTTTAAATGAAATCAAAGTATTTAAAACCATTTGCAAATACAATTAGTTCAATTTGCACAAAGTGCCATATCACAAACAAGAGCAATAATAGGTAAATCTATGTGTCTTTCCTAGGCCGCGAATGATCAAGCAAGGCCAATCGCCCATAGTATCATTATGCATGTCTAACCACGGACTCTCGCGATCGCATAGGTCACACATAGACCGCATGAGGTATTCCTCGCATCGGGGTAGCTAACCCCGGTACCGCTGGACTCCGCGATCCGCATAGTCTCAATAGACGCATAGTCACAGACCGCATAGGGCATCCCCCGCATCGGGCTAATACACCCGGAATGATCAATCCTGGAGCATACCGCTGCTCCGCATAGTCACGCAGACCGCATAGGCCGTATAGACCCGCATCAAGGGTGGCAAGCCCTCGGTATAATAAGTCAAGGGGGGTATGTGATATAATAACAGTACAACGGGCTTAACGTCTAACAAAGTAAGCACAACAAGAATAACATCACAAGACACTAACACACGTAGTATCATAACATGGGTACTTATCAAACCAGCAGAAATGTATCACAAGACTAATACCAGCAAAACATAGACAAGCTAACCACACAAGGTACTTTAATGTTTACGTTAACAAAACCAAGTTCTATCTCCAAAGTACTACATACATAAATTCTTTAAGAGGTCCATTTCTTTTATAAAGGTCACCCGGTACCCGTAGTATTAGAGTGACTAACATTTTTAAGTAAACCAGAACACTTTCCTTTTTATAAATCAAGTAACAACATTCTTTTCTAAACGTTCAAGTTTGCCAAATTTTAGATGCTCAAGTTTCTCATTTTCGAAAGGTTCCGTAGTTCATAGTCTTAATCACTTAATGATATAATTCTCCTTTAAAAAGATTTGAGAAACATATGCCTTAAATGTGAGTAGGTTATTCTTGTTTATAACAATCTTATTAAAGCAGCCATGATCTAGGAAATATCATTTTGTCTCATCCTAGCTTCTATGCAGATGGAGGTTTCTACTGGTTTTAATAATACATTAATTAGTCAGTACATTTCCCTTTATTAACGCTGCAGTGGTTTGTGCGATACTTATTCTGATTTCTGAAATCAGTAAAACATTATTCCTTTTAAAAACCAAGTACTCATTACTCACGAATGAGGTTTCACACCTTTTAACAAAACTCATATTAATTCAATTAAGTCAAGTCTCTTATCTTTTAAGATTAAGGCTCTTAACTTCTAAATCAGTAAACCATTCTTTTTATCTCGCTTAAGACGTTATACCTAACTTCCCATAAAGCTAGTATAACTCTTATGTGTTCAAAACCAAGTATTACTCTTCTTTCAAAAAGGTTTCTTAATTCTTTTGAAATACATTCAAGGTTCTTATTATTCAGGATTAAGTCAAAAGACATTGCCGTAAAACTACGTTCTGTTAACACACGTACGTCTACCGTACTATATATATATTCTTGTAAAAATACTTCCAGATTCTTATTATTCAGGCTTAAGTCAAAAGACATTGCCACACGTATGTCTACCGTACTATATATATATTCTTGTAAAAATACTTCCAGATTCTTATTATTCAGACTTAAGTCAAAAGACATTGCCACACGTACGTCTACCGTACTATATATATATTCTTGTAAAAATACTTCCAGATTCTTATTATTCAGGCTTAAGTCAAAAGACATTGCCACACGTACGTCTACCGTACTATATATATATATTCCTTTAAAATATCATGCTCAAGAGTATAGGAAGAATCACATACCTTCTCGGCGAAAACCACCTGCCAAGTTGAATATGTCGCGCGCAGAGTATCGACCTATATCAGTCAAATACGTCTATCAACGTCTAGACTGTACTGTATAAAGCTCTAAGCAGAGGGTTCTCTATTCTATGGAAATTTGGGCAGCACTTCCCTACCCGGTAAACTATACAGTCTACTGTAAATACAGTCCTATGTGAGTACAGTTCAATTATTCTTCTTTTATACCCTTCTACTGTGATAACAGTTCAATTCTATTCTGTAATATCCTCCTAAGTATTTTATACTTATTCCTATACTTCTACAGTATGTAAATTCTAATTACAAAAGGAGGATAAGATTATTTACCTCGATAAGCCCAATATTATCCAAGTATAAACGTCGATCCTGAGCGAGGTTTAGCTCCTAAATGCACGCTCCGATAGCTCCAAGAACCCTTAGAAGTTCTACACCACTTCTACTTAAATACTATAAGGGATTTGGGCTAGGGTATTTAGGAATAGTAACTATACTTGGAAGACAACATTTCTACCAAGGGAGGGGGGGTGGTGTTTCGGCTAGGGCTTGCTTTAGAGGGCTCTTGCCAAGCCACTAAGGCTAGAGGGGGAGGGGGTGTTGGACGAAAATACTACAAGAGAGGGGAGGGAATTTCAAGACTTGGAGAATGAGTTGTGGATGAAGAACTCTTCATCTAAAGGGGGGTATTTATAGGTCAAGCAATGGCCAACCAATGGCCAAGATGATGCCAAGTGCAAGGCAAGTGTAGGGTGAGGATTTAGGCAAGTGTCCATTCTATCTACTACACAAAAATATCCTACCAACTCCTTGACAAAAAGGGCCACCCAAACGTCCCATTTCCCGCCCAACGTCCCCAATGAGAGGGTGACAAGTGTCGCCCTCTCGTTGGTCCAAAATGTTTCGTCTCTCGGAAAAATCCGCAAAAATTAGAAATGACATAGCCGTAATTTACCCTACCCGAGTTGTGTAAAACGTTTTGTCAAAAAACGACTCTAACCGGGTGTTGTGTACAAAATAAATCGTCCAAGCCAACTTTAAAGTTCAAACTTTTCTACGTACGTCCCTACGTACATACTCTGGAAATACGGGGTATAACATTCTCCCCTCCTTAGAAACATTTGTCCCGAATGTTCCTTCTAAGTCTCAAAACAACCATGCGCCAGTATAGTCTTCACTACTATACTTACGAGAACAATCCTGCCACACCTGGCCACAGAACACCTGTGCAAATAGTTACATTCAAGTCCACGAGGAGTCACCTCTAACACCACAAAAGCTCCCACCCGGGGTCTAAAGATACTCCCTTCGCACCTACTCTTTACAAACGAAATGATCACATCTATGTCCTTACACATGCTCGCTTCTTCCCTTACTCGTCGTACCCTTCTCGTACACTCGAACTCTTTCTCATAACTTACCATATTTCTGGTACTGCTTCCCGCTGACTCTGAGCTGCCAATAACCTCTTCTGGATAAGCGTCACCCTATCCACGCCCTGCTGAACAAGTATGAACCAACTATCTGAACCTTGCTTACATCGAATCAATCGACCGGCAATCTCACACTAGCGCTTATAAAAAGGCTCCAAACGGCGACACCCGAATACTGAAACGGTAGCTATATAATATATACTCAACAAGAGGCGAATAGTCCTTACAGCTACCCCTGAAATCCAAACACCGCCAGGGTGAATGCGACACCGAGACTCACTGAGTTCCTAACCTTGCACGTAAAACCTCCGGAAAAGAAAGCAGTAGTAACTTGGGCTCCACTGTCATAAGGTGAAGGTAGGCACCTCGTGCAGCCTTACAACCTTCCTGAAATAATCATCCCGCAACTTACTACCGCGTACACGGTTTGACTACAAGATAAGACGGGCTGACCCCATCGGCCCGACTACTGGTCGAACGCATTCACGAATTTGTACGATGGTTAACTAAACTTGGGCCTAACACCCTCGTGATCCTAACACAAAGCGGGACCACCACAAACTGATCCCCCCCACCAAACAGGCCGCGGGTCGACCCGCAACATGGCCTCAACCCGACCCGGCAACGCGCAAAACACTAGCTCCCCGATCCGGAACAATCTCTCTAATCACGTTACGAAAACCTAGCGGTCTTCTTAGCTCAACTACCCTCTTTCAATTTCCCACTACTCAGGGACTTATCCCACAAATATATCTCACGTAAACTATGCACTTCGATAAGGGTCAAACATGAAATAATTCTTTTACCAAAGATGGCCTCGCCTCTAAGGTCTCTACGTACTATATTCTAAGGCTCCCACTTCCTCTATCCCCCAATCTTACCCGGTTAACTAACCATAATTTCTAATCATAATTAACACAATGCTATCCGAAAAATAATACTTAAGATATTCGCATCTTACTATACATACAAATCTCTAGAGGGTTAAGGATATACCTGTGTCTATGCAGTACTTCCCCTAGGTCGTTCTAATCAATCCCGCCCTGCTGTGCGCATAGCTGGGGAAGGTGATGAACTATCCACTGATCCCGAAAGCTGAGTCTCCACATCCGCACCACCCTTGGTCGGACAATTCCTCGCAAAATGGCCCTGCTGGCCGCAAAAAAAACAAACTGTCGAAGAAACACGACACTCCCCAAAATGACACCTACCACAACAGCCACACCGAGGTGGGGGTGGCCTCCTCTGGCTAACGCCCCTTCCTCTCCGAACCACTGAATCCGCAACTGATCTGATAGGCTGAGTCCTCCTTCTTGCACATTCTTTCGCCACATGTACGGCGGCCAAGTAAAACAAGCACCGATAAAAGGCGACATTCCCGGGATGACGCTTTGCCTGTATGAACACCGAGAAAAATCGAACCTGTGGAGGGACACTCTGCCTTTGGCGGGCGCATGTCTGTCTGCTTCGAGGCGGTTCGCCTCGAGAGTTACCAAATGATCCTGCCAATCGGGCCCTCTTCTGCTGATCTTGGTTAATCTGTCGATCTCTACATCTCTCAGCCTGCTGCACATAAGCCTGAACGCAAGCCCAGCTCATTCCTGACTGAAGAGCTACTTCTTCACAACCCTTCTTTAGATAATCATCAATATCCTTGATATATCGGTACATAAAATACTCTCGGTTGCCAAATCCCTTGCTAATGCGAGGTCGTCTCCTTCCAATCCATATTTTACGCTTCCTAGTCGTGGGCGAAGGTCCGGATGTCATGGCGCCGTGAGGCGATCGCGTGCCAAACTCTGCTGGGTGGCAACGTCTCGAACTCCCGAATGAAGCATCACCGGTGATGATTGGGCTGTGCCTTCTAACTCTCAGATTTACTCGCATCTCCGCCGGCCGCGCCGCCACGGGCGAGTTACTGGCGTGGAGGCATAAGCGGTAAAGGAAAGGAATACGTTAGAGGGTCCAACTGATAACACGACTCTAAAGCACGATCTCGAGTGAGAAGAATAGAAACCAATCCTAAATATCCTATAGCCTCACGATTATTGGTATGGTGCACAACATACCGATAATCAAGACTCTACTAGATACGGTGCTGTAGACACTTTCAGGATTAAGCGCTCACGATACCACTTTTGTCACACCGAACCGGGCCCGTGGTCGTGCCTTACCGGGCACCCGGTGATACAACATCAGTAATCGTGAATATAAGCGATACATGAAACAATGTAAATAAGACACATGTTTATACGGAGAAAAGTTGCCCTTTGGCATATATATATAAATACCCAAAATGAGCAGTTACATCCCAACTTTACAACGGACTACAGGACCTAAGAGTTTAAAACAACAATGGCGGGGCGGGCCCGTCATACCCCGAATGCAAATACCTACAACGAGGACCATACCAAAATGCTAAGCCTCCGGAGAAACGGAGCTTTTCCAACGCTGAAACGGTGATCCTAAGAACGGGGATCAACAGTAGGAGTACCTCTACCTGCGGCATGAACGCAGCCCCCCGAAGGAGGTCAGTACAACAGGTACCAAGTATGTGAAACTGTAAAGTACTTTAAATGAAATCAAAGTATTTAAAACCATTTGCAAATACAATTAGTTCAATTTGCACAAAGTGCCATATCACAAACAAGAGCAATAATAGGTAAACTGTAACAGGTCTTTCCTAGGCTGCGAATGATCGAAGCAAGGCCAATCGCCCATAGTATCATTATGCATGCCTAACCCTGGACTCCGCGATCGCATAGGTCACATAGACGCGCATGAGGTATTCCTCGCGTCGGGGTAGCTAACCCTGGTACGCTGGACTCCGCGATCGCATAGTCTCGATAGACGCGTAGTCACGCAGACGCATAGGGCATCCCCGCGTCGGGCTAATACACCGGAATGATCAATCACGGAGCATACCGCTGCTCGCATAGTCACGCAGACCGCATGGCGTATAGACCGCATCGGGTGGCAAGCCACCGGTATAATAAGTCGAGGGTATGTGATATAATATGATCTGGGGCTTAACGTCTAACAAAGTAAGCACAACAAGAATAACATCACAAGACACTAACACACGTAGTATCATAACATGGGTACTTATCAAACCAGCAGAAATGTATCACAAGACTAATACCAGCAAAACATAGACAAGCTAACCACACAAGGTACTTTAATGTTTACGTTAACAAAACCAAGTTCTATCTCCAAAGTACTACATACATAAATTCTTTAAGAGGTCCATTTCTTTTATAAAGGTCACCCGGTACCCGTAGTATTAGAGTGACTAACATTTTTAAGTAAACCAGAACACTTTCCTTTTTATAAATCAAGTAACAACATTCTTTTCTAAACGTTCAAGTTTGCCAAATTTTAGATGCTCAAGTTTCTCATTTTCGAAAGGTTCCGTAGTTCATAGTCTTAATCACTTAATGATATAATTCTCCTTTAAAAAGATTTGAGAAACATATGCCTTAAATGTGAGTAGGTTATTCTTGTTTATAACAATCTTATTAAAGCAGCCATGATCTAGGAAATATCATTTTGTCTCATCCTAGCTTCTATGCAGATGGAGGTTTCTACTGGTTTTAATAATACATTAATTAGTCAGTACATTTCCCTTTATTAACGCTGCAGTGGTTTGTGCGATACTTATTCTGATTTCCGAAATCAGTAAAACATTATTCCTTTTAAAAACCAAGTACTCATTACTCACGAATGAGGTTTCACACCTTTTAACAAAACTCATATTAATTCAATTAAGTCAAGTCTCTTATCTTTTAAGATTAAGGCTCTTAACTTCTAAATCAGTAAACTATTCTTTTTATCTCGCTTAAGACGTTATACCTAACTTCCCATAAAGCTAGTATAACTCTTATGTGTTCAAAACCAAGTATTACTCTTCTTTCAAAAAGGTTTCTTAATTCTTTTGAAATACATTCAAGGTTCTTATTATTCAGGCTTAAGTCAAAAGACATTGCCGTAAAACTACGTTCTGTTAACACACGTACGTCTACCGTACTATATATATATTCTTGTAAAAATACTTCCAGATTCTTATTATTCAGGCTTAAGTCAAAAGACATTGCCACACGTACGTCTACCGTACTATATATATTCTTGTAAAAATACTTCCAGATTCTTATTATTCAGACTTAAGTCAAAAGACATTGCCACACGTACGTCTACCGTACTATATATATATTCTTGTAAAAATACTTCCAGATTCTTATTATTCAGGCTTAAGTCAAAAGACATTGCCACACGTACGTCTACCGTACTATATATATATATTCCTTTAAAATATCATGCTCAAGAGTATAGGAAGAATCACATACCTTCTCGGCGAAAACCACCTGCCAAGTTGAATATGTCGCGCGCAGAGTATCGACCTATATCAGTCAAATACGTCTATCAACGTCTAGGCATGCGTATAAAGATCTAAGCAGAGTGTTCTCTATTCTTTTGAAATTTGGGCAGCACTTGCCTACGGTAAATTATACGATCTCAGTAAATACTGATCTATGTGAGTGAGTTCAATTATTCTTCTTTATACCCTTCTCTGTGATAATAGTTCAATTCTATTACGTAATATCCCTAAGTATTTTATACTTATTCCTATACTTCTACAGTATGTAAATTCTAATTACAAAAGGAGGATAAGATTATTTACCTCGATAAGCCCAATATTATCCAAGTATAAACGTCGATCCTGAGCGAGGTTTAGCTCTAAATGCTGCGCTCCGATAGCTCCAAGAACCCTTAGAAGTTCTACACCACTTCTACTTAAATACTATATGGGATTTGGGCTAGGGTATTTAGGAATAGTAACTATACTTGGAAGACAACATTTCTACCAAGGGAGGGGGGGTGGTGTTTCGGCTAGGGCTTGCTTTAGAGGGGGCTCTCGGCCAAGCCACTAAGGCTAGAGGAGGGTGTTGGACGAAAATACTACAAGAGAGGGGAGGAATTTCAAGACTTGGAGAATGAGTTGTGGATGAAGAACTCTTCATCTAAAGGGGGTATTTATAGGTCAAGCAATGGCCAACCAATGGCGAATGATGCCAAGTGCAAGGCAAGTGTAGGGTGAGGATTTAGGCAAGTGTCCATTCTATCTACTACACAAAAATATCCTACCAACTCCTTGACAAAGGGCCACCCAATCGTCCCATTTCCATGGCGTCCCCAATGAGAGGGTGACAAGTGTCGCCCTCTCGTTGGTCCAAAATGTTTCGTCTCTCGGAAAAATCCGCAAAAATTAGAAATGACATAGCCGTAATTTACCCTACCCGAGTTGTGTAAAACGTTTTGTCGAAAAACGACTCTAACCGGGTGTTGTGCACAAAATAAATCGTCCAAGCCAACTTTAAAGTTCAAACTTTTCTACGTACGTCCCTACGTACATACTCTGGAAATACGGGGTATAACATGTGCGATTTCTATCGAGTCCCATGAGATGGGCCGAGACATGTGCGATTTCTATCGAGTCCCATGAGATGGGCCGAGGTTTAATGGACGTATTATGGCCATTATAGGTTGAAGTACTAAGTATAACATATTCTACTTGAAGGATGGAATAGCTATCAAGGTTGAAGTACTTTGGTGCATTTTGCTATTTGTCGATAATCGTCGCGAGGTATGTGAACCTCTTCCTTCTTTTGACATGATTCTATGTATGGAATGTACATGTGGTATTATTTCATGTTTCCTTCTACTCTTGGAAGTTAAGAAGTATGTATGTTGATTTACTCTATGTAAATGTTATGTCTGAGTTATCCTAAGTTCTTACCAAGTCTTATGGGGGATGTTGGTAAGAGTCGTTAGGAGGTGTTTGGAGCCAAGTTGACTTGGCTAATTTACGGTACGAATGAGAATAAGTATCGAACAAGCCATTGCAGCGTTAATAAAGGAAAATGTAATGACGATAAATTATGTTAAAAATGAGTAGAATTCTCCATCTGCATAGAAGCTAAGATAAGACAAAATTGTATTACATTTTCTAGATCATGGCTGCTTTAATGAGATCAGTATAAGCAAGTATAACCTATTCACACATATAAGGCATATGTTGCTTAATTTAAAGAGCTTACGTAATGAAGTGTTAAGACTATGAACTACGAAACTTGATTCTAAAAGATAAGAGACTTGAAGTATGTTGAAAGTATACGATACTTGGTTTTCGAAAGTATAAGTCTCTTGGTTAGAAAAAGAATGTATTTGCCTAAGGTATAAAGTTAGTATAACGACTTTATGGAAAGTGGGTTATAATAGCTTTATGGAAAGTTAAAAGAGTGGTTTACTCTAAGTAATGATAAATGTTTTGAAATAAAGAAAGGCAAATGGATTTAAAAGCATCAATTGCTTAAGTTTTAAGGAAAGAAGTCACTTGATTTAGAAGCCGAAAAATGTATTTCTAAAAGTGTAGTGACTTAGGTAAGGTGTAAACAAGCCTTGATACTACGGGTGTTAGTATCTTGGGTTTTATATGAAAATGAGTCTTTTGAAAAGTATGTAAGCACGTAGTACCTTGGGTTAAATTCCCGGATTTTTATGTGTGAAACGAAAGTGCCATGAGTTTATAAAAATGGAAGTCTAAAGGTTTAATGAACTTGCCTATGTTTGCTTGTGATAGCTTTGAGTGCAAGTATTATATGTTTACGTTGTCGTGACTCTCAGTTGGAGGGCCGGCTGTCTTGTTGTAAGTTTACTTAGACGTACCGACAGTTATGTGGGATTCCACGGGTATGCTTCCATTATGATTGATCCTTGGACATGCTTATACGATGTGGGATTCCGGGGCATGTGACCAGGATGCGGGTTAGATTCCCGGATTTGTTTTATTACCCATGGCCATGCTTATACGATGAGGGATTCAGGGGCATGTGACCATGCTATGTACGACTATTACTCCATGGGCTAGCTCCCCATGAAGACCTGCACCTACGATGAGGGATGCCGAGGGCACGTTATGGCCATGCTTATACGATGAGGGATTCCGGGGCATGCGGCCACGTTATATATATATGTTGTATATGTGTACGCCGACAGTGAGGTGGGATGCCACGGGCGCGTCACATGGTTATATGTTACACCTACGGCTGTCGGCAGTGATGTGGGATTCCACGGGCACGCTTTGATATTTGTGTGATTTGATCGCGTCCCAGATTGGGCCGGGTAGTATATGCGCCCCTCCATAAAGGGCCGGATTATGTTATGAAAGATAAGTAAGTTATATGGTAATGAACTTGACGATTTTTCCTAAGTATGTACGTAAGAAAGTGACTATAACTTTTATTGAAAAATGGGAGAAGATAATAAGGTACGATTAAGTTCATGAGTGGTAATGACACGGCATGATCTGGTATGTACTTTTTATACTTGCCCCTGTCATTACGTTATGCTGATTATGATACATTTCTTGTACTTTATTTCCGTTCCATATTAAATTGTTATCGACCCTCTTGGGGCTGCGTTCATGTCCGCAGTTTAGGTACGATTGTGGATCCATGAGCTTAGGATCTGGTTCACATTCGAGATGGCTCCAATGTTCCGGAGTTGTCATGGCTATGTATATTCAGGGGTACGGCGGGGCCTTGTCCCGTCATAGTATTTGTTCAAATCTTAGAGGTCTGTATTCACATGTGGGCTGGACTGGATAGAGTTGTAATTACATTTTTGGATAGTGTAAGCCCTTTTTGGGTGATTTATATTATGGCAGCCTTATCGGCTTTGCCTTGGTTTTAAAAAAAAAATGTGTGTTACTTATTTTCCGCAGTTGTTTTGGTGTTGTATGATGGGAAGGGTGCCCAGGTAGGGCACCAGTCGCGGCCCGGGGTCGGGTCGTGACACAAAGAGTCACACAACTCTAATTATCAGCATTCTTTAAGTCCATCTAGAACCACGAACCACTCCCTCCCCACCCTAACCAACTTTCTAAACGGACTTCAACACAAGAATCCCAATATCCCATTTTCATTTACTTTTTCCTTGGACATTGGAAACAATAAGAACTTTCCACCTCTCTCCTCATCTACTTCCTCAATACTTCCCAGACTTCATAATGACACACCCCCACCCCCTTCCAAAATATCACCCCTACCCGAAATGCCCGATTCTTTCCCTATTGTCACAACCCGAAACCCCGGGCCCGTGACTGGTGCCCTACCTGGGCACCCTTCTACCTTATCAACTAAGTAAACTGCGGAAATCGAATAACACCTCATTTTTTTTAAACCAACGTACGTGCAAGGCAAAGACGACAAGGCTGCCATATAATATACATAAACCAAAGACACTACATCGTACATGAGTCAAATCCCACATATGAATACAAACCTCTAAGAGTTATATCGAGCGTGTGGGACAAGGCCCGCGTACCCATGCGTACAAAAGTGCATCTTGAAAGAACTTATACCAAAAGATAAAACTCCGACGGAAGGAGCTATCCAAAACTACGGCGGTCCTACACCTGCCGATCACCAAACAGCGTACCTAAACCTGCGGCATGAACGCAGCCCCCCGAAGGAGGTCAGTACGAAGAATGTACCAAGTATGTGAACAGTAAGTACTGTAATGAAATCATAACAGTCTAAACAAAACAGGAGACATGTATGATAGCCAACCTACAGTACACAATACACAAGCAGTCATATCAAGTCAGGGACGCATGCCCTCAAAGTCATTTCTAAAATATAACCATGGGTCTCACGCCCATAATATCAATCATGCCCGTGGAATCCTTCCTCACTGCCGGCAGTCCATGATATAATGCAACATCAGTAAGCACACTGAACCTTGCAATCATGAGAGTAAATAGTAGTATACTTACAATATAAACTAGGAAGCTCACGATCAAAGCAGGACCACCCGCCCGCAGTATCATTAAGCAATCCTACTCCTGGGACTATTTCACCCGCATAGGTCGCGTGGACCCGCGTGAGGTATTCCTCGCATGGGACTATTTCACCCGCATAAGCCCTTACGGACTCGCATGAGGTATTCTCGCATAGGTCGGACCGCCGCGTGGGACTATTTCACCGCGTAAGCCCTTGCGGACTCGCGTGAGGTATTCTCGCATCGTGGGTAGCAAATCCACGGAATATGCAAATGCCACAAACCCGGGGAATGACCCCGAAATGACTGATATACCAATAGCACACAACCGGCTATTACCAGCACACATAGGCAATTCTCAATTAAACAAGTCAAAGTACTTATCAAGGCACACATAGAATAATTCTCAATTAATCAAGCCAAAGTACTAATCAAGGCACTCTTAGACAAATTCTCAATTTATCAAGCCAAAGTACTAATCAAGGCACACTTAGACAAAATCTCAATTTATCAAGCCAAAGTACTTATCAAGGCACACTTAGACAAATTCTCAATTTATCAAGCCAAAGTACTTATCAAGGCACACTTAGACAAATTCTCAATTTATCAAGCCAAAGTACTAATCAAGGCACACTTAGACAAATTCTCAATTTATCAAGCCAAAGTACTAATCAGGGCACACTTAGACAAATTCTCAATTTATCAAGCCAAAGTACTATGTACGTACATTCTTTTCAAGAGACTCCTTTTTGTGTAAAACCCCAAGATACTAACACCCGTAGTATCAAGGTGTGTCTATTTTTCAAAGTAAGTTACTATATTTCTAGAAACTCATTTCAAAGCTTGAAACCAAGTAACTTCAAATTTTCACAATCTAGGCAACTTATGCCCATTAATCAAAATAGACAACTTTCTAAACCTTCCATAAAGTCGTTATAACCAAACTCCCCATAAAGCCGTTATAACCCTTTATGGTTTTTAGAAAATTCCATTCTTTTTATAACCAAGAGACTTATACTTAAAACCAAGTATCACAACTTTCAAATCAAGTCTCTTAACTTTCAAAATACTTCGAGTCTCTTAATATTTAGAAAACAAGTTTCTTCTACTTTTAAAACCTCAAGTAACTCACACCTTTAAAACAAGTTACCTCTCTTAAATCATGTCATTTCTCCTCTTTTAAAACAATTAAGTAAATCACTCCTTTGACTTCCCTAAAGTCATTATAATGACCTTTAGGTTTTGGAACTAAGGCACTAGCCAAAAGATTTGGAAACCACTTCCTTTTCAAGACTCTATGTACTTTAAGTAAAATACTTTCACTTTTAAGAATCCAACTTCACTAAGGCAATGGATTATACAACTTACCATTTAAACATCAAAGTACAATCAATGGAAGTACATAGAGCAAATTCTACTTTAGGCAATCCAAATACAACCAAGGAATGGATCATTTAAGGAGTAGGAAATACTTTCTTTATCTTAAGGAATCATGCTAGAAGAGGAGATAGTTCACATACCTTTTCGGCTAATATCCACAAGATAAGCCGAATACGCCGTACGTAGAAGTGTCAACCTATAATGGTCACAACTAAGTATACGGTCTCTAATTCTACGGAAAATCGGGCAGCACTTCCTTTGTTTCTACTCACTTTGCCACCTTTTTCAAGGCCGAATACAATAACCAACACGCCACATTTAAGGCTCAAAGTAACAACCAAACAAAGGGGATTACACGCCTTACAATACGTGTAAAATTCCGCCCCACAATTAATACGAAGTAGTTCCATAATCAAGCCATTCTCGGCCAACAACAACCAACAATTCAAAGTCTTTTCCAATCCTTTTCCAATTCCAAGTTCTAAGGTCTAACATGTTATATAGTCATAAAAAACTTTAACAACTACAATTTCCTTCTTTATACAACATGCGACGACTTAAACTAATAATCGACTTGAATTGTAATCTTAAAGCTAAACATGCTAGTTTTCGAATTAGGGTTCCAATAGCCAATAAACTTATCAACTTCACACTATATACCACATGCTTGCTAATATCCATAGCTACAACAACAAGTAAGTCTTAACTACTAAAACGACAAAATTTATACCTTTCCAAGCCCTTAAAATTTCCAAGATTCAAAGTCGCGCCTTAGCAATTCTTAGCTCCTTTCCTTAGGTTCCAATCCTCTCCAAGCACTCCTTAGAGGCCTATGAAGAACCCATCTTCAAGTTCCAACTTCAAAGTTGAAGAACTCCTTAAGTTTCCGCCTTGCGACTAACGTAAAAATGCGTTTTTTCCGAAATCTTTCTATTGAGATATCCTTACAATACCCTTAGGGACATTGGGTTTAAGTCTTGTGGCTAATGGATCAAAACTACAAATATTTTGTGTGGAGAGGGTACCAAACCCGAGAGGTCTCTAGTGAAGAACAACAATGTGTAAAATTTTCTAAGTGTAGAAATGCCAAGTCTTGCTACTAGTGTAGTACTTAAAACACATTGGAGGGCTTATATTACAACAAATGTGTGGCTTGGATGAGTTTCACTAGGATCAAGCCCATGTGGACAAGTTGACAAGTCAACAATGTCATGCTAGCAAGACTAATCTTCCAAGGTGGTCAATGACCATTTTACCCCTTACAATTTCGACCAAGACCACATGTGGGGGTGCCACGTGTCGCCATCTCATTCGTCCATAAAATTTCGTAACCCTCGTGGGCCCCACAAAAATGTAAAATTCCTCGGGTGGGTCCACATGACCAAATCCGTAAAAATAAATTTCCAAAATGTTAAGAGTTCCATACTCTTCAAATAATGCCTTTTGAGAATCCAATTCTCAACAACGAACATTTTTCCTTACCGAAGTTCGGATGATTTTCCGTCGGAAAAACAATTCTTCCTTTCGTACCAATTTCCAAGTCTTGTTTCCTTTCGTACATTCTCTTTTACATGTCCTGGACTTACGGGGTGTAACATTCTTCCCCCCTTAGAAATATTCGTCTCCGAATGTTCTTAGTCGGTTGTCAAGCTTTACCGGCTCCGGCATAAACTCTATACTATGCCTATCAATCAAAACTGCACAAGACCAACGATGCCACACATGGCCACCACCTAACATACGTAAACATATCAATGGACCTTCCGTCCGCGACCCCTTCTCACAAAACTCGAAGGTTACAGCCTTATCACAAACAATATCTTTAGAGGTTACTTTCTTTCCTTAATTGTCTTTCTTTCTCGTACTTCTAAACTTATCTAGTACACGTACAAAATCTCAAATATTGCTTCTGTTCTCCAATCCTTGGAGTTACTATCCAAACTTGGTCATATTGTTACATACTTTCCCGTTAAGGCTCTTTTCGGTCCTTACGACCTGATTCCGGTGGAACGCGTCCACAAACTCGTACAACGATTAACTAAACTTGGGCCTGGAATCCTCGTGACCCTATCACATAGCGGGACCACTACCAACTGACATCACCCCATTCCATACTACCGGTTGACCCGAAATGTGTCCATAACCCGACTCATTGTCACACTTAACTTCTCATTCTTAGTATGAAATAAATCTCTCTCTTATCTCAAGGTACTTCTTACCCTATCCCCTATTCACTAGAGGTTCGTCACATAAGCCGAAGTATTTCTACTATACATCCTTCCCTATCGGTCTTACACTGTTACGGGGTAATTACAACTTGTGAACTCTACACAACTATAGTCTCAGTTCACTTATCATTCTTGTCACGACCCGTTCCGGGGCCCGTGACTGGTGCCTTACCCGGGCACCCAAGTAGTCATACATCAGAGAAAATCAGCGGAATATAAAAACAAACGTGAAACAACGTAAATTGAGACACAGTTTTATGTGAGAAAATGTCACCTTTCGGCATATATATATAAACATAGTTTTGCAGTTACATCCCAATCTGCATGGGACTCTGAGACCTAAGAAGATAAACAACTATGGCGGGACAGGGCCCCGCCATACCCTGAATGTACAAAACTATCTACAACGGGGAGATCATACCCAAAAGTCGAGCCTCCGGAGAAGATGGAACTCCTGACACCAACACAAAAAGATCCTAAGGATGTGGATCTAGCACCTGCTTGCCCTTACCTGCGGCATGAACGCAGCCCCCCGAAGGAGAGTCGATCTAACAGTACTAAGTATGCAGCGCAAAGTACTTAAATCAAAGTATTTAAAACCATTTGCAAATACAATCAGTTCAATTGCACATAGTGCCATATCACAAACAAGAACAATAATAGGTAAACTGTAACAGGTCTTTTCTAGGCCGCGAATGATCGAAGCAAGGCCAATCGCCCATAGTATCATTATGCGTGCCTAATCCTGGACTCCCGTAGTCCGCATAGGTCACACACAGACCCGCATGAGGTATTCCTCGCATCGGGGGTAGCTAACCGGTACTCCTCGGACTCCGCGATCGCATAGTCTCAAATAGACCGCGTAGTCACACAGACCGCATAGGGCATCCGCGTCGGGCTAAAACACCGGAATGATCAATCACGGAACTCCGCGACTCGCGCATAGTCACCACGCGCATAGGCGTATAGACCGCATCAGGGTGGCAAGCCCTCGGTATAACAAGTCGAGGGTAGGTGATATAATAACAAGATCTGTTGACTTACCGTTTAGCAACGTAAGCACAACAAGAATGACCCTTTCACCATCACAAGACACTAACACACGTAGCATCATAATATGTCTACTTTTCAAACAATCTTTCTACACCTTACAGAAATCAATACAAGGTTTTTATAAACAAATAAGTAAACAGTTCCTTTTATCTTTCTTAAGTTGTTATACCTAACTTCCCATAAAGATAGTATAACTCTTAAGCTTTTTGTTTAAAAATCAAATATTTCTCTTCTGTTAAAAATGATTCAGTATTCTTTTGAAATGCTTCAAGATCCTTATTATTCAGGCTTAAGTCACAAGACATTGTCGTAAGTATTATTCAGGCTTAAGTCAAAAGACATTGCCGTAATTATTATTCAGTTAACACACGTACGTCTACCGTACTATATATATATTTAAAAATATCATGCTCAAGAGTATAGGAAGAATCACATACCTTCTCGGCGAAAACCACCTGCCAAGTCGAATATGTCGCGCGCAGAGAATCAGCCTATAATAGTCAAATACGTCTATCAACGTCTAGACTATTCTGTAAACAGTTCTAAGCAGAGGGTTCTCTATTCTACGGAAAATTGGGCAGCACTCCCCTACCCGTCAAGCTACTCAAGTCTACTGTAAATACAGTCCTATGTAAATACAGTTCAATTATTCTTCTTTTATACCCTTCTACTGTGATAACAGTTCAATTCTATTCTGTAATATCCTTCTAAGTATTTTATACTTATTCCTATACTTCTACAGTATGCATTCTCTAATTACAAAAAAGGATAAGATTATTTACCTCGAAAAGCCCAAAATTATCCAAGTTAAAAGTCGATCCTGAGCGAGGTTTAGCTCCTAATTGCACGCTCCGATATCTCCACGAAACCCTTAGAAGTTCTTCACAACTTCTACTAAGTACTATACGGGATTTGGGCTAGGGTATTTTAGGAATAGTAACTACACTTGGAAGACAACTTTTCTACCAATGGAGGGGGGGTAGGTTTCGGTTAGGACTCAAGGAAGGGGGGGGGGAAGGCTCTCGGCCAAAGCCACTAGGCTAGATGGGGGAGAGGGTGTTGGACGAAAACACAACAAGAGAGGGGAGGGAATTTCAAGACTTGGAGAGTGATTTGTGGATGAAGAACTCTTCATCTTAAGGGGGGTATTTATAGGTCAAGCAATGGCCAACCAATGGCCAAGATGAAGCCAAGTGCAAGGCAAGTGTAGGGTGAGGATTTAGGCAAGTGTCCTTATCCATCTACTACACAAAAATATCCTACCAACTCCTTGACAAAACAAGCCCCCAATTCATCCCTTTTACCGCCCAATTCGTCCACCAATTAGAGGGTGACAAGTGTCGCCCTCTTGTTGGTCCAAAATGTTTCGTCTCTCGGAAAAATCCGCAAAAATTATAAATGACATAGCCGGAATTTTCCCTTCGCAAGTTTGGTAAAACGTTTCGTCGGAAAACGATTCTTTTAGTGAGTTGTGCACAAACTTTTTCGTCCAAGGTGCCTAACTAAGGCTAAACTTTTGTACGTACGCCCTCACGTACATACTCAGGAAATACGGGGTATAACAATTCTTGTCAATATTCTTAACTTCTCACTTTACTAATCAACGTATCCCTACCTCTGGGGTACTATCACTTTACAACCCTAGCAGTAAAGGGAAAACATATACGCTAGGGTAAAATCTGAATCTATCAACGCACGTATGATTCAAAAGAATCGAAATATACCTGTAACCCCGTGTGATGTCGCCTCCTGATCCTGCCCAGTAGTCACGTCATCTATGCGGTTCGAAGGACCGCCAGAACTATAAACTCCACCCTGGCCTCTACCACGACTGGCTGACATTCAACACCTGTCTGGGGGCCTTGTTGTGGAGAAAAGGGAACCAACTACCGGCCTCATAGGCTGAGCCACCTCACTGGTGCTCTTCTAAAAGGACATACCCTCAGTATATGGCCCGGACGGCCACAATAAAAACAAAGACCTATGCCATAACGACATTTCCCCAAATGACGCTTACTACATCGGAAACACTGAGGAAAAAGTGGCCTCGACTGAGAAAATCCTCTGCTTCTCTGAGAACTTCGACCCCTGGAGCTTGGACCGGCTCTTAAATACCTTGTGGGGTCCAATGTCCCACCTGTGAGCTGCGGGGGTATGTACTGGGTAGGCTGGGATGAATATCTCACTCATTCTTGAAATTGCCGTCCATAAACTCATCAGAATAACTAACCGGCCTAGCCCTCTTACGCTGATCTCATGGCGGCCTCTACCACTGTACACTGTGCATGCTTGGCGAATAACCTCCTGTGATGGCGTAGCACCGCTATCTTGGTCAATAACATAATTGCTTCCCTCATGACCCTATAGTCTTCTCCTAACTGAGAAACTGGAGGCTCTGGTGATGGGGTCTCAAAACCTGGCGCAGAAGAACTCGCCGACTGCGGAACAACATCCGGTATACCCTAGGCATAAACCCTATCAACTCTCTGAGTCTGACTAGTAGCTCCTGCTACTTCTTTGCCCTTCTGGGCGGCTGTTGCCCTTCTTGGAGGCATAACTGTAACACAACAATACGTCAGAGAGGAATTATCTTACTAATACAGCTCTATGGCATGATCTCAGAGTGAGAAGAATAGAAACCAACTCCTAAATGTCCTGTAGCCTCCTGTTTATGGGTGTGGCGCGCAACACACCGATAATCAAGACTCTACTAGACACGGACTGTAGACATTCTGAGGACTGACTGCTCTGATACCACTCTGTCATAACCCGAAACCCCGGGCCCGTGACTGGTGCCCTACCTGGGCACCCTTCTACCTTATCAACTAAGTAAACTGCGGAAATCGAATAACACCTCATTTTGTTTTTTAAACCAACGTACGTGCAAGGCAAAGCCGACAAGGCTGCCATATAATATACATAAACCAAAGACACTACATCGTACATGTTATACCCCGTATTTCCAGAGTATGTACGTGAGGGCGTACGTATAAAAGTTTAAGCCTTAAGTTAGGCAAATGACGAAATTTGTGCACAACCCCCGAAAAGAATTGTTTTCCGACGAAACGTTTTTCCAAACTTTGCGAGGGGAAAATTACGGTTGCGACATTAATAATTTTTGCGGATTTTTTCGAGAGGTGAAATATGTTGGACCAACGAGAGGGCGACATGTGTCACCCTCAAGTTGGCGGATTGTGGGACGTTTCTTGGCACGATTTTGAGGCCTAAAACAAGGGTCAATGTTTGGAGTGATTTGAGGAGTAGATGGCTAGGGGGCACTTGGGCAAATCCTCACCCTCCACTTGCCCCCCACTTGTCTTGATCTTGTCCATTGGTTTCCCTATAAATACCCCCCCTTAGTTGAAGACTTCTTCATCCACTCCACACTTTTCTAAGTCTTGAAATCCCTCTCCCCCTTTGTAAGGCTTTCGTCCAAGCCTCCTCTCCTTTGTGAGGCCCTTGGCCGAGAGTACCACTTTTCTAGTGGTGCTAGCAGAGTACCCCCTCTTTATTTTTGTTCTCTTTAAACACCCCCCCCCCCCCTTGGTAGAAAAGTATTCTCCAAGTATTGTTACTATTCCAAAATACCTTGGCCCAAATACCTTGTAGTATTCCAAGGTTACCCCTATACTAAAAGCCCAGAAATACTATTATACTTCCCTTCAGTCATAAAACGAAACCCTAAGGAAATCTTCAAAGTTGGTTGAAGTATTAAGAAGAAGTTGCGTAGAACTTCTAAGGGTTGTTTGGAGCGGGTTGGAGCGCTCAGGGTAGGAGCTAAACGTTGCTCAGGATCGACATTTAAACTTGGATAATTTTGGGCTTATCGAGGTAAATACTCTTTGTTATACCCCGTATTTCCAGAGTATGTACGTAAGGACGTACGTAGAAAATTTGAACTTGAGAATAGGCTTGGCCGATTTAATTTTGTGCACAACACCCGGTTAGAGTCGTTTTTAGTAAACGTTTTCCACGACTTTCGTAGGGAATTTCGGCTATGCCATATTTTATTTTTGCGGATTTTTCCGAGAGACGAAACATTTTGGACCAACAAGAGGGCGACACTTGTCACCCTCTCATTGGAACACCTTGGGCGGTCAAGCTTGGCCGAAAGTTGGCCATTTTTGTCATGGAGTAGGTAGGATATTTGTGTGTTAGTTGGTTAAGGGGCACTTGGCAAGATCTTGGCCCTACACTTGCCTTGCACTTGGCATGATCTTGGCCATTGGTTGGCCTTCACTTGACCTATAAATACCCACCCCTTTGGAAGACAAATTCATCCACAAATTTGCCTAAGTCTTGAAAGCTCTCCTTCTCCCTCCCCGTTGTGTTGAGTTCGGCCGAGGGCCTCCCCCGTGTGGCCGAGAGCACCCCCCCCTCTAGGGGTGCTAGCCGAGAGTGTACCCCCCTAGCCTAGTTGCCTTCGTATAATACCCCCCCTTTTGTGGTATAGAAATACTCTCCAAGTATTGTTATAATGCCCAAATACCTTAGCCGTATACCTTGTAGTATTCTAAGGTTATACCTATACGAAAAGCCCAGAAATACTATTATACTTCCCGTCTGTCACAAAACCGAAACCCTAGGAAAATCTCCATAGTCCGTTGGAGTATTGTGTAGAAGTTGGTTAGAACTTCTAAGGGTGGTTTAGAGCGGGTTGGAGCGCTCGGAGTTGGAGCTAAACGTTGCCCAGGATCGACATTTTAACTTGGATAATTATGGGCTTATCGAGGTAATTATCTTGTCCCTCTATTGTAATTGGAAATTACATGATGTTAGAATATATAGTTGAAGTATACTATATATAGTACTGAACTTAATGTTGTGGCAATGTCCTTGGACTTAAGCCTGAATTTAAAGTTAAGAACTGAACTGTAATTACGTAGGACTGTATTACAGTAGACTTGTGTAGTTGACGGGTAGGGAAGGGCTGCCCAATTTCCCGTAGGATCTTGCATCTAGATTTATTTCTACCGAGTAGTCTAGACTTTGATAGACTTGTATAACCTGTATAGGTTGAATGTTCTGCGAGTAGCATGTGCTACTTAAGAAGGTGAACCAGGCTAGCCGGGTTATAGCCGTGGAGCGATTTGCTAATAGTCGATAATCGTCGCGAGGTATGTGAACCTCTTCCTATCTCTTCTAGCATGATGTGTGTATAACTATGTAGTACGGTAGACGTACGTGTGTTAATTGAACGTGGTTATGCGGCAATGTCTTTTGACTTAAGCGAATAATAATAATCTTGAAGTAGTTCAGAGAATTAAGAACTGCTTTTTAAAGAAGAGTAATACTTGGTTTTAAAAGCTTAAGAGTTATACTAGCTTTATGGGAAGTTAGGTATAACGACTTAAGAGAGATAAAACGAATGATTTATTTATTTTAGAAGTTAAGAGACTTGATCTTGTAAGATAAGAGACTTAACTTAAATGAATTTTATGAATTTTGTGTGAAACCTCATTCGTGAGTAATGAGTACTTGATTTTCAAAGGGATAATGTTTCTTGATTTGGAAATCGAAATGTGTATCGACAAACCATCTGCAGCGTTAATAAAGGAAAATGTATTGAATAATTAAGTATTATTAAAACCAAGAGAAACTTCCATCTGCGTAGAAGCTAAGATGAGACAAAATGATATTTCCTAGATCATGGTCTTTGTAATAAGATTGTTATAAACAAGAATATCCTACTCACATATAAGGCTTATGTTTCTCCGATTGTTTAAAGAGAATTATATTCTTAAATGAATAAGACTATGAACTCTGAAACCTTTCTAAAATAAGAAACGTGAACATTTGAAATTAGGCAAACTTGGGCGTTTGGAAAATAATGTTGTTACTTGATTTTACAAAGGTAAGAGTTTTAGTTTTCTTAAAAGAATGATCACTCTATTTTATACTACGGTATTGTGTGACTTATGTGAAAAGCAGATCTTTTAAAGATTTAATGTGTGAAGTACTTTGGGGTAGATACGAACTTGTTAATAGAAAGTACCTTGTGTGAATAACTTGATTGTATTGGTTTGTGATAGCCTTGTAATACTTTCTTGTTGATTTGATAAGTAAACATGTTAGGATGCTACGTGTGTTAGTATCTTGTGATGTTAGTGTAAAGGGGTTTTCCCCTCGACTGCGCTTAAAGTTGTTTGACTATCAGCCGTTATGTTGGTATTGTACCACTCACCTTGACTTGTGTCCGGAGGTTAAGCTGCCCTCCGATGCGGGGTAGACTCAGGCGGTCTGGGACCATGATTCGAGAATACCTCATGCGGGTCCAGGGGATCCATGCGGAACTACGGGAGTTCCAGGTTAGTTTACGGCCCTTGTGGTCATGCGGTCCTTGTGGCCATGCGGACTGCGAGTCCAGGACGATGCCGGGGAGTAGCTACCCTCGATGCGGGGTTATACCTCATGCGGGCCTATGAGGTTGGCCTATGCGGAGCTGCGGAAAGTTCCAGGGCTAGACGCGCACATTTGATCTGCGAGCGAGTGACGGCTTTTATCATGTGACGATGCAGAGCAGATATCATGACACGCTTTATGACCTTGTTAGTGCTGTGGGTGTTAGTAGTCGGCTATGCCTTCGCATTACCACTGTCTTGTTTTATTAGGACACAGGTGGGACACGGTGTTCATGTGTATTCCTTGGTGCTTGTATATCATAAGCTGCAAGCGGTGAGGAAGGTATTCCACGGGCACGATTGATGTTGTGGGCGTGAGACCCATTGTTAAATTTGAGTGATGACTTGAGGGCGTGAGTCCCTGACTTGGCATGACTGCTTATTTATGGTGAACTGTAGTTTGGTTATCATACATGTCTCCTGCTTTGTATAGACTACTATGATTTCATTTCTGATTTATTTTCGATTTCACATACTTGGTACTGTTATCGACCTCCTTCGGGGGGCTGCGTTCATGCCGCAGGTAAAGGTACACCAGTCATTGATCCTCGCTCTTAGGGTCACAGTTCAGCGTTTGGGAAAGCTCCGTTTCTCCGGAGGCTTATCAGTGGGATAGTCCCCTGTTGTGGTAGGTGTTTACATTCAGGGGTATGGCGGGGCCCTGTCCCGCCATTGTTGTCGTATCATTTCTTAGAGGTGCGTGAAATCTTGTTGTGGGCGGGGTTTGTAAAAAGATTAAACTATTCATGTTGAAAAAGTTGTTATTTATATATATCGAAAGGCAAGTTTTCCTCGGTCTTGTTTATACTTCATTTGTTTCATGTATGTGTTTTATGTTCGATTACTCGATGTTGTATCACTAGGGTGCGGGGTAAGACACGATCCGGGCCGGATCGGTCGTGACAAAAGTGGTATCGAGCGGTTAATCCTCGGAAAGTGTCTGAGCCGTATCGATGAAGTCTTGATTATCGGTGTGTTGTGCACCACATCAATAATCAGGAGGCTATAGGATATTTAGGATTGGTTTCTATTCTTCTCACTCTGAGATCGTGCCTTAGAGCTGTGTTGTAAGTTAGACCCTCTGACGCATTTCTTTCCTTTATCGTTATGCCTCGCGTAGGCAAACCGGGCCTGGGAGGCAAAGCGTGAGGAGGCTGCGAGTAGAGTTCAGAGGGTTACGAGGCACAGCCCAATCATCACTGAGTTAGGTACTTCATTTGGGGAGTTCTGCGACGCCACTAGCCCAGCAGAGTTTAGCACGGCGGCGGTTCTCTGCGACCATGATATTTGAACCTTGGTTCCACGACGAGAGCAGAGAATATGGATTGCAAAGGCGACCACATTACTAGCTATGGATTTAACTACCAGAGAGTATACCGATGTACCGCGAGTCTTGATGAATATCAACAAGAGGGTTGTGCAAGTAGTTCTTGATTAAGCTTGAGCATGGCACGTATGCGAGCTTATACACAGCAGTCGAGAAAGCGTAGAGATCGACGGGTTAACGAGGCAGCGAAGAGGGCGAGCGTGAAGGTCCTTTGGTAACTTTCGAGGCGAGTCACCTCGCGTGATTTGATTATGCACATCCACAATGCGAGTGGTCTTCCACGGATTTGGGGCGTTCGGGGTATCACGGGAGTTGGTTAGAACTCGGGGCTTAGGTTCCGCGATGTGACGCCATCCCGTGGAATGTCGTCTTTTAGTTGGTACTTGTTGTACCTATGACCGTCAGGGTCTGATGTCGAAAGAGTGTCCTGGTAGGAGGACTTAGCCTTCAGGATCGGTGGGTAGTTCGTCACCTTCCTTAGCTATGCGCCCTACGGGGCAGGGTTGATTAGAACGACTAGGGGAGTGAAGCAGTAGATGCAGGCATACCTTTAACCCTAGAGTTTTGTTTACGTGATAAGGTGAGTATACCTTAAGTGCTATGTTCTGATAGCAGTGTGTTAGTTAGGAATCTTGGTTGTTTAACCAAGTAAGATTTTGGGGGATAGAGAAGGTGTGAGCCTTAGAGTTTTATACGTAGAGACCTTAGAGGTGAGGCCATCTCGAGAAAAGGTGTAGTGTTATGTTTGATCCGTATCGGAAGTGCATAGTGCACGTGAGCTATGTTTGGGATAGGTCCCTAAGTAGTGCGGAATGAAAGGGGGTAGTTGAGCTAAGAAGACCGCTAGGTTTTCGTAACGTGATTAGTGAGAGTTTTCCTTCGTGGAGCTAGCATTTTGCGCGTTGCCGGGTCGGGTTGAGGCCACGTTGCGGGTCAACCCGCGGCATGGTTGGTGGTGGGGTCTGGTTGTGGTGGTCCCGCCTTGTGACAGGGTCACGAGGGTGTTAGGCCCAAGTTTAGTTGACCAGCGTACGAGTTCGTGGATGCGTTCGACCAGTGGTTGGGCCGATGGGGGCAGCCCATCGTGTTCTTCGGTCGGGACCGTTCACTCGGCAGTGTTGTTTTAACAGAAAGGTTGTAAGGCTGCACGGGGTGCCTACCTTCACCTTATGGCAGACAGTGGAGCCCAGGGTACGGCTGTTTTTGTTTCTGGAAGTTTTACCAGGCGGGGTTAAGAACTCAGGTGAGTCTCAGAATCGCATTCGCCCTCGGGCCAGTGCTTGGATTTCAGGGATAGTTGTGGGGATTGTTGTCTCCTGTGGAGGGAGTGTTTAAGCTACCATTTCAGTGTTCGGATGTCACCTTTTGAAGCCTTGTAGGGGCGGAAGTGTAAAGTTGCCGGTCGATTGGTTCGATGTTGGCAAGGTTCAGACAGTTGGTTCAGGCTTGTTCCAAAGATCGTGGATAGTGAAGCTTGTCTAGAAGAAGTTCGGCGGCTCGGAGGCGTGCGGATAATCGGCGGCAGCGCTTAGAGTTGAGTTGTGGTCGGTCTTCTTGAAAGTACCACCGGACGAGTGTGACGAGCTTTGGAAAACGAGAAACTTAGCGAGTTACTTTGGGCCTTTTGAGTTCATGTGAGAATAGGCGGGTTGCCTATATGTTAGCATTTGCCGTCCGACGTAGGAAGCAAGGTCGTCGGTCTTCGTATTGTTATGTTCAGAAAATCTGGAGATCCATCCGCAGTATTCCGATTAATGATGACCACGTTAGGGATAGTAACCCGAGTTTTGAAGCGAAGCGATGTCGAGAATGTGGTAAGAGTTCGAGTGTCACGACATCCTCGAGGATCATGGCGGCCGGTACCATTTGTTGGGTCGTCGGAGCAAGGCTCGCGACAAAGTGACAAAAGTGGTACCATTTGTTGGGTCGCCTGAGAAGGTTAATGCCTCAGGCAAAGTGACAGTAGTATCTACGGCGAGTAAAGAGAGAAGCGAGCATGTGTGGCGAGCATAGATGTGATCATTTCTTTTGTAAAGAGAAGGTGCGAAGGAAGTATATTTTAGACCCCGGTGAGAAGTGTTTTGTGGTGATGATTAGAGGTGTTTCCTCGTGGACTTTGATGTAAGTAGTTCGCAGGTGTTTCTGTGGCCAGCTGTGGCAGGATTGTTCGTAAGTGTAGTAGTGAAGACTATACTGGCGCGCGTTTGTTTTGAGACTTAGAAGGAACATTCGGGACGAATGTTTCTAAGGAGGGGAGAATGTTATACCCCGTATTTCCAGAGTATGTACGTAAGGACGTACGTAGAAAATTTGAACTTGAGAATAGGCTTGGCCGATTTAATTTTGTGCACAACACCCGGTTAGAGTCGTTTTTCGGCGAAACGTTTTCACAGCTTTCGTAGGGGAATTTCCGGCTATGCCATATTTTATTTTTGCGGATTTTTCCGAGAGACGAAATATTTTGGACCAACAAGAGGGCGACACTTGTCACCCTCTCATTGGAACACCTTGGGCGGTCAAGCTTGGCCGAAAGTTGGCCATTTTTGTCATGGAGTAGGTAGGATATTTGTGTGTTAGTTGGTTAAGAGGCACTTGGCAAGATCTTGGCCCTACACTTGCCTTGCACTTGGCATGATCTTGGCCATTGGTTGGCCTTCACTTGACCTATAAATACCCACCCCTTTGGAAGACAAATTCATCCACAAATTTGCCTAAGTCTTGAAAGCTCTCCTTCTCCTCCCCTTTGTGTTGAGTTCGGTAGGGCCTCCCTTGTGGAGAGCACCCCCTCTAGGGTGCTAGCAGAGTGTACCCCTAGCCTAGTTGCCTTCGTATAATACCCCTTTTTGTGGTATAGAAATACTCTCAGTATTGTTATAATGCCCAAATACCTTAGCCGTATACCTTGTAGTATTCTAAGGTTATACCTATCTGAAAAGCCAGAAATACTATTATACTTCCCGTCAGTCACAAAACCGAAACCCTAGGAAAATCTCCATAGTCCGTTGGAGTATTGTGTAGAAGTTGGTTAGAACTTCTAAGGGTGGTTTAGAGCGGGTTGGAGCGCTCGGAGTTGGAGCTAAACGTTGCCCAGGATCGACATTTTAACTTGGATAATTATGGGCTTATCGAGGTAATTATCTTGTCCCTCTATTGTAATTGGAAATTACATGATGTTAGAATATATAGTTGACGTATACTATATATAGTCTTGAACTTAATGTTGTGGCAATGTCCTTGGACTTAAGCTGAATTTAAAGTTAAATGAATCAGAATTACGTGGGGCGTATTCTGATAGACTTGTGTAGTTGTGGTAGGGAAGAGTGCCCAATTTCCCGTAGGATCTTGCATCTAGATTTATTTCTACCGAGTAGTCTAGACTTTGATAGACTTGTATAACCTGTATAGGTTGAATGTTCTGCGAGTAGCATGTGCTACTTAAGAAGGTGAACCAGGCTAGCCGGGTTATAGCCGTGGAGCGATTTGCTAATAGTCGATAATCGTCGCGAGGTATGTGAACCTCTTCCTATCTCTTCTAGCATGATGTGTGTATAACTATGTAGTACGGTAGACGTACGTGTGTTAATTGAACGTAGTTGTACGGCAATGTCTTGTTACTTAAGCGAATAATAATAATCTTGAAGTAGTTGAGAATTAAGAACTGTTTTTAAAAGAAGAGTAATACTTGGTTTTAAAAGCTTAAGAGTTATACTAGCTTTATGGGAAGTTAGGTATAACGGCTTAAGAGAGATAAAACGAATGATTTATTTATTTTAGAAGTTAAGAGACTTGATCTTGTAAGATAAGAGACTTAACTTAAATGAATTTTATGAATTTTGTGTGAAACCTCATTCGTGAGTAATGAGTACTTGATTTTTCAAAAGGGATAATGTTTTACTGATTTCGGAAATCAGAAATGTGTATCGACAAACCACTGCAGCGTTAATAAAGGAAAATGTATTGAATAATTAAGTATTATTAAAACCAGTAGAAACTTCCATCTGCATAGAAGCTAAGATGAGACAAAATGATATTTCCTAGATCATGGCTGCTGTAATAAGATTGTTATAAACAAGAATATCCTACTCACATATAAGGCTTATGTTTCTCCGATTGTTTAAAAGAGAATTATATTCTTAAATGAATAAGACTATGAACTACGAAACCTTTCTAAAATAAGAAACGTGAACATTTGAAATTAGGCAAACTTGGACGTTTGGAAAATAATGTTGTTACTTGATTTTACAAAGGTAAGAGTTTTAGTTTTCTTAAAAGGACAGTCACTCTATTTTATACTACGGGTATTGTGTGACTTATGTGAAAGAAACAGATCTTTTAAAGATTTAATGTGTGAAGTACTTTGGGGGTAGATACCCGAACTTGTTAATAGAAAGTACCTTGTGTGAATAACTTGATTGTATTGGTTTGTGATAGCCTTGTAATACTTTCTTGTTGATTTGATAAGTAAACATGTTAGGATGCTACGTGTGTTAGTATCTTGTGATGTTAGTGTAAAGGGGTTTTCCCCTCGACTGCGCTTAAAGTTGTTTGACTATCAGAAGTTATGTTGGTATTGTACAACTCACCTTTACTTGTGTCCGGAGGTTGAGCGCCTCCGTCGCGGGGTAGACTCGGTGATGCAGGACCATGATTCGAGAATACCTCATGCGGGTCCAGGGGATCCATGCGGAACTACGGGAGTTCCAGGTTAGTTTACGGCCCTTGTGGTCATGCGGTCCTTGTGGCCATGCGGACTGCGAGTCCAGGACGATGCCGGGGAGTAGCTACCCTCGATGCGGGGTTATACCTCATGCGGGCCTATGAGGTTGGCCTATGCGGAGCTGCGGAAAGTTCCAGGGCTAGACGCGCACATTTGATACTGCGGGCGAGTGACCAGCTTTTATCATGTGACGGTCTAGACAGATATCATGACACAGTTTATGACCTTGTTGGTACTGTGGGTGTTAGTAGTCGGCTATGCCTTCGTACTTACCCTGTACTGTTTTATTAGGACACAGGTGGGACCTGGTGTTCATGTGTATTCCTTGGTGCTTGTATATCATAAACTGAAGCGGTGAGGAAGGTATTCCACGGCACGATTGATGTTGTGGGCGTGAGACCCGTTGTTAAATTTGAGTGATGACTTGAGGCGTGAGTCACGACTTGGCATATCGCTTATTTATAGTGAATCGTAGTTTGGTTATCATACATGTCTCTGCTTTGTATAGACTACTATGATTTCATTTACGATTTATTTTGATTTCACATACTTGGTACTGTTATGCTTGACCTCGCCCGGGGCTGCGTTCATGCGCGAGTAAAGTACACGATCATTGATCCTCGCTCTTAGGAGTCACGATTCGGCGTTTGGGAAAGCTCGTTTCTCGGAGGCTTATCGGTGGGATAGTCCTGTTGTGGTAGGTGTTTACATTCGGGGTATGGCGGGGCCACTGTCCGCCATTGTTGTCGTATCATTTCTTAAGTGCAGTAATCTTGTTGTGGCGGGGTTTGTAAAAAGGATTAAACTGTTCATGTTGAAAAAAGTTGTTATTTATATATATGCCGAAAGGCAAGTTTTCCTCAGATTACTGTTTATACTTCATTTGTTTAATGTATGTGTTTTATGTTCCGCTGATTACTCTGATGTTGTATCACTAGGGTGCCCGGGGTAAGGCACCAGTCACGGGCCCCGGATCGGGTCGTGACACTCTTGTCCTTATATTGTAATTGGAAATTACATACTGTAGTAGTATAGAAATGAATATAAGACTCATAGAAGGATATTACAGAAAAGAATTGAACTGAAATCACATCAGAAGAATATTAAAGAAGAAGATTGAACTGTACTTACATAGGACTGTATTCTGATGAACTTGTGTAGTTTAACGGGTAGGGAAGTGCTGCCCGATTTTCCGTAGAATAGAGAACCCTCTGCTTAGAATATTCTACAGAGTAGTCTAAACGTTGATAGACGTATATGGCCTTTATAGGTTGAAAGTACTGCGAGTAGCGTGTTCTACTTGGAAGGTGGACAAGGCTAGCCGGGTTATAGCGGTGGAGCTGTAACGCCCCGAACCCGGGTCCGTCACTGGTGCCTTACCCCGGGCACCCTAGTGATACAACATCAGAGAAAACCGGCGGAAATAAAAACTTAACATGCAATAGACATGGATCAAGAGATGTGATAAATAAACAGGCCAACCAAAACAGTTGCCTTCAGTATATACATAAAACATGAACAGTTTAATCCTTTTACAACCCTGCCCACAACAGTACTACAGACCTCTAAGATTTACAACGACTATGACGGGACAGGGCCCCGCCATACCCCTGAATGTACAAGAACCTACAACTCAGGGAAACACATACCAAAAGATAAGCCTCCGGAGAAACGGAGCTTCCCAATCTGTTGTGATCCTATGGCGAGGATCCACGGCCGATGTACTCTACTGCGGCATGACGCGGCCCCGAGGTCGATGCAACAGTACCAAGTATGTGGCGTAAATCTGCGGTTAAATCATAACGATCTATATAAGCGAGGAGACATGTATGATAACCAAAATACGATGCGCAACATAAAGCGATCAAGTCGTGGACTCACGCCCTCAAAGTCACCACTCAAATCTAACTATGGGTCTCACGCCCACCACATCCATCATGTTCGCATCATGGCCACATGCCCCCGGAATACTGCATCGGTGTAGACATGTCCATGATGCAACAATAATAACAAGGCCGCAGGGCCACATGCCCCCGGAATACTGCATCGGTGTAGACATGCCCATGTAACCTCAATAACAATATACTGGGTGGTCAACCCTGCCGCATGGCCACATGCCCCCGGAATACTGCATCGGTGTAGACACGTCCATGTTGCAGTAATAACCATACATCGGGTAATCAACGTGCGTGGCGCGTGCCGAATCTTGCGTCGGTGTAGACATGTCCATGCGACATAAACAACAAGACAGTAATCAAAATGGAAACATACCCGTGGAATTCTCCATCACTGCCAGCACGTCCAAGTAAGTTCTCAACAAGTCAACCGGCCCTCTATCGAGAGACGCGGTAACACAGAAATACCACACTTGCACAACAGAGGCTATCATCACAAGCATAGGCAAGTTTCACAACAACAAGCACAGGCAAGTTTCACAACAACAAGCATAGGCAAGTTTCACACAACTCAAAGTACTTTCATTTTATGCCAAAGTCCGGGTTTTTAACCCCAAAGTACTACATACGTTAAGTTCTTTTAAAAGAGATCCATTACTTTTATAAAAGTCACCTGATACCCGTAGTATTAGAATGACCCACCCACATTCCTTTTTAAAATCAAGTAACAACATTCTTTTCCTAAGTTCCAGTTTGCCTAGTTTCAATTACTCAAGCTTCTCATTTCAAATGGTTTCATAGTTCATAAACTTAATCACTTGATTTCTTTTTAGAACAATTGAGTAGTATATGTCTCGCGTGAGAGTAGGTTATTCTTGTTTACACATTCTTATTACAGCAGCCATGATCTAGAAAATGTAATATCATTTTGTCTCATCTTAGTTTCTATGCAGATGGAGGTTTCTACTGGTTTTAATACGATACATCATTATTCAATACATTTTCCTTTATTAACGCTGCGGTGGTGCTCGATACACATTCGATTTACAAATCAGTAAAACATTATCCCTTTAAATAAAACCAAGTACTCATTACTCACGAATGAGGTTTCACACAAACATCCTCATTAAAACAAATAAGTTAAGTCTCTTATCTTATAAGATCAAGTCTCTTAACTTCTAACATCAGTAAACCATTTTCTTTACCTCTCTTAAGACATTATACCTAACTCCCCATAAAGCTAGTATAACTCTTTTAAAACCTTTAAAACCAAGTGTTACTCTCAAAAGCGATTTATAAATCTTTTGAAATACATCAAGTTCTTTATTATAACTAGCCAGTTATAATTCACATCAGTTACCTTTTAAAACCACAAAGTATTTTCTTACCTACATAAAGCTGTTATAACCAACTTCCCATAAAGCTGTTATAACACTTTATGTTTAAGAACAATCAAACACAGTTAACACATGTACGTCTACCGTACTACATAGTTCACACGTATCATGCTAGAAGAGATAGGAAGAGGTTCACATACCTCGCGACGATTTATCGACAATAAGCAAAATGCTCCAAGTACTACAACCTTGCTAGCCCTTTCCACTCCTCGAGTAGAATACGCTACTCTTAGTACTTTCACCTATAAAGGTCACAAACGTCTATTAACCCCAAAACACAAGTTTCTATCTTTCTCTGAGAAAATTCGAACACCTCCCCACACACAGCGTAAATCTCCTCTCTCTATCGAGGCTGCTACCAAGCCAACCGAGGGTTTATACGTCTAACGGGACGTGTACAATTCTACTCGATGTACTACACAAGTCTCTGCAATCTGTCTATGTAATTCTGATTCGATTCAGTTCTTTATTCTTCAGCTTAAGTCAAAAGACATTGCCACAATACTAAGTATAGTTCCATATATAGTATACTTCAACTATATATTCTAACAAACATGTAATTTCCAATTACAACAGAGAGGACAAGATAATTACCTCGATAAGCCCATAATTATCCAAGTTAAATGTCGATCCTTAGCAACGTTTAGCTCGACTCCGGTGCTCCATCCCGCTCCAAACAACCCTTAGAAGTTCTATCCAACTTCTACTTACATCCTTCAACTAACAATGAAGATTCCTTAGGGTTTCGGTTTGAGACTAAAAGGACAAAAGGTAGTATTTAGACTCTACGTATAGAGGTATCTTTGGAATACTACAAGGTACAAGGCTAAGGTATTTTGGGCATTATAACAATACTAGGGAGTATTTCTATACCACAACAAGGGGTATTATCGAAAACAACTAGGCTAGGGGTACCCAGTGCAAGGCACCACAAAGGGGGGAGGGGGGGCCTCTCGGCCAACGCCAAGTTTAAGGGGGAGAGGGGCTCTTGGACGAGAGTCAACAAGAGGAGGAGGGTTTCCAAGACTTGGAAGATTTTGGATGAATGAAGTCTTCAAAGAGAGGGGGGTATTTATAGCAAAACCAAAAGCCAACCAATGGCCACGATCCTTCCAAGTGTATCGCACGTGTCCGGCCAAGATCAAGCCAAGTGCACCCTACCCCCTCCTCCACAAAACATGGCACAAAACAAGCCACAAAACAAGGCACAAAACCATGAACCAATCGGCGAGGCCAAGCCTCCTCTTTCAGTCAATGAGGGTGACAAGTGTCACCTCCCGTTGGTCCAAAAATGTTCCGTTGCTCGGAAAAATCCATAAAAATACTAAATGACATAGCGGAATTTTCCCAACGTAGGCGTGGAAACGTTTCGCCGAAAACGACTCTATTCGCACTTGTGCCCAAATTTCGAACCAAAGCCAACTCTTAAGGCAAAATTTAATATGTACGCCACGTACATACTGCGGAAATACGGGTATAACATTCTTCCCCTTAGAAACATTCGTCGAATGTTCCTTCAAGGTCTCAAAACAAGCGGCGTCGATAGTCTTCACCGCTATACGTGCGAAAACAATCATGCCACACCGCCACAAAACACACGCTCACTTCTCCCTTTCGTAGTACTCGTCACGAACACTCGAACTCGTTCTAGTGTCCGTACCACACTTCATCAACGCCGTTTCCAACCCTTGGAGTCACTACCTCCAAACTTGGTCATCTCACTAACCTCGATTTCCCCTAAGGCCATTCTCGGCCTTCACGAACTGATTCTGATCGAACGTATCCACGAACTCATACGCTGGTCATCTAAGCTTGGGCCTAGCACCCTCGTGACCACCCACTGGCGGGACCACGGCTGACCCTTCCTCAGCGGACGCGGGTTGGCCCGCAACATGGCCCCAACCCGACCCACTGTAGCGCTAACTCTCTAGTTTCTAGATCCGAACAATCTTACCTCTACAGGTCATGAAAGCTACCACTTCCATTTCACACTACCCAGGGACTTACCCTTTTCACTAACCAGGTTTCTAAATCACATTTTAGCACAAAGCTATCCAAACATATCATTAAACACATCGACAACATCAATACACACAAAAATCTAGAGGTTAAGGATATACCAAACTAGGCGGTTCAAGGACCGCTAAAACTGGGAACTTCCACCGCGACCTCTACCGTGGCCCGCTGGTGTATGAACATCCTGCCTAGTTATGGACGGTGAAGAATCTGAAACTGCTCTAGTAGACTGTGCTATCCTACCGCGCTACCCCAGTGGACGATCTCGTCATATGGAGCTGTTGGCCTCAAGAATAATATTCTCCCTTGGTACTACGAAACTCCCCTAAATGCGTTCTTCCACATCGACCACACCGGTAGGCAGTGCGTGATCCGCCAACACCCCTACTCCTCGAACATCTGAAACACAGGAGCCCGACCGCTCCCCGAATATCCTGGAGGTCCCGAAGGCTGCGAAGGACCACTCTGCAATGGCGGAGGTACATAACTAGTCTGCTGCTGAGGCGGTCCGCCTCGAAAGTTGCCAAAATATCCGGCCGTCTTGGCCTTCTTCTGCTGAAAGTGGTCCACCCGTCGATCTCTGCGCTCCTCGCACCCAAGTGCATGAGCCTGAATGCGGGCAATGTCCATGCCCGGCTGAAGAGAAACACCCGAACAACTCTCTGCTAGGTAATCATCGAGCCTCAGAACATATCGGTGCACTCGATCCACCATACTAGCTACTAATGCGGGAACATACCGCCAATGAGTCGAACTCACATTGTACTCCCGGTATGCGCGCTTACGCCTCAACATCAAAAATCTGTCGGCGAGCCCTCGCCATTTGTGGAGGTAAGAAATGTGCCGGAAGGCCCCGAAAACTTCGTCCCCAAGCGGTGGAAGTGCATGCTCTCCCGGAAAGCTCCCACGAGTCAAACCAATCGATCGCGGTATCACGCGCGGCCGATGCGAACAAATGTCACCGACTCGATCAAGTCTTGATCACCCGCATGATCTCTGCAGCGACGGATGAACTCCTGCGGATCATCCTCCGCCTCGACGTAAAACTCAGGCGGGCTACAACTAAGAAATCCAGTAGCCTCAAATGCGCCTCGGGTGCACTACAGTCTTCTTTGGGCCCAGGCTGCTGCGTCGGCCTATCTCATATCAGCCTGACCACGGCCAATAATCGGGCCATCTCGCGTGACCCATCTCCCTCGGTGTGGGTGGAGGCTCAGTCTTGTAGTCTCGGCAGCCGTTGTTGCGGTTCTAAACTCTCTTTGGTCTTTGGCGTCGCAAAACTCGCCGTCTCAAGCACTACCTCAGTCTTGGCCAGGGCTGCGCCTCGTACTCCTGAATCCCACTAGCGGCTCCCCGCTGCCTTGCCGCCAGGCCACGGTTGCCTTCGCGAGGCATAAGCGGTAAAACGAAACACGTCAGAGGGGTCCAACTTACAACACAGCTCTAAGGCACGATCTCAGAATGAGAAGAATGGAAACCAATCCTAAATGTCCTATAGCCTCCTGATTATAGATGTGGTGCACAACACACCGATAATCAAGACTCTACTAGACACGGTCTGTAGACACTTTCCGAGGACTAACTGCTCTGATACCACTTTTGTAACGCCCCGAACCCGGGCCCGTCACTGGTGCCTTACCCCGGGCACCCTAGTGATACAACATCAGAGAAAACCGGCGGAAATAAAAACTTAACATGCAATAGACATGGATCAAGAGATGTGATAAATAAAAAGCAACCAAAGCGATTGCCTTGGTATATACATAAAACATGAACAGTTTAATCCTTTTACAACCCTGCCCACAACAGTACTACAGACCTCTAAGATTTACAACGACTATGACGGGACAGGGCCCCGCCATACCCCTGAATGTACAAGAACCTACAACTCAGGGAAACACATACCAAAAGATAAGCCTCCGGAGAAACGGAGCTTCCCAATCTGTTGCCGTGATCCTATGGCGAGGATCCACGGCCGATGTACCTCTACTGCGGCATGAACGGCCACGAAGGAGTCGATCTAACAGTACCAAGTATGTGAATCAGAATATCTGCGATTAAATCATAACGATCTATATAAAGCGGAGACATGTATGATAACCAAAATACGACGCAACATAAGCGGTCAAGTCGTGGACTCACACCCTCAAAGTCACCACTCAAATCTAACTATGGGTCTCACGCCACCACATCCACCATGTTCGCATCATGGCCACATGCCCCCGGAATACTGCATCGGTGTAGACATGTCCATGATGCAACAATAATAACAAGGCGCGTGGCCACATGTACCGAATCTTGCGACGGTGTAGACATGCCCATGTAAACTCAATAACAACATACTGGGTGGTCAACCCTGCCGCATGGCCACATTCCCCCGGAATACTGCATCGGTGTAGACACGTCCATGTTGCAGTAATAACCATACATCGGGTAATCAACCCGACGCGTGGCGCGTGCCCCGGAATCTGCGTCGGTGTAGACATGTCCATGCGACATAAACAACAAGCGATAATCAAAATGGAAACATACGTGGAATTCTCCATCACCGCCAAGACGTCCAAGTAAGTTCTCAACAAGTCAACCGCCTCTATCGAGACGCGGTAATACGTAAATACCACACTTGCAAACAGAGGCTATCATTACAAGCATAGGCAAGTTTCACAACAACAAGCACAGGCAAGTTTCACAACAACAAGCATAGGCAAGTTTCACACACTCAAAGTACTTTCATTTTATGCCAAAGTCCGGGTTTTTAACCCCAAAGTACTACATACGTTAAGTTCTTTTAAAAGAGATCCATTACTTTTATAAAAGTCACCTGATACCCGTAGTATTAGAATGACCCACCCACATTCCTTTTTAAAATCAAGTAACAACATTCTTTTCCTAAGTTCCAGTTTGCCTAGTTTCAATTACTCAAGCTTCTCATTTCAAATGGTTTCATAGTTCATAAACTTAATCACTTGATTTCTTTTTAGAACAATTGAGTAGTATATGTCTCGCGTGAGAGTAGGTTATTCTTGTTTACACATTCTTATTACAGCAGCCATGATCTAGAAAATGTAATATCATTTTGTCTCATCTTAGTTTCTATGCAGATGGAGGTTTCTACTGGTTTTAATACGATACATCATTATTCAATACATTTTCCTTTATTAACGTTGCAGTGGTCTGTCGATACACATTCTGATTTCTGAAATCAGTAAAACATTATCCCTTTAAATAAAACCAAGTACTCATTACTCACGAATGAGGTTTCACACAAACATCCTCATTAAAACAAATAAGTTAAGTCTCTTATCTTATAAGATCAAGTCTCTTAACTTCTAACATCAGTAAACCATTTTCTTTACCTCTCTTAAGACATTATACCTAACTCCCCATAAAGCTAGTATAACTCTTTTTAAAACCTTTAAAACCAAGTGTTACTCTCCCTTCAAAACGATTTATAAATCTTTTGAAATACATCAAGTTCTTTATTATAACTAGCCGTTATAATTCACATCGATTACCTTTTAAAACCACAAAGTATTTTCTTACCTACATAAAGTCATTATAACCAACTTCCCATAAAGCCGTTATAACACTTTATGTTTTAAGAACAATCAAACACGATTAACACGTATGCGTCACCGACTACATAGTTCACACATATCATGCTAGAAGAGATAGGAAGAGGTTCACATACCTCGCGACGATTTATCGACAATAAGCAAAATGCTCCAAATACTACAACCACTAGCCCTTTCCACTCGAGGTAGAATACGCTACTCTTAGTACTTTCACCTATAAAGGTCACAAACGTCTATTAACCCCAAAACACAAGTTTCTATCTTTCTACGAAAATTCGGCCTCCACACGCCACGGCGTAAATCTCCTCTCTATCGAGTAGGCTACCAAGCCAACCATGGGGTTTATACGCCTAACCGGACGTGTACAATTCTACTCGAATACTACACAAGTCTGCGCAATACGATCCATGTAATTACTGATTGATTCCTGCTTCTTTATTCTTCAGGCTTAAGTCAAAAGACATTGCCACAATACTAAGTATAGTTCCATATATAGTATACTTCAACTATATATTCTAACAAACATGTAATTTCCAATTACAACAGAGGGACAAGATAATTACCTCGATAAGCCCATAATTATCCAAGTTAAATGTCGATCCTTAGCAACGTTTAGCTCCAACTCCGGGTGCTCCATCCCGCTCCAAACAACCCTTAGAAGTTCTATCCAACTTCTACTTACATCCTTCAACTAACAATGAAGATTCCTTAGGGTTTCGGTTTGAGACTAAAAAGGACAAAAGGTAGTATTTCCGGGCTCTACGTATAGAGGTATCTTTGGAATACTACAAGGTACAAGGCTAAGGTATTTTGGGCATTATAACAATACTAGGGGAGTATTTCTATACCACAACAAGGGGTATTATACGAAAACAACTAGGCTAGGGGGGGTACCCCAAGGCACCACACCGGGGGGCGGGGGGGCCTCTCGGCCAAAGCCAATTTTTAAGGGGGAGAGGGGCTCTTGGACGAGAGTCAACAAGAGGGAGGGGAGGGGTTTCCAAGACTTGGAAGATTTTTGGATGAATGAAGTCTTCAAAGAGAGTGGTATTTATAGCAAAACCAAAAGCCAACCAATGGCCAAGATCCTTCCAAGTGTATAGCAAGTGTAAGGCCAAGATCAAGCCAAGTGCACCCTAACCCCTACTCCACAAAACATGGCACAAAACAAGCCACAAACAAGGCACAAAACCATGAACCAATCGGCGAGGCCAAGCCTCCTCTTTCTGCGTCAATGAGGGTGACAAGTGTCACCCTCCCGTTGGTCCAAAAATGTTCCGTTGCTCGGAAAAATCCGCAAAAATACTAAATGACATAGCCGGAATTTTCCCAACGTAAGCTGTGGAAACGTTTCGTCAGAAAACGACTCTATTCGGCACTTGTGCCCAAATTTCGAACCAAAGCCAACTCTTAAGGCAAAAATTTAATACGTACGCCCTCACGTACATACTCTGGAAATACGGGGTATAACAGGAGCGTTTTGCTAATAGTCGATAATCGTCGCGAGGTATGTGATTCTTCCTATCCTCTTGAGCATGATATTTTGAAAAGAATATATATAGTACGGTAGACGTACGTGTGTTAACTGAATGTGGTTTTACTTCGATGTCTTTTGACTTGAGTCTAAATAATAAGAATCTGAAGTATTTCAAAAGAATTAAGAATCGTTTTTGAAAGAAGAGTAATACTTGGTTTTAAAAGCTTAAGAGTTATACTAGCTTTATGGGAAGTTAGGTATAACAACTTAAGAGTGATAAAAGGAACGGTTTACTTAATTGTTTTATGAAAGCCTTGTATGGATTTCGGAAATGAGAATAAGCATCGAACAAACCACTGCAGCGCTAATAAAGGGGAAATGTATTAACTAATTAAGTATTATTAAAACCAGTAGAAACCTCCATCTGCATAGAAGCTATGATGAGACAAAATGATATTACATTTCCTAGATCATGGCTGCTTTAATAAGATTGTTATAAACAAGAATAACCTACTCACTCATAAGGCATATGTTTCCCAAATTGTTTGAAAGGAGAATTATATTATTAAGTGATTAAAATTATGAACTACGAAACCTTTCGAAAATGAGAAACTTGAGCATTTGAAATTAGGCAAACTTGAACGTTTGGAAAATAATGTTGTTACTTGATTTTACAAAGGGAAGTGTTTTGGTTTACTTAAAAAGATAGTCACTCTATTTTTATACTGCGGGTATCGTGTGACTTTTGTGAAAGAAACGGATCTTTTAAAAGAGTTAATGTATGAAGTACTTTGGGGATAAAAACATGAACTTGTTAACATAAAGTAGAAAGTACCTTGTGTGAATAACTTGATTGTGTTGGTTTGTGATAGTCTTGTAATACTTTCTTGTTGATTTGATAAGTAAACATGTTTAGGATGCTACGTGTGTTAGTATCTTGTGATGTTGTGTAAAGGGGTTTCCCCTTGTTTGTGCTTACGTTGTTTAACGATAAGCCGTTATGATAGTATTGTACCACTCACCTCTTGACATGATACCGGGGGTTAAGCTGCCCTCCGATGCGGGGTATACTCAGGCAGTCTGGGACTATGATTCGAGAATACCTCATGCGGGTCCAGGGGACCTATGCGGAACTACGAGAGTTCCAGGTTAGTGTGCGGTCTATATGGCCATGCGGTCTATGTGGCCATGCGGACTGCGAGTCCAGGACGATGCCGGGGAGTAGCTACCCCCGATGCGGGGAATACCTCATGCGGGCCTATGTGTGTGGCCTATGCGGAGCTGCGGGAAGTTCCAGGATTAGACGCGCATATTTGATACTGCGGCGAGTGGCGGCTTCGATCATGTGGCGGTCTAGAGCAGACCTCGTGTCTGATTTATGACTTTGTTGGTACTGTGGGTTTTAGTAGTCGGCTATGCCTTCGCATTTACCGTGCGATTTTATTATGACACAGGTGGGACCTGGTGTTCATGTGTATTCCTTGGTGCTTTTATATCATAGACTGCCGGCAGTGAGGAAGGTATTCCACGGGCATGATTGATGTTGTGGGCGTGAGACCCATAGTTATATTTGAGTGATGACTTTGAGGGCGTGAGTCACGACTTGACATGATCGCTTATTTATTGTGAATCGTAGTTTGGTTATCATATATGTCTCTGCTTCATATAGACTACTATGAGTTCATTTACGATATTTTCGATTTCACATACTTGGTACTGTTATCGACCTCCTTGGGCTGCGTTCATGCCGCGGTAGAGTACACGGTGTTGATCCTCGCCATAGTGGTCACGATTCGGCGTTTGGGAAGCTCCGTTTCTCCGGAGGCTTATCTTGGGTATGGTCCCCTGTCGTTGTAGGTACTTACTTTCAGGGGTATGGTGGGTCCCTGTCCCGCCATTGTTGTTATATCATTCTTAGAAGTGCGTAGTCTTTGTTATGGGCGAGTTGTAAAAGGGATGTAATCGTCGGATTCAAGTTTTTATATATATATATATATATGCCGAAAGGCAACTTTTCTCAGATAAACTGTTTTACACTTCATGTTATTTCATGTCTTGTTTTATATTCCGCTGATTTACTCTGATGTATGTCTACTTGGGTGCCCGGGGTAAGGCACCAGTCACGGGCCCGGGTTCGGGTCGTGACAGTACATGAGTCCAATCCCACATATGAATACAGACCTCAAAGAGTTATACTGAAATGTGACGGGACAAAGCCCCGCCGTACCCATAACTGTACAAAAGCCTGTACTGAAAGAACTTATACCAAAAAGATAAAACTCCCGAACAGAAGGAGCTATCCAAAAACTCTGAGCAGGGTCCTACACCTGCCGATCACCAAACAGTGTACCTAAACCTGCGACATGAACGCAGCCCCCCGAAGGAGGTCAGTACGAAGAATGTACCAAGTATGTGAGCGATGAAATGCGTAATGAAATCATAACGATCTAAACAACACAGGGAGACATGTATGATAGTCAACCTACGATTACCTGATACACAAGCGATCATATCAAGTCGTGGACGCATGCCCTCAAAGTCATTTCTAAATATAACCATGGGTCTCACGCCCATAATATCAATCATGCCGTGGAATCCTTCCTCATCGCGATCCATGATATAATGCAACATCGATAAGCCTGAACCTTGCAATCATGAGAGTAAATAGTAGTATACTTACAATATAAACTAGGAAGCTCACGATCAAAGCAGGACCACCCGCCCGCAGTATCATTAAGCAATCCTACTCCTGGGACTATTTCACCTGCATAGGTCGCGTGGACCCGCATGAGTTATTCCTCGCATGGGACTATTTCACCCGCATAAGCCCTTACGGACTCGCATGAGGTATTCTCGCGTAAATTTGGACCGCCGCATGGGACTATTTCACCCGCGTAAGCCCTTGCGGACTCGCATGAGGTATTCCTCGCATCGTGGGTAGCAAATCCACGGAATATGCAAATGCCACAAACCCGGGGAATGACCCCGAAATGACTGATATACCAATAGCACACAACCGGCTATTACCAGCACACATAGGCAATTCTCAATTAAACAAGTCAAAGTACTTATCAAGGCACACATAGAATAATTCTCAATTAATCAAGCCAAAGTACTAATCAAGGCACTCTTAGACAAATTCTCAATTTATCAAGCCAAAGTACTAATCAAGGCACACTTAGACAAAATCTCAATTTATCAAGCCAAAGTACTTATCAAGGCACACTTAGACAAATTCTCAATTTATCAAGCCAAAGTACTTATCAAGGCACACTTAGAATAATTCTCAATTAATCAAGCCAAAGTACTTACCAAGGCACCCTTAGACAAATTCTCAATTTATCAAGCCAAAGTACTAATCAAGGCACTCTTAGACAAATTCTCAATTTATCAAGCCAAGGTACTAATCAAGGCACTCTTAGATAAATTCTCAATTTATCAAGCCAAAGTACTAATCAAGGCACTCTTAGACAAATTCTCAATTTATCAAGCCAAAGTACTAATCAAGGCACACTTAGACAAATTCTCAATTTATCAAGCCAAAGTACTAATCAGGGCACACTTAGACAAATTCTCAATTTATCAAGCCAAAGTACTATGTACGTACATTCTTTTCAAGAGACTCATTTTTGTGTAAAACCCCAAGATACTAACACCCGTAGTATCAAGGTGTGTCTATTTTTCAAAGTAAGTTACTTTACTTCTAGAAACTCATTTCAAAGCTTGAAACCAAGTAACTTCAAATTTTCACAATCTAGGCAACTTATGCCCATTAATCAAAATAGACAACTTTCTAAACCTTCCATAAAGCCGTTATAACCAACTCCCCATAAAGTCGTTATAACCCTTTATGGTTTTTAGACAATTCCATTCTTTTTATAACCAAGAGACTTATACTTAAAACCAAGTATCACAACTTTCAAATCAAGTCTCTTAACTTTCAAAATACTTCGAGTCTCTTAATATTTAGAAAACAAGTTTCTTCTACTTTTAAAACCTCAAGTAACTCACACCTTTAAAACAAGTTACCTCTCTTAAATCATGTCATTTCTCCTCTTTTAAAACAATTAAGTAAATCACTCCTTTGACTTCCCTAAAGTCATTATAATGACCTTTAGGTTTTGGAACTAAGGCACTAGCCAAAAGATTTGGAAACCACTTCCTTTTCAAGACTCTATGTACTTTAAGTAAAATACTTTCACTTTTAAGAATCCAACTTCACTAAGGCAATGGATACAACTTACCATTTTAACATCAAAGTACAATCAATGGAAGTACATAGAGCAAATTCTACTTTAGGCAATCCAAATACAACCAAGGAATGGATCATTTAAGGAGTAGGAAATACTTTCTTTATCTTAAGGAATCATGCTAGAAGAGGAGATAGTTCACATACCTTTTCGGCTAATATCCACAAGCTAAGCCGAATACGCCGTACGTAGAAGTGTCAGCCTATAATGGTCACAACTAAGTATACGGTCTCTAATTCTACGGAAAATCGGGCAGCACTTCCTTTGTTTCTACTCACTTTGCCACCTTTTTCAAGGCCGAATACAATAACCAACACGCCACATTTAAGGCTCAAAGTAACAACCAAACAAAGGGGATTACACGCCTTACAATACGTGTAAAATTCCGCCCCACAATTAATACGAAGTAGTTCCATAATCAAGCCATTCTCGGCCAACAACCAACAATTCAAAGTCTTTTCCAATCCTTTTCCAATTCCAAGTTCTAAGGTCTAACATGTTATATAGTCATAAAAACTTTAACAACTACAATTTCCTTCTTTATACAACATCGGCGACTTAAACTAATAATCGACTTGAATTGTAATCTTAAAGCTAAACATGCTAGTTTTGAATTAGGGTTCCAATAGCGATAAACTTATCAACTTCACACTATATACCACATTCTTGCTAATATCCATAGCTACAACAACAAGTAAGTCTTAACTACTAAAACGAAAAATTTATACCTTTCAAGCCCTTAAAATTTCCAAGATTCAAAGTCGCGCTTAGCAATTCTTAGCTCCTTTCCTTAGGTTCCAATCCGCTCCAGCACTCCTTAGAGACCTATGAAGAACCCATCTTCAAGTTCCAACTTCAAAGTTGAAGAACTCTTAAGTTTCCGCTTGCGACTAACGTAAAAATGCGTTTTTTCCGAAATCTTTCTATTGAGATATCCTTACAATACCCTTAGGGACATTGGGTTTAAGTCTTGTGACTAATGGATCAAAACTACAAATATTTTGTGTGGAGAGGGTACCAAACCCGAGAGGTCTCTAGTGAAGAACAACAATGTGTAAAATTTTCTAAGTGTAGAAATGCCAAGTCTTGCTACTAGTGTAGTACTTAAAACACATTGCAGGGCTTAGATTACAACAAATGTGTGGCTTGGATGAGTTTCACTAGGATCAAGCCCATGTGGACAAGTTGACAAGTCAACAATGTCATGCTAGCAAGACTAATCTTCCAAGGTGGTCAATGACCATTTTACCCCTTACATTTTCGACCAAGACCACATGTGGGGGTGCCACGTGTCTCCCTCTCATTCGTCCATAAAATTTCGTAACCCTCGTGGGCCCCACAAAAATGTAAAATTCCTCGGGTGGGCCCCACATGACCAAATCCGTAAAAATAAATTTCCAAAATGTTAAGAGTTCCATACTCTTCAAATAATGCCTTTTGAGAATCCAATTCTCAACAACGAACATTTTTCCTTACCGAAGTTCGGATGATTTTCCGTCGGAAAAACAATTCTTCCTTTCGTACCAATTTCCAAGTCTTGTTTCCTTTTGTACATTCTCTTTTACATGTCTTGGACTTACGGGGTGTAACACCTACCCTCCCAAATAGAACTCGCATACTATCTCCACATGCGGGCCCAAGCTCTTCACCCTCTAACCCTATCCCTCAATCTTCTTTACCAAGATGGGCAGCAGGCAACTTGCCAACTGACAATTCTAGATTTCATCATGCGCATCCATCCGGTGAGGCATCTAAGGGAGAAGTACCCCCCTCTCAACGCAATGGTCCCAATCCGCAAAAGAAAATCTATGCGGGAGTCTTTGAGGGTTCCAGACTTGAAGAAAAAGGAATGAAACTTCATTTCATTGATCAACAAGGATATGATGTAGAACTAGAAGCTACGGATGAAGTCCCCTTCATTGAAACCTGGGGATATTGTCTCATAGGCTGCTTCACGGGTCCTTTCCCGGGAAGAGAGGCGCTGAATTCTATTGTTAAGGGGTGGGGAGTGAAGTGTCGTATCATTCCATACGGTAAATGTTATACCCCGTATTTCCAGAGTATGTACGTGAGGGCGTACGTACCAAAGTTTAAGCCTTAAAGTAGACTAAGGGACGGAATTTTGTGCACAACTAGCGAAAAGAATCATTTTCCGACGAAACGTTTTCCGGACTTTGCGAAGGGAAAATTACGGCTATGTCATTTATTATTTTTGCGGATTTTTCCGAGAGACGAAATATTTTGGACCAACGAGAGGGTGACACTTGTCACCCTCAAGTGGACGGCAAAGTGAGGCTCTTGGCACGTTTTTTGTGCCTTTTCTTTAGTCAAGGAGTTGGTAGGATATTTTGGTGGTAGATGGATAAGGTACACTTGCCCAAATCTTGACCCTACACTTGCCCACCACTTGTCTTAATCTTGGCCATTGATTGGCCTATAAATACCCCCTTAGTTGAAGACTTATTTCATCCACACTTGAGCAATTTCCAAGTCTTGAAATCCCTCTCACTCCCTCTTAAGTTTTCGTCCAAAGCCACCCCTCTCCCTTGAGAAGGCCCTTGGCCGAGAGTATACCCCCCCCCCCCTTGCCTAGTTGTTCTCGTAAAATACACCCCCCCCCCCCTTGGTAGAAAAGTATTCTCCAAGTATTGTTACTATTTCCAAATACTTTAGCCCAAATACCTTGTAGTACTTTCCAAAGTTACCTCTATACGTAGAGCCCGGAAATACTACTATATTCCCTTAAGTCACAAAAACGAAACCCTAAGGAAATCTTCATAGCGGGTTGAAGTATTAAGAAGAAGTTGCGTAGAACTTCTAAGGGTTGTTTGGAGCGGGTTGGAGCGCCCAGAATAGGAGCTAAACGTTGCTTAGGATCGACATTTAACTTGGATAATTTTAGGCTTATCGAGGTAAATAATCCTATCCTTCTAGTGTAATTGGAAATTACATACTGTAGTAGTATAGAATGAGTATAAGATACATAGAAGGATATTACAGAAAAGAATTAAACTGAAATCGCATCAGAAGGATATTAAAGAATAAGACTGAACTGTACTTACATAGGACTGTATTTACAGTAGACTTGTGTAGTTTGGCGGGTAGGGAAGTGCTGCCCAATTTTCCGTAGAACAAGGAATCTGTATCTAGAAGTATTCTACAGAGTAGTCTAGACGCTAATAGACTTGTATGACCGTTATAGGTTGAAGTACTGCGAGTAGCGTATTCTACTCGAAAGGTGGAAAAGGCTAGCAGGATTACAGTACTTTGGAGCTATTTGCTAATAGTCGATAATCGTCGCGAGGTATGTGATTCTTCCTATACTCTTGAGCATGATATTTTAAAAGTATATATATATATATATAGTACGGTAGACGTACGTGTGTTAACTGAACGTAGTTTTACGGCAATGTCTTTTGACTTAAGCCTGAATAATAAGAATCTTGAAGTATTTCAAAAGAATTAAGAACCGTTTTTTAAAGAAGATTGATACTTGGTTTTGAGAGCTTAAGTTATACTAGCTTTATGGGAAGTTAGGTATAACGACTTAAGAGAGATAAAAGGAACGGTTGACTTAATTAAATTGATTTTAAAGTCTGTTAAAGTGTGAAACCTCATTCGTGAGTAATGAGTACTTGGTTTTTAAAAGAAATAATGTTTTACTGATTTCGGAAATCAGAATAAGTATCGAACAAACCACAGCAGCGCTAATAAAGGGAAATGTATTGACTAATAAAGTATTATTAAAACCAGTAGAAACCTTCATCTGCATAGAAGCTAAGATGAAACAAAATGATATTACATTTCCTAGATCATGGCTGCTTTAATAAGATTGTTATAAACAAAAATAACCTACTCACACATAAGGCATATATTACTCAGTTGTTTTAAAAGAGAATCATGTTATTAAAATGATTAAGATTATGAACTATGAAATCTTTCGAATAAAAGACGTGAATAATTGAAATTAGGCAAACTTGAACTTTTGAAAAAGAATGTTGTTACTTGACTTTAAGAAGGAAAGTGTGTTGGTTTAAAAAGGAGGGACTAATATTGCCTTAGTTGATTTAAAAGGAAAACATGGTATTATCTTAATCTGTCTTAAAAGAGCGTTTAAATGTTATGACCACACGACACCGCGTTCATGAGATGGACCGGGAATGTATTTCATTCGACACCGCGTCCATGAGATGGACCGGGAATGTATTTCATGCGACACCGCGTTCATGGGATGAACCGGGAATGTATTCCATCCGATTTCTATCGAGTCCCATGAGATGGGCCGAGACATGTGCGATTTCTATCGAGTCCCATGAGATGGGCCGAGACATGTGCGATTCCTATCGAGTCCCATGAGATGGGCCGAGACATGTGCGATTTCTATCGAGTCCCATGAGATGGGCCGAGACATGTGCGATTCCTATTGAGTCCCATGAGATGGGCCGAGACATGTGCGATTCCTATCGAGTCCCATGAGATGGGCCGAGACATGTGCGATTTCTATCGAGTCCCATGAGATGGGCCGAGACATGTGCGATTTCTATCGAGTCCCATTAGATGGGCCGACACATGTGCGATTCCTATCGAGTCCCATGAAATGGGCCGAGACATGTATTCCACACGATTCCACCTCGAGTCCATGAGATGGGCCGAGACATGTTACACGTATCACCTAACTTATACCTAGACTGCCGGCAGTGAGGAAGGAGTTCCACGGGCATGAGGGATGACTTTGAGGGCGTGAGTCACGACTTGACATATCGCTTTTATGAGCTGTAGTTTTGTTATCATATATGTCATTTTATATAGACTATTATGATTTCATCTTGATATTTTTAGTTTCACATACTTGGTACTGTTGTCGACCTCCTTGGGGCTGCGTTCATGCCGCATGTAAGTGTACCGGTTGTTGATCCTCGCTCATAGGATCACGGTCAAGATATCGGGAAGCTCCGTTTCTCGGAGGCTTATATTTTGGTATGTTTCCACGAGTTGTAGGTTCTGTACATTCGGGGTATGGCGAGGCCTGTCCCGTCATAGGTATTACATTCTTAGAGGTTTGTAATCTTGTTGTGGGCGGGGTTTGTAAAAGGGATATGCTTGTTCAAAAATTTCTGTATATATGCGAAGGCAACCGTTTTGGTTGCTTTGTTTTATTATCTTGTCTCTTATTTCATATCAGATGTTTTATATTCCGATTTCTCGATGTATGACTACTTGGGTGCGGGTAGGCACGATCCTGAGCTCCCGGATCGGGTCGTGACAAAAGTGGTATCGAAGCGATTAATCCTCGGAAAGTGTCTCTGCACCGTGTATAGTAAGTCTTGATTATCGATGTGTTGTGCACCACATCTATAATCGAGGAGGATCTGAGACATTTAGGATTGGTTTCCATTCTTCTCATTCCGAGATCGTGCCTTAGAGTGTGTTATAAGTTGGACCCTCCGACGTATTTCGTTTTACGATTATGCCTCGCCAGTGCAACCTGTGCCCAGATGGGCAAGCGGCCGAGGAGCTGCTAGTGGGATCTGAGAGAATGCAGCGCGAGCGGACATTACGAGATAGTGCTTGACGGCGAGTTTTGCGGCGCCGCCCGGCCAGCGAGTTGAGAGCGCGGCGATGGGCTGCTGAGACCACGATACTGAGCCTCGGTCCACGGCTGGAAGCGAGAGAGATGGGTTACAAGAGATGGCCCGATTATTGGCGGGATAGTGGCAAGGCATGAGGATAGTTTGAATCACGGCGATCAGTTCGATAGTACCCATGGTTCACCCGAGATCGGATAGTTTGAGGCTACGGGACTTTCTGAGTTGTAGCCCGCCAGAGTTCTACGGGTCGAGGCCTGAGGATGATCCGCAGGAGTTCATTCGACAGTTACAGCGGATCGTGAGAGTGATCAAGGCTTCGGAGACCGAGTCGATGGTCTTAGGTTTGCAATGGCTGCGTGATACTGCAGTTGACTGGTTTGATTCGTGGGAGCTGTCCCGGGGAGAGTATGCACTTCCAGCCGTATGGAGCGAGTTCTCAGGGGCATTTCTTGCACATTTCTTGCCTCGCGGATGAGAAGGGTTGGTAAGATTTTTGACGTTGAGCGAGCCGGGCGTGCGGTTGGAGTACAATGTGAGTTTGACTCATTAGCTCGATGCGTCCCGCATTGGTAGCCGACATGGAGGACGAGTGCACCGCCACGCCACGGGCTCGATGACTACTTGGCGAGGCTTGTTCGGGTGTAGCTCTTCAGGGCATGGACATTGCCGCATCTGAGCTTATGCACTTGGATGTGAGAGCGGAGGTCGGCGGAATGACCGAGATCGCGAGAAGGGCGAGACAACAGGTCCTTTGGTAACTTTCGAGGCGGACCGCCTCGGTGATCGGCTAGTTATGTACCTCCGCCGATGCAGTGGTCCTCCGCGATCTTGGGGCGTTCGGGGTATTCGGAGCTGAGCTCGGGGCTTCGCTCGCGGTATACATGGGTTCGGCCGATCGGGTTCATGCTTTCCTCGGTGTGCGCACGACGGCAAACGTCATCCAGGGGAGTGTCGCCTTCTTACTGGTGCTTGTTTCACCTGCGGCCGTCAGGGCCATGTGACGAGGGACTGTCCTAAAAGAAGGGATACAGGTAGAATGACACGACCTGGGTCGATGGCGTGGATCATCGCCTTCTACGGTATGCGCCTGCGAGTGGCCTATGATTAGAGTGGAGCAGATGGTACAGGTACATTCTTACCCCTCTAGAGACTAGTATGCGTAGATGATATGATGAAGTGCTAAGTATTATGTACAGATAGCATTATGTTAAAATGGTGATTAAAAACATGGTTAGTTAGAAGGGTAAGTTTGGGGACAGGGAAAGTGTAAGCCTTAGAGTTTTTACGTAGAGACCTTAGATGCGAGGCCATCTTGAGTAAGATCTATGTTTATGTTGACCTTTGTCGGGGTGCATTGTATACGTGGGATATATTTGCGTGATAAGTCCCTGAGTGGTATAAAATGAGAGGGTAGTCGAGCTAAGAAGACCACTAGGTTTTCGTGACTTGATTTGTGAGATTGTTCCGGATCGGGGGAACAAGTGTTTGGCACGATAGCGGGTCGGGTTGAGGACCATTCGCGGGTCAACCCGCGGCTTTGTTTGTGGTGGGGTCGGTTCGGGTGGTCCCGGTGTGGTAGGGTCACGAGGGTGCTAGGCCCAGGTTTAGGTAACCATCGTATGAGTTCGTGGATATGTTCGACTAGAATCGGTTCGGGAGGGCCGGGAATGGCCTTAAAGGAATTTGAGGCTAGTAAGGTGACCAAGTTTGGGGGTAGTGACTCCGGAGATTTTGGAAACAGAAGCAATGACTGAGGTATGGTCCGTATACTAGAAAGAGTTCAAGTGTTCGAGAAGAGTACGACGAGTAAGGAAAGAAGTGAACATGTGCTAAGAAAATAGAAATGATCATTTTGTTGTGAAGAAAAGGTGCGAAAAGGATATCTTTTAGACCAATGGTGGAAGCTTTTGTGATGTAGGAATGATTCCTCGTTGACTTGGGTTAAGTATTTGCGCGTGTGTTATTTTGTGGCCAGGTGTGGCATTGGCAACTTGTTATGAGGAACTTTATCGTTATCTGTCTCGAGAAGGAACATTCGGGACGAATGTTTCTAAGGAGGGGAGAATGTTATACCGTATTTCAGTAATATGCGTGAGGCGTGCGCATCAAAGTTTAAGCCTTAAAGTAGACTAAGGGACGGAATTTTGTGCACAACTAGCGAAAAGAATCGTTTTCCGACGAAACGTTTTCCGGACTTTGCGAAGGGAAAATTACGGCTATGTCATTTATTATTTTTGCGGATTTTTCCGAGAGACGAAATATTTTGGACCAACGAGAGGGTGACACTTGTCACCCTCAAGTGGACGGCAAAGTGAGGCTCTTGGCACGTTTTTTGTGCCTTTTCTTTAGTCAAGGAGTTGGTAGGATATTTTGGTGGTAGATGGATAAGGTACACTTGCCCAAATATTGACCCTACACTTGCCCACCACTTGTCTTAATCTTGGCCATTGATTGGCCTATAAATACCCCCTTAGTTGAAGACTTATTTCATCCACACTTGAGCAATTTACAAGTCTTGAAATCCCTCTCACTCCCTCTTAAAGTTTTCGTCCAAAGCCACCCCTCCCCCTTGAGAAGGCCCTTGGCCGAGAGTATACCCCCCCACCCCTTGCCTAGTTGTTCTCGTAAAATACACCCCCCCCCCTTGGTAGAAAAGTATTCTCCAAGTATTGTTACTATTCCCAAATACTTTAGCCCAAATACCTTGTAGTACTTTCCAAAGTTACATCTATACGTAGAGCCCGGAAATACTACTATATTCCCTTAAGTCACAAAAACGAAACCCTAAGGAAATCTTCATAGCGGGTTGAAGTATTAAGAAGAAGTTGCGTAGAACTTCTAAGGGTTGTTTGGAGCGGGTTGGAGCGCCCAGAATAGGAGCTAAACGTTGCTCAGGATCGACATTTAACTTGGATAATTTTGGGCTTATCGAGGTAAATAATCCTATCCTTCTAGTGTAATTGGAAATTACATACTGTAGTAGTATAGAATGAGTATAAGATACATAGAAGGATATTACAGAAAAGAATTAAACTGAAATCGCATCAGAAGGATAGTAAAGAATAAGACTGAACTGTACTTACATAGGACTGTATTTATAGTAGACTTGTGTAGTTTGGCGGGTAGGGAAGTGCTGCCCAATTTTCCGTAGAACAAGGAATCTGTATCTAGAAGTATTCTACAGAGTAGTCTAGACGCTAATAGACTTGTATGACCGTTATAGGTTGAAGTACTGCGAGTAGCGTATTCTACTCAAAAGGTGGAAAAGGCTAGCAGGATTACAGTACTTTGGAGCTATTTGCTAATAGTCGATAATCGTCGCGAGGTATGTGATTCTTCCTATACTCTTTTGAGCATGATATTTTAAAAGTATATATATATATATAGTACGGTAGACGTACGTGTGTTAACTGAACGTAGTTTTACGGCAATGTCTTTTGACTTAAGCCTGAATAATAAGAATCTTGAAGTATTTCAAAAGAATTAAGAACCGTTTTTGAAAGAAGATTGATACTTGGTTTTGAGAGCTTAAGTTATACTAGCTTTATGGGAAGTTAGGTATAACGACTTAAGAGAGATAAAAGGAACGGTTGACTTAATTAAATTGATTTTAAAGTCTGTTAAAGTGTGAAACCTCATTCGTGAGTAATGAGTACTTGGTTTTTAAAAGAAATAATGTTTCTTGATTTGAAATCGAATAAGTATCGAACAAACCACAATGGCGCTAATAAAGGGAAATGTATTGACTAATAAAGTATTATTAAAACCAGTAGAAACCTCCATCTGCATAGAAGCTAAGATGAGACAAAATGATATTACATTTCCTAGATCATGGCTGCTTTAATAAGATTGTTATAAACAAAAATAACCTACTCACACATAAGGCATATATTACTCAGTTGTTTTAAAAGAGAATCATGTTATTAAAATGATTAAGATTATGAACTATGAAATTTTTCGAATAAAAGACGTGAATAATTGAAATTAGGCAAACTTGAACTTTTGAAAAAGAATGTTGTTACTTGACTTTAAGAAGTAAAGTGTGTTGGTTTAAAAATGAGGGCCTAATATTGCCTTAGTTGATTTAAAAGGAAAACATGGTATTATCTTAATCTGTCTTAAAAGAGCGTTTAAATGTTATGACCACACGACACCGCGTTCATGAGATGGACCGGGAATGTATTTCACTCAACACCGTGTCCATGAGATGGACCGGGAATGTATTTCATGTGACACCGCGTTCATGGGATGAACCGGGAATGTATTCCATCCGATTTCTATCGAGTCCCATGAGATGGGCCGAGACATGTGCGATTTCTATCGAGTCCCATGAGATGGGCCGAGACATGTGCGATTCCTATCGAGTCCCATGAGATGGGCCGAGACATGTGCGATTTCTATCGAGTCCCATGAGATGGGCCGAGACATGTGCGATTCCTATCGAGTCCCATGAGATGGGTCGAGACATGTGCGATTCCTATCGAGTCCCATGAGATGAGCCGAGACATGTGCGATTTCTATCGAGTCCCATGAGATGGGCCGAGACATGTGTGATTTCTATCGAGTCCCATGAGATGGGCCGAGACATGTGCGATTCCTATCGAGTCCCATGAGATAGGCCGAGACATGTATTCCACACGATTCCACCTCGAGTCCATGAGATGGGCCGAGACATGTTACACGTATCACCTAACTTATACCTAGAATGTCGGTAGTGAGGAAGGAGTTCCACGGGCATGAGGGATGACTTTGAGGGCGTGAGTCCCTGACTTGACATGACTGCTTTTATGAACTGTAGTTTTGTTATCATATATGTCTTCTGTTTTATATAGACTATTATGATTTCATCTTGATATTTTTAGTTTCACATACTTGGTACTGTTATCGACCTCCTTGGGGCTGCGTTCATCTGCAGTAAGTACACGGTTGTTGATCCTCGCTCATAGGATCACAGTTCAGCATATTGGGAAGCTCCGTTTCTCCGGAGGCTTATCTTTTGGTATGTTTCCCTGAGTTGTAGGTTCTGTACATTCAGGGGTATGGCGGGGCCCTGTCCCGTCATAGGTATTGTTACATTCTTAGAGGTCTGTAGTACTGTTGTGGGCAGGGTTTGTAAAAGGGATGTAACTGTTCAAAAATTTCTGTATATATGCAAGAAGGCAACCGTTTTGGTTGGCCTGTTTTATTATCTTGTCTCTTATTTCATATCTGTATCTTTTATATTCCGCTGATTTCTCTGATGTATGACTACTTGGGTGCCCGAGTAAGGCACCAGTCACGAGCCCCGGGATCGGGTCGTGACAGTAAAGGATGGACAATATTCAAATTCATGACGGAGGAGGAACGCACGAATGTGCTCCACAGAGGCCCTTATATGGTCTTTGGCAAAACTATGATGTTAAAACCAATTGACAAAGGAGTATTACTAACGGATGACTTATTCATGGATATCCCGATATGGGTCACCTTCCATGACATCCTACTTTCGGTTTGGAGTGCATCAGGCCTTAGTAAGATTGCATCGCGTGTGGGGAAACCTCTATACACGGATCAATTTACCAAGGAAATGTCTAAGATGAACTATGCAAGAGTCTTGGTGGAAGTTGATGTTAGTAAAGAGTCGGTCACAGAATTTGGTGTTAAACTGCCCGACAATCGAAGATACATCCAAAAAGTGAAATATGAGAACTACCCTGATTTTTGTTATCATTGCGCCTCTTTTGGTCACAACCATTTGAAGTGTAAGAAACTGATGCAAGACAACCTCACTCATGAAACCCGGAAATCCGTCAACCCATTAGTACCTCCTAGCAATGGAGATTCTTCTAGCTCTGGTCATACTATGGTTGCGGGTCACACTGGTCCTTCTACCACTGATCCACCTCTCCCTCAACATCCCGTGGATAGTGTTAACTTGATGAAAGTTGAGAATATTGTGCAATCACTTCCGCATATCCCTGGAAGTGTTGGGGAGGCTCTGGACCTTCAAATCCCTCCGGTTGCGGGTCTTTCTGGCCCTTCGTGCTTACGGGTATCTCTTGAGGGGTCCCCTAATCAGCACCCCTATCCTGGTCTTGTGCAACATGAGAGGCTGAGCAAGGACACTTTGCAAACTGAAAAGAGCGCATCAGCTGACCCGCATACTCATCTAGATGCGGGTACTTGTAGGAGTACTAAAGAAGAGCTTATCCTCTGTCAAGACCCGAACCCGGGCCCGCGACTGGTGCCTTACCCCGGGCACCCTAGTGATACAACATCAGAGAAAACCAGCGGAAATACAAACTTAAACAAGTAAATAGACATGGATCAAGATGAAATAGAAATAGGCCAACCAAAACGGTTACCTTTCAACATATATATATATACATTTGAACAGTTACAATCCTTACAACCACCGCCCACATTGCTACAGGACCTCTAGATTTTACAACAACTATGACGGACAGGGCCCGCCATACCCCAATGTACAAGAACCTATAGACTCGTGGTAACATACCAAAGATAAGCCTCGGCGGAACGGAGCTTCCCAAGCTGAATGAGATCCTAAACGCGGGGATCGACGGTAGATGTTCTACTGCGGCATGAACGGCCCGAAGGAGGTCGATAACAGTACCAAGTAGTATGTGAATCAGTAAATGAAATCATAATAGTCTATATAAAGCGGAGACATGTATGATGACCAAACTACAAGACATAACATATAACGATTCATCAAGTCGGGGACTCACGCCCAAATTATCACTCGTGCGTGGAATTTCTTCCTCATCTGGCGGCTTTATGATATAACAATACCAAGGAGTATACATGAACACGTGTCCCACCGTGTCATAAAAACCGTCTGAGACAAGTATAACTACCAAATCCGACCGTACCCGGTAATACAATGCAACCAAAACACGGGCGACACGGGGCAAGTCGAGCCGACTACCAGATACCAAGGCGGCCACGTGGCGGCCGGGGGCAATCGAGGCGACCACCGGGTACTGGCGTATCACGAGACCGTCACTACACCGAACGGGGCAAGTGCGAGGGCTAACTACCAGTACCAAGGCCGAATCAGCCACGAGGCGGGGCAAGTCGAAGCCGACCACGGGTACCAAGGCGAACGAAGAAACCTCGTGGAGAGCTAGTCCATGGAATAACACTATCAGCGAGCATACGTGGAATTTTCCGTCCGCTGCAGACGCGTCAGTAAGTCTCAACAAGTCAACGGCACTCGTTGAGAGACGCGGTTATATAGAACACCATTTGCACAACAAAGGCTATCACCACAAGCATAAGCAAGCTACACAACAACAAGCATAGGCAAGTTACACAACTCAAGGTACTTTCATTTTATGCCAAAGTCCGGGTTTTTAACCCTAAAGTACTACGTACGTTAAATTCCTTTTAAAGAGATCCATTCCTTTTATAAAAGTCACCCGATACCCGTAGTATAAAAATAGAGTGACTTATATCTTTTAAGCAAACAAAAACAACTTCTCTTATTAAAGCCAAGTTTCCACATTTAAAACCAATGATAAAAAAACCCTTCTTTTATTCTCATAAAGTCGTTATAACCAACTTCCCATAAAGCTGTTATAACACTTTAAGTTTTAAAACATTTTAAGACAACACAATGCCTTTCTTTTCCCTAAAGTTCCAGTTTGCCTAATATTCATTACACAAGTCTCTTTTTAGAAAAGTTTCATAGCTCAATGTCTTAATCCCTTTTTAAAACTATTGAGTAACATATGCCTTATATGAGTGTAGGTTATTCTTATTCATAATCAATCTTATTAAGCAGCCATGATCTAGGAAATGTAATATCATTTTGTCTTATCTTAGCTTCTATGCAGATGGAGGTTTCTACTGGTTTTAATAATACTTCATTAGTCAGTACATTTTCCTTTTATTAACGCTGCAGTGGTTTGTCGATACACATTCTGATTTCCGAAATCAGTAAAACATTCTTAAGCCGTTATACCTAACTTCCCATAAAGCTAGTATAACTCTTAAGCTTTCAAAAACCAAGTACTACTCATTCTTTCAAAACGATTTAAGAATCTTTTGAAATACTTCAAGTTCTTTATTAACACATATCAAGTCAGTTACCTTTTAAAACCACAAAGCATTTTCTTACCTACATAAGGTCATTATAACCAACTTCCCATAAAGCCGTTATAACACCTTATGTTTCAAACCAATCAAATCTGAGTTAACACGTATGCGTCACCGTACTACATAGTTATACACATATCATGCTAGAACAGATAGGAAGAGGTTCACATACCTCGCGATGATTATCGACTAATAGCAAAACGCTCCCAGTACCTCAAACCGTCGGCTACTCCTTAAGCCAAGTAGATCACGCCACACGTAGTACTTCAACCTATAGAGGCCCTGGCGCCTATTAACATCAAGGTCTCCGTAGAATATTCTACGAAAATTTGGCAGACCTCCCCACAAAGCAGCGTAATCTCCTCTCTATCGGTGGCTACGAAGCCAACCAAGGGGGTTTGCACGTCTAACGGGCGTGTACAATTCTACTCACGAATACTACGCAAGTCTCATGTCTGATCTATGTAATTACTGATTCGCCACTTATTAAAATTCAGCTTAAGTCGCAAGACATTGCGTAAGTATTATTCGAGCTTAAGTCAAAAGACATTGCCGCACAACTATGTTGATTCTATATATAGTATACTTAACTATATACCTACAACATGTAATTTCCAATTACAAATGAAGGTCAAGAATGTTTACCTCGATAAGCCCAAAATTATCCGAGTTTATATGACGATCCTGAGCAAGGTTTAGCTCCTACTCCGTGCGCTCCGACCCGCTCCAACCAACCCTTAGAAGTTCTAACCAACTTCTACTTATAACTTCAACTACGGGTGAAGATTTACTTAGGGTTTCGTTTTTGTGACTGAGGGAAGTATAATAGTATTTGGGCTTTTGTATAGGTGTAACCTTGGGAATACTACAAGGTATTTGGGCCAAGGTATTTGGGCATTATAACAATACTAGGAGAGTATTTCTATACCACAAAAGGGGGTATTTATACGAGACAACTATGCTAGGGGGGGGGTACCCCACGGCAAAACACCACAAAGGGGAGGGGGGTGGCTCTCGGCCAAGGGCTCTCAAAGGGGAGGGGGTGTGGTGGAAAGCTCGAGGAGGGAGTATTTTGAGACTTAGATAGATTGCTCAAGTTTTATTTTGGATGAAGAAAGTCTTCAACTAGAGGGGTATTTATAGGTCAAGTGAAGGCCAACCAATGGCCAAGATGAAGACAAGTGTGGTGCAAGTGTAGGGCTAGATTTCAACCATGTGGACCTTATCCATCTACCACACAACTTGCACAAAATATCCTACCAACTAAAGTAGCCCAAAATCGCCCATGTTGCCGTCCAAGCCTTCCAATGTGAGGGTGACACATGTCACCCTCCCGTTGGTCCAAAATATTACGTCTCTCAGAAAAATCCGCAAAAATTTTAAATGACATAGCCGGAATTTTCCCTACGAAAGCTGTGGAAACGTTTCGTCAGAAAACGACTCTAATCGGGTGTTGTGCACTAATTTCGAAACTTGCCTAACTTAAGGCTCAAATTATTATACGTACTCCATCACGTACATACTCTGGAAATACGGGGTATAACATTTTTCCCCCCTTAGAAACATTCGTCCCGAATGTTCCTTCTCAGTCTCAAAGCAAACACGTGCCGGTATAGCCTTCACTACTATACTTACGAAACCAAACATGCCACATCTGGCCACAAAAATAACATGCGCGCGAAAACCCAAATCCAAGCCAACAAGGAATTACCTCTGTTTATCACAAGAGTTCCCACCAAGGTCTAAAAACATAATCCCCTCGCACATTCATTTCTCAAAAGAAACGATCACACACGTTCACTTCTCCCCTATCTCGTTGTACCTTCTCGAACACTCGAACTCTCTAGTATACATACCATACTTTAGTTTCCAAAACTTTGGAGTCACTACCTCCAAACTTGATCATCTTACTAGCCTCGATCTCCTCAAGGCCATTCGGCCTTGCGAACTGATTCGGTCGAACGTATCCACGAACTCATACGATGGTCATCTAAACTTGGGCCTAGCACCTCGTGACCTGCTGGCGGGACCACCAGTGACCCTTCTCGGCGGGGCGTGGGTTGGCCCGCAACACGCCCAACCCGACCCACTTAACGCATCACGCTCTTGTTCCCGATCGGAACAATCTTACCTCTACGGTCATGAAAGCTACCACTTCCATTGCACTACCGGGGACTTTATCACACAAAACGTTCTAGGCATAAAATGCACTCACAAGGATCACTTGCAAAATCGGTACTCAAAACGACCTTACATCTAAGGTCTCAATTGTAACATTCTATGGTTTATCATTTCACCCCGAGCTTACCCTTTTTCTTCGACTGTGTTTCTAAATCACATTTTAGCACAAAGCTATCCGAACATAACACTAAACACATCATCAACATCAATACAATATAAGTCTCAGAGGGTTAAGGATATACGAAAATAGGCGGTTCAAGGACCGCTAAGATCGGAACTCCACGCGACCTCAGGGGCTGCGGTGTCACGAACATCTGCTGGCTATGGAAGGTGAAGAACCATCGCTCTAGTAGTCCATGCTATCCTACCGGTGCTACCCACAGTGGACGATCTCTTGCGGATGGCCTGTTGGCGCAAAATAACAATCTCCGAGTCGATCGACACTCCCTTATGAAGTTTTCCCTGGCGGCCACTCGAGACAAGGGCAACCTCATCCGGCGAGCACTTACTCCCGAAAATCTGAAACACAGGAGCCACGACTGCTCGAATATCTCGAAGGTCGAAAGGCTGTGGAGGACCACTGCAGACTTGGTGGAGCGCATAGCGGCTCTTCTTGGCGGTCGCCTCGAAAGTCACAAAGGACCTGCATTGCGGCCTGCCTGCGACCACGATCATTCCATCGATTTATCCGCTCCTCACATCCAAGTGCGCATACGCTGCGGGCAATGTCCATGCCCTGAAGAGCTACCCGAACAACTCTCGGCTAGGTGATCATCGAGCCAGAATAAATCGGTGCACTCGATCCTCCATACTAGCTACCAACGCGGACGTCAGGGCCAATGAGTCGAACTCCATTGTACTCCCGAACCGTCGCGGATTCTGTAACACCAAAAATCATGCGAGCCCTCTTCATCCGTGGAGGCAAGAAATGTGCAAGAAAGGCCTCGAGAACTCGTCCCAAAAGGCTGGAAGTCGTACTCTCCCGGGACGGCTCGCGAATCAAACGGATTGATCGCGGTATCACGCGCCGATGCGAACCTAGGACCACCGACTCGGTCTCCGATGCCTTGATCACTCTCATGATCGCGCAGCCGCTTGATGAACTCCTGCGGATCATCCTCAGGCCTCGACCCATAAAACTCTGGCGGTTTACAACTCAGAAAATCTCGTAGCCTCGAACTATCTGATCTAGGGTGAACCACTGGTGCTACTGGAACTGCTGCGTCCAGCCTATCCTCAAGTCTGGCCACAACCCTGGCCATTAACTGGGCCCACTCCTTGTAACTCATCTCTCGGCTGCATGCGGGATCGAGGCTCCGTGTGTGGGCTCTGCCGCTTGCTCTACTCGCGACTCCTCTGCCTTGCCGCCACGGGCGGGTTGCCTTGCGGAGGCATAGCGGTAAAACGGCAGTATGTCGGAGGGTCCATCTTATCACACAGCTCTAACGCACGATCTCAGAAACAGAAGAAATGAAACCAATCCTAAATGTCCAATAGCCTCATTAATATATATGTGGTGCACAACACACCGATAATCAAGACTCTACTAGACACGGTCTGTAGACACTTTCCGAGGATTAACTGCTCTGATACCACTTTGTCACTTTGCCGCGAGCCTTGCTCCGGCGACCCAACAAATGGTACCGGGCTGCATGCGATCCCTGAGGCATGCCTACGGCCCTTCTCGTGGATGTGCCATACGGAGAGCCACGGTTGGTGCATTCGCGTGGTAGGCTCGGCCTCTTTATACGCTCGGCCCAGAAGGAGTCGATAACAGTACCAAGTATGTGAAAGCTGTAGATCACGTAAATGAAATCATAATAGTCTATATAAAGCGGGAGACATGTATGATGACCAAACTACGATACATAACATATAACGATTCAAGTCGAGGACTCACGCCTCAATTATCACTCGTGCGTGGAATTTCTTCCTCATCGCCTGGCGATTTATGATATAACAATACCAAGGAGTATACATGAACACGTGTCCCACTGTCATAAAAACCGTCTGAGACAAGTATAACTACCAAATCCGGCCGTACGATGTCTGATACAATGCAACGAAGGCGGACGGGGCAAGTGCGAGGCCGACTACGGATACCAAGGCGGTCACGTGGTGGCCAGGGCAATGAGCTGACCACGGGTACAGCGTATCACGAGACCGTCACTCTGGCTGAGCAGGCAAGTGCGAGGGCTAACTACGGTACCAGGCGAATCAGCCACGAGGCGGGGCAAGTCTGGCGACCACCGGGTACGAGCGAAGAAACCTCATGGAGAGCTAGTCCATGGAATAACACTATCAGCGGGAGCATACGTGGAATTTTCCGTCCGCTGTGCGTCCAAGTAAGTCCTCAACAAGTCAGCGGCACTCCATTGAGCAGCGGTTATATAGAACACCATTTGCACAACAAAGGCTATCACCACAGCATAAGCAAGCTACACAACAACAAGCATAGGCAAGTTACACAACTCAAGTACTTTCGTTTTATGCCAAAGTCCGGGTTTTAACCTAAAAGTACTACGTCGTTAAATTCCTTTTAAAGAGATCCATTCCTTTTATAAAAGTCACGATACGTAGTATAAAAATAGAGTGACTTATATCTTTTAAGCAAACAAAACAACTTCTCTTATTAAAGCCAAGTTTCACATTTAAAACCAATGATAAAAACCCTTCTTTTATTCTCATAAAGTCGTTATAACCAACTTCCCATAAAGTCATTATAACACTTTAAGTTTTAAAACATTTTAAGACAACACAATGCCTTTCTTTTCCCTAAAGTTCGGTTTGCCTAATATTCATTACACAAGTCTCTTTTTAGAAAAGTTTCATAGCTCGATGTCTTAATCCCTTTTTAAAACTATTGAGTAACATATGCCTTATATGAGTGTAGGTTATTCTTATTCATAATCAATCTTATTAGCGACCATGATCTAGGAAATGTAATATCATTTTGTCTTATCTTAGCTTACATGCGGATGGAGGTTTCTCTTGGTTTTAATAATACTTCATTAGTCAGTACATTTTCCTTTTATTAACTGCGGTGGTTTGTCGATACGTTCGATTTAGAAATCGCAAAACATTCTTAAGCCGTTATACCTAACTTCCCATAAAGCTAGTATAACTCTTAAGCTTTCAAAAACCAAGTACTACTCATTCTTTCAAAACGATTTAAGAATCTTTTGAAATACTTCAAGTTCTTTATTAACACATATCAAGTCGATTACCTTTTAAAACCACAAGCATTTTCTTACTACATAAAAATTTGTTATAACCAACTTCCCATAAAGCGTTATAACACCTTATGTTTCAAACCAATCAAATACTGATTAACACGTATGCGTCTGCGTACTACATAGTTATACACATATCATGCTAGAACAGATAGGAAGAGGTTCACATACCTCGCGACGATTATCGACTAATAGCAAAACGCTCAGTACCTCAAACCGTGGCTACTTCCTGCCAAGTAGATCACGCCACACGTAGTACTTCAACCTATAGAGGCCACAAGGTGCCTATTAACATCAAGGTCTCCACGTAGAATATTCTCTGAGAAAATTGGCGGCCTCCCGCACATGCAGCGTAATCTCCTCTATCGGTAGGCTACCAAGCCAACCAAGGGGGTTTACGATCTAACCGGACGTGTACAATTCTACTCACGATAATACTATGCAAGTCTCATGTCTGATCTATGTAATTACAGATTGATTCACTATTAAAATTAGGGCTTAAGTCGCAAGACATTGCAGTAAGTATTATTCGAGCTTAAGTCAAAAGACATTGCCGCACAACTATGTTCAGTTCTATATATAGTATACTTAACTATATACCCTACAACATGTAATTTCCAATTACAACAGAAGGTCAAGAATGTTTACCTCGATAAGCCCAAAATTATCCGAGTTTATATGACGATCCTGAGCAAGGTTTAGCTCCTACTCACTGCGCTCAGGCCGCTCCAACCAACCCTTAGAAGTTCTAACCAACTTCTACTTATAACTTCAACTACGGGTGAAGATTTACTTAGGGTTTCGTTTTTGTGACTGAGGGAAGTATAATAGTATTTGGGCTTTTGTATAGGTGTAACCTTGGGAATACTACAAGGTATTTGGGCCAAGGTATTTGGGCATTATAACAATACTAGGAGAGTATTTCTATACCACAAAAGGGGGTATTTATACGAGACAACTATGCTAGGGGGGGGGTACCCCACGGCAAAACACCACAAAGGGGAGGGGGGTGGCTCTCGGCCAAGGGCTCTCAAAGGGGGGAGGGGGGTGTGGTGGACGAAAGCTCAAGGGAGAGGGAGTATTTTGAGACTTAGATAGATTGCTCAAGTTTTATTTTGGATGAAGAAAGTCTTCAACTAGAGGGGTATTTATAGGTCAAGTGAAGGCCAACCAATGGCCAAGATGAAGACAAGTGTGGTGCAAGTGTAGGGCTAGATTTCAACCATGTGGACCTTATCCATCTACCACACAACTTGCACAAAATATCCTACCAACTAAAGTAGCCCAAAATCGCCCATGTTGCCGTCCAAGCCTTCCAATGTGAGGGTGACACATGTCACCCTCCCGTTGGTCCAAAATATTACGTCTCTCGGAAAAATCCGCAAAAATTTTAAATGACATAGCCGGAATTTTCCCTGAAGTAATGGAAAGCGTTTGTCGAAACGACTCTAATCGGGTGTTGTGCACTAATTTCGAAACTTGCCTAACTTAAGGCTCAAATTATTATACGTACGCCATCACGTACATACTCTGGAAATACGGGGTATAACATCCTCGCAACACGTTGCATAAACTTTGAGCGCGGTGAGCATAGCATTATTGAGACCCCTGCCTTGGCTTCTAATGACAAGGATGAAGGATGGAAAGAAGTTATTTCAAGGAGGAATATCAGTTTGGCAAGAAATGCGAAGCGCGGGGGTGCTACTTGTTATACCCCGTATTTCCAGAGTATGTACGTGAGGGCGTACGTATAATAATTTGAGCCTTAAGTTAGGCAAGTTTCGAAATTTGTACACAACACCCGATAGGAGTCGTTTTCCGACGAAACGTTTCCACAGCTTTCGTAGGGAAAATTCCGGCTATGTCATTTATAATTTTTGCGGATTTTTCCGAGAGACGAAACATTTTGGACCAACGGGAGGGTGACATGTGTCACCTCACATCGACGTGAGAAGTGGACGGCAAAGGCATCAATGGCACGTTTTTTGTGTTGTTTCTTGGTCAAGGGTTAGGTAGGATATTTTGGTGGTAGATGGATAAGGTGCACTTGGCTTGATCTTGGCCTTACACTTGCCTAACACTTGGATGGATCTTGGCCATTCCTTGACCTATAAATACCCCTCTAAGTGATGAACTTTCTTCATCCTCACTTGAGCAATCTACCTAAGTCTCAAAATACTCCCTCCCTCTTGAGTTTCGTCCACCACACCCCCTCCCCCCTTTGAGAGCCTAGCCGAGGCAAACCCCCCCTAGCCTAGTTGTTTTCGTATAATACCCCTTGTTGTGGTATAGAAATACTCTCCTAGTATTGTTATAATGCCCAAATACCTTGGCCCAAATACCTTGTAGTATTCCCAAGGTTACACTTATACAAAAGCCCAGAAAATACTATTATACTTCCCTCAGTCACAAAAACGAAACCCTAAGGAAAACCTTCATAGTCGGTTGAAGTGTTAAGTAGAAGTTGGTTAGAACTTCTAAGGGTTGTTTGGAGCGGGTTGGAGCGCACGGAGTAGGAGCTAAACCTTGCTCAGGATCGACATATAAACTCGGATAATTTTGGGCTTATCGAGGTAAACATTCTTGACCTTCTGTTGTAATTGGAAATTACATGTTGTAGGAGTATATAGTTAAGTATACTATATATAGAATTGAACATAGTTGTGCGGCAATGTCTTTTGACTTAAGCCTGAATAATACTTACGGCAATGTCTTGCGACTTAAGCCTGAATTTTAATAAGTGAACTGAACTGTAATTACATAGGACTGTATTACGATGAGACTTGTGTAGTATTCGTGAGTAGAATTGTACACGCGGTTAGGCGTGTTAACCCCGGTTGGCTTGCGGCACCGATAGAAGGAGATTCACATTGCATGGGGAGAGTCTTGCCGAATTTTCTGTAGAATATGAAACGATGAGTTCTAGATGTTAATAAGCGCCTTGTGGCCTTATAGGTTGAAGTACTACGTGTGGTGCAATCTACGTGGCTTAAGGAGTAGCCGACGGTTTGAAGTACTTGGAGCGTATTGCTATTAGTCGATACTCGTCGCGAGGTATGTGAACCTCTTCCTATCTGTTCTAGCATGATATGTGTATAACTATGTAGTACGGTAGACGTACATGTGTTAACTGTATTTGATTGGTTTGAAACATAAGGTGTTATAACGGCTTTATGGGAAGTTGGTTATAACAGCCTTATGTAGGTAAGAAAATGCTTTGTGGTTTTAAAAGGTAACTGACTTGATATGTGTTAATAAAGAACTTGAAGTATTTCAAAAGATTCTTGAATCGTTTTTGAAAGAATGAGTAGTACTTGGTTTTTGAAAGCTTAAGAGTTATACTAGCTTTATGGGAAGTTAGGTATAACGGCTTAAGAATGTTTTACTGATTTCGGAAATCAGAATGTGTATCGACAAACCACTGCAGCGTTAATAAAAGGAAAATGTATTGACTAATGAAGTATTATTAAAACCAGTAGAAACCTCCATCTGCATAGAAGCTAAGATAAGACAAAATGATATTACATTTCCTAGATCATGGCTGCTTAATAAGATTGATTATGAATAAGAATAACCTACACTCATATAAGGCATATGTTACTCAATAGTTTTAAAAAGGGATTAAGACATTGAACTATGAAACTTTTCTAAAAAGAGACTTGTGTAATGAATATTAGGCAAACTGGAACTTTAGGGAAAAGAAAGGCATTGTGTTGTCTTAAAATGTTTTAAAACTTAAAGTGTTATAACGGCTTTATGGGAAGTCGGTTATAACGACTTTATGAGAACAAAGAAGGGTTTTATCATTGGTTTTAAATGTGAAACTTGGCTTTAATAAGAGAAGTTGTTTTTGTTTGCTTAAAAGATGTAAGTCACTCTATTTTTATACTACGGTATCGGGTGACTTTTATAAAAGGAATGGATCTCTTTAAAAGGAATTTAACGTCGTAGTACTTTAGGGTTAAAACCGGACTTTGGCATAAAATGAAAGTACCTTGAGTTGTGTAACTTGCCATGCTTGTTGTTGTGTAACTTGCATATGCTTGTTGTTATGTAGCTTGCTTATGCTTGTGGTGATAGCCTTTGTTGTGCAAATGGTGTTCTATATAACCGTCTCTCAATGGAGTCTTGGTTGGTAGTTGAGACTTACTTGGACGTCTGGCGGTGTGGAAAATTCCACGGGTATGCTCCCGCTGATAGTGTTATTCCATGGACTAGCTCTCCATGAGGTTTCTTCTTGTTCGGCCTTGGTACCGGTGGTCGGCTTTTCGTGCTTGCCGTCTCGTGGCTGATTCGCCTTGGTACCGTAGTTAGCCCTCGACTTGCCGCTCGATGTAGTGACGAAGTCTCGTGATACGCTTGGTACCCGGTGGTCGACCACCGTACTTGCCCGTCGACTACGTGACCGCCTTGGTATCTCGTAGTCGGCTCTCGACTTGCCGTGTCAACCGTGTTTGTGGTTGCATTGTATTATTGGTACGGTCGGATCCGGTAGTTGTACTTGTCTGTCACGGTTTTATGACACATGTGGGACCCGTGTTCATGTATACTCCTTGGTATTGTTATATCATAAAGCTGCGGCGGTGAGGAAGAAATTCCACGCACGAGTGATAATTTGGAGGCGTGAGTCCACGACTTGAATCGGTTATATGTTATATCGTAGTTTGGTCATCATACATGTCTCTGCTTTATATAGACTATTATGATTTCATGTACGTATTCTGATTTCACATACTTGGTACTGTTATCGACCTCGCCCGGGGCTGCGTTCATGCCGCGGTAGAAGTACATCTACCGTCGATCCTCGTTTAGGATCTCATTTCAGCGTTTTGGGAAGCTCGTTCCGTCGGAGGCTTATCTTTGGTATGTTACCACAGTCCGTAAGTTCTTGTATGCGTTCGGGGTATGGCGGGGCCACGTCGTCATAGTTGTTGTATAAATCTTAAGTGCATGCTTTGTTGTGGGCAGGGTTGTAAGGATTATAACTGTTCAAATGTCTTTATATATATATGTTGAATGACAACTGTTTTGATTGGCCTGTTTATTTATAATATCTCTCATTTCATGTTCATGTTTTACTTTCCGCTGATTTTCTCTGATTGTATCACTAGGGTGCGGGGTAAGGCACGATCCGCGGGCATTCGGTCGTGACAAAAGTGGTATCGAGCGATTAGTCCTCGGAAAGTGTCTCTGATCGTGTCTAGTAGAGTCTTGATTATCGATGTGTTGTGCACCACATCTATAATCGAGGTCGCAGGACATTTAGGATTGGTTTCCATTCTTCTCATTCCGAGATCGTGCCTTAGAGTGTGTGATAAGATTGGACCCTCGACATACTTCGTTTTTACGATTATGCCTCGCGTAAAACGGCCCGGGCGAAGGGCAAAGCGGCGAAGGAAGGCTGCGAGTAGAGCGTGGCGAGACCACGATACTGAGCCTCGATCCGCGATGCGGAGCGAGAGAGATGAGTCACAAGGAGTGGGCGATTAATGGCGGGGTTGTGGCAGAACTTGAGGATAGGTGGGCCGGCGGTTCGATAACGCGATGGTTCACCTAGATCGAATAGTTCGAGGCTATGGGATTTTACGAGTTGTAGGCGCCAGAGTTTTATGGGTCGAGGCACGAGGATGATCCGCAGGAGTTCATCAAGCGATTCTGACGGATCGTGAGAGTAATCAAGGCATCGGAGACCGAGTCGGTGGTCTGAGTTCACATCAATGCGTGATACCGCAATGATCGGTAGTTTGATTCGTGGGAGGCTGTCGGGAGAGCCTGCACTTCCAGCTTTTTGGGACGAGTTCTCGAGGCCTTTCTTGCACATTTCTTGCCTCGCGGATGAGAGGGCTCGGGCGAACAGATTTTTGGTGTTCTGGCGAGCAGGCGTGCGGTTCGGGAGTACAATGTAGAGTTCGACTCATTAGCGATGCGTCCCGCGTTGGTAGCTAGTATGGAGGATCGAGTGCACCGTTTTGTTCTGAGGCTCGATGATCACCTGGCGAAGTTGTTGGTGTAGCTCTTGGTAGGGCATGGACATTGCCGCGTGCAGCGTATGCACTTGGATGTGAGGCGGATAAATCGACGGAATGACCGTGGTCGCGAAGAGGCGAGCAGCAGGTCCTTTGGTGACTTTCGAGGTGGACCGCCTCGGTGCGGGCGATTATGCGCCTCACCAAGATCTGAGTGGTCCTCCACGCCGGGACCTTTGGGCTATTCAGAGCGGTCGGGGCTCCTGTGTTTCAGATTTTCGAGGAGTAAGTGCTCGCGGATGAGGTTGCCCTTGTCTCGGTGTGGCGTTGTGGAAAACTTCATAAGGGAGTGTCGTCTTGACTCGGGAGATTGTTATTTTGCGGCCAACAGGGCCATCCGGCAGAAGACTGTCAGGCCGGGTAGATCGGTAGGATAGCATGGACTACTAGAGCAGTTGCGGGTTCTTCACCTTCCATAGCCAGGCAGGATGTTCGTACACCGGCAGGCCCCGGTAGAGGTCGCGGTGGGAGTTCCCAGTCTTAGCGGTCCTTTGAACCGCCTATTTTCAGGTATATCCTTAACCCTCTAGAGACTTATATTGTATTGATGTTGATGATGTGTTTAGTGTTATGTTCGGATAGCTTTGTGCTAAAATGTGATTTAGAAACACAGTCGATGAAAAAGGGTAAGCTCAGGGGTGAGAAATGATAAACCATAGAATATTACAGTTGAGACCTTAGATGTAAGGTCGTTTTGAGTACCAGATTTTGCAAGTGATCCTTGTCGGAGTGCATTTTATGCCTAGAACGTTTTGTGTGACAAAGTCCCTGAGTAGTTGAAATGGAAGTGGTAGCTTTCATGACCTGTAGAGGTAAGATTGTTCGGATCAAGAAACTAGAGAGTTGGCGTGACGGAGGGTCGGGTTGAGGGCGTGTTGCGTGTCAACCCGTGCTTGGATGAGGTGGGTCGGCTCTGGGTGGTCCGCCAGAGGTAGGGTCACGGTGTTAGGCCCAAGTTTTGATGACCATCGTATGAGTTCGTGGATATGTTCGACGAAGCAGATCGTGAAGGCGGGAGTGGCCTTAAGGAAAATCGTGTGTTAGTTCGTGGCGGTAGCGGCGTTGGCAATCGTTAGAAGAACTTTATCGTTATCCGTCTTGAGAAGGAACATTCGGGACGAATGTTTCTAAGGAGGAGAATGTTATACCGTATTTCCGGTAGTATGCGTGAGGCGTCGTATAATAATTTGAGCCTTAAGTTAGGCAAGTTTCAAAATTTGTACACAACACCCGATAGGATTCGTTTCACGAAAGCGTTTCCACGACTTCGTAGGGAAAATTCGCTATGTCATTTATAATTTTTGCGGATTTTTCAGAGGCGAAACATTTTGGACCAACGGAGGGTGGCGTGTGTCACCTCACATTGGGCGTGAGAAGTGGGCGGCAAAGGCATCAATGGCACGTTTTTGTGTTGTTTCTTGGTCAAGGGTTAGGTAGGATATTTTGGTGGTAGATGGATAAGGTGCACTTGGCTTGATCTTGGCCTTACACTTGCCTAACACTTGGATGGATCTTGGCCATTGGTTGGCCATTCCTTGACCTATAAATACCCTAAGTGATGAACTTTCTTCATCCTCACTTGAGCAATCTACCTAAGTCTCAAAATACTCCCTCCTCTTGAGTTTCGTCCACCACACCCTCCCCTGGCAGTACCTCCCCTTTGAGAGCCTAGCAGGCAAACCCCACAGCCTAGTTGTCTTCGTATAATACCCCTTTTGTGGTATAGAAATACTCTCTAGTATTGTTATAATGCCCAAATACCTTGTAGTATTCCCAAGGTTACACTTATACAAAAGCCAGAAAATACTATTATACTTCCTCGATCCACAAAACGAAACCCTAAGGAAAACCTTCATAGTCGGTTGAAGTGTTAAGTAGAAGTTGGTTAGAACTTCTAAGGGTTGTTTGGAGCGGGTTGGAGCGCACGGAGTAGGAGCTAAACCTTGCTCAGGATCGACATATAAACTCGGATAATTTTGGGCTTATCGAGGTAAACATTCTTGACCTTCTGTTGTAATTGGAAATTACATGTTGTAGGAGTATATAGTTAAGTATACTATATATAGAATTGAACATAGTTGTGCGGAAATGTCTTTTGACTTAAGCCTGAATAATACTTACGGCAATGTCTTGCGACTTAAGCCTGAATTTTAATAAGTGAACTGAACTGTAATTACATAGGACTGTATTATAGTAGACTTGTGTAGTATTACTGTGAGTAGAATTGTACACGCCCGGTTAGACGTGTTAACCCCCCCCCGGTTGGCTTGGTAGCCGGCCTCGATAGAGAAGGAGATTCACGCATTGCGGGGAGAGTCTGCCGAATTTTCTGTAGAATATGAAACGATGAGTTCTAGATGTTAATAAGCGCCTTGTGGCCTTATAGGTTGAAGTACTACGTGTGGTGCAATCTACGTGGCTTAAGGAGTAGCCGACGGTTTGAAGTACTTGGAGTGTATTGCTATTAGTCGATACTCGTCGCGAGGTATGTGAACCTCTTCCTATCTGTTCTAGCATGATATGTGTATAACTATGTAGTACGGTAGACGTACATATGTTAACTGTATTTGATTGGTTTGAAACATAAGGTGTTATAACGGCTTTATGGGAAGTTGGTTATAACAGCCTTATGTAGGTAAGAAAATGCTTTGTGGTTTTAAAAGGTAACTGACTTGATATGTGTTAATAAAGAACTTGAAGTATTTCAAAAGATTCTTGAATCGTTTTGAAAGAATGAGTAGTACTTGGTTTTGAAAGCTTAAGAGTTATACTAGCTTTATGGGAAGTTAGGTTTAACGGCTTAAGAATGTTTCTTGATTTGAATCGAATGTGTATCGACAAACCAACTGCGGCGTTAATAAAAGGAAAATGTATTGACTAATGAAGTATTATTAAAACCAGTAGAAACCTCCATCTGCATAGAAGCTAAGATAAGACAAAATGATATTACATTTCCTAGATCATGACTGCTTAATAAGATTGATTATGAATAAGAATAACCTACACTCATATAAGGCATATGTTACTCAATAGTTTTAAAAAGGGATTAAGACATTGAACTATGAAACTTTTCTAAAAAGAGACTTGTGTAATGAATATTAGGCAAACTGGAACTTTAGGGAAAAGAAAGGCATTGTGTTGTCTTAAAATATTTTAAAACTTAAAGTGTTATAACAGCTTTATGGGAAGTTGGTTATAACGACTTTATGAGAACAAAAGAAGGGTTTTTATCATTGGTTTTAAATGTGGAAACTTGGCTTTAATAAGAGAAGTTGTTTTTGTTTGCTTAAAAGATGTAAGTCACTCTATTTTTATACTACTGTATCGGGTGACTTTTATAAAAGGAATGGATCTCTTTAAAAGGAATTTAACGTACGTAGTACTTTAGGGTTAAAAACCCGGACTTTGGCATAAAATGAAAGTACCTTGAAGTGTGTAACTTGCCTATGCTTGTTGTTGTGTAACTTGCCTATGCTTGTTGTTGTGTAGCTTGCTTATGCTTGTGGTGATAGCCTTTGTTGTGCAAATGGTGTTCTATATAACCGCGTCTCTCAATGGAGTCTTAGGTTGGTAGTTGAGGACTTACTTGGACGTCTGGCGGTGTGGAAAATTCCACGGGTATGCTCCTCGCTGATAGTGTTATTCCATGGACTAGCTCTCCGAGGTTTCTTCTTGTTCGCTTGGTACACGGTGGTCGGCTTCGTACTTGCCCCGTCTCGTGGCTGATTCGGCCTTGTACCTGGTAGTTAGCCCTCGCACTTGCCCCGTTCAGTGTAGTGACGAAGTCTCGTGATACGGCCTTGGTACCGGTGGTCGACCAGTACTTGCCGGTCGCCTACGTGACCGGCCTTGGTATCTGTAGTCGGCTCGCACTTGCCCCGTATCAGCTTCGTGTTTGTGGTTGCATTGTATTATTGGCACGGTCGGATCCGGTAGTTGTACTTGTCCTGTATGGTTTTTATGACACAGGTGGGACCTGGTGTTCATGTATACTCCTTGGTATTGTTATATCATAAGCTGGCCGTGAGGAAGAAATTCCACGCACGAGTGATAATTTGGAGGCGTGAGTCACGACTTGATATCGGTTATATGTTATGTCTTGTAGTTTGGTCATCATATATATCTCCCGCTTTATATAGACTATTATGATTTCATTTACTGTATTCTGATTTCACATACTTGGTACTGTTATCGACCTCGCCGAAGTGCGTTCATCCGCAGTAGAAGTACATCGGTTGTCGATCCCCTCGTTTAGGATCTCATTTCAGTGTTTTGGGAAGCTCCGTTCCGTCGGAGGCTTATCTTTGGTATGTTACCCTGAGTCTGTAAGTTCTTGTACGTTCAGGGGTATGGCGGGGCCCGTCCGTCATAGTTGTTGTATAAATCTTAAGTGCATGCTTTTGTTGCCAGGCGGGTTGTAAGGATCAGAATCGCTCAAATGTCTTTATATATATATGTTGAATGGCAAGCTGTTTTGGTTGCTTTGTTTATTTATAATATCTCTCATTTCATGTTCATGTTTTACTTTCCGCTGATTTTCTCTGATGATTGTATCACTAGGGTACCCGGGGTAAGGCACCAGTCACGGGCCCGGATTCGGGTCGTGACACTACTAAACCCTCCATTGTTTCCTAATGAAAATTCTTTGTTGGAATGTCCGTGGTCTTTGCGGACAGAGGGATTGGGCAGCCACACAAACTCTTGTGTGTAGGCTTGCAAAACAGCATGATGTGGCTTTGGTCTGCCTAATAGAAACTAAATTCAACCGATTGCGGATGGACTCTTTTACTTCTCAAAGATTCTGTGCTTGGAAATTTTGCTCCAACATAGATTTCATTGATGGCAGAAGAATGCTAGTACTATGGGACCCCTCCAGAGTTAGTTGTGATGTGCTTGGTATGGACTCTCAACATATCTATGTCCAAGCACGTTGTAACATTTCTCAAGTGTCCTTTCTTGCTACGTTTGTGTATCCGGTCTATAGCATTCCGAAACGAAGGAAACTTTGGCACCATCTCACCCACTTGGGTACGGGTATTGTCATGCCTTGGATGATCATTGGAGACTTTAACACTTATTGACACCCTCAAGACAAGGCCGGTGGTCCTCCACTCACGCCTTATGCACTTAGGGACCTCGGGGAATTCGGAATTGCTCACGGACTTGATGACACTCCTTCTAAGGGGTCCTTCTGCACTTGGACGAATGGCTCAATTTGGTCCAAGCTTGATAGAGTGTTAATGAATCAGCATTGGAGTGACTTGAACCTTGAATGCTCAGCAAACTTTTTGCCTATGGAACCAGTCTCGGACCATTGCCCCATGATTGCTTCGGTAATCACATCTTGTGGTATTGGGAAACGGCCTTTCCAGTTTATGAACATGTGGCTCTCACACCCCGCCTTTGAGAACATCCTATCTTCATGCTGGAGGCAGCGTGTCTTTGGAACTGCCCAATACACATTGGTGACAAAATTGAAGTCGCTAAGGAAGCCATTGCGGGATTTAAACTCTAGTGAATTCGGGAGTATTGAACAAAGAGCAAATGCGGCTAACATGGAATTTAAGGAGGCTATAAATGAGCATATGGAGAATACCTTTGATGAAGACTTAAAAGCCAAGGTCAAGTCCTTAAGAGCTAAAGCCAATCACCTCCTTGAATCCGAGAGACACTTCTTAAGACAAAAGGCGAGGCAAAAACATTTGATTGGAAGTGATAGGTGCTCCAAATACTTCCATAGTTTGATCAAGAGAAGCAATGTTAAGAACTCGATTACTTATCTTGTAAAGGACAACGGCAATACCACAACATCTCCCGGTGAAGTAATAGGCATGCTGGTTGAGTTCTATAAAGGACTTCTGTCACGACCCGACCTCGGGCCCGCGACTGGTGCCTTACCCCGGGCACCCTAGTGATACAATATCAGAGAAAATCAGCGGAAATAAAAATCAAAGACATGAAACAACATATTAGCATAAGAACAAAGCTAACAAGCGGCTACCTTCCTGTATATAAATTAAAAACTTGAATAGTTACATCCTTTACAAACCCTGCCCACAACAGTGCTACAGACCTCTAAGACTTTTTATACAACTATGACGGGACAAGGCCCCACCATACCCCCTGAACGTACGAATGTATACGCCCTAATTAGGGTAAGAATGATAGAATTGTTAATCGCGTTCCGTTTGGGTGTGTTATCCCCTTCTTTACTTATTGTTATTATGAAGGAGAGATTGTTAATCGTGTTCCGTTTGGGCGTGTTATCCCCTTCTTTACTTATTATTGTTATGAAGGAGAGATTGTTAATCGCGTTCCGTTTGGGCGTGTTATCCCCTTCTTTAGTTATTATTGTTATGAAGGAGAGATTGTTAATCGTGTTTCGTTTGGGCGTGTTATCCCCTTCTTTTGTTATTGTTGTTATGAAGGAGATATTGTTAATCGCGTTCCGTTTGGGCGTGTTATCCCCTTCTTTAAATTTCAGAATTATTGCACCTTAATTATAGTATGTTAATTACGGTTATTGGGCCTTGGAAAAGGTGGAAAATTGAGTAGAAACGGGGGAGGTGCTGCCGAATTTTCCGTAGGATATGAAACCTTGTTCTTAGAAATATCCTACAAAGAGATCTAGAGGTTAATAGACGTTTCATGGCCATTATAGGTGGAAGTACTACGAGTAGCGTATTCTACTTGAAGGGTGAAAAAGGGCTAGCAAGGTTATAGTACTTTGGAGCGTTTTGCTAATTGTCGATAATCGTCGCGAGGTATGTGAACCTCTTCCTATCTTTTCTAGCATGATATTTGTGAAGTATATATAGTACGGTAGACGTACGTGTGTAAAATGAATTTGGTTTATTTAAAACATAAAGTGTTATAACTTATTGGCTCCTCTCAACCCGTAACAAGCATCGACCTTGCGGTACTAGATTGTGGTCCGAAACTAGGGGAGGAGGATGGTTCATTCCTTCTACATCCTATCTCCCCAAAGGAGGTTTGGGATGCTCTATCCGATATTGGAAATGACAAAGCACCTGGCCCAGATGGTTTTTCAGCCGCCTTCTTCAAGAATAGATGGAAGGATGTGGGACATGATGTAGTAAGGAGTATACAAGAATTCTTCTCTTCCGGTGTGCTCTTGAATCAAGTGAACCATACTATACTCACCCTTCTACCCAAATCTGATCGGGACCCCAAGGTGAGTGACTTTAGACCTATTGGATTGACAAATGTGGTATATAAGATCATTACTAAGATTCTAGCTAACCGGATGTCAAGGTTTCTTCCTTCATTAGTTGATAAATGCCAAGGTGCTTTTGTGAAAGGAAGAAACATGGTTGAAAATGTCTTCATTGCCCAAGAACTCTTCAGAGGCTATAATAGAACTAGAGTTTCGCCAAGGTGTATGCTCATGGTGGATCTTCGGAAAGCTTTTGACACAGTCTCCTGGAATTTCCTCGAATCGGTGCTAAAAGGTCTCAAGTTCCCGGACAGATTTATAAGGTGGATTATGGAATGTGTAAGCTCAACTTCTTTCTCACTTTCAATCAATGGAGAGTTGCATGGCTACTTTACGGGTAAACGCGGCTTGAGGCAAGGTGATCCTATGTCTCCTATGCTCTTTATCATATGCATTGAATACCTATCCAGATTGCTCAAGCTCAAAACTTCGGATAGATCCTTTTCTTTTCATCCTAAGTGCAAAAGACTAGGCGTCTCTCACCTTGCCTTTGCGGATGATCTCATGTTTTTTGTCAAAGGGGATTTATCTTTGGTTGGTGTCCTTACGGATTGTCTTGAAGATTTGGAGGCGGCTTCTGGCCTCACACTAAACCCGTCAAAATCTTCCATCTACATTGCGGGAGTGCAAGATTCTATCCGCGACTTGATCTTGGCAAGAGTTGGCTGCCCTTTAGGAGTCTTTCCCGTGCGGTACTTAGGTGTCGCTTTGTCTCCAATCTCTGTCTCTGTGGATCAGTTTTCCCCTTTCACTAGTGCAATCTCATGTTACATTCAGAAATGGGGACACCACTCACTCTCATATGCGGGTAAATTGGAACTTATCAGATCGGTGGTTCAGGGGGTTGAGAGCTTTTGGTTTCGAGCTCTATCCATTAGCTCTTTAGTGCTCAACAAGGTTCGCTCTGCTTGCATCCAGTTCTTATGGGGTGGCAAGCCACCAAGAGTCGCTTGGGATGAAATTTGTGTGCCTCAATCTGAGGGAGGCTTAGGCCTCATGGACATCAAGGTATGGAATCACGCCTTACTCTCTCAAACCATCTGGTAAGCTCACACTAAGGCGGATATATTATGGGTTCAATGGATTAATAGCTACTACTTAAGGAATCAATCCATTTGGGATTATGAGGTACGCTCTAGAGATTCTCCTTTATTCAAGAAGCTTTGTTGCATCCGTGACACTTTCATAAGCATCTTTGGGAATCAAGGAAACACTATTGCCGTCTTGGAGAAGTGTTGCATCGATGGGAAATTTGATTCGGGTCTTGTGTACGACGTCTTGCGTACCCCGAGAGAACATAAGCTTTGGATGTCTCAAATTTGGAAAGGTTACATTCCTCCTAAATTCTCATTCACGGTTTGGCTCACTTGTAGGAAGCGTCTTGCTACTAAAGATACTCTCTCCTTCCTCAACATAGAAGATAAAACTTGCGGATTTTGCAAGCGTGCCAATGAGACAAGGTCTCATCTCTTCTTTTCATGCCCCTTCACTCACAAGATTTGGAAGCACACAAAAGAATGGTTGGGAATTAGAAGAGAAATGACAACAATTGAAAGTGCACTCAAGTGGATCAAGAAAGAACACCGCGGGACTAGCATTCGATCCAAAGCCATCCTACTTGCCTTTTGCATAGTGGTATATGAGATTTGGAGAACAAGGAATGAAATGCTATTTGCGGGCACTATGTCAACAGCGGATGAGGTTGTGGCAAAAGTTCAAACAACAACATATAGAGTTCTTTATGATTTAATCCCCTCTTGTAACGTCACCTCTGAGTGAACGCCTCTTCCCTTCTTCATTTCTTGCTTTTTGTTACGTTGAGGATTGAGAACCCTCAATGATTGATTGTAAGTTTTCTGTTTCTTCTTCGTAATAATATTACCATTTACCCGGGAAAAAAAAAGACTTCATAATACAATAATAAGTCCATGAATCCATATTAGGGAATCTAACTCCCAGTTAATAAATTTTCGTCTTCACATTTTTCCAAAATTTTTCCATAAGAAAATGTAACTATACTTGTCTTCCAACATTCAAATCTTAATTCCTTAAGTACGTTCTCATATTAATGCCTTGGAATTACGGGGTGTAACATCCTTCCCCTCTTAGAAACATTCGTCCCGAATGTTCATATTAAGTTTTCAAACTAAATCAATTTCGGCGTAGTCTCCTTTGGCTATAACTATCAACCTATACTCGATAGCGTCGACACCGCGGCCCTGAATTACTGCCGCCCCTCTAAAGCTTCAGCACCGCGGTCCTGCACTTCGTCACCGCGGTTCCGTAACACCTGCAACTTCCCTGAGGTTTCATCATCGCGGTCCTGCACGTCGGCACTGCGGTGCTGTGCCTGAATTTCACAGCTCGCATTTCGCTTAATCTCTTCTTATTCCACAATATAACACACGTATATATACCAATCAAAAAGCCAAGCGAGGAATATAATTACCTATAGGGAATAAGTGAAAATACTTCTCCTTCATATCATCCTACCAATACATACCTTTTGGGATCATAACACATCTTAGTAGATTCATGGTGAATGAAATGTGGTGAACATTGGACCTCCATCATAATCTCATTCCGTAATCCTGCTATATTCAGAATACTCAAATGGACCTTCCATCTGAGGTCCCTCTCTCATTATACTCGAAGGTTGCAGTTCTTCTTTTCTGTTAGACATCTTTCCCAATCTATTCCATAAATGGGATATTATCAGGACGTTTTTTTTTCTTTCTGTATGAGGGATGACTCTGCCGTATTCTAAGTCATAGAGCTATCACTATCTGAACCCTTCAATGGGACTCCCACTTAACTAACTGATGTGTTCCCTCATGTCAAGTTATCTCCTTAGTTCTTACATTAACCAAGCTGCTTATGGGTAAATGATCTTATTGTCAACTTAGTTTGTTTACTAACTGGTGGAAAATCTTATATTAGTAGTCTCTCAATCATGAACACTTATGGACAATGTCACTGAATCTAAAGTGTGTGTATCATCACAGTTAATTATCATTCATGGTCTGAAATGAACCTCTCTTCCCTTTTTTCCCATATATTCTCACTACTCGTAATTATAACCACTTCAATTCTTTTCACACTTGTTCACTCCTTTTCTTACTTGTCGTACTTTTCTCATACTTCCAAAATATTCTGGTATACATACATAATCTCAAATATTGCTTATGTTTCCAAATCTTTGGCGTTACTACATCCAAACTTGGTCATTATACTTAGATTCAAATTCCTTCACTTGCCTCATGGCTAAGACTTTCTGTCAATGGCATTTTTAGGAGAAGATTTCCTTGATCTCGTTAAGTAGTAAACCCACTACTTTACCTATCTCGTAGGACTTTTGGTCAGCTCAAAATACTCATAGACATCTGTGTTTGCCTGACCATTAATCTGTTTTATAATGTCATTATCTCTTGACATATATTTTCAATGTCTACCTTATACTTATATCCATAGGCGTCATTTGCCTCTTTTCAACTGTTAGGTGCTAATCTCGAGCTTTACTCATTGTTACTTCCGTTTACTCACTTTCTGAAATGTATGATTGCATAAGTGTGGAACTGATACTTCAGGTGTTTAAATCCAATTCACGGTGTTACCCGATCTAATGACTCATCAAGCCTTCTTGTCTCGTCATTATTAGGTCTCTCATCGACCGAGTGCCCATTCGTCTTTCCTTTACTTTTCCATTTCAAGTTGCCATGGGGGTCTCTTATCTCAAAGTATTTCTCATACTATCTTTCCATAATTAAAGGTTCGTCACTTTTGGCCAAAGTGTTCTTACTGTACATCCTCTACTATCGATCATTACTCTGTCCCGAAATAATCATACCTTGTGAAACCTACATAACTATAGTTTTCTTCACCCTTATCTTTTCTTGTCGTAATCCTTTATTCCACTTATTATTAAACCAAAGTATTTCCACCTTGATACTCTATCACCCCATTCTTTTCATACTTATTAACTGCTTTCATATTATCACAACACTTATTCGATCATTCCATAGTGTCGTCCTCAATTACCCCCAACACACTATTTTTATCCCAATGTTATGTAAAATTGTAACAGGTTGCACCACGTAGCCGAATCCAAGGACCTTACCAGTCCAATATCTATAGCATATCTTAGCTTACTAACCTTGGTACATGTAATCCTTGATAATACGCAATATCGTCATTTACGCGAGGAAGAAGGCTTATCTCCCTTTCATAATATTTCCTTCTAGTATTGTTCTCTGTCCCTTACTTACCACTGCTCCTTGTCTCACCATATCACTGGTGATCCTTAGTACATTGTACTTCCTTTGTAATCACAATCACATTCATAGGGTCCTGTTGCGGTTTCCTCTATAATTCTAATCATCACGCGTCACCTTAAAAACGTGTAGATTTTCATAACCTACTAAATATTTCAATGATGTCTTCTGTTTTTTATTTATATCACTTATACTCATCTTATCATGCGTATCAACTTAGGATACTTCAAACATTGTGGCCATAGTTGCTACACCAAACCAACCTCATGTACCTCTCTCGGCACATTCCAACAACCTGGTAACCATTTGGAACCCAAAACACTTGTCATATTGTGCATTTAATTGCAAACAGAGGTAAAATACCCAATTCATGAAGGCCTAGTGATTTCTTAGATCATATACACTTATTCATTTCCTGTGGACATAGGGCACACCAAGGAATAATCTCTACTAATATACTTCATAACATTAAGCAATACCACCATCTTATTATTTCATAAACCATACACCTCCACCAAGCTCAAACGTCAAATGTCATATCCACGAAGGCCTTGGATATCTAAGGTCTCAACGGTTATCTAATATTCTAACATTCTCAATTATGTCATGTCCCAAGCTTACATTATCTCTCCCCACATACGGGTAAGATAGCTTCTCAAAATCATGTTGTCGTAGCCATAACAACCCTATTTACTCCATACCAATATTATTCGTACATATCGCTTAAGCATACAATATAGCTTAATCTATCAACATGGTATGTCATTAAGTCAATTTAACATGATCTCCTAAGAGTTCATCCCCCTCTCAACAGCCCATCACCTCCTAAATATTCCAAATTAGCACATATACTATGACTTGGTGTGAATTTATTAAACTGTTTCATACCTTCCAAGCAATTATTAAAGCTTAACCAACTCATGGTAACCCATAATTACTTCAGACAACACACACATGGCCCCAAATAAATACATTCGCATAGATGCACATCATCATTACACCATCTATACAACAAGTTTAACAACCTGTACCCAAGGTCCATATATTCCCTTCTGGGCCACTGTTTCTTTCCTCGGAGGCATAACTGCAACACCATAATACATTAGAGAGGTTTATCCTAATCATAGAACTATTGCATGATCTCAGAGTAAGAAGAATAGAAACCAATCCTAAATGTCATGTAGCCTCCTGTTTATAGGTGTGGTGCACAACACACCGATAACCAAGACTCTACTGCACACGGTCTGTAGACATTCTGAGGACTAACTGCTCTGATACCACTTTTGTCACGACCCGAACCCCGGAATCGCGACTGGTGCCCTACCTGGGCACCCCCCTCTTATACCCTCACATCCCATATAGCACATAGGCCAGATAATATAAGGAAAACTGTACATGTAGCAACAAGGCAAGCCGACGAGGTTGTCGCTATATATAAACGGGAACATCGATGAATACGATGGTACAAGCGGCCAATATATATACGCCGCAAGTCCGGCCACATATGAATACTGCACCTCTAAGAGTTTGGGCGATAAACTATGACGGGACGGGGCCGCGTACCCGTGAATGTACATAAGCCTACAATACTGTGGTCGTACAACATGACAAGCCTCCGAAATAATGGAGCTTTCCCAGCGAATAGAGATCCTAAGAGCGAGGATCACCAAATCGTGTACCTAAACTGCGGCATGAAAGCCAGGAGAGAAAGTCGATAAACAATGTACTAAGTATGTAAACATAAAGCACAGTAAATAAGGTCATAAATGGCCAAAAGATGACAGGGACAAGTATGAAAATCAAATACCAGATCCAACTATGCCATATAAAATAAGAGTCAATTGTACCTTGTAAAAGATAGAGAGTCCACTGTGTCTTATAACAAATAGAGAGGCAACTGTGCCTTCTTTTTTAAATTGAAATCAACCGTACCATTTCACGATATGAAATAAACCGTACCATTTCAAAACATGAAAGTCATGTCACAATTAGGGACGTCTGCCCTCAGGATCATTATGCATATCATATTCATGAGACTATTTCACCCGCATGGGATTCGAACCCGCATGGATCTTGTAGACCCGTAATGAGTATATATACCCGCATCATGGAGAGCTAGTCCATGGAATATTCATGGGACTATTTCACCCGCATGGGACTCGAACCCGCATGGATCTTGTAGACCCGCATGAGTATACCTACTCGCATCATGGATCGCAAGTCCATGGAATACTATAAAAATATTGCCGGCCCTCTAGTGAGGGACGCGGTGATGTGGGAATATAACACTTGCACGAATAGCTCTCATGAGCAACCATATTGTCACGACCTGACCCGACGGGCCACGACTAAACGCCCTAATGACATCATTCTACTAACTTGTCACACATAATCCAACTAATACCAAGGAAAGTATGAAATCCAGCAGCACAACGCCGTAATAACAACATATACCAGAATAGGCGAGCCGACAAGGCTGCCTTTACACAAGACTGTACCTACCTCCTGAGGAGTCACAACTAGCCAACATAATATAATAAGCAATCCGACAAGGCTGCCACCTTAATAATATCACGTATATACGGGAACATCCCCAACACAGAGTACAATGACATAGCTGACCAAAACAGATGTACAAGTCTACATGCGTACAACACACAACTGTCTACGGACCTCTATGAAAAGACTACCAATATATGACGGGACAGGGCCCCGTCGTGCCCCTAATATATACATAAGTCTAAAAAGAGGTTTTGTACCAAAAATGACAAAGCTCTGCACCAAAGGAGCTTTCCAACCAGCTGAGTAGGAGTCCTAAGCCTGAGGGTCACCAAACTGAGAACCTGAACCTGCGGGCATGAAAGAATCCCCCCGAGGAAAGGGGGTCAGTACGGAATATGTACTGAATATGTAAGGCAATACTGAATCATAAAATAAGGAAAAGTGTAACAGTAAGCAAGTTTATAAAGCAACCTGGGAGTAACCTGGAACAGCACTTTGAACCATGACATATGGTCCCTTACACAAATTCTAGCATACATAATATAAATATATAATATTCTACTCGTAGCCGCTTCTGGATAATAACACAATAATCCCTTCGGACGGCCGCTTCCGGCGTAGTCATGATGGCCCCTTCGGACAACCGCTTCAGGCTTAGCTAGGGTGGCCTCTTCGGGCAGCCGCTTCCGGCTTAAGAATATCATAATCCAGCTGATCAGGTGGAACAATAACAATACACATGAGAACAAGTTTTAGAGTTTCCTTCATTTACCATTTGCTTTGTAGTGAAGGTGTAAGTATAATGTATCGCAGAATCTTCCTTCGAATTATCAACAAGAGTATAACATGAACGAAACAAGACATTGGATATCGACTCCACATCCAACTAAGAATAGAGTACTTATGTTTTACATTCTTTAGGCGTCATATAAAAGGGATCATGCCAAAATATGAAAGAAGGGTTAGCCTTACATACCTTATTTATACCTCAAGCTAATCATCAAGTCCCTTCCCAAGCTTAATCAACTAAAATACCATCAACAATATAGGGATTAAGACTAGGCCAACAAGATTATTCTAACTAATCATTTATTTTGTCGCCTAACGAAATTTGAACAGCATCTCCCCTATAATCCTACCAACCCAACAATTCCAATTAAGCTAATAACCAACAACAACAACAAATCTAACAATTTACAACAATAATATGACTAAACTCATCTTACAATTCTATCCAAAACATCCCCTAAACCACAACGCCTTAGTATTCGGTATACGAAATAGTCTTATAATCGGCCATAACATCCAACACCCACATGCAATGTCTAAATTTCCAAGTTTCTCTTACGGTAGGTTCATTCCTTAACTACAACAACATGCAACTACTCAATTCCAATTCTTCTTTAATATGGGTTAATCATTTAACTATAACATCAATTAATCTACCAATATTTAATGAAAAAGATTAATTTTACCTTCAATTTCGTCCCAAAAATAGCCCCTAAAACTCGTCACTGCCCAGCCGATTTTTCCCACTGTTTTCGTCCAATTTCTTCACCAACTTTTCACTTCTCCAACTCTAATTCAACATGTATGAGTTCTACAATGTTAACCCATCATTTATACACATTTTTCTTCCCAAATTCTTGTCCAAAAACTTGAAATTCTAAACCTAAATTCGGCCCAGGCAGTGGCGAATTTTCTGCCACTATTTCTCGATTTGTCTCGCTGTTTTGAGTTAATATTGCTTCTAATATCTTGTAGAAAGATTAACCTTGGAAGAGGAGTGAATTTGGTCTTAGATTTTACTAAGGGGAGGGTGATGTTTGACCTAGGGGAGAGGGGAAGAGAGAAGGGGTTCTTCTTTTAGTTTGTAAAATGAAGAAGATGAAAAAAAAAATAGTTCTTAAGTTAATAAAAGCCAAAAATCTGATTTTTCCCTTGTTACACTTAGGTCCCTAAAATACTATATTTTAGTCCCTCATTGTCTATTTAAATAAAATCAAACCCCCAAGTAAACAACATTCTAATCCCACTTCTTTTAATCCCGAAAATTATATAAGACCTTGTATTCTCAATGTCATAATTCTTATAGAACGTTATTAATCCTTAATGGGAATATGTACACCTATCATTCTTAATCCATTAGCGCGCTCGTGGTAACCAAAAATAATTTTTTCGGACTCACATCCTTTGAACACCAACTTCCGGATTTAGCTTGTATAAATATACTTTATAACCAATATCTGAATCTTATCCCTTAATGACGTTCTTAATTATTGTCTTAACTTACGAGGTGTAACATCCTTCCCCCCTTAGAAACATTCATCCTCGAATGTTCATTATAGGTCTTATACTAGAAAAAAATTCGGCAGAGTCTCCTTTATAATTATGTCTATCCACCTATATCCAACAAACCAGCAAATGTCACACAGGGCCTCAATATACATCACATATATCATTCACCAATTTATATCATAGAAGGAAGAATTTTATACCTCAAATCGCCCCATCTTAGCATTCTGCGTGAACTAATGCATTGAAACTGTGCACAAATACATACCTCGATTACCAATCCTTCAAATAACTTCTTAACTGGAAATATGAACTCCAGAGGTTCGATATTTAAAATGCTTGACACAACTATACACTAATAGGATGCTCATCATTCCCCAGTTCTAAGTCATTTGCGAAAGAAACTCAACTAATCCCTATGTCCAATACTTCCCAACATTCGGTCCAAAGTAAGAAAAATGATTTCTGTTACACCCCGTAATTCAAGGACATGTTTAAGAGAATGTAAGTAAGGAACACAAGACTTGAAAAGGGTTCGAAAGGAAGAATTGTTTTTCCGACGGAAAATCTTCCGAACGTTGGAAAGGAAAAATGTTTGTTGGTGAGAATTAGATTCTCAAAATGCATTATTTGAAGAGTATGGAACTTATTAACATTATGGAGATTTATTTTTACGAATTTGATCACGTGGGGCCCACCCGAGGAATTTTACATTTTGTGGGGCCCACGAGAGTTACGGAATTTTATGGACGAATGAGAGGGCGACACGTGGCACCCCCTCATATGGTATTGGACGAAATATTGCAAGGTTAGAATGGTCATTTGACCATTGTGGATGATAAGTCTTGCTAGCTTGATAATATTGACCAAGTCAACTTGTCCACTTGGCTATTTAATTAATGATCTTCATCCAAGCCACACATTTGTTATAATCTTGGCCCTTAATTGTGTTATATATACCACACTAGTGCTAGACTAGCTCTTCAACACTTAGAAAAAATCACAACACTCTTGTTCTTCAAAGATTGCTCACGGGTTCATCAAGTTCCACACAAAAAAAATTGCAATTGTTGTTCATTATTCACAAGACTTTAACCCAAGGTCCCTAAGGGTATTGTAAGGATATCTCAATAGAAATATTTCGGGAAAACGGCGTTTTCACGTTAGTCGCAAGGCGAAAATCTAAGGCATTTTCATAGGTTTTGATTGGAAATGGAAGAGAAGTTGGTTGTGAGCTTCTAAAGGCTTCAAATAGCGGATTGGAGCGTAAAGTAAAGGAGCTAAGAATTGCTAAGGAGCGACATTGAATCTTGGAAATTATAAGGGCTTGTAAAGGTAAAATTCTTGTCGTTTTAGTAATTGAGATTACTTATTGTTGTAGCTATGGATATTAGCAAGTATGAGATATATATATTATGAAGTTGATAAGTGTTATGGATATTGGAACCCTAATCCGAAAACTAGTATGTTTAGCCTTGAGATTTCAATTCAATTGGATTATTAGTTTAATCGTCACATGTTATATAAGGAAGGAATTATAATTGTTAAGTTGTTTATGACTATATAACATGTTAGGCCTAAGAAGTTGGATTGAAAAAGAATTGGAAAAAGGACTTTGTGTTGTTCTATATGTTTAGCCAAGAATGGCTTTAAATATGGAACTAGTTTCGTATTAATTTGTGGGGCGGAATTTTACACGTCCTGTTAAGGCGTGTAATCCCCTTTGGTTAGCTGAATTGTTGGCCTTAAATGTGGCGTGTTTGGTTATTGAATTCGGCCTTGAAAAAGGTGGCAAAGTATGTAGAAACAAAGGAAGTGTTGTCCGATTTTCCATAGAATTTAGTGACTTTGCACTTAGAATATTCTACGTTCGAAGCTAAAGGTTAATGGACGTATTATGGCCATTTTAGGTTGAAGTACCAAGTATAGTGTATTCTACTTGAAGGATGGAATAGCTATCAAGGTTGAAGTACTTTGGAGCATTTTGCTATTTGTCGATAATCGTCGCGAGGTATGTGAACCTCTTCCTTCTTTTTACATGATTCTATGTATGGAATATACATGTAATACTATTTCATGATTCCTTCAACTCTTAGAAGTTAAGAGGTATGTATGTTGATTTACTCTACGTAAAGGTTATGTCTTAGTTATCCTAAGTTCTTACCAAGTCTTATGGGGGATGTTGGTAAGAGTCGTTAGGAGGTATTTGGAGCCAAGTTGACTTGGCTAAGTTACGGCACAAATGAGAATAAGAATCGAATAAGCCACTGCAGCGTTAATAAAGGAAAATATAATGACAATCAATTAAGTTAAAATGAGTAGAATTCTCCATCTGCATAGAAGCTAAGATAAGACAAAATTGTATTACATTTTCTAGATCATGGCTACTCGATTAAGATCGTTATAAATAAGTATAACTTATTCACAACGCACCAAAGTATATGTTACTTAATTTATACGAATTTACGTATGAAGTTTTAAGACTATGAACCTCAAATTTTTAAAAGGTAAAGGGACTTTATTTTTCAAGTTATGGGACTTGATTCTTAAAGGAAGAAATGAATTGATTTACAAGTAAAGAATACTCGATTTGGAAAGACTTGATTTCTAAAGTTAAGAAGCTTGATATTCTAAGCTAAGAAACTTGTTTTCTTATAAGTTAAGAGACTTGAAGTATTTTGAAAGCTATGTAATTCGATTTGAAAGTATAAGTCTCTTGGTTCAAAAAGGAATGAACTTGTCTAAGACATAAAGAGTTATAACGGCTTTATGGGAAGTTGGTTATAACAACTTTATGGAAGATTAAAAGAATGGTTTTCTTCAGTAATGTAAGCAAAGAAATGATTTGAAATAAAGAAGGGCAAATTGTTTTAAAGGTACCAATTGCTTAAGGTTTTAAAGAAAGAAGTCACTTGATTTAGAAGCCTATAAATGTATTTCTAAAAAGTATCGTGACTTGTCTAGAAAAGTATATATGACTTGATACTACGGTTATTAGTATCTTGGAAGTTTTATTTGAAAGAGAATCATTTTAAAGGAGTAGAGGCACGTAGTACGTTGGGTTAAATTCTCGGATTTTATAATGACATGTTAGTGCCTTAAGTAAACAAAAATGAGAGTGTATATGCACAAGCTAATAAGAAGTTAGGGGATTTCTTAACTTGCTTAAGTAATGTATGATAAGCCGGTGGTGCTTATGTTATGTATGGTAAGTCGGTGGTGCTTATGTTATGTATGATAAGTCGGTAGTGCTTATGTTATGTATGATAAGTCGGTAGTGCTTATGTTATGTATGATAAGCCGGTAGGGCTTATGTTATGTATCATGGCCGGTTGAGTTAGGGTAAGAGTATAAATGAGGGGTAAACCCCCAAGACGTTATACCACCTTCTCCAGGGTAAGAGTATAAATGGGGGGTAAACCCCCAAGACGTTATACCACCTGCTTCAGGGTAAGAGTATAAATGAGGGGTAAACCCCCAAGACGTTATACCACCTGTTCCGTGGATTTGCTACCCATGATGCGAGAAATACCTCATGCGAGTCTTTATGGGCTTATGCGGGTGAAATAGTCCCGTCTTTGGCGGAGTCTGACCTATGCGAGAATACCTCATGCGGGTCCACGGGACTATCTTATCACGACCGACCTCGGGCGCGGCTGGTGTGCCCTACCGGCACCCTTCAGTATACATCGAGAGAATAGCAATGGAACATACACAACAAACAACATGTTTAGACAATAATATCACTGAACTGGCCGATAAGGCGCGCTTCCATAAAATATGCATAATCAAAGAAAAGCGTACAACTTCGGTTCTTACATTTCAAACTACAACATGTGACTACAGACCTCTAGGAATAACAACGATGGCGGGACGGGCCCGCCATACCTGAATGTACATGAATCTACAACATCGGGGAAAAAGCGTACTAAAAGACAAGCCTCGGAGAAATTGAGCTTCGACGTCGATAAGTGATCCTAAGAATGAGGATCCACCACCTTACCACCTACCGTGGCGTGAACGCACCCGAGGAAGGGGTCGATACCTGATATGTACTAAGTATGTAAAGCGGAAAATATTGTAATTACATCATAAGTTTAAAACAAAGCCGGAGACATGTATGATAACAAAATTACAGTACACAGTGCCTTACTAACAATGAGAGTAACTAAGAGTATACGTACAACATAAAAATAGGAAGCTCACGATCAAAGCAGGACCATCCGCCCACAGTATCATTAAGCAATCCTACTCCTGGGACTATTTCACCCGCATAGGTCGTGTGGACCCGCATGAGGTATTCCTCGCATAGGCTGTACCCGCCCGCATGGGACTATTTCACCCGCATAAGCCCATAAGGACTCGCATGAGGTATTCCTCGCATCGTGGGTAGCAAATCCACGGAAAAACAGGTGGTATAACGTCTTGGGGGTTCACCCCTCATTTATACTCTTACCCTGAAGCAGGTGGTATAACGTCTTGGGGATTTACCCCTCATTTATACTCTTACCCTGGAGAAGGTGGTATAACGTCTTGGGGGTTTACCCCTCATTTATACTCTTACCCTATCTCAACCGGCCATCATACATAACATAAGCCCTACCGGCTTATCATACAATAAATAAGCAAGTTAAGAAATCCCCCTAACTTCTTATTAGTCTTATTCATATACACTCTCATTTTAGTTTACTTAAGGCACTAGCATATCTTTTATAAAAATCCGGGAATTTAACCCAAGTACTACATACTTCTACTCTTTAAAACAAATGACTCTTTTTAGTATAAAACTTCCAAGATACTATTAACCATAGTATCAAGTCAAAATTACTTTTCAGGACAAGTCACAATACCTTTAGAAATAAAGTTTGGTTTCTAAATCAAGTGACTCATTTTCTTATAAAACCTTAGGCAATTGATGCCTTAATATCAAATTGCCTTTCATTAAATCAAGTCATTTATCTTTCCATAAATCTAATATAACCAACTTCCCATAAAGTCGTTATATTCACTTTATACCTTAGCCAAAAACAATTTCCTATCCAAGGGACTTATACGTTTAAAACGGAACAAGTATCACATACTTTAAAACTCTTCAAGTCCCTTAACTTTAATAAAACTTAAGACATCCTTAATATTTTCAAAGAAGTGAGTTAATCTCCTAACTCACCCGACTTGGCTATTCATAAAACTAGTAAAGGATATCAAGGTCTTGTACGTCTACCGTACTATATACGTGCAACTAGTCATGCTCAAAAGATAGGAAAAGTTCTACATACCTCTTCGGGTCAAACCACTTGCCAAGTACAAAATCCCGCCCGTAGAATGTCAACCTATAATATCCACAATACGTCTATTAACGCCTTACTTCAAACATAGAATATTATAAGTGTAAAGTCTCTAAATTCTACGGAAAATCGGACAGCACCTCCTTTGTTTCTACTTACTTTTCCACCTTTTTCAAGGCCGAATTCAATAACCAAACACGCCACATTTAAGGGCCCAACAATGCAATTAAACAATAGGGGATTACACGCCTACTAGACGTGTAAAATTCCGCCCCACAATAGATATCAAACTAATACAAACTACTAGTCCAATTCGGCCACATTGAGATGCAACAATACCAATTCTTATCCAATTTCCATTTCAATCCAAGTTGTTGGTATAACATGATATCAAGTCGCAATCGATTATAACTACTATAATCTTCAAGTAAGTAACATGCGACGATTCTAATAAACGACCAAATTGTAATCCAACTTCACATGGCTTAAATGACATTTCGGATTTAAGGCTACAATCAATCCATAATACTTATCAAACTTCAACATATAAACTTCATGCTAGCAACATGTAAAGCTAACAACAAACAATATATATAATCTTGTAACACTTTTAAGAGATAAGATTATACCTCAACGAATCTTAATCCAACTCCAAATCCGAAGTCGCTCCTTAGCAACTTAGAGCCTCTTCAAGACACTTCAATCCGATACTTGAGACCCTTAGAACAATACCAACAAATTTCCTTCAATCTTCCAAACAAAACCTAGAAAAGCAACTAGGTTTTCACCTTGCGACTAATACGAAAACTATCTTTTTCCGAGATTTTTCTATTGAGATACACTCACAATACACTCATGAACCTTGGTTTAAAGTGTGGAGCTTAATGAACAAGAAACAAAAAAAATTCTTTTTCTCCTTGAGTGAACCCGAGAGCAACTAGAGTGAGTTCTTCAATTTCTTGAAATTTTTTCTAAGTGTGGAACTTAGTCTTGCTATTAGTAGTATTATATAGCACAATGGAGGGTCAAGATGTAAACAAATGGGTGGCTTGGATGAGGTCTTATTAAATATCAAGCCTTGTGGGCCCATTGACCAAGTCAATTTTCTCAAGCTCACTACTTGCAAGACTTAGTCATCCTACAAAGGTCAAATGACCCTTAAGTCCTTGCCCATTTTCGTCCAAGGCTCCATAAGGGGGTGACACATGTCGCCCTCCCATTCGTCACAACATTACGTTTTCCGACAATTTCATAATTCCGATAAATTTTTACAAGTCTCAAATCTTAACACTTGTGAGTTCTTACGTACGTTCTTAAAACATGTCCTGTAAATACGGGGTGTAACATATGCGGGTGAAATAGTCCCAGGAGTAGGATTGCTTATCGATACTACGGGCGAGGGACCCTGTTTTGATCGTGAGCCTCCTATTTTTATGTAGTATACCTTTATGGGCAGACTTATGTGATTTTATCGCGTCCCAGATTGGGTCGGGCAGTATACCTTTATGGGCAGACGTATGTGATTTTATCGCGTCCCAGATTGGGCCGGGCAGTATACCTTTATGGGCAGACTTATGTGACTTTATCGCGTCCCAGATCGGGCCGACGGTATAGGCGTTCCTACATAAAGGGACGGATTAGGTTATGCAAGATACGTAAGTTATATGTTTATGAACTTGATGCGTTTTCTTAAGTATGTACGTAAGAATTTGACTATACTCTTATGGAAAAATGGGAAAAGATAATAAAGTACGATTAAGTTCACGAGATGGAAATGACACGGTAGGATCTGGTATTTACCCTTTCTTTATACTTGCCCCTGTCATTCTTTTGTACAGTTATGATTTGTTACTGTACCTTATTTTCCGTTCCATATTTGGTACTTGTTATGCGGACCCGCCGGAAGTGCGTTAAATGTCGCGCAGTTTAGGTATGATTGTGGATCCGCGAGCTTAGGATCTGGTTCAAAGATTTTGAGATGGCTCGATGTTCGGAGTTGTCATGGCTATGTATATTCGAAGTGCGGAGGGCCTTGTCCGTCATAGTATTTGTTCAAATCTTAGAGTGCGTATTCATCGTAAATTTGGGTGGCTAGAGTTGTTTTTACATTGTTAAGCGATGTAGACCACTTTCGGGTAATTTTTATGATTATGGCGGCCTTATCGGCAGCGGTAAAAAAAGTGTGTTATTTATCTTCCGCAGTTTATTATGTTGTATGATTAGAAGGGTGCCCAGGTAGGGCACCAGTCGCGGCCCGGGGTCGGGTCGTGACACTTTCATTCTTTTATATCAATCTTATTATTCCAGGAGTAATAGCCCCATCTTATTCTTACATGGGAACAATATTCTTTTGCAGTTTCCTACCTTCACATATTCCAACAACATGGTATACCATAAAACAGTCACGGATTCTAACAATTAGCGCTCAAAATTTAATTAGAGGTATGAAGGAGAAAAGACTAGACAAGCTTCATTTTCTATCTTTGGAAGGAAAAGTTCATCTTTGTAACTATAGAGTAGATAACGTAGCATAACGGAGTACCAATTCGTAAGATAGAGACTACTGCAATTCATTTCACAAGTCGACACCTCATTCATGGTCTGAAAGGGATCTCTCCACTACTCGTAATTAAAAACAACTTCATTTCTTTTAACACTTGTTCACACATTTCTTACTTTTCGTACTTCTCATAATTCCAACATATTCTAGTATACCTACGTAATCTCGGACATTGCTCCTGGTTCCAATCCCTGATGATACCATCCCTTAAGTGATGAATTGTTAACTTATTCTCTTATTTGGTACGTAAAAGATTCTGAAGAGTTACCTTACCTGACGTTGAACCAGTATCTCCAAACCTGGTCATCATACTTCTATTCAAACTCTTTCACTTCCCTTATGGCTTGACGCACTAAGTAAAGTTCGAATAACTCTGATTTCCCTTCTGAGCCACTGTCGCTGTCTTTCGAGACATGGCTGCAACCACAATAATTATTAGGAAGAGGGGGAATTATCCTAATGGCATAGCTCTATTGCACGATCTACGAGATGAAAGAGTTGAAACCAATCCTAAATGCCCGGCATCCTCCTGTGTATAAGTATCGTGCACAACATACCCATACATAAGACTCTACTAGACACGGTCTGTAGATATTCCGAGGACTAACTGCTTTGATACCACTTTTGTCACGACCTGACCCAGCGGGCCGCGACTAAACGCCCTAATAATGTCATTCTACTAACCTGTCACACATAATCCAACTAATACCAAGGAAAGTATGAAATCCGGTAGCACAACGCCGTAATAACAACATATAGCAGAATAGGCAAGCCGACAAGGCTGCCTTTACACAAGACTGTTCCTGCCTCCTGAGGAGTCACAACTAGCCAACAAAATATAATAAGCAAGCCGACAAGGCTGCCACCGAATAATATCACGTATATACGGGAACATCCCCAACATAGAGTACAATGACATAGCTGACCAAAACAGATGTACAAGTCTACATACGTACAACCACAACTGTCTACGGACCTCTATGAGAAGACTAACAACATATGACGGGATAGGGCCCCGTCGTGCCCCTAATATATACATAAGTCTAAAAAGAGGTTCTGTACCAAAAATGACAAAGCTCTGCACCAAAGGAGCTTTCCAACCAGCTGAGTAGGAGTCCTAAGCATGAGGGTCACCAAACTGAGAACCTGAACCTGCGGGCATGAACGCATCCCCCCGATGAAAGGGGGTCACTACGGAATATGTACTGAATATGTAAGGCAATACTGAATCATAAAACAAGGAAAAGCATAACAGTAAGCAAGTTTAGAAAGCAACACAGGAGTAACACGAATTGTCACGACTCACCACGGCCCGCGATCGTGCCTTACCGCACCCTAGTGATACAACATCGAGAAAAACCAGCGGAAATAAAACATACAGATATGAAACAAGATAAAGAAAACAAAGCAACCAAAGCGGTTGCCTTTTTCATATATATACAGAAATTTGAGCGATTACATCCTTTACAACCCCGCCTACAACGATTTCTGCACCTCTAAGAGTGTAATAACAACTATGACGGACAGGCCTCGCCATACCCCGAATGTACAAGAACCTACAACTCAGTGGAAACATACCAAAAGATAAGCCTCGGAGAAACGGAGCTTCCTAATACGTTGAATCGTGATCCTATGGCGAGGATCAACAACCGATGTACTTACTGCAGCATGAACGCAGCCGGCAAGGAGGTCGATAACAGTACCAAGTATGTGAAATCAAAATATCAGAAATGATATCATAGTTGTCTATATAAAACAGGAGACATATATGATAACCAAACTACAATACATAATTTGTAAGCAGTCACGTCAAGTCAGGGACTCACGCCCTCAAAGTCATCACTCAATTATAACTATGGGTCTCACGCCCGCAACATCGTTCATGCCCGTGGAATACCTTCCTCACTGCCGGCAGTCTACGATAACCACACCAAGGAGTACACATGAACACCAGGTCCCACCTGTGTCATAAAAACCGTACGGGGCAAGTACGGCGCTAACTAACTACGATACCAAAGCCGCATCATCAACTGACCGGGGCAAGTACGAAAGCCAACTACCAGATACCAAAGTCGTACCAACAAATCTATATAACCATACCACGAAGATGACCCAGGGAAAGTACGAAAGCCAACTACCAGATACCACCGCGCACGAATGGCGGCGGGCAAGTACGAAGACTAACTACGGATACTGCCGGAATCACGAGACTTCGCCACAAACCGAACGGGCAAGTACGGCTAACTACGGATACCAAGCCGAATCAGCCACGACCTCGGGGCAAGTACGAGAGCCAACTACCAACTACCAAATACCAAGCCGAATCAGTAAAACCTCATGGAGAGCTAGTCCATGGAATAATAATCACGAAGCGCACTGCGGAATGCTCCACACCGCCAGACGCCCAAGTAAGATCATAACAAATCGATCGGCCTCCATCGAGAGACGCATGGTATAGAAATACAATACTAGCACGACAAGGCGATCACACGCAAACATAGGCAAGTTACACACAACTCAAGGTACTTTCATTTTATGCCAAAGTCCAGGTTTTAACCCCAAAGTACTACGTACGTTAAATTCTTTTTAAAAGATCCATTTCTTTTACAAAGGTCACCCGATACTCGTAGTATTAAAATAGAGTGACTATCATTTTAAGTAAACCAAAACGATTTCCATACTTTCTTTTTAAACCAAATCAAGACAATACCATGCCTTCTTTTTAAACCAAATCACTTCTCCTTTTATAGTCAAAGTTACCATTTTAAAACCAATGATAAAACCATTCTTTTGTTTTCATAAAGTCGTATAACTAACTTCCCATAAAGCTGTTATACCCCTTTATGTTTTAAACCAAATTAGGACAAAACCATGTCTTTCTTTTAAACCAAAACTCTTCAATTCCTCAAGTCTCTTTTCTTTTTGAAATCAAGTTCCTTATCTTTTAAAATCAATAAACCCTTCTTTTACCTACATAAAGTCGTTATAACAAACTTCCCATAAAGCCGTTATAACACTTTATGTTTTAAACCAACCAAATTCACTTAGCACATGTACCTCTACCGTACTACATAGTTCACAACAATCATGCTAGAAAAGATAGGAAGAGGTTCACATACCTCGCGACGACATCGACAATTAGCAAATAGCTCCAAAGTATCAGAACCTCGCTAGCCTTTTCCACCCTTCCAGTAGAATACGCTACTCGTAGTATTTCAACCTATAAAGGCCACAAAACGTCTATCAACCTCTCGATCTCTTCGTAGAATATTTCTAAGCACAAGGTTCCATATTCTACGGAAAATTCGGCAGCACCTCCCCCCCGAAACCACATAAATCTCCTCCTCTAACAAGGCCTGCTACCAAGCCAACAACTCCAAGGGGGGGTTACACGTCTAACCGGACGTGTACAATTCTATTCCACAAAAAATACTACAAGTCCACTGTAAATACAGTCCTAAGTAAATACAGTTCAATTCTTATCCATATTCATTCTACATATAGTATACTCAACTATACATTACTATAACATGTAATTTCCAATTACAATAGGGGGATAAAGATCATTACCTCGATAAGCCCAAAATTATCCAAATTTATAAGTCGATCCTGAGCAACGTTTAGCTCCAATTCCTGACGCTCCAACCCGCTCCAAGCAACCCTTAGAAGTTTCCAAACAACTTCTCTTAACACTTCATCTAAGCTATGAAGATTTTTCTAGGGCTTCATTTTGCGACTATAGGAATAAAGTAGTATTTCCGGGCTCTTATGTTGGGATAACTTTAGAATACTACAAGGGATTTAGGCTAAGGTATTTGGGATTATACCACAACACTTGAAGAATTTTTCTACCCAAAGGGGGGGAGTAGGACGAGAACCTCATCAAAGGGGGAGGGGATATTTTTGCCTTAGAAGAACTTAAGTGTGGATGAAGAATAAGTCTTGCAACAAAGGGGTATTTATAGGTAAATCAATGACTAGGATTAAGGCAAATGTAAGGTGAGGATGGGGTACATGTGTGTGGGTAGTTGGCCAACCATTTGTTCACCACAAAAATGGGACAAGTGGCCACCACAAAAATGGGCCACTTGTCCACCAAAAACGCCCCACTTTCTTCTCCAATTCGGCCAACATGGCCACACGGGGGTGACACGTGTCGCCCCCCTACTCGTCCAAAATATTTCATCTTCCGAAAATATCCGTAATGCCAAAAATTCGAAAATAAAGTGGGCCCCACAAAACCGTAAATTTTCCCGTGGGCCCCACGTGACCAATTTCGGAAATAAAATTTCATAATTCTCAAATATTCCAAAAAGTCCGAATACCAAATCTGAGAATCCAATTCCCATTAATGAACCTTTTTCCTTCACAAAATCCGGAAACTTTTCCGTCGAAAAATCACATCTTTCTTCCTTTACAATTTTAATGTCGTATTCTCGTACGTACGTCCTTGTATACATACTCTGGAACTACGGGGTGTAACATTCTTCCCCCCTTAGAAACATTCGTCCCGAATGTTCCTTCTAAGTCTCCCAGCACACCTGTGCCGGTATAGTCTTCCCTACTATGCTTACGAAACCATTTATGCCACACATGGCCATAATACAACATACGCGCAAAACTCACATCCGAGTCAACGATGAATCACCTCTAATCGTATAACAATACCATTAGCTCCACCTATGGTCCAAAGGATACTTTCTTCACACAAGAAATGATCACTTCTATTCTCATAACAGATGCTCGCTTCTTCCCTTACTCGTCGTACCCTTCTCGTACACTCGAACTCTTCCTAATATACTTACCACATCTCTGTCATTGGTTCAGTTTCCAAAATCTCGGGGTTACTATCTCTAACTTGGTCATCATTAACTGGGAACACTCTGGAGGGATCTCCGATACTCTTCCGAAACATAGCAACATGGAATACCGGACGTACTGCCTCCTAAGTCGGACGGCAGTGCTAACTTATAGACAACCTGGCCTATTCTACAAACGATCTGAAAATGCCCAAAGTACCTCGGGCTAAGTTTCCCCTGCTTTTCAAATCTCGTCGCACCCTTCCGGGGTGGTACCTTCAAGAAGGCCCACCGTCAACCTGAACTCCAAGTGTCGACGCCGATCGTCCGCACGACTTCTGTTGACTCTGAGTTGCTAATAACCTCTTCTGGATAAGCTTTACCCTATCCACATCCTGCTGAATCAAGTATAGACCCACTATCTGAACCTTGCCAACATCGAACCAATCGATCGGCAACCTACACTTCCTCCCATACAAGGCTTCATAAGGCACCATCCGAATACTGAAATGGTAGCTAGTATAATACTCACTCAACAAGAGGCAAATAATCCTCATAGCTACCCCTGAAATCAAAACACCGGCCCGTAACCTATCCTCAAATGCGGATAAACGCGCTTCGTCCGTCGGCCGAGGTGAATGCAATCTTGAGACTCACTGAGTTCCTAACCACTTTGGTAAAACCTCGAAAAGAAATAGCCATAAATTGGGCTCCACTGCCTGCCATAAAAAAAAAGTAGGAACCCCGTGCAGCCTTACAACCTTCCTGATATACAACACCTCGCATAACCCTCCGCCGAGTAAACAGTCCTGACTAAAAGACAAGATGGGCTGACCCCATCGGCCCTACTACTGGTCGAACGCATCCACAAATTCGTACGATGGTTACCTAAACTTGGGCCTAACACCCTCGTGACCCTATCATCTAGCGGGACCACCTCAAACTGACCCCACCACATTCCGGGCTGCGGGTTGACTCGCGATATGGCCTCAACCCGACCCACTTCGTACTAAACTCTCGCTCCTAGTCCGGAACAATCTTACTAATTCACGTCATGAGAACCTAATGGTCTTCTAAGCTCACTATCCATTCCATTCCACACCACTTGTGGACTTATCACCTGAAAATACTCCACATATACCGAGTACTTCGACAAAGACCAACCGTAAAATCATCCACTCAGGACGGCCTTGCATCCAAGGTCCCAACTGTTATAAATTCTAAGGCTCCCCATTTTCTCTTCCCCAGACTTACCCTTTTCAACTACCCATGTTTTCTAATCACACTTAACACAATGTTATCCGTACATAGCACTTAACATATACCCACCATAACAGCATAAACAAGTCTCTTAAGGGCTAAAGATATCTCTGCAACTACTGCCTCACTTTCCCTTTGTCGCTCTAATCATAATCACGCCTGCAGGCGCCGCTATAGAAGGTGATGAACCATCCACCGATCCCGAAGGCTGAGTCTCTACATCCGTGCTACCTCTGTTCGGACAACTCTCACCAAATGGCCTTGTTGGCCGCAAGCATAACAATCTCCCAACTAGCACGACACCCTGAGGACCATCCTCAGCTCTCTATCCATAGAACTCTGGCGAACTGCAACTCAAGAAATCCCGAAGTCTCAGACTATCGGATCTAGGGTGAATCATCGCACCGCTGAACCACGGCTCCGCCCGTCTCATTCCCACCAGCCTAGCTAGTAACTGGGCCAACTCCTTGAACTCATATCCTTGGCTCCTGGTCATGGCACCGGAGGCTCAGGTATTATGGCCTCAGTAGAAACTGCTGCCGCTCTAAACTCTGTTGGGGCTAGCGGCGTCATAAAACTCGTCTTTTGAAGTATTATCTCAGGTAATGACCAGGTTTGTGCCCTCGTAACCCTCTGTGTTCTACTCGTAGCTACCTCTGCTGCCTTGCCCTTCTGGGCCCTGGTTGCCTTGCGTAGAGGCGTAACGGGTACATAAGAATACGCCAGAGGGAGTCCAACTTATAACACAACTCTAAGGCACGATCTCAGAGTGAGAAGAATGGAAACCAATCCTAAGTATCTTGTAGCCTCCTGATTATAGATGTGGTGCACAACACACCGATAATCAAAACTCTACTAGACACGGTCTGTAGACACTTTCCGAGGATTAACTGCTCTGATACCACTTTTGTCACGACCCGACCACGGGCCCGCGACTGGTGCCTTACCCCGGGCACCCTAGTGATACAACATCAGAGAAAAACCAGCGGAAATAAAACATACAGATATGAAACAAGATAAAAGAAAACAGCAACCAAAGGTTGCCTTTTTCATATATATCAGAATTTGAGCTACATCCTTTACAACCCCGCCCACAACAAGACATGCACTTCTAAGAGTGTAACAACAACTATGACGGGACAGGGCCCCGCCATACCCCAGAATGTACAAGAACCTACAACTCAGGGAAACATACCAAAAGCTAAGCCTCTGGAGAAACGGAGCTTCCCAATACGCTGAACTGTGATCCTATGAGCGAGGATCAACAACCGATGTACCTCTACCTGCGGCATGAACGCACTTCAAGGAGGTCGATAACAAGTACCAAGTATGTGAAACTGAAAATACTGTAAATGAAATCATAGTAGTCTATATAAAACAGGAGACATATATGATAACCAAACTACAGTACATAATTTGTAAGCAGTCACGTCAAGTCAGGGACTCACGCCCTCAAAGTCATCACTCAATTATAACTATGGGTCTCACGCCCGCAACATCGTTCATGCCCGTGGAATACCTTCCTCACTGCCGGCAGTCTACGATAACCACACCAAGGAGTACACATGAACACCAGGTCCCACCTGTGTCATAAAAACCGTGACGGCAAGTACGGCGCTAACTACCGTGATACCAAAGCCGCATCATCAATCGACCGGCAAGTACGAAAGCCAACTACCGATACCAAAGCCGCACTAACAAATCTATATAACCATACCACGAAGGCGACCCGGGCAAGACGAAGCCAACTACCGGATACCACCGCGCCACGTGGTCGGCAAGTACGAAGACTAACTACGGATACGGCCGGAATCACGAGACCGTCACAAAACCGAGCGGGCAAGACGAAGGCTAACTACGGATACTGCCGAATCACCACGACCTGGGCAAGTACGAGCCAACTACGGATACCAAGCCGAATCAAGAAACCTCATGGAGAGCTAGTCCATGGAATAATAATCACGAAGCGTGCGTGGAATGCTCCACATCGCGCAGACGCCCAAGTAAGATCATAACAAATCAGCCGGCCCTCCATCGAGAGACGCGGTGGTATAGAAATACAATACTAGCACGACAAGGCTATCACACGCAAACATAGGCAAGTTACACACAACTCAAGGTACTTTCATTTTATGCCAAAGTCCAGGTTTTAACCCCAAAGTACTACGTACGTTAAATTCTTTTTAAAAGATCCATTTCTTTTACAAAGGTCACCCGATACTCGTAGTATTAAAATAGAGTGACTATCATTTTAAGTAAACCAAAACGATTTCCATACTTTCTTTTTAAACCAAATCAAGACAATACCATGCCTTCTTTTTAAACCAAATCACTTCTCCTTTTATAGTCAAAGTTACCATTTTAAAACCAATGATAAAACCATTCTTTTGTTTTCATAAAGTCGTATAACTAACTTCCCATAAAGCTGTTATACCCCTTTATGTTTTAAACCAAATTAGGACAAAACCATGTCTTTCTTTTAAACCAAAACTCTTCAATTCCTCAAGTCTCTTTTCTTTTTGAAATCAAGTTCCTTATCTTTTAAAATCAATAAACCCTTCTTTTACCTACATAAAGTCGTTATAACAAACTTCCCATAAAGCCGTTATAACACTTTATGTTTTAAACCAACCAAATTCACTTAGCACATGTACCTCTACCGTACTACATAGTTCACAACAATCATGCTAGAAAAGATAGGAAGAGGTTCACATACCTCGCGACGATTACCGACAATTAGCAAATAGCTCCAAAGTACTGTAACCCTGCTAGCCTTTTCCACCCTTCCAGAGAATACGCCACTGTAGTATTTCAACCTATAAAGGCCACAAAACGCCTATCAACCTCTCGATCTCTTCAGAGAATATTTCTAAGCACAAGGTTCCATATTCTACGGAAAATTCAAAAGACCTCCCCGCAACCACATAAATCTCCTCCTCTAACAAGGTCTGCTACCAAGCCAACAACTCCAAGGGGGGGTTACACGTCTAACCGGATGTGTACAATTCTATTCCACAAAAAATACTACAAGTCTACTGTAAATACAGTCCTAAGTAAATACAGTTCAATTCTTATCCATATTCATTCTACATATAGTATACTCAACTATACATTACTATAACATGTAATTTCCAATTACAATAGGGGGATAAAGATCATTACCTCGATAAGCCCAAAATTATCCAAATTTATAAGTCGATCCTGAGCAACGTTTAGCTCCAATTCCTGACGCTCCAACCCTCTCCAAGCAACCCTTATAAGTTTCCAAACAACTTCTCTTAACACTTCATCTAAGCTATGAAGATTTTTCTAGGGCTTCATTTTGCGACTATAGGAATAAAGTAGTATTTCCGGGCTCTTATGTTGGGATAACTTTAGAATACTACAAGGGATTTAGGCTAAGATATTTGGGATTATACCACAACACTTGAAGAATTTTTCTACCCAAAGGGGGGGAGTAGGACGAGAACCTCATCAAAGGGGGAGGGGATATTTTTGCCTTAGAAGAACTTAAGTGTGGATGAAGAATAAGTCTTGCAACAAAGGGGTATTTATAGGTAAATCAATGGCTAGGATTAAGGCAAATGTAAGGTGAGGATGGGGTACATGTGTGTGGGTAGTTGGCCAACCATTTGTTCACCACAAAAATGGGACAAGTGGCCACCACAAAAATGGGCCACTTGTCCACCAAAAAAACGTCCCACTTGTCCTTCTCCAATTCGGCCAACATGGCCACACGGGGGTGACACGTGTCGCCCCCTACTCGTCCAAAATATTTCATCTTCCGAAAATATCCGTAATGCCAAAAATCCGAAAATAAAGTGGGCCCCACAAAACCGTAAATTTTCCCGTGGGCCCCACGTGACCAATTTCGGAAATAAAATTTCATAATTCTCAAATATTCCAAAAAGTCCGAATACCAAATCTGGGAATCCAATTCCCATTAATGAACCTTTTTCCTTCACAAAATCCGGAAACTTTTCCGTCGAAAAATCACATCTTTCTTCCTTTCCAATTTTAATGTCGTATTCTCGTACGTACGTCCTTGTATACATACTCTGGAACTACGGGGTGTAACAACAGCACTTTGAACCATGTCATATGGTCCCTTACAAAAATTCTAGCATACACAATATAAATATAGAATATCTTACTCGTAGCCACTTCCGGCTAATAACACAATAGTCCCTTCGGACAGCCGCTTCCGGCGTAGTCATGATGGCCCCTTCGGGTAGCCGCTTCTGGCTTAGCTAGGGTGGCCCCTTCGGGCAGCCGCTTCTGGCTTAAGAATATCATAATCCAGCTGATCAGGTGTAACAATAACAATACACATGATATATAGTATGAATATGTAATGAAGTTACAAAACGTTACACCCCTTTCAGAGTGGTTTCTATTACAACTCCATTTGGAGAGATTTTGAGAACAAGTATTAGAGTTTCCTTCATTTACCATTTTCTTTGTAGTGAACGTGTAAGTATAATGTATCACAAAAGCTTTCTTCTAATTATCAACAAGAGTATAACATGAACGAAACAAGACATGGATATCGACTCCACATCCAACTAAGAATAGAGTACTTATGTTTTACATTCTTTAGGTGTCATATAAAAGGGTTCATGCAAAAATATGAAAGAAGGGTTAGCCTTACATACCTTATTTATGCCTCAAGCTAATCCTCATATCCCTTAGCAAGCTTAATCAACTAAAATACCATCAACAATATAGGGATTAAGACTAGGCCAACAAGATTATTCTAACTAATCATTTATTCTGTCGCCTAACGAAATTTGAACAGCATCTCCCCTATAATCCTACCAACCCAACAATTCCAATTAAGCTAATAACCAACAACAACAACAAATCTAATAATTTACAACAATAATATGACTAAACTCATCTTACAATTCTATCCAAAACAGCCCCTAAACCACAACGCCTTAGTATTCAGTATACGAAATAGTCTTATAATCGGCCACAACATCCAACACTCACATGCAATGTCTAAATTTCCAAGTTTCTCTTAAGGTAGGATCATTCCTTAACTACAACAACATGCAACTACTCAATTCCAATTCTTTTTTAACATGGGTTAATCTTTTAACTATAACATCAATTAATCTACCAATTATTTAATGAAAAGGATAAATTTTAATTTCGTCCCAAAAACATCCCCTAAAACTCGTCAATGCCCAGCCGATTTTCCCCACTGTTTTCGTCTAATTTCTTCACCAACCTTTTACTTCTCCAACTCTAATTCAACATGCATGAGTTCTACAATGTTAACCCATCATTTATACACGTTTTTCTTCCCAAAATCTTGTCACGACCCGATCCCGGGCCCGTGACTGGTGCCTTACCCCGGGCACCCTAGTGATACAACATCAGAGAAAATCAGCGGAAATAAAACTTAAACATGAAACAAAAGATACGATCATAAAACAGGCCAACCAAACGGTTACCTTCCAATAAAATATGTGTATACAAATCTTTCAAACCGAACAGTTTAATCCTTTTTACAAACCCTGCCCACAACAGTACTACTGCACTTAAGAGTTTTTATACAACATGACGGACAGGGCCCGCCATACCACGAATGTACAAGAACCTACAACTCATGGTAAAATACCAAAGATAAGCCTCCGGAGAAACGGAGCTTCCCAAAGCTGAACAGTGACCCTAAGACCGAGTATCAACAACCGATGTACCTCTACTGCGGCATGAACGCGGCCCCGGGAGGTCGATAACAACTACCAAGTATATGGCGAAAATATCGAAATGAAATCATAGCGGTCTATATAAAGGGGAGACATGTATGATAACCAAACTACGATTCACGATAAATAGCGATCATGTAAGTCGTGGACTCACGCCAGAGTCGTCACTCAAATATAACTATGGGTCTCACGCCCGCAACATCAACCGTGCCGTGGAATACCTTCCTCACCGGCGATCTATGATATAATAACACCACGGAGTACACATGAACACCAAGTGCACTAACAATACTATACAACCAAACCACGAAGGCGTCACGGCAAGTACGAATGCCGACTACGGATACCAAGCGTCGCGGTCACGAAATGGCGGCAAGTACGAGGGCTAACTACGGTGTACCAGGCGTCAGATCACGAGACCGTCACTACACCGAGCGGGCAAGTGCGAGGGCTAACTACCGTACCAAGGCCGAATCACCACGAGGCGGGCAAGCACGAAAGCCACCACGGATACCAAGGCCGATCAAGAAACCTCATGGAGAGCTAGTCCATGGAATAACACTATCAACAGGGAACGAACCCTCATCATGGCCGCATACCCGTGGACCATCTATCGAGTCAGTATGCCCATGGACTATCATAGTGGAAGCATACCCGGCCACCCATCGTCAAGATGTCCAAAATGATCAGAATAACACGGCCGCCCTCCATTCGAGAGACGCGGTAACATAAGAATACAACACTTGCACAACAAGGCTATCATACACAAACATAGGAAAGTTACACACAACTCAAGGTACTTTTTATTTTATGCCAAGGTCCAGGTTTTAACCCCAAAGTACTACGTATGTTAAACTCTTTTTAAAGGATCCATTTCTTTTACAAAGGTCACCCGATACATGGTATAGAGTGACTAACATCTTTTAAGTAAACAAAACAACTTCCATACTTTCCTTTTAAAACCAAATTAAGGCAATACCATGCCTTCTTTTTAGACCAAAACACTTCTCCTTTTAAAGTCAAGTTACCACTTTAAAACCAATGATAAAACCATTCCTTCGTTTTCATAAAGTCGTTATAACTAACTTCCCATAAGCTGTTATAACACTTTATGTTTTAAACCAATTTTAAGACAAACAATGCCTTTCTTTTAAACCAAAAACTCTTTAATTTCCTCAAGTCTCTTTTAGAAATCAAGTTCCTTACTTATTCTCATTTCCGAAATCAGTAAAACATTATTCTTTAAAAACCAAGTACTCATTACTCACGAATGAGGTTTCACACTTCTTAACAACTTTCACATCAATTCAATTAAGTCAAGTCTCTTATCTTTTAAGATTAAGTCTCTTAACTTCTAAAATCAATAACCATTCTTTTATCTTCTTAAGTCGTTATACCTAACTTCCCATAAAGCTAGTATAACTTTTAAGCTTTCAAAACCAAGTATTACTCTTCTTTCAAAAACGGTTCTTAAATCTTTTGAAATACTTCAAGATTCTTATTATTCAGGCTTAAGTCAAAAGACATTGCCGTAAAACTACGTTCAGTTAACACACGTACGTCTACCGTACTATATATATTCCTTTAAAATATCATGCTCAAGAGTATAGGAAGAATCACATACCTCGCGACGATTTATCGACTATTAGCAAAAAGCTCCAAAGTACTGTAGTCCTGTTAGCCTTTTCCACCCTTCGAGTAGAATTCGCTACTCATGATGCTAACCTATAACGGTTATACAAGTCTATCAATGTCTAGACTACTCGGTAGAATAAATCTAGATACAAGATTCTTACGGAAAATTGGGCAGCACTTCCCTACCCTTCAAACTTCACAAGTCTACTGTAAATACAGTCATATGTAAATCTGATTCAATTCCCTTCTTATATACCTTCCTTGTATATAACTTATACTTAATTCTTATACTTCACGATGCAAACTTAATTACAAAAAGAAGGTCATGAGTATTTACCTCGATAAGCCCAAAATTATCCAAGTTTAAATATCGATCTGACGACGTTTAGCTCACTACTGCAGGCGTTCAACCCGCTCCAAACAACCCTTAGAAGTTCCCAAACAACTTCTACTTAGTACTTCAACCAACTATGAAGATTTTCCTTAGGGTTTCGTTTAGAGACCAAAAGGACAAAAGGTAGTATTTCCGGGCTCTACGTATAGAGGTAACTTTTGAAATACTACAAGGTATACGGCTAGGGTATTTTGGGGATAATAACAATACTTGGAGAATACTTTTCTACCAAAGGGGGGTGTATTTTACGAGAACAACTAGGAAAGGGGTACCTCTCGCTTAGCACCACTAGGAGCAGGGGTACCTGCCACCTGAGCCTTACAAAGGGGGAGGGGGAAGGCTCTTGGACGAGAGAAACAAGAAGAGGGGGGAGGATTTTAAGACTTAGAACACATTTTGGATGAAGAAGTCTTCAACAAGGGAGGGGTATTTATAGGACAACCAAGGGCCAAGATCAAGCCAAGTGGGGGGGCAAGTGGAGGGTCAAGATCAAGCCAAGTGCACCCTAACCCTACTCCACAAATCCCTCACAAACATTGACCCTTGGATTAGGCCACAAAACATGCCAAGAACTCTCCCCATTCTCGGCCACTAGAACGCCCACTTGAGGGTGACAAGTGTCACCCTCTCGTTGGTCCAAAATATTTCGTCTCTCGGAAAAATCCGCAAAAATTATAAATGACATAGCCGGAATTTTTCCCTACGCAAAGTTCGGAAAACGTTTCGTCGAAAAACGAATCTTTTCGGGGGTTGTGCACAAATTTCGCCCTATGCCTAACTTAAGGCTCAAACTTTTGTACGTACGTCCTCACGTACATACTCTGGAAATACGGGGTATAACAAATCTTATCCAAAAACTTGAAATTCTAAGCCTAAATTCGGCCCAAGCAGTGGCGAATTTTCTGCCACTGTTTCTCGATTTTTCTCACTGTTTTGAGTTAATATTGCTTCTAATTTCTTGTAGAATGATTAACCTTGGAAGAGGAGTGAATTTGGCCTTAGATTTTACTAAGGGGGGGGGGTGATTTTCGACCTAGGGCAGAGGGGAAGAGAGAAGTGGTTCTTTTAGTTTGTAAAATGAAGAAAATGAAAAAAAATAGTTCTTAAGTTAATAAAAGCCAAAAATCTGATTTTTTCCTTGTTACACTTAGGTCCCTAAAATACTACATTTTAGTCCCTCATTGTCTATTTAAATAAAATCAAACCCCCATGTAAACAACATTCTAATCCAACATTTTTTAATCCCGAAAATTATATAAGACCTCGTATTCTCAATGTCATAATTCTTATAGAACGTTACTAATCCTTAATGGGAATATGTACACCTATCATTCTTAATCCATTGGCGCGCTCGTGGTGACCAAAAAGAAATTTTCCGGACTCACATCCTTTGAACACCAACTTCCGAATTTTGCTTGTATAAATATACTTTATAACCAATATCCGAATCTTATCCCTTAATGTCGTTCTTAATTATTGTCGTAACTTTCGAGGTGTAACACATATGCAAGTTAAATCATCTTTGACTCTCATTAGAACAAATAGAATGAACTATCATTTTAGAAAAACCCATAGCATTACCATGTCATGTAATATTAGGGACTTGAACCCAATAGAACCATGTACGTCCGCCGTACATCCTTTTTATAAAAAAAATCATATCATGTAATAATAGGGACTTGAACCCAATAGCACCATGTACGTCCACCGTACATCCTTTCATTTATAAAACCCCAAGACACTAACACTTGTAGCATCTAGGCACTTTCACTTTTAAAATCAAGTTACTTACACTTTTAAAATCAAGGCACTTACACTTTTAAAATCAAGTCACTTCCACTTCATGTACCACATGAAATCTAGATTCATTTAAAATATGTACGTCACCGTACACTCATTTATAAAGTTCATGCCAAAAGAAGAAAGGAAGAGTTCACATACCTTATAGGCTCTACCAACTTGACAACTAGAATACGTCTCAAGTAGTACTTCAACCTATAATGACAATAACACGTCTATCAACTTCATGATACTAGTATACACTTATACCACGTAATGAATTTCCTTTCTTATAAAAATATGGGCAGCACTTCCCCTATTTATATGTACTTTTCCACCTTTCAAGAAGGTCAATTTCATCAACAACCAAGGCACCAATTAAGGGCACAACCAACAGTTAACCAAGGTGATTCACGCACCTATTTCTCACGTAAAAACAGCCTCTTATTCACATAAAACAGTCCACTAAAATTTGTCCGCAATCCAACAACAACAAGGGTAAAATGTGAGGCCTTTCAACACCTTTCCACACCCTTTATTCCCTTAGGACTTTCATTTTCAATTACTACATTTAAACATGCATATTGGTGGCTGAATTTCCAGCATTCCAACGCCACAAAACAGTCCCTAAAACTGCACAACAATATCCAACAGTTTTATACAAGTCTCGGCCATACAACCACAACCAAAGCCCTTTTCAATATTCTCTATAATACAATTCAAGTTGCAATACTTTAATATAAACCATATCAACTTGTAATAACAATATTTCCTTCATTTTAACATGCAAGTAGTGACGTTAATAACAACAATAACCAACGAGTCCAACAATAACAAAACCGCCCCATGTATTTCTTATTCTCCTTTTTCTCTTAACACAAGTTCATCTACCCAGTATAACAACATGTAATATCCAATTACTTTAAAAGAAGAAGAACTCTTACCTCAACTTTTAGCCCAAAACAATCCACAAGTTTCGGCCACACCACTTCCTTTTGCACCACTTCTTCAAGCTCCAACAACACCCATGTAACATCTACAAGCTTGTAACCATCTTCCTTTCTTGTTTTGCTTCCAAAAATTTTATCTCAAGCTTAGGGTTTTCTTGGACAAATCTATCCCAAAACCGTGACCACCATGGAGTATTAATCTTGGCTTAGATCTTAGATAGAAAGCTTAATCTTGGAAAATAAGTTGTCTTTGATCTTCACTTTTGCTATGGATTTTCGAAATCTTGCAAGAGAAAGACAAGAAAATAAGTTGTCTTTAATGTTGAGCTTCGTCTTCACATTTTTTCAAAAAATTTCCATAAGAAAATGTTACTATACTTTCCTTCCAACATTCAAATCTTAATTCCTTAAGTACGTTCTTATATTAATGCCTTGGAATTACGGGGTGTAACACATAAGCTGGCATCTGCTCCAAAGATTCAATGAATGGGAGATTGATATGAAGCTTTTTGAAGACCTCTAAAAACTTGGAAAACTCCTTGTCTAAGGACTTCTTCTGCAGTCTTTGGGAGAAAGGAATTTTGTCTACATATTCTCTCATGACTGCTGGTGGAGCTTTCTCTACAATAGGGCGGTCTTCAGTAACCCCCTCTTTCTATGCCTCAATTACTTTCTCCAACTCATTCTCATGTTCAACCACTGGCTGGGGTGCAACCTACTCTAACTACTTCTCACTCCTCAAGCTAATTTCTTGGCACTGTTCTCTTGGGTTCACCACAGTATTGCTGGGAAGATTCCCTTGCGCTCTGTTGTTCAGCATGTTAACTAGATGTCCCACCTGCGTCTCCAAATTCCTTATGGATGATCTGGTTTCTGTCATGAACTGAGTCTGGGAATTTGTCAGGGTCAACAAAGCTGCTTGCAACTCACTCTGCTTCTCTTGTAGGTCTGGTGGGATGAACTGCTGTGAGGATAATGCTTGAATCCTTTTTCTTCAAGAAGGGATTCTTAAGGCTTAGCTCCCTTGCGGATTTATAAGATTGCTTGAAAATTCGGGCATTTCGCTCCCTCCAAGTATTATATATGGTTTTCCAAAAAAAAGAAGTTTCGTAATAGAGCTAATAAGACCATGCCCCGGATAATTCCCTAAGTAACCAAACCAATCCCTGTCATTTCAGACGGAAAATGGTCTGTTTTGAGCGTTTGTAGTGGATGAACAATCAGCGTACGTAATCGAGTTTCATGCCATCATGTCTTTCTGCCCAGATTGTGGTTGTTGCCCTTGTTCATTCTTCCATGAAAAATTGGGGTGATTTCTCCACCCTGAATTATATGTGTTGGAGAATGGATTGTTGTAGGGCCTTTGAAAATTCTCCACTGTCTGAACCTGCTCCATGGACACATTATTCGGGTCCACTGTTGTACACCTATCAAAAGTATGGGGACCCCCACAGATTTCACATCTCACTGGTGTCTGAACCGCTTTAACTGCCATGGTGCTCTGCTGCATCTGTTTTGTCAAAGTGGCAACCTGCGCAGTCAATGCAGTGATAGCATCCAACTCATGAATCCCAGCCACTTTCTTGTTGTTCACTGCTCTCTCATCGGCCTCCTGATGGTTTTTTGTGTCCATGTCTTCTAACAGATCATGTTCCTCATTGGCACTCTTTCTCATGAATGTTGCTCCTGCTGCAGCATCAATAATGATTCGAGTTGTACCACATATCCCATTGTAAAATATGTGGACTAGCATCCACTTCTCAATCCCATGATGTGGGCACTTCCTCTGCAAATCTTTAAACCTCTCCCATGCATCATATAATGGTTCTCCCTCCAGCTGATAGAAGTTATTAAGCTCACCTCTAAGTCTTGCTGCTTAGGCTGGAGAAAAGAACTTGGCAAGAAACTTTTGAGCTAAGTCTTGTCATGTAGTGATGGAGTTCGCCTGTAATGAGTTCAACCAGCACTTTTCTCTATCCATGAGTGAGAATGGGAAGAGTCTCAACTGAATGGTATCATCAGTAACACTATTGTACTTAAAAGTTGCACACATCTCCAGAAAATTTGCTAGATGCAAATGGGGATCTTCAGACGGTAGTCCCCCAAACTGAACTAAGCTTTGAACCATGTGCAATATGGCTGGTTTGGTTTCAAAATTGTTGGCTTCAACAGCTGGAAGCCTGATGCATGTCTGCACCACTGTAATTGTATGCATCACATAGTCCCCCAAGCTTCTTTCTGCAGGGACTTATCTTAAAACAGGCGGTCACTCATCATTCTCCAAATTATTGTTTCACTGATCTCACATTGCTAACAAATCAACTGCTCTCTTTTATTTCCTGTTCTGTCTGCACAATATTTCGATCTCAGGGTTAAGAGGAATAGGAGTGTCTGCTCCTCTCCTACTTCGCATAAACTAAGTACCTGAGACTAATCAAAAACAGCAAATAGATCACTGCAGAATGTTCTAAAATAAAAATATTAAAAAAATAGAAAATAAAAAACAAATTAGAAATATGAATAGATAATTCGATATTAACAGTACGCCAGTCCTCAGCAACGGCGCCAAAAACTTGTTGCGATATTTCTAAATGCTTACACAAGTGTACATATCGTTCAAGTAATAAAGATCTGTAAGACCGAGTTTATCGTCCACAGAGACTGGTTTATTAAGTACCGATTATCTATTTTATGGTATCTATTTTGCAATCGTTCTTTAGTTTGGATTTATGACTAAGAATTATTACTAAGTGTGGAAAATAAACTAGAGATTATAATATTTTGGGTTTATAACAGTTGTGAAGGAAATAGTGTTTCCAATCTCCTCAACTATCCACTATTTCACGTGTTAATGTAATGCTAATGATTCCTCTTCTTATTAAGATAGCAGGTTAACTAATATATCATTATATTTCAGTTAGGACATATAAGAGCTCAACCTTGTGCAGAAACCTTCTATATTTCTATGATAGGTTTTACCACACAAGAGGATTAAGAACATTAACCTTAAAATGGGAGAAATGGCAGGCTCGTCAAGAAAGGAGTAATCCGATTTTTGGAATTTTTGAAGATTCGAAAACGGGAATATGATCTCGTCGAATATGATGTGACGAGAGATGTGGATTTGACGTGTGGACAAGTCATAACATAGATAGCCCCTATGGTTCAACGAGAAGCCTAGGTAGACACATGGAGTGGACCGGGGAGCTAGCTTGTGATGGGAGGTAGCGGCAAGGTTAGGATAGCATAGACAACCGAATATCTGTAGATGGTCATAAGAGGGGACTCTATAATAGAGGATTTCGGTAGGGGTCATATTGTGAAGGGTGCTAGTTGGGAGAATATTTAGAATGTATTCTGACATTTTAGCAGCATATACCCAGAAGAACGGAGGGAGAGAGGCATGAATCAATAGAGTGTGAATCATATTGTTAATGGTGCGGATGATTCTTTCAGCTTTACCGTTTTGTAGGGAAGTGTGAGGGCAGGAGAAACGAAAAATCATGCCATTATTAGTACAAAAATGGTGAAAATAGAGTTGTTGAATTCACGACCATTATCGCACTGAAATGATTTAATACCTTTTTCAAATTGTGTTTGAATGAATGTTCGAAACTCAAGAAATTTGGCAAACACTTCCGATTTAAATTTGAGAGGATACAACCAAACATAGTGGGAAAAATCATCTAGTAAGACAAGATAATATTTATAATCGAGAGAACTAGCAATATGTGATGTCCATAAATCGGCATGTATAATATCAAATGGTGTAAAGGTAACACTAGTAGATGATTTAAATGGAAGACGAGTATGTTTTCCTAATGAACAAGAAACACAGTTTTGGGCAAGCTTCCCATTATTACAAGTAATGAAATTATTGCCTCTAAGAAAATTAAAAACTGGGGCTCCTTGGTGACCAAGCCTATTATGCCATGTGGATGAAGAAATAGCCACTAGAGAGACGGGAGAGCGAGATCCGGCAGCGGAGGTGGATGGGAATGGATAGAGATCCCCCGTGCTATTGCATCTCATAAGAGGTGTCCCTGTATAAAGATCATTCACAGTGAAACCAAAAGGGTCAAAATCAACAGAGACAGAATTATTACGAGTGAATTTGCGGACAAAGATTAGGTTCTTAATGATGTTTGGGCCATATAGGACATTCTTAAGTGAGAAGGGTGGATGAGGAGGTTGTGTATAGGATGTGTCATAGCCCTTTATTGGAAAGCGATGGTCATTACCAAATGTTATAAATTGAGGATGCTTTAGTCTGAACAGTTTCGGAATATTACCTACAAACCGTGTGAGGTGAGATATGGAACCGGAGTCCATGTACCAATTGTTGTCCGGTTGTTGCAGATTGAAATGCTGAAGCTGACCCAATCGGTGGGGGCCGTACGGATGAAATGCTTTGGGCGGTCTTGCATGAAGTGGGCTTGCTGCGTGTAATGGGCTTGCCGAGGGGCTGGAGCGGGGCCCAACAACCCATGCTGAGAATATTGGTTGAAGAAATGCTTTGGAGCGGCGCGGTGCTTGTATTTATCTTGGGGCGTCGCGGTCTTTGTAATAATGCTGAGGCGTCGCGGCCCAGTTGTTCTGCAGAACTTGCTGCTGCTGGTTCTGCTGACCGCGACCCTTGCCACGACCACGGCCTCCTCTATCGCCGCGGCCCTGCCGCGGTTGAGAGTTTTCCGACACTGTCGGGTCTTGGGTTTGCGTGTCGACAGCTAACGCCTGCTGATTGTACTCATCTTTCTTGGCACGATGAGTTTCTTCGAGCAACAACTGCAAGCGAGATTTGTTAAAACTGGGTAACGGATCCGTCTGTTGAATCATGGTGGCTAAAGTATCATATTCGCCTTTAGGAAGGTGCCAATCATTCTGACACCATTTTAGTTTGAGACGAGCGTCGAAGCGTTGGAGAGTTGATCCGCCACAAGTTTTAGTTGCTTTCAGTACTCAGTCACATTGGAGAAGTTTTCCAGACGTGTCTTGTTAAACTATTCCTCCAAATACACAGTACGAGTGTGCTTGTTATCCTGAAAAATCTCCTCCAAAAGAATCCACAATTCATGGGCGGATGCGCCAGATTTCATGATAGTCAGGAGAAGATCCTGAGAGATACTACCATATATCTACTGTTTGACGGCAGGAGACGATGCCATGTAGAATCATCAACCTCCGGGGGGGGGCGAGGAATAGTGTTATCGATATGATCAAGCACGTTATAGACACATGCATGAATGCGAAACAGTTCAACCCTAGAATGATTTGCAAACCCAATATTTCTAATTGAAGCAAATATTGTTCGTCCTCTTTTCATTCCTTGAATGTAATAATATACATATTGACAAGACTAAATTTTAGGCTACAATTATGATATTCTAAATCAGAATATTTACATTCCAAATATAAATGATTATTTACATAATCTAGAGTCTCGTACGTACGCTGAGATGCTATATTCAAAGAATATATTTGTTCAAAGGTTTGTGACAATTGCTTTGAGAATTAAACTCGGTATCCCCCTTTCGGCGAAGCAAATAGGTTGAGTTGGGTAATATTTTACTTCCAAGTATTTGTTGATTATCCTCTTCTTCGGTAACCGTTTCTTAAGTAGTCATTTATTTTCAGGTCTTCACTTTTTGAGAATTTCTTTAGGAATGCAACCTCTTGACAGGAGTACCATTTTCTGGCCATTTTGATCATTTGAAAAGAGGATATTGGAAAGCAAACACCCAAGTGATCTCCTGGATCTAGAAGAAACTCTTGAAAAGTATTTGAGATGAATGGTCTATTGTACCACAAAAATACTACAATCAAAGAGACCCCAATGTAAATTAGAGTTTAAATATTTCTTAATTAGATAAACCTTAAATAAACTTCATAATTGCAAATAAATATCTCTGCTCAATAAACATTTTTTTATCAATTAACCCAAATCTCTCATAAAAAGAGGGATAATTTCTAAATTAAATATTAGCGTTGATTATATTTTTACTGAGCAGTAAAAAAAAAAGAGAATTACATACAAGTATGAAACTTCAAATAATTGTAACGCTGCAATTTAATACAGGAATAACTGGCTAATCTTGCATACAATGTCATTCTTGAGTATATTGTCATAAAATGACTCATTGAATTTTACATCCCCCAGAATCTTGTCCATGACGGACATTGCCGTAGGCAGAAAGTTCAAGAAGATCCATGTCACGACCTGGATGTAGTTTTAAAAGGTTAATTCACAGATAAATCATAAATTAAACTGGCAAATACTTTAACACAAGACTGCATCAACCTGAAACCCGACAATACGAGCTTCTCTGAATAAGTTCAGTTTTTGATATATCAGTTCGATTCCCCTTGGATCTATTAACTGTCGCCTGCAGGAAGAGAGTTGTACCATCAATTTTTAGACATGCGGATTCCCCATTTAGCTAAGGCAGGGCCACCCAAGTTCCATTTCAATATTGGGATAGACACTGAATCAAAGAAATGGACCAGATTTTACACTTATAGGAATCACCAATGAGCAGTAAAAACTAATAACTAGTCCACAGAACATCGATAAAGATGGAGAACCAAGCAGCAAGATGATTAAGGAGATAAAGCACAAGATACGCAAGTGACCACAATCCCTAAGTAGTCTTTAATACTCCTTGTTTTCTGAAAGATAAAAGTAGAATATGTTTCAAATCATTAATGAAATAGTCTTCTAAAATAGCACATACTATAAATTAAACACAGATTAACTGAAAACAAATCAGACAACAACAGGGAACTCATAAGTCTTCTATAATGCAGCAAGGGATTTTCAAGATACTCGACGGCAAGCACAAACAGATATGTTCTATAAGAGAGAGAATCCCACCTGCAAAACCTGACAATTTTCTAATGTACTTTCTCCACCCTGCAAAAAAATTGAAACAGATTAACTCAATCAAATGTCTACTTTTGGAAATTTGGAAGTTACAAAAAAATGTCCACAACAAGGCAACCTTAGCCAATAACAGGCCAAAAAGACGAGACTAATCTTTTCAAGAAGTAGACATTTCTTATCAATAAAATACTTCAGAAAATATGACGTTTTTTAATGTATCCAAAGAAATGAAAGAAGTGCACAAATTTTTAAAATTTTGATTGAAACTGATGGTGTGAATGCAACGCTAAGGCTAGAAGTCATCAATATCATATAGAGCATTACTAAAGTTGAAAATATAAAGCAATTTCACAGCAAGTTTAGCACTTTAGAACTCGCCCCACTCTCGATCCCTCAAAAAGAAGAGAACAGGAAAGGGGGAAAAAGGAACAGAAATGAAGATGTTTAGCAACTACTGGCTCTTAAGTGGAGCCACTAACTGTCTTTGTACATTAAGCAGTTAAGACTGACCAGAATCATTGGGAAGAAAAGAAAACTACACTTGTTTTTTTGTGTGGCTCAACTAATTTTGAATATTTCTGCAATCACAAGTCCGATTAAATGAGGGGAGAGAACATGCAAAAGAACCAAGATCACCAAATGAACTGTTCGGTTTTTATACAGATAATGAACTGTTCATTTTATCATCAATGTTTATCAAGTTCTCATCATGCAGTCCATACCAAGGATGTCTTTGACAGATTAGTAAAACAATCCTGCCAATGAAAAGAGATGTGTTATAACAAGCTAAAGATCAAGGGTCACATACCCTTTACGAAATGACCAATTCAGGCTTGTATGAGTGGTATGTAGTAACGTTTGAATTTTTTCCTTTATCTTCCCTCAGGAGCGAGACACGAGCTCCAAAATGAAAATTTGGGCATAGAGACTTGAGTTTGTAAATGTAAATGTTAGAATGTTACCGATTATTAATAAAATTGTCAAAATGTCTGAAGTATTAAGTTTATGTTAGATATTGCTTCGAACTAGGCAAATTATCATGTGTCTTGTGTTAACCATATAAATAGGTGTCGTGCATTCGTCAATCAAAATATCTTTGTTCTCTAATTTTCTCACATTGTATCAGAGCCCTTACTATCTTGATAGACACTCAAGTAGCTTTCACTTATCTAGCGGCAATCTTATGTGCATGTCCCGCTAAATTTTCTTCTATTTTCTTTTTCCACAAAAGGACTAGTGGCTCCAAACTTCTTCGAAGCTCTAATTTGTTAGTATGTTAAAGTTAGAATATCTTTTACGTTGTGCTTGACAAACTACAAAAAAGTATGTTTTGTATTTGCCAAATCATATTTAGTTATTAATATATCTCTTCCTTTCCCTAGTTATCTCAAATTTTATCAAAGCCTCTAAGTCTTTGGCAGAGGATCAAGTAGCTTCTACCATTCAAGAGGCACACTTCTATCTTCAGTGCCAATTCAAATGGTACCGTGCCAACTCCCAATGATCCCTGCAAAGGCAGTACGTTATTTCCGGTAACCCTTCTAGCAATGTGGCGCTTATTTTCAACAACTGACCCAGTAACACTGGGTGCATCCCCTATGGTCGTTCTGGCAACGCCATGCTGGTTTTCACTAGTCATTCTGACAATACCGTGTCTCTTTCTGACAATGTTGTCAAAGATGACGGTGTAGAAAGCTCTACAATCTATTGGGGCTCTATGCATAAAAGAACCAAAACATGCAACGAAAGATAATAGCTATAAATACAAGAAGCAACAATTATATGGAAAAAAGAATTAAAAAGACTAGAATTATTAAGTTAAATAATGTCAATGAAACTGTCTCTATCTACATTTTGCAGGAATACCAGATCCCCAAACCCGAATAAACGAGTATTGCAGTAGGTTGACGATTACTGCTGAAACAGTCTGACTATGATAAATTATCAAAACATTAGAATGTAAACAAAGGATTCATAATGCCGATCCAACTTTTTTTGGAATTGTGCCTTAAAAATCAACGCCACTTTTTATTTGGTATTCAGATGAAAACTGCAGTTTGGTCACTAATTAAAAGTTACTAACTAGTTTTCTTATGCTAGATTTCTAATCTTATATTCCCAGTTACTAGCATACTCAATCATAACATGTCATTAAAAATTAATAAATATCCTTGCAAGCTCTATTTATTGTTAGTGACGCACTCTTCAATACAAGTGCATGGACAATATAGTACACACCTTAACACTTTGGTGCTACCCAGAAGCCCGCTTAAGCGAGATGAAGCATCAATGGACCCTGCACTTAGCTTCATGACTTAAAGTGTGCATGTAACGAACCTTAAACAACACTACTTTCAGATAATCTTTCCAGCGATACCGCGTCTTTCCAGTCACTATTCTCACCTGCATTTTAGTCATTCTTTCAGTCATTATTCAGACCACTTCTCCATCTTTCTGGTGAAATTTGGACGATAAAAAATTTCTAGCACATCAATGGCAACTGTTCCAGCAACAATACTTGGGCAGCTTTTGATGTCTGCATACATTCTTGTTCCAAAAGCAAACTCAGATCAGTCTCCCCATCTTGGGTTTAAGGAGACCTGCTAATATTAGGTGTTAGTGTCAAAACCTATAGGTTACGGGTTCAAGTCGTGGAAGCAGTCACTAATGCTTGCATTAAGGTAGGTTGTCTACATCATACCCCTTGGGAACAGCCCTTCCCTAGACCCTGCGAATGCGAGATGCTTTGTGCACCGGGCTGCCCTTTAATGTCAAAACTTTAGAACACTAGAAGTGTAAAGTTTTTAAGTTGGATATTGTCTGACAATGGACAAATATAGTGCATGTCTTGTATTTATCACTTATAATAGGTGTGTCCTGTATTCATACAGATCATCAAGTTATCAACACATATTTTCTCTCATTTATTAAAGGATCAATTTAATAAACTAAATCTCCTATGGTGCACTTCTTCATAAATACAAGAATCAGAAAGATGAAGAAGTAGCAAATAGCATCTAGAACAAACAGTACCATGAAAACAAGTATGCCAGGAAAGAACAAGGAAATCGAAAGTCTCTGACAACTTTGTATCTTGAAATTATGGGTGGCCAACGGGCCGGGTCGGATCCCGACCCAGTCCCGCCCCGACCACGATATTTAAAAAAAAAATTACGGTTCCGGGACTCAAACCGGGACGGGACATGGTCTCGTCCCGCATGGACCCGGCCCACCCCAGTCCCGCCAACCCGCCCCGGTCCCGCCCCCTTTGCACAAAATAGTCGTTGCACCAATGGCCATTTTATATTTTGGCCGTTGCACAACGGCCATTTTTGGCTTCCCCTCCCCCAACCCCTCCTACCCCCTTAATATTTATTTTTAACCCCTAAGTTATTATATTTACACTTTAACCCAATTTCTCAACTATAAATACCTCATTTTCCCTCATAATTTTCACAAATCTTCCTACAATCTCTCTAATCTCTCAAACTATCTTCTACAAATCTACATTGTCTACTAAATATTCAATTTTATTTATTTATTTGAGAGTGAAGTTCGGAATTAGCTTGAGGATTTTCCATCGAGCAAAGTGTCAATTTTCAACCTCTCGATTACACGTCGATGTTACGTCGGCGTGTGGTACATTCGTTTCTTCATTAAATTATTATTGTTTCTTTATTTTAATTAGCGCACTTAATTTCATTATCTTTAACTATTTATTAGCATAATTAAAATGAAAGGAATAAGAGGTATGTTGGGTAAGGTAAGGATCAGGCTTCTTCTAGTAGGGGTAACAAGGGCAGGATACTTCTTCTAGTATTCCTAGTCCTACTCCTAGACAGGATGATTTTGTTGATACTGAACATTTTCCTGAAATACCATATGATTTAGACAAGCAGATATTTTCTGAAACTCAACAAGACTTTAATTTAGAAGATGCTCTAGATGACACACCCACTAATGTCTATGAAACACTCACTAGTGAATCTCCAACTGAAATGTCTCTTATTCTCCCTAGTATGAGACGAGTCCAGCAAAGCGACCATTAAAATCAGATGCATGGAATTTTTTTGATAGGGACGTAGAGAATCAAGTAGCTATATGTAAAATTTGTAAAGATGTTGGGACGGGGGGTTTAATGAGACATACAAAATGCTCTTGACTAGGTATTCCCAATCTGGTGAAAAGATGGTGCATGGCGCCTCTCCATCGGGACAAGGTTCACATACTGTCCCGGATCTAGTACATGGTAAAATTAACCCTATGACGGGGGAAATTGTAGGCCCTAAATACGATAAACATAGAGATAGGGAAGCATTATCAAAATTAGTTGTTGTGGAGGATTTGCTTTTTTCATTTCCTTCATCTCCTGGTTTTATTCATTATATTAGAGAAATGTATAATCCTGTTTTTAAAGGTTTTCCTAGATCAACTGTTAAGAGAGATGTATTTAAATTTGCACATGAATATCAACAGTATTTACGTTATTCATCGTATCATGTTAATGGTAAAGTGGCTCTCACTTCTGATATAGGTCGTAGTACTAACGATCATGATTATTTAACGGTAACCTGTCATTGGATAAATTATAAATGGTCTATGCAAAAACGTATTTTAGCGTATAGATATATAGATAGTAGGCACACTGGTCTTTTTATTTCAGAAAATATTTATTCAGTTTGTGATTATTGCGGAATAACTGATAAAATTATGAGTATTACATTAGATAATGCATCTTCTAATATTGTTGATAAAAATACAATTTGCTATAAATTTTATTTTTAAAAATAATAGAATACAACGAAAAAAAATTATAAAAAAACTTGTCACGATTGTCAACTACTTTATAGAAAAATTCTCAAAGAAGTACCCACTAGGTGAAATTCTTTATATGAACAACTACTTGGTGCTTATGATTATAAAAGACCTATAACTTTATTTTTTAAGGTCCATAATCAAAATTCAACTGATATGCTTGTAGATAACGATTGGGAAAAAATTCCGAACTTATTGTATTTCTAGAGAAACTTTTTTCAAGCAACAAAAGAATTTTTCGGTATATATTATCCTACTATTTCAACTATGTTGTTTTATATAACTCTTATATATTTACTACTTAGTGAATATATGGAAAACCCAGCTTATAAGACAGCTATTAAAAAAATGTTTATCAAAATAAAATAAAAATTATTCTTATTCTTACTATTTATATTATTGGGTTGTATTAAATCCGACTATTAAAATAAACGGTTGTAAATCACTTATTCAAACTATTTATGAATGTATAGTAGTACTACCATCTCCAACTCCCAAAAATTCAAATGACTCACCACCTATTGAACAAACGAAAGAACAAGTGTTCTCTACCGACTAGTAAGAAAACTATTGGTTCTCGATGGTGTACAAGATTAAGACCAAGTCTGATGGTTCTATTGAGCGATATAAAGCTTGTTTTGTTGCAAAGGGTTTTGCTCAAGAATATGGTATGGATTATGAAGAGACTTTTGCACTTGTTACAAAGATGACATCTGTTCGGGTTCTTATTGCAATGACCTCTGTTCGTCATTGCCATATTTCACAAATGGATGTTAAAAATGCTTTTTTGAATGGGGATCTTCAAGAAGAAGTCTACATGGTCCTTCCACCTGGTGTTTCACATAGTCCAGGATAGGTGTGCAGGCTTAAGAAAGCTTTGTATGGTCTCAAACAAGCTCCAAGAGCTTGGTTCGACAAGTTCTCCACTGTAGTATCATCTCTTGAATTTATTTTTAGCTTTCATGATTCGGCATTATTTGTTAAATCATCCCCTGTAGATTGTATTTTGATTTTGTTGTATGTTGATGACATGATCATTACAGGTGATGATATTGATGGTATTGCAAACCTAAAATCTACTTTGTCTCGCCGTTTTGAGATGAAAAATTTAAGTCATCTACGTTACTTTTTAGGCATTGAGGTAGTTTATTCTGAGAAGGGATATCTTCTCTCTCAGTCTAAGTACACTACATATATTCTTGAGCGGGTCCGTCTCACAGATACTCGTATATTTGACTCTCCTCTTGAGGTTAATGTTCGATATACACCTACTGACGGGGATCCTCTTCCTGATCCCACTTTATATCGTTCAGTTGTGGGGAGTCTGGTGTACCTCACCATTACTCGCTCTGACATTGCATATGATGTTCACATTGTCAGTCAGTTTCTTAACTATCTTCAAGTAACGATTTATCAGAGTCTCTTGTTTCCATCGACCTCATCCATGAAGCTTCGTGCATTTTCTGATGCAGATTGGGCTGGTGATCTAACTGATCGAAAATCAACTACTGGTTATTGTGTATTTTTAGGAGACTCACTCATCTCATGGAAAAGTAAGAAACAAGATGTTGTTTCTCGCTCTTGGCGAGGCAGTATCGTCTTGTAAGCCACTACGTGTGAGATTGTATGGTTACGTTGGTTATTGGTTAATATGGGTCTCCCTTTCCTCACCAACACCGATGTACTGTGATAATAAAAGTTCTATTCAAATTGCGCACAACACAGTCTTCCATGAACGTACCAAGCATATTGAGATTGATTGTCATATTATTCGATATCATCTTCAGCAGGGCACTTTATCCTTGTCATTTGTCTCATCTTCGATGCAACTTGCAGATTTCTTCACAAAGACGCATACCTTAAAGCGTCACCGGTTCTTTCTTAGCGAACTATCGATGCTTCTGTCTACACCATCGTGAGTTTGAGAGGGGATATAAGCATTAACTCTTTCCACATTGCTTTTGTCCAACTTTGGAAAAACACATTTGTATCTCATGTAATAGACCCTATATAAAGGTTTTACTTGTTTTTCTTTTACTTGCACTTTTAGCTCTTAAAAATAGTATTATTCTATTATCTTGTTATTGCTTTGTAAGAATTCATGCTATGAATAAAAGACTTTCATGAATTCTATCAAGCTTGAAGGGTATTCTTGAGCCAAAAAATAGGTTGGTGGTATTTTTAGACCAATAAATGTATGAAGGGCATTTGTGAGCCATTTCCCATACGTTAGGCGGTTAGGGGTATTTTTGGCTTGGCACGGAACTATTGTTTCCTGAACACTATTTGTAACACATTCTATATTTAGAAACTTTATAGTTTTAGCTTTTCCATTTGAACCTTAAGACAAGCTCCAACAGAGATAAGATTAACTTGCTAAAGACTAAATAATTCTACATTTAGCTAATGCTTCAAACCTAAATATTTCATAGCAAGTCATACATATGCAGTACAAAAAGACAAAAGTACCTTAGAATAGGGAATAATATGGTCATAGTCATGGCATAGACAACCAGGACAACCCACAAGCTTTCGAAAAACATTGTTCCCCAACGGGTCTCGGCGCCATCGGTCAGGGTCTCTTCCCTTCACTTTCTCCGCCTTCTCCCAGCACTGCTGCTTCACACTATACGGAAAACTTCTTGGGTTGGTCGTCTTTGGAGAAATTTCAAGGTTCTCAAATTCTTCAGTGACGATTTCTCTGTCAAGAATTGAGGCTGAGGAAGGAGCAGATAGTCTGGAATGCCGAGAACCCGAAGGTCTAGAATCGGGTCCTGATGGGTTAACGGGTCGGATTCTTTTTGGGGATGAGGCATTCTTGTTTTTCCTATTATTATTATTACTACCTTCTTTGCTTGACCTCATGTTTCTCTATCTTTTTGCTCAATGGCCATTGTCACGTGGCTATGTTAACACTATACCCTTTTGGAATTGGGCACCCGTTTAAATAAGAGATGGGCAAAGTACCTATATATATATTATTTTATTTTCTGAACGGTCTGACCTTGGTTTTGATGACCTTTTTGACATGTGTCAGAAAATACGACCTTAAATTTGAAACAACAGAAATATTACTTTTTCTTACGAAAAATATTTCGAAACTCGTGAAGGAAAAAGGTTTAATAATTGAAATTTGATTCTCAAATTTGATATTTGAGACTTATGGAATTTATTAGAATTATGGAGAGATATAATATTTTGGACCAATAGGAGAGTGACACGTGTCACCCCCACATGGCCCATGTTGGGCGAGAATGGCATGGCTAAGTGGTCAAGTTGACTCAAGATATTTGTCCATCTCAATCTTGGCCACACATTTGTTTTAATCTTAACCCTTGGTTTCATTATATATTCATCTACTAGTGCAAGACTTTAACACTTCGAAAATTTTCAAGAAAACTTATGCAAACTAGAGAGGGCTCTCGACCAAGCTCATTGAAGAACAAGAAAATTCTTCAAATGTTGTTGATAAATCCCCATACTCAAACCAAGGATCCCTAGTAGTATACTAAGCATAAACAACCTCTTAAATCCCGAAAATACTACGTTAATCCGCTAGTCGCACCTTGAAACCCTAAGGTGTTCTTCATATTTTGAGTTGGAACTTGAAGAGAAGTTGGTTATGAACTTCTAAGGGTTGCTTGGAGTGGATTGGAACGTAAAGGAAAGGAGCTAAAGTTGTTAAGGATCGACTTTTAATCTTGGATTATATTTGGGCTTATTGAGGTAATGATCTTTGTCTTCCTAATGTAATTGAAGATTACATGTTATAGTAGTTGATAAATGAGCTTGTGATATAAGGAATAAAGATTTATAAGTGTTGGGAAATTTGGAGGGTGAATACTGAAATATGGCATGCTAGTCATTGAAGTTGTTAATCAATTTGGTTGTTAGTTATAATCGTCACATGTTATACAAGAAAGGGAATTTAGTTGTTATAATTGTTATGACGTATTAACATGTTGGAGTAACGACTTGGATTAAAGAATTAAAAAAAGACTATATGGTGTATTGTTGTTTGATTGGTTGTGCCTTAAATGTGGCGTATTGGTTATTGATTTCGGACCTTGAAAAAGGTGGAAAAGTACGTAGAAACAGGGGAAGTGCTGTCCAATTTTCCGTAGAATAAGAGACTTTATACTTAGTATTATTCTACCTTAGAAAGCTAGAAGTTGATAGACGTATTATGGTCATTATAGGTTGACATTCTACGTGTGGCGTATTCAACTTAGCGGGTGGATTAAGCCGAAGAGGTATGTGGAACTTTCCCTATCTTCTTGAGCATGATTCTTATAAATGTATAGTACGTTTGACGTACATGTATTAAATGAATTCGGTTTCATTTCAGTACCATTGATTTGATTTAAAAGGGTACAAGTTTAGTTGAGTTGGAAAGTTAAACTCACTTGGTTGTTAAAGGATGTAAATGCCTTAGTTTTCTAAAAACATAAAGTGTTATAATGGTTTTATGGGAAGTTAGTTATAACGACTTTATGGGAAGTTAAAAGAGTGGTTTACTTGAATGATTTAAAAGAGAATAAATGATTTGATTTTGAAAGTATACGATACTTGACTTAAAGAGTATAAGTAACTTGATTTAAAGGTATATGTTACTTGAGTTTGAAAAGTAGAAGTTACTTGATTTCAAAGCCTAGAAATGAATTTCTAAAGGTGTAGTAACTTGATTTGAAAAATAGACATGTCTTGATACTACGGGTGTTGGTATCTTATGGCTTTTATATGAAAAGAGTTCTTTTCAAAGGAATAGAAGTACGTTGTACTTTGGGGTTAAATTCCCGTATTTTACATGATAGTGCCTTAAGTTTAATTAATGAGGGTTAAAGATTGTTAACTTGCATATGTTGTTCATGATGGCCGTTAGTGCTAGTGTTATATTATTTATTACGGGGTCAATCCCCGGGTCATGTTGCATTTTGCATTTCCATGGATTTCCTCTCCACGATGCGAGTATGACGTATATGCTCATTGCGGGCCCACAGGGTCCATGCGGGTGAAATAGTCTCATGCGAGACAAATTGCCTCATGCGGGTCCACAAGGCCTATGCGAGTGAAATTGTCACGACCCGATCCCGGGCCCGTGACTGGTGTCTTACCCCGGGCACCCTAGTGATACAACATCAGAGAAAATCAGCGGAAAAAAACTAAAACATGAGACAAGACATAAAGTATGAAACAGGTTAACCAAAACGGTCACGCCACGAATATATACATATATATATCAACCGAGCAGTTAAATCCTTTTACAATCCCGCTTAAGATGCTACAGACCTCAGAATGTAACCATAACTATGGCGGGACGGGGCCGCCATACCACGAATGCCTGAGTAACTACACTGGCGGGGACTATACAAAGATAAGCCTCGAGAAAGCGGAGCTTCCAAAAATGACGTGATCCTAGCGCGGATCCACAACCGATGTACCTACTGCGGCATGAGCGGCCGAGGTCGATGCAACGGTACAAGTATGTGAAAGCGTAAAATCACGTAAATGAAATCATAGTAGTCTATATAAAGCGGGAGACATGTATGATAACCAAACTACGATTCGCGATAAATAGCGATCATGTCAGTCGGGGACTCGCGCCAAAGTCATCACTTAAATACAACTATGGGTCTCGCCCACAACATCAATCATGCGTGGAATACGCCCATCCTTCTGGCGATCCGTGATATAAACACACTAAGGGATACATGAACACGAGTCCCACTTGTCATAATAAAGCCATGCGGGTGAAATCACGAAGGCATAGCGACTACTAAAACCCAGTACAACAAGGTCATAAAGCGTATCATGAAATCTGTCTGAAGCCACGTGATCGAAGGCGGCCACTGCTGGTATCTAATGTGCGCGTCTAGTCCTGGAACTTCGCGACTCGCGTAGGCACTCGATGGCCCGCGTGAGGTATTCTCGCATCGAGGGTAGCTCTCCCGGCGTCGTCACGGACTCGCGATCCGCGTAGCGCGTAAATGACCGCGTGACCACGAGGGCCGCACACTAACACGGAACTCGTAGCTCGCATAGGTCCTGGACCCGCGTGAGGTATTCTCGAATCATGGTCCTGCATCACCGAGTCTACCCGCGTCGGAGGCGACTTAACCGGAATCATGTCGAGGTGAGTGATGTAATACTAGCATAACGACTGCGTTAGACAACATAAGCACAACAAGGGAAACCCCTTTACACAAACATCACAAGACACTAACACACGTAGCATCCTAACATGTTTAATTATTAAATCAACAAGGAAGTATTACAAGGCTATCACAAACCAACACAATCAAGTTATTTACACAAGGTACTTTCTACTTTATGATTAACAAGTTCGGGTTTTTATCCCCAAAGTACTTCATACATTAACTCTTTTTAGAAGATCCATTTCTTTTACAAAAGTCACCCGATACCCGTAATATCAAAATAAAGTGACTAACATTTTAATTAAACCAAAACAACTTCCAGACTTTCCTTTTTAAACCAAATTAAGACAATACCATGCCTTCTTTTTAGACCAAAACACTTCTCCTTTTAAAGTCAAGTTACCATTTTAAAACCAATGATAAAACCATTCCTTTGTTTTCATAAAGTCGTTATAACTAACTTCCCATAAAGCTGTTATAACACTTTATGTTCTACACCAAAAACTCTTTAATTCCACAAGTCTCTTTTCCTTTAAAACAACAACAAGTATTCTTTAAAAACCCAAATAACTTACTCTTTTCAAAACAAGTAACCTATACTTAAAATCAAGTTACTTCTCTTTTTCCGAAAACAAGTCGTTATAAGTCAAGTCTCTTATCTTTCAAGATCAAGTCTCTTAACTTTCAAAATCAAGTCGTTTATAAGTCAAGTCTCTTATCTTTGAAGATCAAGTCTCTTAACTTTTACAATCAATAAACCATTCCTTTACCTACATAAAGTCGTTATAACTAACTTCGTAAAGCTATTATAACACCATGTTTTAAACCAACCAAATCACTTAGCACGTATCGTCTACCGTGCTACATAGTTCACAACAATCATGCTAGAAAAGATAGGAAGAGGTTCGCATACCTGCGCGGTTATCGACAATTAGCAAAAGCGCTCGCAAGATCAGTAACCATACTGGCGTTTCCACTCTTGAGTAGAATCGTTACTCGTAATCTACGACTATAAAGGCCACAAACGCCTATCAACTCCTAGATCTCTTCGTAGAATATTCTCTGAAAATTCGGCACCTCCCCCACTTATCACACAAATCTCTCATTACGGGCCAACAACTCCGAGGAGAGGGTCACACGCGTCTAACGGGGCGTGTACAATTCTCCACAATAATACAACGATCACGTAAATACGACCATATGTAAATACGGTTCAATTCTTTTCAATACTCATTCTATATATAGTATACTCAACTATATATTACTACAACGTGTAATTTCCAATTCTGATAGGGACAAGATTATTACCTCGATAAGCCCAAAATTATCCAAGATTATATATCGATCTGAGCAACGTTTAACTCCAATTCCTTACGCTCCAACCCGCTCCAAGCGACCCGTAGAAGTTTCTAAACAACTTCTCTAAACACTTCAACCAAGCTATGAAGGTTTTTAGGGTTTCGTTTTGCGACTATTGGAATAAAGTAGTATTTCAGACTCTAGTATTAAAACAACTTTGGAATACTACTAGGGATACTAGGCCAAGGTATTTGGGATTTTACAACAATACACAAAGTATTTTACTACACAAAGTGGGAGGGGGACGAGAACAAGTAGAAGGGAGGGAGTATTTTGCTTGGAAAAACTCTTAAGTGTGGATGAAATTATGTCTTGCTATCAAGGGGTATTTATAGAACAATCAAGGGTCATGATCAAGGCAAGTGTGTGGTGAGATCTTGGGACAAGTGTGGGTGCCACAAGCCACTTGTCTAAGCAAGACAAGTGGCTAGCCGGCAGCACTAAAGCGACATGAGCGACATCAAGCCAAATCGGCCACTTAGGCCACATGGGGGTGACACGTGTCGCCCCCCTACTCGTCCAAAATATTTCGTCTTCCGAAAATATCCAAAATACCGAAAATCTCAAAAACAAAGCGGGCCCCACAAAACCGTAAATTTCTCCCGTGGGCCCCACGTGACCATTTCCGAAAATAAAATCTCAAAATTCTAATATAATCCAAGAAGTCCAAATACCAAATCTGGGAACCCAATTCCCATTAACGAACCTTTTTCTTCACAAAAACCGGAAACTTTTCCGTCGAAAAATCACATCTTCCTTTCTTTCCAAAATTTCTGTCGTAAACTCGTACGTACATCCTCACATAAATACCCTGGAACTACGGGGTATAACAGAAATAGTCCCAGGAGTAGGATTGCATAATGATACTACGGGCGGATGGCCCTAGTTTGATCATAAGCTTCCTATTTTTAAACAGCAAGGTTTACTCTTATTTACCCTCATTATTAGTAAGGCACAGTGTACTGTTAATTTGGTTATCATACATGTTTCAAGCTTTATTTTAGACTATATGATTTCATTACAGTACTTTCAGTTTCATATACTTGGTACATGTTTTGTACTGACCCCCTTTCCTCGGGGTGCGTTCATGCCGCAGGTAGAGGTAAACAGATTGTTAATCCTCACTCTTAGGATCAATGTTCAGCTTTTGGGAGGCTCCATTACTCCGGAGGCTTACCTTTTGGTACGGATCCCTGTTGTTGTAGATTTATGTACATTCAGGGGTATGACGGGGCCCTGTCCCGTCATAGATAGGGTCCAAACTCTTAGAGGTCTGTAGTCATGTTTTGTGGGTTGGACTTGTAAAAGATGTATTCCTTTGTTATGTATATATGCAGGAAGGTGGTCTTATCGGCTAGCCTGATTTTTATTTCATATTACTGCATGTCTATAAGTTTTATTTATATTCCGCTGGTTATCTCTGATGTATACCTGTAAGGGTGCCCAGGTAGGGCACCAGTCGCGGGCCCGGGGTCGGGTCGTGACACGAAAATCTCTTCCTTCCATTCGTATCTTATTTCTTATTTTCAGACAATTGTTATTTCAGTTTGAACTTGTATTCAATATTAAAAGCTCTTGTACCGTTCAAATCAGATTTTGGGATTGTTGGTTATCATTTCAAAAGCTATGTCATTGGAGATATTTAAGTATTTTGTTAATGTAATTTCCGAGCATTATGAGTTTATATTTCTATTGATGTGGGAGTGGTTCGCCTACTCGGGGATAGTCCACCATGACCCGTAATTTGGGTCGTGATAGTTATTCACTCAAATCAACTAAAGGAAATAATGACAAGGCACATAGTGAACAAATACAAAGATGATTGTCGATAAAATCGTATAGGTCAGTGAGGACTTCTACCTTTTGGACTTCTATGGAACATGATCCATACAGTGTAAAATTAAATTGCTTCTTTGTTCTCTTATTTTTAGGTTATTGTTAATTACACGCTTCTTAATTTATCTTTTGTTATAACTATGCAGATGTTGGAAGCTATACTCCACGAGGAACCAAACGAGCGTTCAAGCAAGTCAATCTGGCAATCAATTTTATTCTTAGTGTATGTCGAATTTGATTGTCTCTTGAGGCGTTTGGTCAAGAATTCTTTACAGAAGGTACGCAACCTCTTCTTTGAGTTCTTACTGTCATATTTTCTCACTCTTATTTTTCGTGCCATTCAATTTTTTTTGAGAAGGTAAACAAAAAACTTGGAATTCAATTATTAATGATGCATAAGCTCATAGGTCGGTAAGGTATATATCCATCAATTATATATGTCATGATTGTTTACTTAATAGACATAACTGTATTTTTACCCTCAGATGTTGTTATTGATTATAGTTTGTGCATCTATACCTTCAGATGTTGTTATCTTCACCAAGCTTAAAGGAAATTGATCGAAATAGTGACATATTTATGCTTCAGGGGAGATTCTGACAAAAAGAATAGCAGTAAGGAGCAAAAGAGAAAGTTATTGCTTGCTCATGATCAGCTATGATTTTATGGAATATGTTTGTATGGGAATTACTTTTTCAAATAGTCTATCATCAAAAATTTATATTGACAGTTGACTCTAACTTTATGAAAATATATGTATGTCCTAGAGACAATCTATATTAGGACAAAATGTATTTTATACACATTCGTATTTATATTAATGATGATTAATATTATGGCATTTGCATTTGTTGAATTATTAGTTGATTGTTTATAATATTCTATAAATACATCCCTAGAGTTTACGTGGTTATTAATGATGTTAGAATTAATATTATAACATAACTCTTAAATAACCTCGACTAATGATCATCGAGGTTGGGATATCAATGATATGCGATACGTCGACATGTGGTCTGCATCATATCATTAGGGGATGTAGTATGTCTCACTTGCTACGAGTAATGACAACTCGTGATGGACGCATGGATACTTGTTGAAGTATTGGTATACCCTGCTGATGCATTGTTTTGTTGTATGTTTATAATGTCATCGGCGTGTGGGAGATAAAAGTCCTTAGACTTGAGGTCGATACCACCTTGTTTACGGAGTAATGTACTTTGATCCTGTCTTAAGCTCAAATGTCTTATAGGTTGAGACGCGGCTCGTTTTGGGTGCATTACGAAGTAGATTAAAGGAGGTAGTTAGACCAAGATTAGGATTCATTCCTCGAATGTATATTCGAGAGAACACTCAGATACTCATATGGTATTAGGTTGACTGAGTCGTTGGCCAACGCAATGGACATGTCTTTGATATGTTCCTGTTGTCAACTAATATAGATGAGTTATAATAATCAAGTCATTTGGATAGACACTTGACAAATCCTAAACTTGATTGAGTGTGTCGTGAATGAAAGGATTTTATCTTCTCACATAGAGGTTCGGTTCACATATTTCGTGTAGCTAAACTTTATGTTGTTGACACCCAATTTTGTCCATCCCCTTCAATCAATAACCAATAAATTAAACGATTTTATTTTTTAGAACTGCAATTTTTACATCGCAAAAATAATCTCTACACCAATAATATATGTATAATAAACATATACATGCGTAAATAGGGAGTTTGATAATGGCACCGCACCTTACGTAGAATATTAAACACTTCGGGTCTCGCACTCGCATTTATCAATTTTAAACCCTATTCTATTTCCATTAATTCTTAATAACTTTAATAATAATAAATACGTAAATAAGTAAATAATTTAGCAATAACGTCGTGTCAAATAGCATAGTCGCATTTATTAATACGCAAAGCAATGTCGTAATTATTGTAATAACTTAAACCCAGGCCAAAATTAATAAAGCACCTAAAGTCATATCAAGATAATTTAATTTTAGCTCAAATAATAATAAATAAGGCACAATAAACAAGATTTTAAATAAAAACACCGCATTTTACGTAAAAGCATTAAGTAATCCTCAAATATCATATCTACATTTAGCATTTAAAGGATTTAAACTCCATTCAATTTTAATTTAACATCGCAAAATACACATAATAAGTAAGTTTTAATAACAGTCTCTCATTATAAATGTTAAGCACTAATTAATTAGCGCGCCCGTATTTATGGTCAATAATTTAAATTTAAGCTAAAACTAAGAGTGTATCAAAATAATTTAATTTACCACTAATTAAATAATACACCTAAAACTTTATCTATAACCCATTAACTAAATAATAACTATCCTAAAACTAATACGTGCCCGTTTTTACACGACCAGCTACGCGGCCAATACCTGACCACTTTTATTCCCGCCGTCGGCCCATCTCCCTTTAACTTTCCCGCGTCGGCCCGCCTTTACGGACTTCCTCCTCTGAAAACCTAACCCTAAACTCAAACTCCTCATCGCGCCGGACAATGGCGAGACCGCCACGGAAAATCCGGCGAGTCAATAATATCATCCGAGTGCGTCGGCGTTGAACGATTCGCTTCGCGCCAAAAAGGTAAACCAGATCCCTTCAATTTATTTTATATCGTTGTCGCGTCAGTATATTAAGCGTGTATCAGTCGTCTGAGGATTGTTTATCTTTGCTTTCTCGCGACTATGATTGTCGATTTGTTGTGTATCCGAACGGTGTAGTTATTGTTTGAATTTATGGGATCGAACTATAAGTATTGTTTTGTGTAGGTTAGGTGTTCATTATGTAAAACAATTAGATAAGGATGAATTCAGGGAGTTAAGGAACTGATTAGAGTTTGTTTATGGATTAATTTTATGTGATGGACCTGCTATGGGTAATTTGGCTCGACTTTAAATCTGTATGACCGACTTAGAGTGTGACTAGATCTTTAAAAGCATGTCTTAGGATTCATTAATGCGCTATGGAGTTTCAATACTAATCTCAACTAAAAAAGGGGCATTAGGATTTCTCTGTCTTGATTACGAATAGGTTGTCAGGTTACCTTTGATTAAGTGCGGTTATTTATGTGACTATGGCTACTGATTAAAATAAGGTGTGGTTTGCTTAATATTATACTCGGGGTGTTAGATTTTTTTTCTTTTTTTTTCGAAATTCTATAATATGCCTATAGTGTGGTATTCTGAACAGAATATCGGACATAGCCAAATGTAAATCTCAGATTTGACGTTTGATTCCTAAATATAACTGATAATGGATATGCTTAAGTAATTCTGAAGTAGTTTTGTGGTCTTACACTTGGTTTCTCATGTTTTGGGTATGTTTATACCTGAAAGGTGATGGTTTATTGATTTAGGATTTTTTTTTGGAATAGTCATACTATGTCGTATCTTCATCTGTTCAAATGCCTTTCATGAAAAGTTAGCAGGTGTTATGAACTTACTTCTTACGGATCTGAAATCATCTCCACATTCACTTGTGGTTGTCCCTTTCGTGTTGTCGAAATATTTCTCATATGAATAGATAGGTTAAGTACCTTTCTAGCTAACAAACAATATAGCCAAAACATTGTGTGAACTGGTATTGCACGAACAATAAATGCATGCTTTAAACATGGTTCCCTGATCGACTCTTCTTTAACCATACTATTATGCCTTACATATCCTGCTAATAAAGTTATTTGTATGCTCAGTTTGTTGATACATTTGATGTACCTCCATAACTTGATACGAATCTGGAAGCCTGACATTTAGTGGTCAGTGGACAGCTCCGGAGGGACTGAATTTGTCTACATGCTTTCTTACACCCTGGATTTATGTGTAACTGAATAAGTAGGGAGATATACTTGTTGCATGACTTTTTCCATGTATGGATCCGGCAGTTTATCTAGAACTAAAATGAGTTTGTCCCACAAAGAATGTACCTAAACTATTGGTCTCGGGAAATCTCTGCCCCATACTTTCCTCTTGAGTTCTGCCAATCTAGTGTATCAATGATCATACATCGCAATAGATATACCTGCTGATTTACCCTCATATCTGCACTGCTGCTTAATGGATGAAATTGATCATTATTTCCCCATTATCTGACATGTTATTTAAATTGCATTAGTATACATTCAATGTATATGGGGTGTATACTTCTCATGGTTTATGTGGATGTCTTGTGTATATCAACTCTTATATGGCTAGATATATTAGAGGTGAGTTTGTATAAATGGGCCTGTTATGCTATAATGCTGAAATCTAGAGAAAAATAAAATCTGATATTACTGGGCTTGAGTCACGTTTCTGGCATACTGAGGCCCATCACTTAATTACTATTTCAAGGTATTTATTTGCTGGGGCCCCGTCATCTGTACTGCCATAGTTAATATGGGCAGCACATGTACATGTGTGTTTGGTGTAACATTTCATTCATTTTCGCATATGATGAAGTTTAGATTATTTACTAATCTTTTTCTTTCTTATTTTTACATGACATGCATCGGGAGAATAATCAAGAGTCTCGGTATAAGACTCATCATGATCTCCATATCTCCGTCCACACTCTTGTCATAGGGCTTCCAAACAACAATGGGATGGAATGACGTCGTCATCCATTCTAAATTCCAAATCTCATTCCTTCCTTGCCTATTTATTTATTTATTTATTTATTGTTGTGATAAATATATTTGTTAACCTTGTAATTAATAGGATAATTAACTCTACTAGTCCTTGAATACATTGGAAGGGTAGTTTAAAAGATGAATTCATTCCTTATTTATTCTAGGTTCACCATATAGATCTAAATCTAAAATAATTCAACTAACTCTAGCTATGCTTTAATCATATAGTCATTCCACATCTAATTCTTAAGAAATAAATTTTCTCATAAGCTCTTCATTAACCTTATCAATTTTTTTGTACTATCTTACGTTGTTTAAATATATATTTCATCAAAGACCAAATTTGCATTTCATCCTAACATATGCTTTATTTATAAAGTATTTCTATACAATGCCTTCTAAATACATATGTTATCCAAAATTAGCTTATATATATATTCTACAAAAACGAAGATTTTTTTACCAAAAACAAAACACATTTTTTTTAGCACTTACCGCATCTTTGTTCAAAAAATATTTTTTAGCATGCATTCTTTAACATAAATATTAAGCCTAAGTTTGACTGGACAACCGCAAGTTAGCGGATCTTATAGGATGCCTAACCCCTTCCCTTTAGGATAATAAAGAACCCTTATCCAGAATCTTATTAAGTTTAGCAGACATAAAAATGGAGTTAATGTTAACTTTAATTAGTTGACATTTAGGTGTCCTAATTCACCCAATTAATTAGGTGGCGACTCCCTTAACACTTAACATTTTACATTTTTGGGAGGATAACCATTCCGTCGCGCATTCAAGCATGAGAGTTCAAAATCGGGTGCGACAGAATGGCGACTCCACTGGGGACAGTAGGTTCTTAACCATAACAAACTTAGGTTAATTATCGTCCTTTATGTTGCTTTATTTGCTTAGTTGCTATTTTGTGTTTTACATTTATTTGCTCTTATCTATCCTTTGCCTAAACTGTTATTCTTTACATGAATATTTGCATGCTGCTATTTGTTACCGCTTTCCTTAAACTGACATTCCGCTCATACTTCTTCCCTTATGGAAAATTCACACTATCACACACAACACGCGGGTGTGCTTCGCGCACCTGCAAATTTCTTTCAAACACCCAAATTTAAGAGAGTTGACATTTTACGCGGAGAATCCGGTCCAACCGGTGGTCGCGTAGCCTTCTTGTCACGACCAGACCCTGGGGCCGCGACTGGTGCCCTACCTGGGCACCCTGTTTAGGTATATATCAGAGAATAGCAGCGGAACATACACAACATATAAACATGTTTAGACAATAAACATCACAGGCTAGCCGATAAGGCCGTCTTCCATAAAATATACATAATCAAAAGTAAAACAGTACAACTCTGTTCTTACAGGCCAAACCACTAATATGACTACAGACCTCTAGGAATAACAACTGTGGCGGGACAGGGCCCCGCCATACCCCTGAATGTACATAAAATCTACAACATCAGGGAAAACTGTACCAAAAAGACAAGCCTCCGGAGAAATGGAGCTTCTGACACCTGATCAGTGATCCTAAGAATGAGGATCCACCACCTGCTTACCTCTACCTGCGGCATGAGCGGCCAGGAAGGGTCGATACTGATATGTACTAAGTATGTAAAACTGGAAAATACTGTAATTACATCATAAGTCTAAAACAAAGCTGGAAACATGTATGATAATCAAATTACAGTATACTGTGCCTTACTAACAATGAGAGTAAATAAAAGTATACATACTGCACAAAATATAGGAGGCTCTCGATCAAAGCAGGACAACCCGCCCGCAGTATCATTAAGCAATCCTACATCCTGGGACTATTTCACTCGCAAGGGTCGTGTGGACCCGCATGAGGTATTCCTCGCATCATGAGTAGCAAATCCATGGAGTGGTATAATGTCTTGGGGGTTTACCCCTCAATCATACTCAGAAGGTGGTATAACTTCTTGGGGGTTTACCCCTCATTTATACTCTTACCCTGGAGAAGGTGGTATAACGTCTTGGGGGTTTACCCCTCATTTATACTCTTACCCTAGCTCAACCGGCCATCATACATAACATAAGCCCTACTGGCTTATCATACAATATATAAGCAAGTTAAGAAATCCCCTAACTTCTTATTAGTCTTGTTCATATACACTCTCATTTTAGTTTACTTAAGGCACTAACATGTCTTTATAAAAAAAATCGGGAATTTAACCCAAAGTACTACGTACTTCTATCCTTTTAAAATGACTCTTTTTCATATACAAAATACAAGATACTAGTAACCGTAGTATCAAGTCACAATTACTTTTCAAGACAAGTCACAATACCTTTAGAAATAAAATTAGGCTTCTAAATCAAGTGACTTCTTTTCTTTTAAAACCTTAGGCAATTGATGTCTTAAAATCAATTTGCCTTTCATTAATTCAAGTCATTTATCCTTATTATTTTACTTAGAGTAAATCTCTCTTTTTATCTTTCCATAAAGCTAATATAACCAACTTCCCATAAAGTCGTTATATTAACTTTATACCTTAGTCAATTACAATTTTCTATCCAAGGGACTTATACGTTTAAAACGAAACAAGTATCATATACTTTAAAACACTTCAAGTCCCTTAAGTTTGAAAACTTAAGACATCCTTAATACTTTAAGGAAATGAGTTAATCCCCTAACTCACCCAACTTGGCCATTCTTGAAACAAGTAAAGGATATCAAAGTCTAGTACGTCTACCGTACTATATAAGTCAACTATTCATGCTCAAAAGATAGGAAAGTTCTACATACCTCTTCGGGTCAATCCACTTGCTAAGTACAATATTCCGCCCGTAGTATGTCAACCTATAATGTCCACAATACGTCTATTAACGTCTTACTTCAAACGTAGAATATTATAAGTGCAAAGTCACTAAATTCTACGGAAAATCGGACAACACTTCTTTTGTTTCTACATACTTTGCCACCTTTTTCAAGGCCGAATTCAATAACCAAAAACGCCACATTTAAGGCCCAACAATGTAGTTAACAATAGGGGATTACACGCCTACTAGACGTGTAAAATTCCGCCCCACAATTGACATCAAACTAGTACAAACTACAAGTGTAAATTCGGCAACTTGAGATACAACAACACTAATTCTTATCCAATTTCCTTTTCAATCCAAGTTGTTTAGTATAACATGATATCAAGTCGCAATCGATTATAACTACTACAATCTTCAAGTAAGTAACATGCGACGATTCTAATTAACGACCAAATTGTAATTCAACTTCAAGAGGCTTATATGTCATTTCGGATTTAAGGCTACAACAATCCATATCAATTATCAATCTTCACTACACATACTTCATGCTAGTAAAATGTAATGCTAACAACAATATATAATCTTGTAACACTTTAAGAGAACAAGATTGTTACCTCAACGAGCCTTAGTCCAACTTCAAATCCAAAGTCGCTCCCTAGAAACTTAGAGCCTCTTCTTGACACTTCAATCCGCCACTTGAGACCCTTAGAATATCACAAACAACTTTCCTTCAATCTTCCAAACAAAACCTAGGAAAGCAACTAGGTTTTCATCTTGCGACTAATACGAAAACTATCTTTTTCCGGGATTTTTCTATTGAGATACCCTTACAATACCCTCATGAACCTTGGTTTAAAGTGTGGAGCTTAATGGACAACAAACAATTTTTTTTTGTTGGGACTTAGTGAACCCGAGAGCACCCTCCTTGTGTTCTTCAAATTCTTGAAAAATTTTCTAAGTGTAGAAGTTAGTCTTGCTACTAGTACTACTATATAGTAACATGGAGGGTCAAGATGTGCACAAATGTGTGGCTTGGATGAAGTTCTTTTAAATATCAAGACATGTGGTCCCATTGACTAAGTCAATATTATCAAGCTCTTCAACTTGCAAGACTTTGTCATCCTAAAAATGGTCAAATGACCCTTTTGGCCATGCTATTTTTCGTCCAAGGCCACTTAAGGGGGGGGGGGGTGACACGTGTCGCCCTCCCATTCGTCACAATATTTCGTTTTTCGACAATTCCATAATTCCGATAAATTTTCACAAGTCTCTAATCTTAACATTTGGGATTCTCACGTACGTTCTTAAAACATGTCCTGTAAATACGGGATGTAACATTCTTCCCCCCTTAGAAACATTCGTCCCCGAATGTTCTTTCGGAGTCAAACTTATAATTAGCGACATAGTTTTCTTTCACAACCCCGACATACCAATAATGCCACACATGGCCACATAATAGCATTTAAGCAAAAATATTTCAATTAAAACTTGACAAGTAAGAGAAAATGAATTACCTGAAGGTGTATGGAATAAGTGAGGATACTTCCTCAACATGTCCTCCTCCGCTTCCCAAGTCATCTCCTCCCGGTTATCATTCCTCCACAAGACTTTGACGGAAGCCACATCCTTGGTCATGATCGCGACACAGCGATCGAGTATCGCTATGGGACTCTCCTCATACGATAACCCTCTGTCACTGGACCTCACTATTTGGGAAAACTCTCGATGGATCTCCGATACACTTCCATGACATAGAAACATGGAAGGCGGATGTACGCCTCTAACTCGATGGCAGATCCAACTCATGCAACCTTGCTCTACGGATGATCTGGTAGGGCCCGATGTACCTTGGTGAGTTTTCCCTTCTTTGAATCTCATCACACCGCCATGGGTGGCGCTTCAAGAAGACCGATCGTGCACGAAACTCCAAATCCGGCGCCGATTATCCGCATATGACCTGCCGGCTACGAGCGCTATGATCTCTCTGGATAAGCCGCCTTATCCACGGCTCTTTGAATCAAATGCGGGCCAACTAACTGCACCTCGCCCACGTCGAACCAACCAATCGGCGACCTACACTTCCGACCATACAAAGCCTCGTATGGCGCCATCTGTATACTGGAATGGTAGCTGTTGTTATAAGCAAACTCCACAAGAGGCAAATGATCCTCCCAGCTACCCCTGAAATCAATCACGCGAGCTCGCGGCGTATCCTCGAGTGTATGCGGATAATGCGCTCTGCTGCGTCGGTATGAGGATGAAGCGATGTCTTGAGACTCACTGTGTCCTAATCTCTTACGGAAAGACCTCAGGAAGTTAGCGAATGGCGGGATCCTCTATCTGATATAATCGACACAGGGACACCGTGCAGTCTCACAATCTCTCTGATGTACAATCTGGCATAGTCTTGTGCAGCGTCGTCTGGTGGAAGGAAGTGGGCTGATTTCGTCAGACTGTCAACAATAACCCAAATGGAGTCGTACTTCCTACGAGTGCGAGGTAACCTGTAACAAAGTCCATGTTGATCACCTCCACTTCAGTCGGAATCTCAATAGCTGCGATAGCCAGCTAGGCCTGCGGTGCTCGACGCCCGGACTGCGGTAATTAGGACATTGTGCAACAAAACTCGCCACGTCCTCTTGAGCCATCCGCCAATACATACATCCGAGGTCATGGTACATCTTGGTCGACCGGATGAATGGAATAACGGCATTGTGTGCCTCCCGAATCTGGCGAAGTCTGTCACATCGGGAACACTGGCCGGCCTCAATCGAGCACCCGTGAGCGCTTTCGAATAGACTCTTCTCCTCCCGAAGAGCTGCATCTCGATACCGTACCAACACTGGGTCCTCATACTGTCGCCTCTTCACCTCATCAATGATGGAAGACTCGGAAACCTCACGAACCCGTACCCCACTATCCTCGGTACCGATCAATCGAACCCCAAGACTCGCTAGCTGATGGATCTGACGGACCATGTCATGTCTCTCTGGCTGTACCTCTGACAGACTCCCCATCGATCTACGACTCAAGGCATCAACAACCACGTTGGCTTTCCCCAGATGGTTGTTATACCCCGTATTTCCGGAGTATGTACGTGAGAGAATACGTACAAAAGTTTGGCCTTAAAGTTTAGGCATGGCACGTTTTTTGGGCACAACCCTCACAAAGAATCGTTTTCCGACGAAACGTTTTACACAACTCGCGTAGGATAAATTCCGGCTATGCCATTTCTAATTTTTGCGGATTTTTCCGAGAGACGTAACACTTTGGACCAACGAGAGAGCGACACTTGTCACCCTCTCATTGATGGATGTTACACGGCAATAGGGCCGAATGGATGGCCATCCTTGTCATGTAGTTGGTAGGATATTTTGTGTGCAAGTTGGCCAAGGACACTTGCCCTAATCTTGACCTTACACTTGCCTAGCACTTTGCTAAATCTTGGCCATTGGTTGGCCATGTCTTGACCTATAAATACCCCCTTAAGATGAAGAGTTCTTCATCCACAAATTCCTTTCCAAGTCTTGAAAATCCTCTCCTCTCCCTTGTAGCCTTTTTCGTCCAACACCCTTGCTGAGTGAGCTTGGCGAGGCAACCCTCACAGCCTGGCGAAATCTACCCCCTCCTTGGTAGAAAAGTTGTCTTCTAGTATTGTTATAATGCCCAAAATACCTAGCCCAAATCCCTTAGTACTTAGTAGAAGTTGTGAAGAACTTCTAAGTTTTCCTTGGAGCTATCGGACGTCTGACTTAGGAGCTAAGCCTTGCTCGGATCGACTTTATCTAGGATATTATTGGGCTTACAGGGTAAATAATCCTAACCCTCTTTTGAATTAGAAAATACATCTTGTAGTAGTATAAGAATAAGTATTAAATACTTAGAAGAATATTCAGAATAGAATTGAGCTATTTTCTGATAGACTTGAGTAGCTCAGGGTAGGAAGTCTTGCCCAATTTTAGTAGGATAGAACCCTCTGCTTTGTGTTTTTGAGTAGTCTAGGCGTTGATAGGCGTGTCGACTATTATAGGTGATTCTCTGCGCGTGACATATTGACTTGGCGGTGGTTTTTTGAGAAGGTATGTGATTCTTCCTAAAGCATGATATTTTACAATATATATGTATGCGGTGAGCGTACATGTGTTAGCGAATAATAACTACGGCAATGTCTTTGACTTAAGCCTGAATAATACTTACGGCAATGCCTCACGACTTAAGCCTGAATAATAAAGATCTGAAAGCATTTCAAAAGAATACTGTTTAACAGAAGAGAACTAATTGGTTTTTAAAACAGAAGCTTAAGAGTTATACTAGCCTTATGGGAAGTTAAGTATAACCACTTAAGAATGATAAAAGAAACAGTTTGCCTACGTGTTTATAACAGACTTATATTGAATTGTGAAAAGAATAATAAGATGGTTTGATAAGTAGACATGATATGATGCTATGTGTGTTAGTGTCTTGTAACGTTTGTATAAGAGAGTATTCTTGTTGTGCTTATGTTGTTTAACGATAAGCTGTTATGTTAGTGTAATATCACTCACCTCTTGACATATTAGGGGTTGGCGCCTCCGTCTGGGGTAGACTCGGTGATGCAGGACCGTGATTCGAGAATACCTCATGCGGGTCGAGGACCTATGCGGAACTACGGGAGTTCGGGTTAGTGATGCGGGGTTATACCTCGCGATCTATGTGGCCATGCGGACTACGAGTCGGGGCGATCTTAGAGGTAGCTACCCTCGATGCGGGGTTATGTACCCTATGCGGGCCTATGTGAGTGGCCTATGCGGACTGGAGTCGAGATTAGGCTTGCATGGTGATACTACGGAAATTGGCCTGCTTGATCATTCGCGACCTAGAAAAGACACATTCTGATTTACCTATTGTTGCTCTTGTTTGTGATGTGGCACTATGTGCGGTTTCCTTAGTTGTTTCATACGTATTTGTAGCTGGTTTTAAAAATGATATGTTTTCATTTAAGTACTTCTGATTTCGCATACTTAGTACTGTTATCTTGACCTCGCCCGAAATGCGTTCATGCCGCGGTAAGAGCAGCAGTGCTAGATCCGCGTCCTTAGGATCTTTTGCGTTGGTGTCGGGAGCTCCATCTTCTAGGAGGCTCTCTGTTGGGTATGCTCTCCCCGTTGTAATTAGTTTTGTTGATCGAGGGTATGGCGGGGCCGCCATAGTTGTTACTTCCTTAGAGTGCGTAGTCTGTTATGCGGTTGGGATGTAGCTGCAAAACTTGGGTTATATATATATCGAAAGGCAAGCTTTTCATCAGATAAATTGTGTCTCATTTTACAAGCTGTTTCATGTCTTGTTTTATATTTCCTTGATTTTCTCGATGTATGGCGCAGGTGCGGGTAAGGCACGATCCACGGGCCGGGCAGTCGTGACAAAAGTGGTATCGAGCGATTAATCCTCGGAAAGTGTCTACGACCGTATCTAGTAAGTCTTGATTATCGGTGTGTTGTGCACCACGCCAATGTCGGAGGCTATAGGATATTTAGGATTGGTTTCCATTCTTCTCATTACGAGATCGTGCCTTAGAGGCATGTTATAGGTGGACCCTTCTAACATATCCCTTTTACATGCGATTATGCCTCGCGTAAGGCAACCGGGCCCAGAAGGGCAAAGCGTAGGAGGCTGCTAGTGGGACACACAGAGTCACGAGGGCTCGGGCCCGATCTATACGAGGCAGCGAGTTCTGACGCCGCCGGCCCAGCGAGACCACAGTACCAGCGCCTCTGTCGCGGCACAGGCGGAGAGTTAGGAGTCTGAGAGATGGCCCGACTCTTGGCGGGATCGTGGCGGACATGAGAAGTGGATCTGGTATTCGATCCAGCCCGTCGTACCGTGGTTCACCCGAGGCAAGAAGTTTGAGGCTACGAGACTTCACGAGTTGTAGCGCGAGTTTCTGGTCGGCGGAGGATGATCGCGAGAGTTCATCCGTCGACTCTGAAGGATTTTGAGAGTGATCGGGCGTCGGAGACCGGTCAGTGATCTTTGGTTCACATAAATTGCGTGATACGCGATCGATTGGTTTGATTCATGGGAGTTATCGGGAAACCGCGTCCCAGTACTTAGGATGAGTTCTCGGAGGCTTTCCTCGCTCACTGCGCCTCGCGGATGAGGAGGCGCGGGTGATAGATTTTTCTGCTGAGGCGAGAGGGCGCCTTGTCGAGTACAATGTCGAGTTTGATTCATTGGCTCGATATGTACCAGCGTTGGTAGCGAATATGGAGGATAGGGTGCACGGCTACGTCACCGGGCTAGATGATTATATGGCGAGTCGTATGCGGGTGTTTCTCTTCGGTAGGGTATGGACATTACCGCATGCGAGCTCATGCTCTTGGATGTGAGGCGTAGAGGCAAGCGGGTTGTGACGGCGGCGAGAAGAAGACGGGGCGGCGAGGTCTTTTGGTGGCTATCGTGGTGGCGGCCTCGGCGATCTAGATTTGCACCACGGCCGGCTCGAGCACTCTTGCCGTCCTCAGCCGGCCGAGATATTCGAGGCGGACCGGGGCCCGGGACTTGAGCGTCGAGCGGCAGAAGTGCGGCGTCCGGGACCACCCGCCGGTGTGGTCGATCGGTAGATCGGCCGGGAGTTGTGGTGCTACGGGAGCTTGTTTGATTGTGGCGGCGGGTCACTATCACGGCTTGTCAGAGCCAAGGCGATCTTGATGGTAAGTCGACTACGAGTTCTTTCGCGGGTCTTCTTCATCCGGCGACTACTGCATACGGAGGGCAAGGTACTCGTGGACGGCCAGTCGCGGCGAGTCGTGGCGCGGGTCCCGATTCTAGCGGTCCTCGAGCCGTATTTATGCTTTGTCGGTAAGCGGGATCGGAGGCCTCGCGATGTAAATCACGGTACCTTATCGGTTCACGGGTTTGATGTGTATGCTTTGATAGATCGGGTTCTACTGTCCTATATATCTCCCTTGTTGCTAGTAGGATAGGGATAGAGCACGAGTCCATAGACCCTTTCGAGGTAGCTACGCGATGGGTGATTCGGTGGTAGCTCGGCGGGTATATAGAGCTTGTCTGTGACCATTCTGATCGTCGGACCTGGCGGACTTGATAGAGTTGGAGATGATTGACCGGCGTGATCATGGGGATGGATTGGCTGGCTTGCTACGCCAATGTAGGCTGAGAGAGAGTAATGCAGTTCGATTTCTGAGGCCGGTTGTTGAGTGGGAGAACGCGGTATCGTAGAGGTAGGTTTATTTCCTACCTCGAGGCTAGGAAGATGGTGCGAAAGGGTATATCTACCTTCTCGTTCGGGTGTTTGATCTTGAAGTTGCGGTACGATTTTCCGTCGATTCGATGGTGAGAGAGTTCCCAGTGTTTCAGACGACCTCGGGTATCCTCACGAGAGGAGATTGAGTTTTGTATAGACATATTGCGGACACTCGGCTATTTCCATTCGCCATCTGAGAATGGCACTGCCGAGTTGAGAGAGTTGAAGGATCGGCAGGGATTTCTTTGGAGAAGGGTTTCATCGGGCTAGTGTTTCTCCAGGAAGCGCCGGTATTGTTCGTGAAGAAGAAGGGCGGGGCAGCTGCGCATGTGTGTTGATCTGAGCGGTGAACAAGGTGACCATTAAACGAATACCGCTTCCGAGATTGATGATTTGTTCGACCGGTTGCGAGTGCGAGATGTTTTCAAGATTGATCTGCGATCGGGCTATCATCAGTGCGAGTCGAGAGGTGGATGTCCCTAGAATTTGGATTAGGACGATGCGGGCATTATGAGTTCGTGGTCATGTCTTTTGGGTTAACGATGCTCGTGGTATTCATGGATTTGATGAGCGAGTGTTCAAACCATTTTGAACACGTTTGTGATAGTGTTCATTGATGATATCTTGGTTTATTCGCTCGGAGCGAGAGCATGCGGAGCATTTGAGGCTATCTTGTGATTCTCGGGACCAGCGATTATGCGCCAAGTTTTCCAAATGTGAGTTTTGGTTGACTTGGTGGCTTTTCTTGGGCATATTATCGGGTGATGGCATTCGATTGGATCTGGCGAATCGAAGCGATCGAGGACTTGGCCTGAACTCTTACTCCGATAGAGGTTCGCGACTTTACGGGCCTCGCGAGGTTATTATCGGTTCGTAGAAGTTTGCTTCTATCTGCCCATTGACTAGGGTGACTCGGAAAGCGGCTAAGTTTGATGGTGATGCTTGTGGCGGGGTTTCGATTCTTTGAAAGAGAGGCGGCGACGCCCGTTCTTACTCTTCGGAGGGTCGGACGGTTATGTTGTGTATTGCGATCGTCGGGCATCGGGTTGGGATGTGTGTTGATGCGGCATGGCAAAGTTATAGCGTATGCGTCGGCGGTGAAGAAACACGAGAGGAACTACCCGCGCGATTTGGAATTGGCGGCGGTGATTCGCGCCTTGAAGATCTGGAGGCACTACTTGTATGGGGTTCGTGGATATTTATCTGAGACCACAGAGCCTCGGTATATCTTGACCGAGAGGAGCTGAACTACGGCGAGAGGCGGTGGTTAGAGTTGCTTAAGGATTACGATGTTGATATCTGTACCACGGGAAGGCGATGTTGTGGCGGATGCTCTTAGTCGTAGGTCGATGGGAGCCTATCGGATGTGCGGCTAGAGAGGAGGGCATGGTTCGTGATTTGCATCGATTAGCGAGCCTTGGTGTCCGTTTGATTGATTACGATAGCGATGGGGTTAGAGTTCGTGAGGTTGCGAGTCTTCCATCGTCGGAGGTGAAGAGCAGCGATTCGAGATCCGGCTTTGATTCGATATCGTGATACATCTCTTCGTGAGGCAAGGGTCCTCGAGTAGCACTTTGATGGGGTGCTAAGGTTTGAGAAGCGGTTGTGTGTTCGGATGTTTGAGGACTTGGCGGAGTTCTTGGGGAAGCACGGTAGCGCGTTACTCTATCCGTCGAAGTCGACCAAGATGTACCACGACCTAGATCATGTATTGGTGGGATGACTTGAAGAGGGGCGTTGCGAGTTCGTAGCTCGATGCGTGTTGTCGGCGGTGAAGGTAGAGCACGGAGGCACGGTGGTTTGTTGCGAGCGATTGAGATCGACACGGAAGTGGGAGGTAATCAACATGGATTTTATCACGGGATTACCTCGCGCTCGGAGGAGACATGATTCTATATGGGTTATCGTCGACGGTGGCGAAATCAGCCCACTTTCTTCCGTCGGGGCGACTTTTGGTGAGGATTATGCGGACTTTACATCAGAGATCGTCGGTGCATGGAGTCCTATTTCGATCATATCGACGAAGAGCGGTTCACGGCTAACACGGAGTCTTTCGAGAGGTTTAGGGGCGGTGAGCACGATCTTGCATTCCATCCGCAGCAGACGGACGGAGCGCACTATCGGACTCTTGAGGATATCTTTGCGAGCTGTGTTATTGACTTCGAGTAGGTGGGAGGATCATTTGCCTCTAGTTGAGTTTGCACAATAATAGCTACCACTCGGTATTCGGATGGCGCCTTATGAGGCCTTGTATGAGAGGAAGTGCGGTCGCCTATAGGTTGGTTCGATGTGGGCGAGTGTAGCTAGTGGGACGATTTGGTGCAGCGAGCGATGGATAAGGTGAAGCTTATCCGGGAGAGGTTCTTGGGCTCGAGTCGGCGAAGTCATATGCGAGATCATCGTCGTCGGCATGCAGTTCGAGTTCATGATTGGGTTTTCTAAAGGTGTCACCCATGAAGGGTGTGATGAGATTCGGGAAGAAGGAAGCTTCGGCCAGGTACATTGGGCGTTTGGTTGTCGCGAGGTAGGCAAGGTTGCTATGAGATGGATCTGCCGTCCGATCTGGAAGCGGTGCATCGGTTTTCACGTATCTATCTTTGAGGAGATGTATCGGGGATCCATCTAGGGTACACCGATTGGCGATGTCGGTGGCCAGGGGTTATCGTATGAGAGATTCCATAGCGATAATCGATCGTCGGGTTAGGCGTCTGCGGACGAAGGGCGTGGCCCGTCAAAGTATTGTGGCGGAGCGAGCTCGAGGAGAGATGGCGTGGGAAGGCGAGGAGGACATGAGGCGAAGTATCCTCACTATTCCCACACCTCCGGGTAATTCACTTTCTACTTGTAAATCTTCATTATCATTTATGCCTAAGTGTTGTTACGTGGCCGTGTGTGGCATTTGCAGCTGTTTAAGTTATGAAGAATCTTATCGTTAATTGCTTGGGAAGGAACATTCGGGACGAATGTTTCTAAGGAGAAAATGTTATACCGTATTTCGGAATATATGCGTGAGGAATACGTCAAAAGTTTGGCCTTAAAGTTTAGGCATGGCGCGTTTTTGGCCTGACCCTGCAAAGAATCGTTTTTCGGCGAAGCGTTTTACCAACTCGCGTAGGATAAATTAGGCTATGCCATTTCTAATTTTGCGGATTTTTAGAGAGGCGTAACACTTTGGACCAGCGAGAGGCGACACTTGTCACCCTCTCGTTGATGGATGTTACACGGCAATAGGGCGAATGGATGACCATCCTTGTCATGTAGTTGGTAGGATATTTTGTGTGCAAGTTGGCGAGGACACTTGCCTAATCTTGACCTTACACTTGCCTAGCACTTGGCTAAATCTTGGCCATTGGTTGGCCATGTCTTGACCTATAAATACCCTTAAGATGAAGAGTTCTTCGTCCACAAATTCCTTTCAAGTCTTGAAAATCCTCTCCTCTCCTTGTAGCCTTTTCGTCCAACACCCCTTTGCTGAGTGAGCTTGGCGAGGCAACCCACTAGCCTGGCCGAAATCTACCCCCTCCTTGGTAGAAAAGTTGCCTTCTAGTATTGTTATAATGCCCAAATACCACAGCCCAAATCCCTAGTACTTAGTAGAAGTTGTGAAGAACTTCTAAGTTTTCCTTGGAGCTATCGGGCGTCTGACTTAGGAGCTAAGCCTTGCTCGGATCGACTTTTATCTAGGATATTATTGGGCTTACAGGGTAAATAATCCTAACCCTCTTTTGAATTAGAAAATACATCTTGTAGTAGTATAAGAATAAGTATTAAATACTTAGAAGAATATTCTGAGAATAGAATTGAGCTTGTTTTCCTGATGAACTTGAGTAGCTCAGGGTAGGGAAGTCTGCCCAATTTTCCGTAGGATAGAACCCTCTGTGAGCCCATTTTGAGTAGTCTAGGCGTTGATAGGCGTGTCGACTATTATAGGGTGATTCTCTGCGCGACATATTGACTTGGCGGTGGTTTTATTTGAGAAGGTATGTGATTCTTCCTAAAGCATGATATTTTACAATATATATGTAGTACGGTAGACGTACATGTGTTAACTGAATAATAACTACGGCAATGTCTTTGACTTAAGCCTGAATAATACTTACGGCAATGCCTCACGGCTTAAGCCTGAATAATAAAGATCTGAAAGCATTTCAAAAGAATACTGTTTAACAGAAGAGAACTAATTGGTTTTTAAAACAGAAGCTTAAGAGTTATACTAGCCTTATGGGAAGTTAAGTATAACCACTTAAGAATGATAAAAGAAACAGTTTGCCTACGTGTTTATAACAGACTTATATTGAATTGTGAAAAGAATAATAAGATGGTTTGATAAGTAGACATGATATGATGCTATGTGTGTTAGTGTCTTGTAACGTTTGTATAAAAGAGTATTCTTGTTGTGCTTATGTTGTTTAACGATAAGCTGTTATGTTAGTGTAATATCACTCACCTCTTGACATATTACCGGGGGTTAAGCTGCCCTCCGATGCGGGGTAGACTCGGTGATGCAGGACCGTAATTCGAGAATACCTCATGCGGGTCGGGGACCTATGCGGAACTCTGGGAGTTCGAGGTTAGTGATGCGGGGTTATACCTCGCGGTCTATGTGGCCATGCGGACTACGAGTCGGGGCGATGCAGGAGTAGCTACCCTCGATGCGGGGTTATGTACCTATGCGGGCCTATGTGAGTGGCCTATGCGGACTCTGAGTCGAGTTAGGCTTGCATGGTGATACTACGGGCAATTGGCCTGCTTGATCATTCGCGGCCTAGAAAAGACACATTCTGATTTACCTATTGTTGCTCTTGTTTGTGATGTGGCACTATGCGGTTTCCTTAGTTGTTTCATACATATTTGTATGCGGTTTTAAAAATGATATGTTTTCATTTAAGTACTTTCTGATTTCGCATACTTAGTACTGTTGTCTTGACCTCGCCGAAGTGCGTTCATCTGCAGTAAGAGCGGCAGTGCTAGATCCGCGTCCTTAGGATCTTTTGCGTTGGTGTCGGGAGCTCCGTCTTCTAGGAGGCTCTCTGTTGGGTATACTCTCCGTTGTAATTAGTTTTGTTCGATCGGTATGGCGGGCCTGTCCGCCATAGTTGTTTACTTCCTTAGAAGTGCGTAGTCTGTTATGCGGTTGGGATGTAGCGCAAAAACTTGGGTTATATATATATGCAGAAAGCAAGCTTTTCATCGAGATAAATTGTGTCTCATTTACAAGCTGTTTCATGTCTTGTTTTATATTTCCGTGATTTTCTCGATGTATGGCTTGGGTGCGGGTAAGGCACGATCCACGAACCGGGCAGTCGTGACAAAAGTGGTATCGAGCGATTAATCCTCGGAAAGTGTCTACAGGCCGTATCTAGTAAGTCTTGATTATCGGTGTGTTGTGCACCACGATAATGTCGAGAGGCTATAGGATATTTAGGATTGGTTTCCATTCTTCTCATTACGAGATCGTGCCTTAGAGGCGTGTTATAGGTCGGACCCTTACAACATATCCCTTTTACATGTGATTATGCCTCGCGTAAAACGCCGGGCGAGAAGGGCAAAGCGGCGAGGCTGCTAGTGGGACACTAAGTCACGAGGGCTCGGGCCGATCTATACGAGGCAGCCCGAGTTCTACGGCCGCCCGGCCCAGCGAGAGACCACGGTACCCGCCTCGTCCCGCGGCACAGGCGGAGGTTAAGTCTGAGAGATGGCGACTGCTGGCGGGATCGTGGCGAACATGAGGCAAGTGGATCGCATTCGATCGGCCCGATCGTACCGTGGTTCACTGGCGAGAGAGTTTGAGGCTACGAGACTTGAGTTGTAGCGCGAGTTTTTCTGGTCGGCGGAGGATGATCGCGAGGAGTTCATCCGTCGGCTCTGAAGGATTTTGAGAGTGATCGGGCGTCGGAGGCCGAGTCAGTGATCTTTGGTTCCATAAGTTGCGTGATACGCGATCGATTGGTTTGATTCATGGGAGTTATCCGGGAAACCTGCGTCCCCTACTTGGGATGAGTTCTCGGAGGCTTTCCTCGCTCACTTCTTGCCTCGCGGATGAGGAGGCGCGGGTGATAGATTTTCTGCTGGCGAGAGAGGGCCTTTGTCGGGAGTACAATGTCGAGTTTGATTCATTGGCTCGATATGTCCAGCGTTAGTAGCGAATATGGAGGATATGGTGCCATACGTCAGGGCTAGATGATTATATGGCGAGTCGTATGCGGGTGTTTCTCTTGGTGGTATGGACATTACCGCATGCGAGCTCATGCTCTTGGATGTGAGGCGTAGAGGCAAGCGGGTTGTGACGGCGGCGAAGACCGGGGCGAGGTCTTTTGGTGGCTATCGTGGTGGCGGCCTCGGCCGATCTAGATTTGCACCGCAGCCGGCTGAGCACTCTTGCCGTCGGCAGCGGCGGAGATATTGAGGCGAACCGGGGCCCGGGACTTGAGCGTCGAGCGGCGGAGAGTGCTTGGCGTCGGGACCACCCGCCGGTGTGGCCGTCACGGTAGATCCGCCGGGAGTTTGGTGCTACGAGAGCTTGTTTGATTGTGGCGGCGAAGTCACTATCACGGCTGTCAGACCAAAGGCGATCTTGATGGTAAGTCGGCTACGAGTTCTTTCGCGGTCTGCTTCATCCCGCGACTACTCGCCACGGAGGGCAAGGTACTCATGGACGGCCAGTCGCGGCGAAGGTCGTGGCGGGTCCCGATTCTAGCGGTCCTCGAGCCGTATTTATGCTTTGTCGGCCAGCGAGGATCGGAGGCCTCACTTTGATGTAAATCCAGTACCTTATCGGTTTAGGTTTGATGTGTATGCTTTGATAGATCGGGTTCTACTCTGTCTATATATCTCCCTTGTTGCTAGTAGGATAGGGATAGAGCACGAGTCCATAGACCCTTCGAGGTAGCTACGCGATGGGTGATTCGGTGGTAGCTCGGCGGGTATATAGAGCTTGTCTGTGACCATTCTGATCGTCGGACCTGGCGACTTGATAGAGTTAGAGATGATTGACCGGCGTGATCATGGGGATGGATTGGCTAGCTTCTGCTACGCCAATGTAGGCTGAGAGAAAGTAATGCAGTTCGGTTTCTGAGGCCAGGTTGTTGAGTGGGAGAACGCGGTATCGTAGGGTAGGTTTATTTCCTACCTCGAGGCTAGGAAGATGGTGCGAGAAGGGTATATCTACCATCTCGTTCGGGTGTTTGATCTGAAGGCTGCGGTACAGATTTTCCGTCGATTCGGTGGTCGAGAGAGTTCCCAGGCGTATTTCGGGCGACCTCGGGTATCCCTCACGAGAGGAGATTGAGTTTGTATAGACATATTGCGGACACTCGGCTTATTTCCATTCCGCCATACAGAATGGCACTGCCGAGTTGAGAGAGTTGAAGGATCGGCAGGGATTTCTTTGGAGAAGGGGTTTCATCGGGCCTAGTGTTTCTCCGAGGCGCCGGTATTGTTCGTGAAGAAGAAGAAGGGCGGGGCGGCTGCGCGTGTGTGTTGATCTGAGCGGTGAACAAGGTGACCATTAAACGAATACCCCTTCCGGGATTGATGATTTGTTCGACGGTTGCGAGTGCGAGATGTTTTTCAAGATTGATCTGCGATCGGGCTATCATCAGTGCGAGTCGAGAGAGGTGGATGTCCTAGAATTTGCATTCGGACGATGCGGGCATTATGAGTTCGTCATGTCTTTTGGGTTGACGATGCTCGGCGGTATTCATGGATTTGATAAACGAGTGTTCAAACCATTTTGGACACGTTGTGATAGTGTTCATTGATGATATCTTAGTTTATTCTCGCTCGGGCGAGGAGCATGCGGAGGCGTTGAGAGGCTGTCTTGTGATTCTCGAGACCAGCGATTTATGCGCCAAGTTTTCCAAATGTGAGTTTTGGTTGACTTGGTGGCTTTTCTTGGACATATTGTCGGGTGATGGCATTCAGTGGATCTGGCGAATCGGCGATCGAGGACTTGGCCTGAACTCTTACTCAAGCGAGAGGTTCGCGACTTTACGGGCCTCGCGAGGTTATTATCGGCGGTTCGTAGAAGTTTGCTTCTATCTACGCCCCATTGACTAGGTGACTCGGAAGCGGCTAAGTTTGATGGTGATGCTTGTTAGCGGGGTTTCGATTCTTTGAAAAGAAGGCGGCGGCCGCCCGTTCTTACTCTTCCGGAGGTCGAGCGGTTATGTTGTGTATTGCGATCGTCGAGCATCGGGTTGGGATGTGTGTTGATGCGGCATGGCAAGGTTATAGCGTATCGTCGGCGGTGAAGAAACACGAGAGGAACTACCCGCGCGATTTGGAATTGGCGGTGATTCGCGCGAAGATCTAGAGGCACTACTTGTATGGGGTTCGTGGATATTTATCTGAGACCACAGAGCCTCGGTATATCTTGACCAGAGGAGTGAACTTACGGCGAGGCGGTGGTTAGAGTTGCTTAAGGATTACGATGTTGATATCTGTACCACGGGGAAGGCCAATGTTATGGCAGATGCTCTTAGTCGTAGAGTCGATGGGAGCCTATCGGATGTGCGGCTAGAGAGGAGGAATGGTTCGTGATTTGCATCGATTAGCGAGCCTTGGTGTCCGTTTGATTGATTACGATAGCGGTGGGGTTAGAGTTCGTGAGGTTGCGAGTCTTCCATCGTCGGAGGTGAAGAGCAACGATTCGAGATCGGCTTTGATTCGATATCGTGATACATCTCTTCGTGAGGCAAGGTCCTTTTGAGTAGCACTGATGGGGTGCTAAGGTTTGAGGCGGGTTGTGTGTTCGGATGTTTGAGGACTTGGCGAGTTCTTGGGAAGCACAGCGCGCGTTACTCTATCCGTCGAAGTCGACCAAGATGTACCACGACCTTAGATCGTGTATTGGTGGGATGGCTTGAAGAGGGCGTTGCGAGTTCGTAGCTCGGTGCGTGTTGTCGGGTGAAGGTAGAGCACGGAGGCACGGTGGTTTGTTGCGACGATTGAGATCCCGACACGGAAGTGGGAGGTAATCAACATGGATTTTATCACGGGATTACCTCGCTTTCGGAGGAGACATGATTCTATATGGGTTATCGTCGGCGGTGTGAAATCAGCCACTTTCTTCCGTCGGGCGACTTTTGGTGAGGATTATGCGGACTTTACATCAGAAGATCGTCGGTGCATAGAGTCCCTATTTCGATCATATCGACAGAGCCGGTTTACGGCTAACGGAGGTCTTTCGAGAGGTTTAGGGGCGCGGTGAGCACAATCTTGCATTCCATCCTGAGACAGACGGGCGAGCGCACTATCGGACTGCGAGGATATCTGCGAGCTTTGTGTTATTGACCGAGGTAGTTGGGAGGATCATCCGCCTCAGTTAAGTTTGCATACAATAATAGCTACCACTCCGGTATTCGGATGGCGCCTTATGAGGCCTTGTATGGGAGGAAGTGCGGATCGCCTATAGGTTGGTTCGATGTGGGCGAGTGCGGCTAGTGGGACGATTTGGTGCGGCGAGCGATGGATAAGGTGAAGCTTATCGGGAGAGGTTCTTGGCTCGAGTCGGCGAAGTCATATGCGGATCATCGTCGTCGGCATCGGAGTTCGAGGTTCATGATTGGGTTTTCCTAAAGGTGTCACCCATGAAGGGTGTGATGAGATTCGGGAAGTAGAAACTTCGGCCAGTACGTTGGTCGTTTAGTTGTCGCGAGGTAGGCAAGGTTGCCTATGAGTTGAATCTGCCGTCCGTCTGGAGGCGGTGCATCCGGTTTTCACGTATCTATCTTTGAGAGATGTATCGGGGATCCATCTAGGGTACACCGATTGGCGATGTCGGTGTGAGGGGTTATCGTATGAGAGATTCCATGGCGATGTCGATCGTCGAGTTAAGCGTCTGCGGACGAAGGGCGTGGCCGTCAAAGTCTTGTGGCGGAGCGAGCTCGAGGAGGAGATGGCGTGGAAGGCGAGGAGGACATGAGGGTGAAGTATCCTCACTATTCCCAGCCTCCGGATAATTCACTTTCCTACTTGTAAATCTTCATTATCATTTATGCCTAAGTGTTGTTACGTGGCGTGTGTGGCATTTGCAAGCTTGTTTAAGTTATGAAGAATCTTATCGTTAATCGTCTTGGGAAGGAACATTCGGGACGAATGTTTCTAAGGAGGAGAATGTTATACCGTATTTCCGGAGTATATGCGTGAGAGAATACGTCAAAGTTTGGCCTTAAAGTTTAGGCATGGCGTTTTTTTGGGCACAACTCGCAAAGAATCGTTTTCAGTGAAGCGTTTTACCTGACTCGCGTAGGATAAATTCGGCTATGCCATTTCTAATTTTTGCGGATTTTTAGAGGCGTAACAATTTGGACCAACGAGAGGCGACACTTGTCACCTCTCGTTGATGGATGTTACACGGCAATAGGGCGAATGGATGGCCATCCTTGTCATGTAGTTGGTAGGATATTTTGTGTGCAAGTTGGCGAGGACACTTGCCTAATCTTGACCTTACACTTGCCTAGCACTTGGCTAAATCTTGGCCATTGGTTGGCGTGTCTTGACCTATAAATACCCGCCCAAGATGAAGAGTTCTTCGTCCACAAATTCCTTTCAAGTCTTGAAAATCCTCTCCTCTCCTTAGCCTTTTTAGTCCAACACCCTTTGAGTGAGCTTGGCCGAGGCAACCCTCACTAGCCTGGCGAAATCTACCCCTCCCTTGGTAGAAAAGTTGCCTTCTAGTATTGTTATAATGCCCAAAATACCTAGCCCAAATCCACTTAGTAGTTAGTAGATGTTGTGTAGAACTTCTAAGTTTTCCTTGGAGCTATCGGAGCGGACAAGTTAGGAGCTAATCCTTGCTCCGGATCCACTATTATCTAGGATATTATTGGGCTTACAGGGTAAATAATCCTAACCCTCTTTTGAATTAGAAAATACATCTTTGTAGTAGTATAAGAATAAGTATTAAATACTTAGAAGAATATTCTGAGAATAGAATTGAGCTGTTTTCTGATGAACTTGAGTAGCTCATAGGGTAGGGAAGTCTGCCCAATTTTAGTAGGATAGAGAACCTACGCTTAGAAGTTTTGAGTAGTCTAGGCGTTGATAGGCGTGTCGACTATTATAAATTTGATTCTCTGCCTTGCGACATATTCAACTTGGCGGTGGTTTTTTGAGAAGGTATGTGATTCTTCCTAAAGCATGATATTTTACAATATATATGTAGTGCGGTAGGCGTACATGTGTTAAGCGAATAATAACTACGGCAATGTCTTTGACTTAAGCTGAATAATACTTACGGCAATGCCTGGCTTAAGCACGAATAATAAAGATGCGAAAGCATTTCAAAAGAATCTTGTTTATGAAGAGAACTAATTGGTTTTAAAGCGAAGCTTAAGAGTTATACTAGCCTTATGGGAAGTTAAGTATAACCACTTAAGAATGATAAAAGAAGCAGTTTGCCTACGTGTTTATAACGGACTTATATTGAATTGTGAAAAGAATAATAAGATGGTTTGATAAGTAGACATGATATGATGCTATGTGTGTTAGTGTCTTGTAGCGTTTGTATAAGAAGTATTCTTGTTGTGCTTATGTTGTTTAACGATAAATTTGTTATGTTAGTGTAATATCACTCGCCTCTTGACATATTCAGGGGTTAAGGCGCCTCCGTGCGGGGTAGACTCGGTGATGCAGGACCGTGATTCGAGAATACCTCATGCGGGTCGAGGACCTATGCGGAACTACGGGAGTTCGGGTTAGTGATGCGGGGTTATACCTCACGCGGTCTATGTGGCCATGCGGACTACGAGTCGAGGATGATGCGAGAGTAGCTACCCTCGATGCGGGGTTATGTACCTATGCGGGCCTATGTGAGTGGCCTATGCGGACTCTGGGAGTCGGGATTAGGCTTGCATGGTGATACTACGGGCGGTGGCCTGCTCGATCATTCGCGGCCTAGAAAAGACACATTACGATTTACCTATTGTTGCTCTTGTTTGTGATGTGGCATATGCGGTTTCATGGTTGTTTCATACATATTTGTAACTGGTTTTAAAAATGATATGTTTTCATTTAAGTACTTCTGATTTCGCATACTTTGTACTGTTTGTCTTGACCTCCCCGAGCTGCGTTCATCTGCGGTAAGGGCAGCAGTGCTAGATCCGCATCCTTAGGATCTTTGCGTTGGTGTCGGGAGCTCCGTCTTCTCGGAGGCTCTCTTTTGGGTATGCTCTCCGTTGTAATTAGTTTTGTTGATCGGGGTATGGCGGGGCCTGTCCGCCATAGTTGTTACTTCCTTAGAAGTGCGTAGTCTGTTATGCAGTTGGGATATGCTAAAAACTTGGGTTATATATATATCTTAGAAAAGCTTTTCATCGAGATAAATTGTGTCTCATTTACAAGCTGTTTCATGTCTTGTTTTATATTTCCATTGATTTTCTCGATGTATGGCTGCTTGGGTGCGGGTAAGGCACGATCCACGCCGAGCAGGTCGTGACAAAAGTGGTATCGAAGCGATTAATCCTCGGAAAGTGTCTGAGACCGTATCTAGTAAGTCTTGATTATCGGTGTGTTGTGCACCACTAATGTCGAGGAGGCTATAGGATATTTAGGATTGGTTTCCATTCTTCTCATTACGAGATCGTGCCTTAGAGGCGTGTTATAGGTCGGACCGCTAACATATCCCTTTTTATGTGATTATGCCTCGCGTAAGGCAACCGGGCCGAAGGGCAAAGCGGCGAGGAGGCTGCTAGTGGGACACCTAAGTCACGAGGGCTCGGGCGATCTATACGAGGCGGCGAGTTCTACTGACGCCGCCCGGCCCAGCGAGACCACGGTACCGCCTCTGTCCCACGGCACAGGCGGAGGTTAGGTCTGAGAGATGGCTGACTCGGCGGGATCGTGGCGGACATGAGGCGGTGGATCATTGTTCGATCCAGCCCGATCGTACCGTGGTTCACGAGGCGAGAAGTTTGAGGCTACGAGACTTCTGAGTTGTAGCCTTGAGTTTTACGGTCGGCGGAGGATGATCGCGAGTTCATCCGTCGGCTCTGAGATTTTGAGAGTGATCGGGCGTCGGAGACCGGTCAGTGATCTTTGGTTCCACATAAGTGCGTGATACGCGATCGATTGGTTTGATTCATGGGAGTTATCGGGAAAGCAGCGTCCCGGCTACTTGGGATGAGTTCTCGAGGCTTTCCTCGCTCTTGCCTCCACTCGCGGATGAGGAGGCGCGGTGATAGATTTTTCTTCTGGCGAGAGAGGACTGCTTGTCGGGAGTACAATGTCGAGTTTGATTCATTGGCTCGATATGTCCAGCGTTAGTAGCGAATATGGAGGATATGGTGCACGCTACGTCACGGGCTAGATGATTATATGGCGAGTCGTATGCGGGTGTTTCTCTTGGTAGGTATGGGCATTACAGCATGCGAGCTCATGCTCTTGGATGTGAGGCGTAGAGGCAAGCGGGTTGTGACGGCGGCGAAGGCCGGGGCGGCGAGGTCTTTTGGTATCTATCGTGGTGGGCGGCCTCAGCAACAGTCTAGATTTGCACCACGGCCGGCTCGAGCACTCTTGCCCGTCTCGGCCACGGCCGGGATATTCGGCGAACCGGGGCCCGGGACTTGAGCGTCGAGCGGCGAAATGCTTGGCGATCGGGACCACCCGCCGGTGTGGCCGTGCGGTAGATCCGCCGGGAGTTTTGGTGCTACGAGCTTGTTTGATTGTGGCGGCGAGGTCGCTATCACGGCTGTCAGGCCAAGGCGATCTTGATGGTAGAGTCGGCTTCTGAGTTCTTCGCGGTCTTCTTCATCCCACAGGCTACTCGCCGCAGAGGCAAGGTACTCGTGGACGGCCGGTCGCGGCGGAGTCGTGGCGCGGGTCGATTCTAGCGGTCCTCGAGCCGTATTTATGCTTTGTCCGGCCAGCGGGATCGGGAGGCCTCGCTTTGATGTCGTCGCGGTACCTTATCGGTTCAGGTTTGATGTGTATGCTTTGATAGATCGGGTTCTACTCTGTCCTATATATCTCCCTTGTTGCTAGTAGGATAGGGATAGAGCACGAGTCCATAGACCACTTTCGAGGTAGCTACGCGATGGGTGATTCGGTGGTAGCTCGGCGGGTATATAGAGCTTGTCTGTGACCATTCTGATCGTCGGACCTGGCGACTTGATAGAGTTAGAGATGATTGACCGGCGTGATCATGGGGATGGATTGGCTAGCTTCTTGCTACGCCAATGTAGGCTGAGAGAGAGAGTAATGCAGTTCAGTTTCTGAGGCCGGTTGTTGAGTGGGAGAACGGTATCGCGAGGGTAGGTTTATTTCCTACCTCAAGGCTAGGAAGATGGTGCGAAAGGTATATCTACCATCGTTCGGGTGTTTGATCTTGAAGGCTGCGGTACCAGATTTTTGTCGATTCGGTGGTCGAGAGAGTTCCCGGGCGTATTTCGGGCGACCTCCGGGTATCCTCACGAGAGGAGATTGAGTTTTGTATAGACATATTGCGGACACTCGGCTATTTCCATTCCGCCATCTGAATGGCTGCCCGAGTTGAGAGAGTTGAAGGATCGGCTTAGGGATTTCTTTGGAGAAAGGGTTTCATCGAGCCTAGTGTTTCTCGCAGGAAGCGCGGTATTGTTCGTGAAGAAGAAGGGCGGGGCGGCTGCGCATGTGTGTTGATTCTGAGCGGTGAACAAGGTGACCATTAAACGAATACCCCTTCCGGGATTGATGATTTGTTCGACCGATTGCGAGTGCGAGATGTTTTCAAGATTGATCTGCGATCGGGCTATCATCAGTGCGAGTCGGAGAGGTGGATGTCCCTAGTGCATTCGGACGATGCGGGCATTATGAGTTCGAGTCATGTCTTTTGGGTTGACGATACTCGTGGTATTCATGGATTTGATAAACGAGTGTTCAAACCATTTTGAACGCGTTTGTGATAGTGTTCATTGATGATATCTTGGTTTATTCGCTCAGGCGAGGAGCATGCGGAGCATTTGAGGTATCTTGTGATTCTCGAGACCAGGCGATTATCGCCAAGTTTTCCAAATGTGAGTTTTGGTTGACTTGGTGGCTTTTCTTGGACATATTGTGGGGCTGATGGCATTAGTGGATCGGCGAAGATCGGCGATCGGGACTTGGCCTAGACCTCTTACTCAGCAGAGGTTCGCGACTTTACGGGCCTCGCGAGTTATTATCGGCGGTTCGTAGAAGTTTGCTTATCTACGCCCGTGACTAGGTGACTCGAGGCGGCTAAGTTTGATGGTGATGCTTGTTAGCGGGGTTTCGATTCTTGAAAAGAGGCGGCCGCCCGTTCTTACTCTTCCGGAGGTCGACGGTTATGTTGTGTATTGCGATGCATCGGGCATCGGGTTGGGATGTGTGTTGATGCGGCATGGCAAGGTTATAAGCGTATCGTCGGCGGTGAAGAAACACGAGAGGAACTACCCGCGCGATTTGGAATTGGCGGTGATTGCGCCTTGAAGATCTGGCACTACTTGTATGGGGTTCGTGGATATTTATCTGAGACCACAGAGCCTCGGTATATCTTGACGAGAGGAGGTGAACTTACGGCGAGGCGGTGGTTAGAGTTGCTTAAGGATTACGATGTTGATATCTGTACCACAGGAAGGCCATGTTGTGGCGGATGCTCTTAGTCGTAGGTCGATGGGAGCCTATCGGATGTGCGGCTAGAGAGGAGGAATGGTTCGTGATTTGCATCGATTAGCGAGCCTTGGTGTCCGTTTGATTGATTACGATAGCGATGGGGTTAGAGTTCGTGAGGTTGCGAGTCTTCCATCGTCGAAGAGGTGAAGAGCGGCGATTCGAGATCGGCTTTGAGTCGATATCGTGATACAACTCTTCGTGAGGGCAAGTGTCCTTTGGTGGTAGCACCTGATGGGGTGCTAAGGTTTGAGCGAGTTGTGTGTTCGGATGTTTGAGGACTTGGCGAGTTCTTGGGAAGCACTGCGGTAGCGCGTTACTCTATCCGTCGGTCGACCAAGATGTACCACGACGCCCAGATACGTGTATTGGTGGGATGGCTTGAAGAGGGCGTTGCGAGTTCGTAGCTCGATGCCGTGTTGTCGGCGGTGAAGGTAGAGCACGGAGGCACGGTGGTTTGTTGCGACGATTGAGATCCCGACACGGAAGTGGGAGGTAATCAACATGGATTTTATCACGGGATTACCTCGCACTCGGAGAGACATGATTCTATATGGGTTATAAATCGGCGGTGGCGAAATCAGCCCTTTCTTCCGTCGGGGCGACTTTTGGTGAGGATTATGCGGACTTTACATCAGAGATCGTCGGTGCATGGAGTCCCTATTCGATCATATCGACAGAGAGCCCGGTTCTGGCTAACACGGAGGTCTTTCGAGAGGTTTAGGGGCGAGTGAGCCAGTCTGCATTCCATCCACAGCAGACGGACGGCGAGGCGCCTTATCGGACTCTTGAGGATATCTGCGAGCTGTGTTATTGACCGAGGGTAGTGGGAGGATCATTTGCCTCTAGTTAAGTTTGCATACAATAATAGCTACCACTCGGTATTCGGATGGCGCCTTATGAGGCCTTGTATGGGAGGAAGTGCAGATCGCCTATAGGTTGGTTCGATGTGGGCGAGTGCGGCTAGTGGGACGATTTGGTGCGGCGAGCGATGGATAAGGTGAAGCTTATCCGGGGAGAGGTTCTTGGCGGCTGAGTCGGCGAAGTCATATCACGATCATCGTCGTCGGCATCAGGTTCGAGGTTCATGATTGGGTTTTCTAAAGGTGTCACCCATGAAGGTGTGATGAGATTCGGGAAGTAGAAACTTCGGCCAGGTACATTGGGTCGTTTGATTGTCGCGAGGTAGGCAAGGTTGCTATGAGTTGAATCTGCCGTCCGTCTGGAGGCGGTGCATCCGGTTTTCACGTATCTATCTTTGAGAGATGTATCGGGGATCCATCTAGGAGTACACCGATTAGCGATGTCGGTGGCCAGGGGTTATCGTATGAGAGATTCCATAGCGATAATCGATCGTCGAGTTAGGCGTCTGCGGACGAAGGGCGTGGCTTAGTCAAAGTCTTGTGGCGGAGCGAGCTCGAGGAGGAGATGGCGTGGGAAGGCGAGGAGGACATGAGGCAGAAGTATCTCACCTATTCCCCACCTCGGGTAATTCACTTTCCTACTTGTAAATCTTCATTATCATTTATGCCTAAGTGTTGTTCTGTGGCCGTGTGTGGCATTTGCAACTGTTTAAGTTATGAAGAATCTTATCGTTAACTGTCTTGGGAAGGAACATTCGGGACGAATGTTTCTAAGAGAGAGAATGTTATACCGTATTTCGGGTATGTGCGTGAGAGAATACGTCAAAAGTTTGGCCTTAAAGTTTAGGCATGGCACATTTTTGGGCACAACCTCACAAAGAATCGTTTCAGGCGAAGCGTTTTACACAACTCGTAGGATAAATTCGGCTATGCCATTTCTAATTTTTGCGGATTTTTCCGAGAGGCGTAACACTTTGGACCAGCGAGAGGCGACACTTGTCACCTCGTTGATGGATGTTACTGCAATAATAGGGCGAATGGATGGCCATCCTTGTCATGTAGTTGGTAGGATATTTTGTGTGCAAGTTGGCGAGGACACTTGCCTAATCTTGACCTTACACTTGCCTAGCACTTGGCTAAATCTTGGCCATTGGTTGGCCATGTCTTGACCTATAAATACCCCTTAAGATGAAGAGTTCTTCATCCACAAATTCCTTTCAAGTCTTGAAAATCCTCTCCTCTCCTTAGCCTTTTTAGTCAACACCCTTGAGTGAGCTTGGCGAGGCAACCCCTCCACTAGCCTAGCGAAATCTACCCCCTCCTTGGTAGAAAAGTTGCCTTCTAGTATTGTTATAATGCCCAAAATACCCTAGCCCAAATCCTTAGTACTTAGTAGAAGTTGTGAAGAACTTCTAAGTTTTCCTTGGAGCTATCGGCGTCAACTTAGGAGCTAAGCCTTGCTCAGGATCGACTTTTATCTAGGATATTATTGGGCTTACAGAGGTAAATAATCCTAACCCTCTTTTGAATTAGAAAATACATCTTGTAGTAGTATAAGAATAAGTATTAAATACTTAGAAGAATATTCAGAATAGAATTGAGCTTTTCACGATGAGACTTGAGTAGCTCATTGGGTAGGAAGTCTTGCCCAATTTTCCGTAGGATAGAGAACCCTCTGCTTAGAATGTTTTGAGTAGTCTAGGCGTTGATAGGCGTGTCGACTATTATAGGTGATTCTCTGCGCGACATATTCACTTGGCGGTGGTTTTTTGAGAAGGTATGTGATTCTTCCTAAAGCATGATATTTTACAATATATATGTAGTGCGGTAGGCGTACATGTGTTAAGCTGAATAATAACTACGGCAATGTCTTTGACTTAAGCTGAATAATACTTACGGCAATGCCTCGGCTTAAGCTTTGAATAATAAAGATCTGAAAGCATTTCAAAAGAATCTTGTTTAATGAAGAGAACTAATTGGTTTTAAAGCGAAGCTTAAGAGTTATACTAGCCTTATGGGAAGTTAAGTATAACCACTTAAGAATGATAAAAGAAAGCAGTTTGCCTTGCGTGTTTATATGGACTTATATTGAATTGTGAAAAGAATAATAAGATGGTTTGATAAGTAGACATGATATGATGCTATGTGTGTTAGTGTCTTATAACGTTTGTATAAGAGTATTCTTGTTGTGCTTATGTTGTTTAACGATAAGTTGTTATGTTAGTGTAATATCACTCACCTCTTGACATATTACGGGGTTAGGCGCCTCTCCGATGCGGGGTAGACTTCGGTGATGCAGGACCGTGATTCGAGAATACCTCATGCGGGTCGGGGACTATGCGGAACTCTGGGAGTTCGGGTTAGTGATGCGGGGTTATACCTCACGCGGTCTATGTGGCCATGCGGACTACGAGTCGGGGCGATGCAGAGTAGCTACCCTCGATGCGGGGTTATGTACCACTATGCGGGCCTATGTGAGTGGCTTTACGCGGACTACGGAGTCGAGATTAGGCTTGCATGGTGATACTACGGGCAATTGGCCTGCTTGATCATTCGCAGCCTAGAAAAGACACATTCTGATTTACCTATTGTTGCTCTTGTTTGTGATGTGCACTATGTGCGGTTTCATGGTTGTTTCATACATATTTGTAAACTGGTTTTAAAAATGATATGTTTTCATTTAAGTACTTCTGATTTCGCATACTTAGTACTTGTTATCGACCTCCTTTGAAGTGCGTTCATCTGCAGTAAGGGCAAGCAGGTGCTAGATCCGCATCCTTAGGATCTTTTGCGTTGGTGTCAGGAGCTCCATCTTCTCCGGAGGCTCTACTGTTGGGTATGCTCTCCCCGTTGTAATTAGTTTTGTTTAGTCAGGGTATGGCGGGGCCCTGTCCCGCCATAGTTGTTTACTTCCTTAGAGTGCGTAGTCTGTTATGCAGTTGGGATGCTTTGCAAAAACTTGGGTTATATATATATGCCGAAAGGCAAGCTTTTCATCAGATAAATTGTGTCTCATTTTACAACTGTTTCATGTCTTGTTTTATATTTCCGCTGATTTTCTCTGATGTATGACTGCTTGGGTGCCCGGGTAAGGCACCAGTCACGGGCCCCGGAACGGGTCGTGACAATGGTATAGAATATCAACATCATAATCTTTCAACAACTCTAACCACCGTCTCTGCATGAGTTCAGCTCACTGCTGAAGATATCTGGAGGCTCTTGTAGTGCGTATAAATATCCACATGAACCCATACAAATAATGTCTCCAAATCTTGAAGGCATGAATAAGCTGCGGCAACTCTAAGTCGTGGGTAGGGTAATTCCTCTCATGTACTTCAGAATCTTGGGAAGCATAGGCTATAACCTTGCCGTCTTGCGTCAAAACACACCTAGCCCGATGCCCGAGACATCACAATAAATCACGTGCGTCAACCCCTCGGAAGAGTAAGCTGGGAGCGTAGTCAACCTTTCCCCGATGGCGAAGCCCTTCTCGCAAAACCTCGTCGGCTGGAACTTAGTCGCGCCTAGTCAACGATGCTGAAATCGAAACAAGCGCTCACAAACCTATGATAATAACACGCCACAGGAAGCTGCGCGCCGGTGGAGTTGTTATACCGTATTTCAGTATATGCGTAGGCGTGCGTATAAAAGTTTAAAGCCTTGAGTAGGCAAAGTGACTTGGCGATTTATGTTTGTGCACAACACCCGTTTAAGTCGTCTTTCGGCGAAAGCGTTTTCCACGACTTCGTAGGGAATTTAGGCTATGTCATTTCTAATTTTTGCGGATTTTTAGAGGCGAAATGTGTTGGACCAACAAGAGGCGCCACTTGGCACCTCTCATTGGTGGACTTCAAATCGTCCATTGGACGAAAATGGCTAAGCAGCGCGTTTTGTGCCTTGGCACAAAGTCGAGGGTAGGTAGGATATTTGTGTTTGGTAAATCCTAGCCCTACACTTGCCTAACACATGGATTGATCTTGGCCTTTGGTTGGCCATCCCTTGACCTATAAATACCCCTCTAGGTTGAAGACTTCTTCATCCAAAATGCCTAAGTCTTGAGAGCCTTCCCCTCCACTTTTCGTGAGGCCTCTTGGAGAGATGTCCTCCTTGCCTAGTGGCTCTCGTGAGAACCCCTCCCTCTAGTAGTGTGGCAGTGGGATACCCACTAGCCTAGTTGCTTTGTATAATACCACTCTCTTGGTAGAAATACTCTCAAAGTATTGTTATAATGCCCAAATTACCTTAGCAGTATACCTTGTTGTATTCTAAGGTTATACCTATCTGAAAAGCCAGAAAATACTATTATACTCCGTCGGTCCTGGCCGAAACCCTAAGGAAAATCTCCATGGTTAGTTGGAGTAGTATGTAGAAGTTGGTTAGAACTTCTAAGGGTAGTTGGAGGCGGGTTGGAGCGCGGAGTTGGAGCTAAGCGATTGCCAGGATCGACTTTATACTTGGATAATTATGGGCTTATCGAGGTAAATATCTTGTCCTCTATTGTAATTGGAAATTACATGTTGTTTGAATATATAGTTGAAGTATACTATATATAGTCTTGAACGTAGTTAGTTGGCAATGTCTTTTGACTTAAGCTGAAGCTGAAGCTGACGTAATTACATAGGGTGTATTACAGATGAACTTGTGTAGTAATCTTGTGGAGTAGAATTGTACCGTTCGGGTTAGATGATTAACCCTGGTTGGCTTGGTAGCGGCCAGTTAGAGGAGGAGATTTCTGTTTGTTGCGGGAGAGTCTTGCCAAATTTTACGTAGAATGTTACGTTAAGATCTAGATTTTAATAAAGCGCGCGTGGCCTTATAGGTTGAAGTGCTACGTGTGGCGTAATCTTACGGACTAGGAGTAGTCGACGGTTTGAGGTACTCGGGCGTTTTGCTATTAGTCGATAATCGTCGCGAGGTATGTGAACCTCTTCCTATCTCTTACAGCATGAAATGTGTGAACTATGTAATGCGGTGAGGCGTCATGTGCTAAATGTATTTGATTGGTTTAAAACATAAAGTGTTATAACGGCTTTATGGGAAGTTGGTTATATGACTTTATGTTGGTGAGAAAATACATATGGTTTTAATAGGTAAGCGATTTGAATTATAAGCGGCTTGTTATGTGTTAATAAAGAACTTGAAGTATTTCAAAAGATTTTTGAATCATTTTGAAAGAAGAAGTAATACTTGGTTTTTGAAAACTTAAGAGTTATACTAGCTTTATGGGAAGTTAGGTATAACAACTTAAGAATGTTTTCTTGATTTGAAATCGAATGTGTATCGACAAACCAACTGCGGCGTTAATAAAAGGAAATGTTTTGACTAATTAAGTATTATTAAAACCGGTAGAAACTTCCATCTGCATGAAGCTAAGATGAGACAAAATGATATTTCTAGATCACTTCTTTGTAATAAGATTGTTATAAACAAGAATATCCTACTCACATATAAGACTTATGTTTCTCAGATTGTTTAAAGGAGAATTATATTCTTAAATGAATAAGACTATGAACTACGAAACCTTTCTAAAATAAGAAACGTGAACATTTGAGACTATGCGGTCCTCGTGACTATGCGGAGTGCGGTAGCTCCAGGATTGATCATTCCGGGTGTTTAGCCCGACGGGGATTCCTATGCGATGCTGTGAGACTATGCGGTCTTTTGAGACTATGCGGGTTGCGGGAGCCTAGGCGGATACCGAGGTTAGCTGCGCCGATGCGGGGTATACCTCGGTGATGCAGGACCGTGATTCGAGAATACCTCATGCGGGTCCGTGTGTGACCTATGCGGAGTCTGCGAGAGTTCGAGGATGAACACGCGCATTGATATTGCGAGCGAGTGGCGGCCGATCATGTGGTGCGGTCTAGAAAGACCTCGGGATACGGTTGTGGTATTTTTAGTGCGTGGGTCTTAGTAGTCGGCTATGCCTTCGTACTTGCCCGTCACGGTTTTATTGTGATAACTTTGAGGCGTGAGTCACGACTTGACATATGCTTATTTATTGGTGAGCGTAGTTTGGTTATCATACATGTCTCTGCTATATATAGACTACTATGATTTCATTTCTGATATTTATTTTGATTTCACATACTTGGTACTGTTATGCGACCTCGCCCGAGAGGCTGCGTTCATCCGCGAGTAAAGGTACACGATCTTTGATCCTCGCTCTTAGAGTCACGATTCGGCGTTTGGGAAAGCTCCGTTTCTCGGAGGCTTATCGATGGTATAGTCCCTGTTGTTGTAGGTGTTTACATTCGGGGTATGGCGGGGCCACTGTCCGCCATTGTTGTCGTATCATTTCTTAGAGTGCATGTAATGCATCGTGGCGGGGTTTGTGAAAAGATTAAAGCATTCATTTGTAAAAGTTGTTATTTATATATCTTTGAAAGCAAGTTTTCCTCAATTCTTGTTTTGTACTTCACTTGTTTCATGTATATGTTTTATGTTCGTGATTACTACGATGTTGTGTCACTAGGGTGCGGGGTAAGGCACGATCACGGGCCCGATTTAGTCGTGACAAAAGTGGTATCGAGCGATTAATCCTCGGAAAGTGTCTCTGGCCGTATCGATGAAGTCTTGATTATCGGTGTGTTGTGCACCACGATAATGTCGGAGGCTATAGGGTATTTAGGATTGGTTTCTATTCTTCTCACTCTGAGATCGTGCCTTAGAGGCATGTTGTAAGTTGGACCCTCCGCGAAATTATTTCCACTTATCGTTATGCCTCGCATAAGGCAACCGGGCCCGGGAGGGCAAAGCGGCAGGAGGCTGCAGTAGAGTTGTGAGGTGGCAAGGCTCGAGCCCAACCATTACCTAGGGTAGTGCTTCATTCGGGAGTTCTGCGACGTCACTAGCCCAAAGAGTTTAGCAGCGGCGGCGATTCCTGCTGCGGCCATGATATTTGAACGCCGATTCGCGGCCGAGAGCGATGAGTATAGAGTATACCGATGTACGCGAGTCTTGATGACTATCTAAGAGAGGTTGTGCGAAGTAATTCTTGATTAGGCTTGAGCATGGCACGTGGTCGGGCTTATGCGCGTGGCCGAAAGCGTAGAGATCGACGGGTTAACAAGGGCGAGAAGGGGCGAGCGGCAAGGTCCTTTAGTAATTTTGGCGAAGTCGCCTCGCGGCCAATTAGATATGCACCTCGCCCGGTCTGAGTGGTCTTCCGGATTCGGGGCGTTCGGGGTATGCGAGTTGGTCGAGAACTCGGGGCTTAGGTTGCGGTGTGAGCGTCATCGGGAATGTCGTCTTTGTTGGTACTTGTTGTACTGCGGCCGTCGGGGCCATGTGTCGAGAGTGTCCTTGTAGGAGGACTTAGCCTTGAGATTGGTGGGTAGTTCGTCATCTTCCTTAGCTATCGCCTACAGGCGAGTTTGATTAGACGACTAAGGAGTGAAGCGATAGATATAGATATATCTTTAACCCTCAGAGTTTCGTTTATGTGATAAGGTGAGTATACCTTAAGTGCTATGTTACGATAGCGGTGTGTTAGTTGTGTTTAGAAATCATGGTGGGTTAGCAGAGTAAGATTTTGGGGATAGAGAAGGTGTGAACCTTAGAATGTTTTACGTAAAGACCTTAGAGGTAAGGCCGTCTCGAGAAGAGGTGTAGTGTTATGTTTGACCCTTGTCGGAAGTGCATAGTGCACGTGAGTTATGTTGGGATAGGTCCTAGTAGTGTGGAATGAAAGGGGGTAGTTGAGCTAAGAAGACCGCTAGGTTTTGAAGCGTGATTAGTGAGATTGTTAGAATCGGGAGCTAGTATTGTGCGGCGTTGCGGGTCGGGTTGAGGCGCGTTGCGGGTCAAACGCGGTAGGTTTGGTGGTGGGGTCAGGTTGTGGTGGTCGCTTTGTGTTAGGGTTGTGAGGGTGTTAGGCCCGATTTTAGTTAACCAGTGCGAGTTCGTGGATGCGTTCGACCGGTGGTCGGGCGATGGGGCAGCCCATCGTGTTCTTGATCGGGGCCGTTTACTCGGTGTTGGGTTATCCGAAGGTTGTAAGGCTGCAGGGTGCCTACCTTCACCTTATGTCGACAGTGAAGCCAGGTGTGGCTATTTTCGTTTTCTAAAAAGTTTTACGAGCAAGGATAGGCACTCGGTGAGTCTCGAATCACATTCGCCTCGGGCGGTGTTTGGATTTCGAGGATAGTTGTGGGGATTGTTGTCTCTGTGGAGGTAGTGTTTAAGCTACCATTTGTGTTCGGATATTGCCTTATGAAGCCTTGTAAGAGGCGGAAGTGTAAGTTCTTGGTCGATTGGTTCGATGTTGGCAAGATTCGGATAGTTAGTTGAGCTTGTTCCGGTAATTTGTGGATAGTGAAGCTTGTCTAGAAGAAGTTACGGCGGCTCGGAGGAATTGTGCGGATGATCGGCGGCGCTTAGAGTTCGAGTTGTGGTCGGTCTTCTTAGCACCACCGGGTTGGGGTGACGAGTTAGGAATCTGAGAGGAACTTAGCGAGTTACTTTGGGCCTTTGTGAGTTCATGTGAAGGATAGGCGGGTTGCCTATATGTTAGCTTTGCCGTCCGACTTAGGAGGCGATGCGTCCGGTCTTTCGTATTGTTATGATCGGGAAAGTATCGGAGATCCGTCAGTGTTCGATTAATGATGACCACGTTAGAGATAGTAACCGAGTTTTGGAAACGGCGATGTCGAAATGTGGTAAGAGTTCGAGTGTCACGACCTTAGGGATCGCATGCGGTCGGTCCGTTTGTTGGGTCGCGGGTGACACTAGAACCTCGCGGCAAAGTGACAAAAGTGGTATCGATGGTATCGCGAGCATAGATGTGATCATTTCTTTTTTTGTAAAGAAGGTGCGAAAGAAGTATATTATAGACCGGTGAGAGGTGTTATGGTGATGATAGAGGTGTTTCCTCGTGGACTTGGATGTAGGCTTTTTGCGCAAGTTGTTTACGTGGCCATGTGTGGCAAGGATTGTTCTCGTAAGTATAGTAGTGAAGACTATCTTGGCGCGTTGTCTTGAGATTTAAAGGGAACATTCGGGCGAATGTTTCTAAGGAAGGAGAATGTTATACCGTATTTCCGAGTATATGCGTAGGCGTGCGTATAAAAGTTTAAAGCCTTGGTAGGCAAAGTGACTTGGCGATTTATGTTTGTGCACAACACGTTTAGAGTCGTCTTTCGACGAAACGTTTTCCACGACTTTCGTAGGGAATTTCCGCTATGTCATTTCTAATTTTTGCGGATTTTTAGAGGCGAAATGTGTTGGACCAACAAGAGGCGCCACTTGGCACCCTCTCATTGGTGGACTTCAAATCGTCCATTGGACGAAAATGGCTAAGCAGCACGTTTTTGTGCCTTGGCACAAAGTCGGGTAGGTAGGATATTTGTGTTTGGTAAATCCTAGCCCTACACTTGCCTAACACATGGATTGATCTTGGCCTTTGGTTGGCCATCCCTTGACCTATAAATACCCTCTAAGGTTGAAGACTTTCATCCAAAATGCCTAAGTCTTGAGAGCCTTCCTCCCCCACCGTGAGGCCTCTTGGAGAGATGTCCCTCCTCGCTAGTGGCTCTCGGCGAGAACCCCTCCTCCTAGTAGTGTGGCCGTGGGGTACCCACTAGCCTAGTTGCTTTCGTATAATACCCCCTCTCTTGGTAGAAATACTCTCAAAGTATTGTTATAATGCCCAAATTACCTTAGTATACCTTGTTGTATTCTAAGGTTATACTATCTGAAAAGCCAGAAAATACTATTATACTCCGTCGGTCACCAAACCGAAACCACAAGGAAAATCTCCATGGTTAGTTGGAGTAGTATGTAGAAGTTGGTTAGAACTTCTAAGGGTAGTTTGGAGCGGGTTGGGCGCACGGAGTTGGAGCTAAGCGATTGCCGGATCGACTTTATACTTGGATAATTATGGGCTTATCGAGGTAAATATCTTGTCCTCTATTGTAATTGGAAATTACATGTTGTTTGAATATATAGTTGAAGTATACTATATATAGTCTTGAACGTAGTTAGTTGGCAATGTCTTTTGACTTAAGCTGAAGCCCATCGACTGTAATTACATGGGTGTATTCTGATAGACTTGTGTAGTAATCTTGTGGAGTAGAATTGTACCGTTCGGGTTAGATGATTAACCCACTGGTTGGCTTGGTAGCGGCCGTTAGAGGAGGAGATTTCTGTTGTTGCGGGAGAGTCTTGCCAAATTTTACGTAGAATGTTCTACGTTAAGATCTAGATTTTAATAAAGCGCCTTGTGGCCTTATAGGTTGAAGTGCTACGTGTGGCGTAATCTTACGGACTAGGAGTAGTCGGCGGTTTGAGGTACTCGGGCGTTTTGCTATTAGTCGATAATCGTCGCGAGGTATGTGAACCTCTTCTATCTCTTCTAGCATGAAATGTGTGAACTATGTGTGCGGTAGGCGTCATGTGCTAAATGTATTTGATTGGTTTAAAACATAAAGTGTTATAACGGCTTTATGGGAAGTTGGTTATAACGACTTTATGTTGGTGAGAAAATACATATGGTTTTAATAGGATGTGATTTGAATTATAACTGGCTTGTTATGTGTTAATAAAGAACTTGAAGTATTTCAAAAGATTTTTTTGAATCATTTTGAAAGAAGAAGTAATACTTGGTTTTTTTGAAAACTTAAGAGTTATACTAGCTTTATGAGAAGTTAGGTATAACGGCTTAAGAATGTTTTCTTGATTTGGAAATCGAGAATGTGTATCGACAAACCAACTGCAGCGTTAATAAAAGGAAATGTTTTGACTAATTAAGTATTATTAAAACGTAGAAACTTCCATGCATAGAAGCTAAGATGAGACAAAATGATATTTCCTAGATCACTATTTGTAATAAGATTGTTATAAACAAGAATATCCTACTCACATATAAGACTTATGTTTCTCAGATTGTTTAAAGGAGAATTATATTCTTAAATGAATAAGACTATGAACTACGAAACCTTTCTAAAATAAGAAACGTGAACATTTGAAATTAGGCAAACTTGGACGTTTGGAAAATAATGTTGTTACTTGATTTTACAAAGGTAAGTGTTTTGGTTTAATTAAAAAAGACAGTCACTCTATTTTATACTACGGGTATTGTGTGACTTATGTGAAAGCAACGGATCTTGTAAAAAGATTTAATGTATGAAGTACTTTAGGGGTAGATACCCGAACTTGTTAGCTTAAAGTACCTTGTGTGAATAACTTGATTGTGTTGGTTTGAGATAGCCTTGTAAATACTTTCTTGTTGATGTGATAAGTGAAAATGTTAGGATGCTACGTGTGTTAGTATCTTGTGTGATCGTGATGTAAGGGGGTCATTCTTGTTGTGCTTACGTTGTTAAGCGTTAAGCGTTGTACTATTATTGTATCACATACCTTTGACTTATTATACAGGGCTTGCCACCCTTGATGCGGGTCTTTACGGCTATGCGGTCCTCGTGACTATGCGAGTCGCGGTAGCTCGGGATTGATCATTCGGGTGTTTAGCGATGCGGGGATTCCTATGCGGTCTGTTGAGACTATGCGGTCTTTTGAGACTATGCGGGTTGCGGGAGCCTGGCGGATACCGAGGTTATTGCGCCCGATGCGGGGTATACCTCAGTGATGCAGGACCATGATTCGAGGAATACCTCATGCGGTCCGTGTGTGACCTATGCGGAGCTGCGAGAGTTCGAGGATAGACACGCGCATTGATATTGCGGGCGAGTGGCGGCCGATCATGTGGTGCGGTCTAGAAAGACCTCGGGATACGATTTGTGGTATTTTTGGTGCGTGGGTCTTAGTAGTCGGCTATGCCTTCGTACTTGCCGTCACGGTTTTATTGTGATAACTTTGAGGCGTGAGTCACGACTTGACATATCGCTTATTTATTGGTGAGCGTAGTTTGGTTATCATACATGTCTCTGCTTTATATAGACTACTATGATTTCATTTCTGATATTTATTTTGATTTCACATACTTGGTACTGTTATCTTGACCTCCTTGAGTGCGTTCATCTGCGGTAAAGGTACACGATCTTTGATCCTCGCTCTTAGGGTCACGATTCGGCATTTGGGAAAGCTCGTTTCTCGGAGGCTTATCGATGGTATAGTCCCCTGTTGTTGTAGGTGTTTACATTCGGGGTATGGCGGGGCCTGTCCGCCATTGTTGTCGTATCATTTCTTAGAAGTGCGTAATCTTATGCGTGGCGGGGTTTGTGAAAAGGATTAAACTGTTCATTTGTAAAAGTTGTTATTTATATATCAGAAAGGCAAGTTTTCCTCGATTCTTGTTTTGTACTTCACTTGTTTCATGTATATGTTTTATGTTCGTGATTACTCGATGTTGTGTCACTAGGGTGCGGGGTAAGGCACGATCCACGGGCGATTTGGTCGTGACAAAAGTGGTATCGAGCGATTAATCCTCGGAAAGTGTCTACGACCGTATCGATGAAGTCTTGATTATCGGTGTGTTGTGCACACACAATAATCGAGGAGGCTATAGGGTATTTAGGATTGGTTTCTATTCTTCTCACTCTGAGATCGTGCCTTAGAGTTTGTGTTGTAAGTTGGACCTACAGCGAAATTATTTCCACTTGCTCGTTATGCCTCGCATAAGCAACCCGGCCCGGGAGGCAAAGCGGCGGAGGCTGCAGTAGAGTTGAGAGGTGGCAAGGCTCGAGCCCAACCATTACCTAGGGTAGTGCTTCATTCGGGAGTTCTGCGGCGTCACTAGCCCCAGTGAGTTTAGCAGCGGCGGTTCCTACTGCGGCCATGATATTTGAACGCCGATTCGCGGCCAGAGCAGTGAGTATAGAGTATACCGATGTACCGCGAGTCTTGATGACTATCTAAGAGAGGTTGTGCAAAGTAATTCTTGATTAGGCTTGGCATGGCACGTGGTCGGGCTTATGCGCAGCGAGAAGCGTAGAGATCGACGGGTTAACAAAGGGCGAGAAGGGGCGAGCGGCAAGGTCCTTTAGTAATTTTCGGCGATCGCCTCGCGTGATTAGATATGCACCTCGCCCGGCAGAGTGGTCTTCGCGGATTTCGGGGCGTTCGGGGTATGCGGGAGTTGGTCGAGAACTCGGGGCTTAGGTTCGCGGTGTGACGTCATCGGGAATGTCGTCTTTTGTTGGTACTTGTTGTACTGCGGCCGTCGGGAGCCATGTGTCGAAGAGTGTCCTTGTAGGAGGACTTAGCCTTGAGTTGGTGGGTAGTTCGTCATCTTGTGGCTATCGCCTACAGGCGAGTTTGATTAAACGACTAAGGGAGTGAAGCGATGAGATATAGATATATCTTTAACCTCTCAGAGTTTCGTTTATGTGATAAGGTGAGTATACCTTAAGTGCTATGTTACGATAGCGGTGTGTTAGTTGTGTTTAGAAATCATGGTGGGTTAACCGAGTAAGATTTTGGGGATAGAGAAGGTGTGAACCTTAGAATGTTTTACGTAAAGACCTTAGAGGTAAGGCCGTCTCGAGAAGAGGTGTAGTGTTATGTTTGACCTTGTCGGAAGTGCATAGTGCGTGAGTTATGTTGGGATAGGTCCCAGTAGTGTGGAATGAAAGGGTAGTTGAGCTAAGAAGACGCTAGGTTTTGAAGCGTGATTAGTGAGATTGTTAGAATCGGGAGCTAGTATTGTGCGGCGTTGCCGGGTCGGGTTGAGGCCACGTTGCGGGTCAAACCGCGGTAGGTTTGGTGGTGGGGTCAGGTTGTGGTGGTCGCTTTGTGTTAGGGTTGTGAGGTGTTAGGCCCAAGTTTAGTTAACAGTCTGAGTTCGTGGATGCGTTCGACGGTGGTCGGGCGATAAAGCGACCATCGTGTTCTTGTCGGGGCCGTTTACTCGGTGTGTTGGGTTATACGAAAGGTTGTAAGGCTGCAGGTGCCTACCTTCACCTTATGTCGAACAGTGAAGCCCGGTTGTGGCTATTTTCGTTTTCTAAAAGTTTTACGAGCAAGGATAGGCACTCGGTGAGTCTCAGAATCACATTCGCCCTCGGGCGGTGTTTGGATTTGAGGATAGTTGTGGGGATTGTTGTCTCTGTGGAGGTAGTGTTTAAGCTACCATTTGATGTTCGGATATTGCCTTATGAAGCCTTGTAAGGCGGAAGTGTAAGTTCTTGCCGGTCGATTGGTTCGATGTTGGCAAGATTGAATAGTTGGTTGAGCTTGTTCCACAGATGTGGATAGTGAAGCTTGTCTAGAAGAAGTTACGGCAGCTCGGAGGTGTGCGGATGATCGGCGACGACGCAGAGTTCGAGTTGGCGGTCGGTCTTGAAAGCACCACCGGGTTGGGGTGACGAGTTAGGAATCTGAGAGGAACTTAGCGAGTTACTTTGGGCCTTTTTAGTTCATGTGAAGGATAGGCCAGGTTGCCTATATGTTAACTTTGCCGTCCGACTTAGGAGGCAGTACGTCCGGTCTTTCGTATTGTTATGATCGGGAAAGTATCGAAGATCCATCCAGAGTGCTCCCAGTTATGATGACCACGTTAGAGATAGTAACCCCGAGTTTTGGAACCGGCGATGTCGAAATGTGGTAAGAGTTCGAGTGTCACGGCGACCTTAGGGATCGCATGCAGTCCGGTACCGTTTGTTGGGTCGCCGGAGTGACACTAGAACCTCGCGGCAAAGTGACAAAAGTGGTATCAGTGGTATCGCGAGCATAGATGTGATCATTTCTTTTTTTTTGTAAAAGAAGGTCACGAAAGAAGTATATTATAGACCGGTGAGAGGTGTTATGGTGATGATAGATGTGTCTCCTCGTGGACTTGGATGTAGGCTTTTGCAAGTTGTTTACGTGGCCATGTGTGGCGATTGTTCGTAAGTATAGTAGTGAAGACTATCTTGGCGCGTTGTCTTGAGATTTAAAGGAACATTCGGAACGAATGTTTCTAAGGAAGGAGAATGTTATACCGTATTTCCAGAGTATGCGTAGGCGTGCGTATAAAAGTTTAAAGCCTTGAGTAGGCAAAGTGACTTGGCGATTTATGTTTGTGCACAACACGTTTAGAGTCGTCTTTTCGGCGAAACGTTTTCCACGACTTTCGTAGGGAATTTCCGCTATGTCATTTCTAATTTTGCGGATTTTTAGAGGCGAAATGTGTTGGACCAACAAGAGAGGCGCCACTTGGCACCCTCTCATTGGTGGACTTCAAATCGTCCGTTGGGCGAAAATGGCTAAGCAGCGCGTTTTGTGCCTTGGCACAAAGTCAAGGGTAGGTAGGATATTTGTGTTTGGTAAATCCTAGCCTACACTTGCCTAACACATGGATTGATCTTGGCCTTTGGTTGGCCATCCCTTGACCTATAAATACCCCTCTAAGGTTGAAGACTTCTTCATCCAAAATGCCTAAGTCTTGAGAGCCTTCCTCCCCCCGCACCGTGAGGCCTCTTGGCAGAGATGTCCTCCCTTGCTAGTGGCTCTCGTGAGAACCCCTCCCTCCTAGTAGTGTGGCGTGGGGTACCCCACTGCTAGTTGCTTCGTATAATACCACTCTCTTGGTAGAAATACTCTCAAAGTATTGTTATAATGCCCAAATTACCTTAGTAGTATACCTTGTTGTATTCTAAGGTTATACTATCTGAAAAGCCAGAAAATACTATTATACTCCGTCGGTCACCAAACCAAACCACTAAGGAAAATCTCCATGGTTAGTTGGAGTAGTATGTAGAAGTTGGTTAGAACTTCTAAGGGTAGTTTGGAGCGGGTTGGGCCGGAGTTGGAGCTAAACGATTTCCCAGGATCAACTTTATACTTGGATAATTATGGGCTTATCGAGGTAAATATCTTGTCCCTCTATTGTAATTGGAAATTACATGTTGTTTGAATATATAGTTGAAGTATACTATATATAGTACTGAACGTAGTTAGTTGGCAATGTCTTTTGACTTAAGCTCAAGAATCCGAATCAGTAATTACATGGGGTGTATTCAGATGAACTTGTGTAGTAATCTTGTGGAGTATAATTGTACCCGTTCGGGTTTGATGATTAACCCCCCCCCCCTGGTTGGCTTGGTAGCCAGCCCCGTTAGAGGAGGAGATTTACGTTGTTGCGGGGAGAGTCTTGCCAAATTTTACGTAGAATGTTCTACGTTAAGATCTAGATTTTAATAGCGCTTGTGGCCTTATAGGTTGAAGTGCTACGTGTGGCGTAATCTTACGGACTAGGAGTAGTCGGCGGTTTGAGGTACTCGGAGCGTTTTGCTATTAGTCGATAATCGTCGCGAGGTATGTGAACCTCTTCCTATCTCTTCTAGCATGAAATGTGTGAACTATGTGGTATGGTAGACGTACATGTGCTAAATGTATTTGATTGGTTTAAAACATAAAGTGTTATAACGGCTTTATGGGAAGTTGGTTATAACAGCTTTATGTTGGTGAGAAAATACATATGGTTTTTAATAGAATCGATTTGAATTATAACTGGCTTGTTATGTGTTAATAAAGAACTTGAAGTATTGCAAAAGATTTTTGAATCATTTTGAAAGAAGAAGTAATACTTGGTTTTTGAAAACTTAAGAGTAATACTAGCTTTATGGGAAGTTAGGTATAACGGCTTAAGAATGTTTTTACTGATTTGAATCAGAATGTATCGACAAACCAACTGCAGCGTTAATAAAAGGAAATGTTTTGACTAATTAAGTATTATTAAAACCAGAGAAACTTCCATCTGCATAGAAGCTAAGATGAGACAAAATGATATTTCCTAGATCACAATTTTGTAATAAGATTGTTATAAACAAGAATATCCTACTCACATATAAGACTTATGTTTCTCAGTTGTTTAAAGGAGAATTATATTCTTAAATGAATAAGACTATGAACTACGAAACCTTTATAAAATAAGAAACGTGAACATTTGAAATTAGGCAAACTTGGGCGTTTGGAAAATAATGTTGTTACTTGATTTTACAAAGGTAAGTGTTTTGGTTTATTTAAAAAAACGATCACTCTATTTTATACTACGTATTGTGTGACTTATGTGAAAGCAACGGATCTTGTAAAAGATTTAATGTATGAAGTACTTTAGGGGTAGATACCCGAACTTGTTAGCTTAAAGTACCTTGTGTGAATAACTTGATTGTGTTGGTTTGAGATAGCCTTGTAAATACTTTCTTGTTGATGTGATAAGTGAAAATGTTAGGATGCTACGTGTGTTAGTATCTTGTGTGATCGTGATGTAAGGGGGTCATTCTTGTTGTGCTTACGTTGTTAAGCGTTAAGCCCGTTGTACTATTATTGTATCACATACCTTTGACTTATTATACAGGGCTTGCCACCCTTGATGCGGTCTTTACGGCTGTGCGGTCCTCGTGACTACGCAGTCGCGGTAGCTCGGGATTGATCATTCCGGGTGTTTAGCCTGATGCGGGGGATTCCCTATGCGGTCTGTTGAGACTATGCGGTCTTTTGAGACTATGCGGGTTGCGGGAGCCTAGGCGGATACCGAGGGTTAGCTGCCTTCGATGCGGGGTATACCTCGGCGATGCAGGACCATGATTCGAGAATACCTCATGCGGGTCCGTGTGTGACCTATGCGAGCTGCGAGTTCGAGGATAGACACGCACATTGATATTGCGGGCGAGTGGCGGCCGATCATGTGGTGCGGTCTAGAAAGACCTCGGGATACGGTTTGTGGTATTTTTGGTGCGTGGGTCTTAGTAGTCGGCTATGCCTTCGTACTTGCCCGCACGGTTTTATTGTGATAACTTTGAGGCGTGAGTCACGACTTGACATATTTGCTTATTTATTGGTGAATCGTAGTTTGGTTATCATACATGTCTCTGCTTTATATAGACTACTATGATTTCATTTACTGATTTATTTTGATTTCACATACTTGGTACTGTTATCGACCTCCTTCGGGCTGCGTTCATGCCGCAGTAAAGGTACACCGCCTTTGATCCTCGCTCTTAGGGTCACGATTCGGCATTTGGGAAAGCTCCGTTTCTCGGAGGCTTATCGATGGTATAGTCCCTGTTGTAGGTGTTTACATTCAGGTATGGCGGGGCCACTCCGCCATTGTTGTAAATATCATTTCTTAGAGTGCAGAAATCTATGCGTGGCGGGGTTTGTGAAAAGGATTAAAGCGTTCATTTGTAAAAGTTGTTATTTATATATCGAAAGGCAAGTTTTCTCGATTCTTGTTTGTACTTCACTTGTTTCATGTATATGTTTTATGTTCCGTGATTACTCGATGTTGTGTCACTAGGGTGCGGGTAAGGCACGATCACGCCCGATTTGGTCGTGGCGAGAGTAGTGAGTCTCGGCCAAGACTTGACTGCCTCAATCTTTGTCGTATCCACCTGAACACCATCAGCCCCAATAATGTGCCCCAGGAATGCCACTGAGGCCAACCAAAACTCACACTTGGAGAACTTGGCGAATAACTGCCGGCTCCGGAGGACCCCAAGTACCGTCCTCAAGTGATCTGCATGCTCCTGCTCTGTCCGCGAATAAACCAGGATGTCATCAATGAATACTATCACAAATGTATCCAAAAATGGCTTGAACACCCGGTTCATCAAATCCATAAATACCACTGGAGCGTTGGTCAAACCGAAAGACATAACCCTGAACTCATAGTGCCCATAGGGTCTGAATGCGATCTTTGGGATATCGCCTCTCGAACTACTTTGATGATAACGGACCGCAGGTCTATCTTGGAGAAACACCTCGCACCCTGTAACTGGTCAAACAAATCATCAATCCTGGGGAGGGGGTACCTATTCTTGATGGTTACCTTATTCAGCTGCCTGTAATCAACACACATACGCAGCGTCCCATCCTTCTTCTTCACAAACAAAACCGGCGCTCCCCAGGGAGAAACACTAGGTCTGATAAAGCCTTTTTCCAGAAAATCTTTCAGATGGTCCTTCAGCTCCTTCAACTCAGCAGGTGCCATCCTGTATGGCGGAATAGATATAGGTCGAGTGTCTGGCAACGTATCAATACAAAACTCAATCTCCCTCTCAGGAGGGATACCCGGAAGATCGTCTGGGAACACATCCGAAACTCCTAACCACGGCGCGATCAAGAGCTGGAACCTCAGCCTCTGTATCGAATACCCGAACTAAATGATAGATGTACCCTTTCTGCACCATCTTCCTGGCCTTGAGGTAAGAGATAAACCTACCCCTCGGCGATGCTGTGTTGCCCTTCCACTCGATGACTGGCTCGCCAGGAAACTGGAACCGGACCAACCTGTCTCTAAAGTCAACGTTGGCATAACAAGAAGTCAACCAGTCCATACCCATAATGACATCAAAATTTGTCATCTCCAACTCTATCAAGTCTGCCGGTCGATCGTAAATAAACACCGGACAACCTCTGTACACCCGCTCAGCTAACACCGAATCACCCACTGGCGTAGCTACCTCAAAAGGCTTTATCGACACCGGTTCTATCCCGATTCTACCAGCAATAAGAGGGGACACATAGGACAAGGTAGAACCTGGATCTATCAAAGCATATACGTCACAGCATGAAATCAATAATGTACATGGACGGCGTCGAGAATCCTCCCGATCTGGCGGTGGCTAAGGAATAAATGCGTTACGTGGACCGCTAGAATCTGGGACCTCCACGACCTCTCGCGGCTGCTGGATCGTGAACACCACGCCTCGGCGCGTAACTACGAGAAGAAGAAGATCCAAAGAATCGACTTCGCCGGTGAACCATAACACTCCCGCCACCTCTGGACGGACAATCTCTCCTCAAATGGCCCTGCTGGCCACAAGAGTAACAAGCTCCCGAAGCCATACGACACTCGCCCGGATGCGACCTACCGCATCGAGCACACTGAGATGTGGGTGGTCTCGATCGGTGACGGTTTCTGCCTCCCTGAAACCCCGAAGTCCTGGAGCCCTGACCTGCTCCTGAATGACCCGGCTGATCAGACCTCCTGCCAGAAAACCGAGAAGGAGCACTCTGTGCTGGCTGAAATGTGGACCTAGTCTGCTGCTGAGGCTGTCCGCCTCGAAAACTGCCCTGAGACCCTGCTGTCCTGGCCCTCTTGGGCTGGCCGGCGTCAAGCTGATCCTCCCTCTCTCTGTCCTCTATCCCCTGCGCATAGGCCTGCATCCTGGCAATATCCATACCGGGCTGAAGAGCCACACCCAAGCATGCAGTAATCATATGACGGTCTAGCCCCATCACATAACGATGAACTCTGTCCGCCATGTCAGCTACAATGGTGTGCGCATACCTGGCCAATGAGTCAAACTCCAGGCTGTACTCTCTGATAGTCCTCCCATTCTGCCTCAAGGTCAAGAATCTATCCACGCGGGCTCTCCTCATCTCAGGAGGCAAAAAGTGATCCAGGAAGGCCTCTGTGAACTCCTCCCAAACAGCTGGAAGAGCATCCTCACCTCTCGACAGCTCCCATGACTCAAACCAGTTCAACGCAATATCGCGTAACCGGTAAGAGGCTAGCATAACTGACTCTGTCTCCGAGGCCCTAAGCACCTGCATAGTCATTCATGGCTGCCGAATAAACTCCTGCGGATCCTCCTCAGACCTCGAACCATAGAACTCGGGTGGATGACAACCCAGAAAATCCCGAATCCATGGCCCATCGGCTCAGGGTTAGCTACCGCTCTGTGGCGCGCCTGCTACTATCTTTGGTCAATAACCGGATCTGCTCCCCGTAGTCTCTATACTCAGCTCCTGGCTGTGGAACTGGAGGCTCAGGTACCGGAACCTCTGGAGCTACTGCCGCTCTCGGCTCCTCTAATACTGCCGGCGTGGCTGAACTCGCCGACCCGCCTGCAACCTCAGGCATAGTCTGGGCCTGAGTCCTGGTAATCCTCTGCGTACCACTAGCAGCTCCTGCTGCTGCCTTGCCCTTCTGGGCCCTGGTCGCCTTTCGTGGAGGCATAACTGTTACATAAGAATAGGTCAGAGAGGATTCAACCTAATAAGACAGCTCTACTGCACGATCTCAGAGAGAGAAGAATGGAAACCAATCCTAAATGTCCTGCAGCCTCCTGATTATAGATGTGGTGCACAACACAACGATAATCAAGACTCTATTAGACACGGTCTGTAGACACTTTCCGAGGACTAACTGCTCTGATACCACTTTTGTCACGACCCACCGGGGCGCGGCGGTGCCTACAGGCACCCTGTTCAGGTATTAATCAGAGAATAACAGCGGAACATACACAACATATAAACATATTTAGACAATAAACATCACAGGCTAGACGATAAGGCCGCCTTCCATAAAATATACATAATCAAAAGTAAAACAGTACAACTCTGTTCTTACAGGCCAAACCACTAATGTGACAAAAGACCTCTAGGAATAACAACTGTGGCGGGACAGGGCCCCGCCATACCCCTGAATGTACATAAAATCTACAACATCAGGGAAAAACTGTACCAAAAAGACAAGCCTCCGGAGAAATGAATCTTCTGACACCTGATCAGTGATCCTAAGAATGAGGATCCACCACCTGCTTACCACACTGCGGCATGACGCGGCCAGAAGACATTCGATGATATGTATTAAGTATGTAAAACTGGAAAATACTATAATTACATCATAAGTCTAAAATAAAGCCGGAGACATGTATGATAATCAAATTACAGTATACTGTGCCTTACTAACAATGAGAGTAAATAAGAGTATACATACTGCACAAAATATAGGAGGCTCTCGATCAAAGCAGGACAACCCGCCCGCAGTATCATTAAGCAATCCTACATCCTGGGACTATTTCACCCGCAAGGGTCGTGTGGACCCGCATGAGGTATTCCTCGCATCATGGGTAGCAAATCCATGGAGTGGTATAATGTCTTGGGGGTTTACCCCTCAATCATACTCAGAAGGTGGTATAACGTCTTGGGGGTTTATCCCTCATTTATACTCTTACCCTGGAGAAGGTGGTATAACGTCTTGGGGGTTTACCCCTCATTTATACTCTTACCCTGGAGAAGGTGGTATAACGTCTTGGGGGTTTACCCCTCATTTATACTCTTACCCTAGCTCAACCGACCATCATACATAACATAAGCCCTACCGGCTTATCATACAATATATAAGCAAGTTAAGAAATCTCCTAACTTCTTATTAGTCTTGTTCATATACACTCTCATTTTAGTTTACTTAAGGCACTAACATGTCTTTATAAAAAAATCCGGGAATTTAACCCAAAGTACTACGTACTTCTATCCTTTTAAAATGACTCTTTTTCATATACAAAATACAAGATACTAATAACCGTAGTATCAAGTCACAATTACTTTTCAAGACAAGTCACAATACCTTTAGAAATAAAATTAGGCTTCTAAATCAAGTGACTTCTTTTCTTTTAAAACCTTAGGCAATTGATGCCTTAAAATCAATTTGTCTTTCATTAATTCAAGTCATTTATCCTTATTATTTTACTTAGAGTAAATCTCTCTTTTTATCTTGCCATAAAGCTAATATAACCAACTTCCCATAAAGTCGTTATATTAACTTTATACCCTAGTCAATTACAATTTCCTATCCAAGAGACTTATACGTTTAAAACGAAACAAGTATCATATACTTTAAAACACTTCAAGTCCCTTAACTTTGAAAACTTAAGACATCCTTAATACTTTAAGGAAATGAGTTAATCCCCTAACTCACCCAACTTGGCCATTCTTAAAACAAGTAAAGGATATCAAAGTCTAGTACGTCTACCGTACTATATAAGTCATCTATTCATGCTCAAAAGATAGGAAAGCTCTACATACCTCTTCGGGTCAATCCACTTGCTAAGTACAATATTCCGCCCGTAGTATGTCAACCTATAATTTCCACAATACGTCTATTAACGTCTTACTTCAAACGTAGAATATTATAAGTGCAAAGTCACTAAATTCTACGGAAAATCGGACAGCACTTCCTTTGTTTCTACATACTTTTCCACCTTTTTCAAGGCCGAATTCAATAACCAAACACTCCATATTTAAGGCCCAATAATGTAGTTAACAATAGGGGATTACACGCCTACTAGACGTGTAAAATTTCGCCCCACAATTGACATCAAAATAGTACAAACTACAAGTGTAAATTCGGCAACTTGAGATACAACAACACTAATTCTTATCCAATTTCCTTTTCAATCCAAGTTGTTTAGTATAACATGATTTCAAGTCGCAATCGATTATAACTACTACAATCTTCAAGTAAGTAACATGCGACGATTCTAATTAACGACCAAATTGTAATTCAACTTCAAGAGGCTTATATGTCATTTCGGATTTAAGGCTACAACAATCCATATCACTTATCAATCTTCACTACATACTTCATGCTAGTAAAATGTAATGCTAACAACAATATATAATCTTGTAACACTTTAAGAGAACAAGATTGTTACCTCAACGAGCCTTAGTCCAACTTCAAATCCAAAGTCGCTCCCTAGCAACTTAGAGCCTCTTCTTGACACTTCAATCCGCCACTTGAGACCCTTAGAATATCACAAACAACTTTCCTTCAATCTTCCAAACAAAACCTAGGAAAGCAACTAGGTTTTCATCTTGCGACTAATACGAAAACTATCTTTTTCCGGGATTTTTCTATTGAGATACCCTTACAATACCCTCATGAACATTGGTTTAAAGTGTGGAGCTTAATGGACAACAAACAATTTTTTTTTTGTTGGGACTTAGTGAACCCGAGAGCACCCTCCTTGTGTTCTTCAAATTCTTGAAAATTTTTCTAAGTGTAGAAGTTAGTCTTGCTACTAGTACTACTATATAGTAACATGGAGGGTCAAGATGTGCACAAATGTGTGGCTTGGATGAAGTTCTTTTAAATATCAAGACATGTGGTCCCATTGACTAAGTCAATATTATCAAGCTCTTCAACTTGCAAGACTTTGTCATCCTAACAATGGTCAAATGACCCTTTTGGCCATGCTATTTTTCGTCCAAGGCCACTTAAGGGGTGACACGTGTCGCCCTCCCATTCGTCACAATATTTCATTTTCCGACAATTCCATAATTCCGATAAATTTTCACAAGTCTCTAATCTTAACATTTGGGATTCTCACGTACGTTCTTAAAACATGTCCTGTAAATACGGGGTGTAACACTTCTCACTCGAGTAGTCCGCTCGAGAACCTCGCGTCCAGTGAGCCAAATCTTAGCAAACTTAAGATAGAGCTATACCACCCATTATACTAAGTCATGCATGCATACACTTTAGGTGGGTCGATCCTTGGAATCGTATCCATGACTAGGGACCTTCCAAATCGTCAATAAGGTCTCATGACTCAATTGACCAAATCAACATATTATGTGTTGCATAATCATGATAGATTTATCCAAGCCAAAAGACATGCCAAAGTTGGAAATGTAAGCCTATTATTTCTACTATTTTCAGCATTTGTATCATAACATGGATCGTATAAGAATGGTAAGCAGAGTTCCTAATAAGCTAAGAGTATGGTGGGAGGATTTCGACATCAGCAGTTAGACGATGATTAGGAAGAAGTTGGGGTGTCTCATCTCACTATTTGGTATTTCGCCAGATCCGCATTTGATCCGAGCTTTAATCCAGTTTTGGGATCCAGACCGAGTCATTTTCAGATTCAAGGATTTCGAGATAACTCCTACATTGGAAGAGGTGCATTATTTCACCAGTCTAGTTTACCAAGGTAGAAGACAAATCATTCCCAACAGCCAATCAGGGAAGAAATTTCTCCGCTACATGGGTCTAAAAAATACTAAGGAATTGCGTTGCTTCGAGAACAACTGGGTGTCTCTTGACTATCTTTACGAGAGGTATTGACATAATAACGCTTACAAGACATGCAAAACAGAATTCTCATGCACTCTACGCCATTGGCAAAATAGGCGTCCTATTGCATTCACTGTCGCTTTACTTGGCACCTTGATTTTCCCACTTGAGTATGGCAAAAATAAGTACTTGCATATGTTCCGTGGCCAGATCACTTTTCGAGGGAATTGACGGCGTGCAACCCAATTTAGTTCCTATGATCTTGGCAGAGATATTCCGAGCTCTTGGGAAATGCAAAAGAGGCCAGACAAAATTCTTTGAAGGTTGCAATCTTATCCTACAAATGTGGGCCATGGAGCATTTTTACCAACGGTCAAATATGACAGATGTTTGTTTCAGCGCATCTTATAAGATCGACAGCTTCTATGATAGGACGAAATGGTTTGTGTCGCCGGTCGGCACCAATGATTGGTGCAAGTTTTTGACATCCCGCACCCAGGATCAGATCCAGTGGAAATATCCATTACTATCTCACAAAAATGGAGCTTTTATACGCGGTAAAGAATTATACTATATTGAGCTTATTGGTCTAAAGGGTCTACAACCATACGCTCCCCTACGCGTACTCCGACAATTCAGCCAAGAACAGATAATCCCACTCCGGTCAGACATGGGAATTTCAGAAGTCGCATTTGGACCAAACTTCATCGTGCCCCGAACTGGACGAATTTTGAGAGAATGGGACGACACTAACAAGGTAGACATCGGAGATGAACAAGCAGGGAGCACACCTGAATATCAGACATGGTTGCAAGAGGATCACATAAACACAACCTACAGCCTAAAAGGAGAGCAAGGTTTCGAGGACGTGAGCACGAGGAATAAGATAAAGGATCGTCTACTCAAAGATAAGGTCATCACTCCAGACATGTGGGTTCTGATGCAGGATGCAGTGCAGTACTTGGAACAGGCAGGGGCCATACCTAGAAATATCTAAGCTCCACCGTCACATCGGCAACGTAGTTATAAGCATTTTCATTGTTTTTCTTATAAGTGTCATTTCAATTAGCTTTATTTCCAATAAAAGCATTTCAATACAATGGCTTGGGTACATCTAACATGACTTTGCATATATGACGTTTAGGCCTACCTCTGGCATAATAGAGGCCTCTTGCATATTAGGATGCATTTTAATCTACTCTATTTTTGATGTTTCCTTGTATGCCCATATGTTCTTCTATTTTGTTTGATGCTAACACATGTTTCGGATAAAAAGGATTTTGCTGTACTACTCCCCTCCTCGGCTGGTTTGTGTTGGCAAGCACTGGCTGAACACCCATATTTCACAAGATCCAAAGCACGAGCAACAAAAATGAATGATTCAGGGGTAAACGAACAAGATGTCTTGGGACTCATTTCCATTCAACGAGAGGAACCAAAAACATCAGAAAGGGGGAATGCCACATCTTCCGACGAATACCTCACTCAAATATTGCAATAAATGGCGGTCATGCAAGCGGAAATGGATCGACTCTGAGACATCACTAAGCTATCCATAAGCCTCAATGCACAGCTACCCACACTTCCAAATTCACCGTCTTTTCGACGCCCTCCCCAACACCCAACAAATAACCCGCAGCCCCCCAATCCACAACACAACAACACACCTCCTCCTAACCCACAAACCACAAATGACCCCAACCCATACATGTCTCAACCCCAGATCATACAAACCGCCCTACCCACCCAAGACAGCCAACCTGCCCAACCCGCACCAATGACATACCACAACAAACAATACGGACCACCCATATATGTGACCCATGCCCCACATCTCAACACACCCATACCAATACCTTCCCCGGAGTTCGCTCAGTATGAAGAGATGGAGAAAAGGACAAGAACTGGGACAGATGAAAATATGGCTAGAGAAATCCATGATTTGAAGGAAGCCTTTAAGAGCCTTCAGGAGAACAAGGGCCATGAAGGATTAGAGTACGATAACTTGTGCATGCATCCCGACGTCGAGCTGCCCGTCGGATATAAAGTACCAAAGTTTGACATGTTTGATGGCAAAGGTAATCCTCGTGCACATTTGAGATCCTACTGCGACAAGTTAGTGGGTGTAGGAAGGGATCAATCGATCATCATGAAGTTATTCATTAGGAGCTTGACTGGAGAAGCCTTGGACTGGTACACTAGCCAGGATCCATGAAAATGGCGTAGTTGGGGGGAGATGGCACATGACTTTGTGGACAGATTCAGATTTAATACTGATAACGTCCTGGATAGATTCTACCTCATGAAATTGGAGAAAAAGTCGACAGAGACTTTTAGGGAATATGCGATGAGGTGGAGGTGGCGGCGAAGGTCCACCGCCATGGCGGCGAAATGACAACACTATTTGTACAATCCCTAAAGGACCCCACGTACTATGAGAGGTTGATCAGCGTCATTGGGCGTAATTTTTCTGAAGTAGTAAAGATGGGAGATTTTGTGGAAGAGGGAATTAGAACAGGTAGGATCACGAATATGGCCGCTTTGCAAGCAACAAGCAAGGCAATACAATCAGAGTCAATCGGAGGAATGAATAAGAAGAAAAAGGATGGAGCAGCCCCTATCATGATGGTGCAACAACACAAACCAAATCAAACCCCGACATACCAACCCCAAACATACCAACCCCAAACATACCAAACCCCCACGTACCAAAGTCTGACGTTCCAAAACCTTCACTATGATCACTTTAGCCAAAACACTTCCCCGTACTATCAACCTTCACCCGTCTACACCACCCAGCCAATATACAACCCTCCATGGGCGTTCGCCCACACAAATCCCTCACAATACCGACCAGCATACCCACCCCCACAACAATACCACGCACAAAACACACCCAGACCCCGAACCAACACCGAGAGGAAGCCCACAAAACCATACACCCCATTGGCCGAACCATACTCCCAACTATATGAAAGACTGAGAGTCGCTGGTTTTATACAGCCGATCCCAGGGCGAACTCCCAATCCACTCCCACCATGGCATGATGAGGATAAGCATTGTGCATACCACTCTGGAGTATCAAGACACGATACAGATTGTCACGACCCGACCCCGGACCCGTGACTGGTGCCTTACCCCGGGCACCCTAGTGATACAACATCAGAGAAAATCAGCGGAAATAAAAACTTACACATGAAACAAGATATACAATGAGAAAAATAGGCTAACCAAGCGGTCACTTCTGCGTATATATAAAAGATTAAACTCAACGATTACATCCCTTTTACAAACCCCGCCACAACTACACGCTGCACTTCTAAGAGTTTTATAACAACAACGACGGGGCCGCCGCCATACCACGAATGTATAAGAATCTACACTCTCGTGAATCATACCACAAGATAAGCCTCGAGAAACGGAGCTTCCTAAACGCGAACTGTGATCCATGGCGAGGATCAACAATCGGTGTACCTCTACTGCGGCATGAACGCCGGCCGAGGTCGATAACAGTACCAAGTATGTGAAATCGTAAAAATCAAATAAAATCATAACCTTTTAAAACCGGTTCACAAATACGCATTTAACAACCAATTTCTAACGCGCATAGTGCACAAAGATAAACAAGAGCAAAATAGATATGACGAATCGGTCTTTTCTAGGCGCTAATGATCGAAGCAAGGCCAATCGCCCATAGTATCATTATGCGAGCCTAATCTCGGAACTCCGCGATCGCATAGACCACCTAGGTCCGCATGAGGTATTCTCGCGGGGTAGCTAACCTCGGATCAACTCGACTCCGCGATCGCATAGTTACTGGACGCATGAGGTATTCCTCGCGTCGTAACACACCGGAGTGATCATCCCGGAACTCCGCAGCTCCGCATAGGTCCCATGGACCCGCATGAGGTATTCGCCGCATCGGGCGGCTAACCTCGGCATAACAAGTCGGGGTAAGTGATATAATACCGGATAATCGCTATCGTTAAACAACGTAAGCACAACAAGAAAACCCCCTTACACAAACGTCACAAGACACTAACACACGTAGCATCATAACATGTTTACTTATCAAACCAACAAGAAAGTATTACAAGGCTATCACAAGCCAACATAGTCAAGTTACCCACACAAAAGTCACACGATACCCGTAGTATCAAAATAGAGTAACTATCTTTTAAGTAAACCAAAACAATTTCCATACCTTCTTTTTAAACCAATCTTAAGACAAAATCATGCCTTCCTTTTTAAACCATTTTAAGACAAAACCATGCCTTCCTTTAAAACAAAGACACTTTTTCCTTTTTAAAGTCAAGTAGCAATATACTTTTTAAACCAAGTGTCTTACTCTTTTAAAAACAAGTAACCTATACCTTTAAATCAAGTTACTTCTACTTTCCCAAAATCAAGTTGTTTATAAGTCAAGTCTCTTTACTTTCAAAAAATCAGTCTCTTAATCTTTAAATCATATCTTTTAAGGAAACCAACCTCCACTTTTTAAAATGTCAAGTTATCATTTTAAATCCAATGATAAAACCATTCTTTTGTTTTCATAAAGTCGTTATAAATAACTTCCCATAAAGCTATTATAACACTTTATGTTTTAAACCAACCAAGGACAACTATTCTCATTTTCGAAATCAAGATAACTTTATTTTAAAAGACCACACACCCATTACTCATGAGTGAGGTTTTACAACTTTTTAACATAATTCAAGTCCTTAATATTTCATAACAAGTCACTTAACTTTGGAATCAAGTCAAGGACACAAAAGGAAAATCAAATTCCTTTAAACACACATGCGTCTACCGCACTATATATACTTCACAACAATCATGCTAGAAAGGATAGGAAGAGGTTCACATACCTCGCGACGATTATCGACAATTAGCAAAACGCTCCACAGTACTATAACCCTGCTAGCCTTTTCCACCCTTCAAGTAGAATACGCTACTCGTAGAACTTCAACCTATAAAGGTCACAAAACGTTTATTAACTTCTAGATCCCTTCGTAGAATATTTCTAAGTACAAGGTTCCATATTCTACGGAAAATTTGGCAGCACCTCCCCCCCCGCAACCACATAAATAACCTCCACTATCAAGGCCCGCTACCAAGCCAACAACTCAGAGGGGGTTACACGTCTCACCGGACGTGTACAATTCTGCCCCACAATAATACTACAAGTCATCAGAAATACAGTCCAATGTAAATACAGTTCAATTCTTTTTAATCATCCTTCCATAATTCATATACTCAATTATACATTACTACAACATGTAATCTCCAATTACAATAGGGGGATAAAGATCATTACCTCGATAAGCCCAAAATTATCCAAGTTTTATAAGTCGATCCTGAGCAACGTTTAGCTCCACTTCCTTACGCTCCAACCCGCTCCAAGCAACCCTTAGAAGTTTCTAAACAACTTCTCTTAACACTTCAACCAACTATGAAGATTTTCCTAGGGTTTCATTTTGCGACTATTGGAATAAAGTAGTATTTTCGGGCTCTTAATATAAAGATTACTTGGGAATACTACAAGGGATTTAGGCGAAGGTATTTGGAATAATAACAACACTTGAAGAATGTCTACACAAGGTGGGGGGGTTGGACGAGAACTCACTAAGGAGGGAGTATAATTTTTGCCTTGGAAACTCTCTAATGTGGATGAATAAAGTCTTGCAACCAAGGGGTATTTATAGAAAAATCAAGGGCCAAGATCTAGGCAAGTGTGTGGTGTAGATTGGGGACATGTGGGTGTGGATTCTACCAACCACATGTCCACCACAAAATTTGGCCACTTGTCCACTACCAACCGCCCAAGGACACTTGTCCTTCACCAATTCGGCCAACATGGGGGTGACACGGGTCGCCCCCTACTCGTCCAAAATATTTCATCTTCCGAAAATATCCGTAATGCCAAAAATCCGAAAATAAAGTGGGCCCCACAAAACCGTAAATTCTCCCGTGGGCCCCACGTGACCAATTTCGGAAATAAAATTCCATAATTCTCAAATATTCCAAAAAGTCCGAATACCAAATCTGGGAATCCAATTCCCATTAACGAACCTTTTTCTTTCACGAAATCCGGAAACTTTTCCGTCGAAAAATCACATCTTTTTTCCTTTCCAATTTTTGTGTCGTATTTTCGTACGTACGTCCTCATATAAATACTCTGGAACTACGGGGTGTAACATTCTCCCCCCTTTAGAAACATTCGTCCCGAATGTTCCTTCTAAGTCTCCAAACATACCTACCGGTATAGTCTTCCCTACTATACTTATGAAACCAATTATGCCACACCTGGCCATAATACCACACACGCGCAAAACTCACATCCAAGCCAACGAAGAATCATCTCTAAAGCGTATAACAATACCATTAGCTCCACCCATGGTCCAAAGGATACTTTCTTCACATCTTTACTTATAAAAAGGACACTTCCATCTTCTTAACACATCTACGCCTCTTTTCTTACTCGTCGTACCCTCCTCGTACACTCGAACTCATCCTACTATACGTACCACATTTCTGTCATTGCTTCAGTTTCCAAAATCTCGGGGTTACTATCTCTAACTTGGTCATCATTAACTGGAAACACTCTGGATGGATCTCCGATACTCTTCCGAAACATAGCAACATGGAAGACCGGACGTACATCCTCCTAAGTCGGATGGCAGTGCTAACTTATAGGCAACCTGGCCTATTCTACAACGATCTGAAAAGGCCCAAAGTACCTCGGGCTAAGTTTCCCCTGCTTTCCAAATCTCGTTACACCCTTCCGGGGTGGTACCTTCAAGAAGACCCACCATCAACCTGAACTCCAAGTGTCGACGCCGATTATCTGCACGACTTCTTTGACTCTGAGCTGCTAATAACCTCTTCTGGATAAGCTTCACCCTATCCTCATCCTGCTGAAACAAGTATGGACCCACTATCTGAACCTTGCCAACATCGAACCAATCGATCGGCAACCTACACTTCCGCCCATACAAGGCATCATAAGGCGACATCCGAATACTGAAATGGTAGCTATTATAATACTCACTCAACAAGAGGCGAATAATCGTTACAGCTACCCCTGAAATCAAAACATCGGCCCGTAACCTATCCTCAAATGTCTGGATAAACGCATTTGTTGACCGTCGGCGAGGTGAATGCACATCGAGACTCACCTGAGTTCCTAACCCCGCCTAGAAAAACCTCCAGAAACAAAAGAAATAGCCGTAAACTGGGCTCCACTGCCTGTCATAAAATAAAAGTAGGAACCCCATGCAGCCTCACAACCTTCCTGATATATAACATCTCGCATAACCCTCCGCCGAGTAAACAGTCCTGACTGAAAGACAAGATGGGCCGACCTCATCTGTCACGACCCGAACCCGGGCCCGTGACTGGTGCCTTACCCCGGGCACCCTAGTGATACAACATCAGAGAAAATCAGCGGAAATAAAAACATGAACATGAATTAAGAGACAAGATAAATAAACAAAGCAACCAAAACAGTTGCCATCATATATACATAAATACGACGCTTATCCTTTTACAAACCCCGCCCACAATAAGGCATGCACTTAAGATTTTTACAATAGCTATGACGGACAGGCCCCGCCATACCACGAATGTATAAGAATCTCTGCACTCAGGTAACATACCAAAAGATAAGCCTCCAAGAAATGGGGCTTCCGACACGAATCGTGATCCTATGAGCGAGGATCCACAACCGATGTATTTCCACTGCGGCATGAACGCACCCGAAGGAGTCAAGATAACAGTACCAAGTATGTGGCGTAAAAAGATCAGAATGAAATCATAATAGTCTATATAAAGCGGAGACATGTATGATAACCGGATGAAAAGTGTCCGCCCATCCGTGGGACTCGGTGAATAATCGGATGGAATACGTGTCACCGCCATCTCGTGGGACTCGGTGTATAATCGGATGAAATACGTGTCCCGCCCATCTCGTGACTCGGTGTATAATCAAACGGGATACGTGTCCTCGCCATCTCGTGGGACTCGGTGTATAATCAAATGGAATACGTGTCCCTGCCCATCTCGTGGGACTCGGTGTAGAATCAAATGGAATACGTGTCCCTGCCCATCTCGTGGGACTCGGTGTAGAATCGTTCATAACAAATCAACCGACCCTCCATCGAGACGCGGTACGTAAATACAACAAAGGCTATCACAACAAACATAGGCAAGTTTCACAACAACAAGCATAGGCAAGCTCACAACAACAAGCATAGGCAAGTTATACACAACTCAAAGTACTTTCATTTTATGCCAAAGTCCGGGTTTTAACCCTAAAGTACTACGTACGTTAATTTCCTTTTAAAGATCCATTTCTTTTACAAAGGTCACCCGATACCCGTAGTATAAAAATAGAGTGACTAACATTGTTAAGTAAACCAAAATGCTTTCCTTTGTAAAATCAAGTAACAACCTTATTTTCCAAACGTTCAAGTTTGCCTAATTTCAAATGCTCAAGTTTCTCATTTTAGAAAAGGTTTCGTAGTTCATAGTTTTAATCCTTTAAAACATAATTCTCCTTTAAACGTTTGAGAAACATATGTCTTATATGTGAGTATGTTATTCTTGTTTATAATCAATCTTATTAAGCAGCCATGATCTAGGAAATGTAATATTATTTTGTCTCATCTTAGCTTCTATGCAGATGGAGGTTTCTACTGGTTTTAATACCATACTTCATTATTCAATATATTTTCCTTTATTAACACTGCAGTGGTTTGTCGATACTCATTCTGATTTCCGAAATCAGTAAAACATTATTCCTTTTAAAACCAAGTACTCATTACTCACGAATGAGGTTTCACACTTTTAACAAAATTCATATCAATACCATTAAGTCAAGTCTCTTATCTTCTAAAAATCAGTAAACCATTCTTTTTATCACTCTTAAGACGTTATACCTAACTTCCCATAAAGCTAGTACAACTCTTATGTTTTCAAAGCCAAATATTACTCTTCTTTAAAAAAGGTCTTTTTGAAACACTACACATCAAATCCGTTATAAGTCAAATCAGTTACCCTTCGAAACCACAAAGCATTTTCTTACCTACATAAAGCTGTTATAACCAACTTCCCATAAAGCCGTTATAACACTTTATGTTTCAAACCAATCAAATACATTAAACACGTACGCGTCTACCGCATTTCATAGTAATACACATATCATGCTAGAACAGATAGGAAGAGGTTCACATACCGCGACGATTATCGACTAATAGCAAAATGCTCCAAGTACCTCAAACCGCGGCTACTCCTTGCTAAGTAGATCACGCCATACGTAGTACTTCAACCTATAGAGGCCACAAGGCGCCTATTAACATCCTAGATCTCAATGTAGAATATTCTACAGAAAATTCAGACCTCCCGCAACAGCGTAAATCTCCTCTCTCATCGAGGCTACCAAGCCAACCAGTGGGGTTAACACGCCTAACCTGACGTGTACAATTCTACTACACAAGAATGCTACACAAGTCTCATCAGATACCCCATGTAATTACGATTGATTCACTTCTTAAAATTCAGGCTTAAGTCGCAAGACATTGCCGTAAGTATTATTCAGGCTTAAGTCAAAAGACATTGCCGCACAACTATGTTCAATTCTATATATAGTATACTTTAACTATATATTCCTATAAAATGTAATTTCCAATTACAACAGAAGGTCATGAGTGTTTACCTCGATAAGCCCAAAATTATCCAAGTTATATGTCGATCCTGAGCAAGGTTTAGCTCCTACTCCGTGCGCTCCGACCCGCTCCAACCAACCCTTAGAAGTTCTAACCAACTTCTACTTATAACTTCAACTACGGGTGAAGATTTACTTAGGTTTTCGTTTTTGTGACTGAGGGAAGTATAATAGTATTTTCTGGGCTTTTGTATGAGTGTAACTTTGGGAATACTACAAGGTATTTGGGCCAAGGTATTTGGGCATTATAACAATACTAGGAGAGTATTTCTATACCACAAAGGGGGGTAGTATTTCGACTAGCACAACTAGGCTGGGGAGGGTTCGCCGAGGCCTCCAAGAGGGGAAGGGTGTTTGGCTAGGCTACAACAAAGGGGAGGGTGGCGAGAGCACAAGAGGAGAGGAGGGATTTTAACACTTAGCAAAAGATTTTGGATGAAGAAAGTTCATCACTTAGAGGGGTATTTATAGGTCAAGACATGGCCAACCAATGGCCAAGATTCTTCCAAGTGTTAGGCAAGTGTAGGGCTAGGATTAAGCCATGTGCACCTTATCCATCTACCACACCAACTTGCACAAATATCCTACCTAACCCATTGCCCTCTTTTTTTCGTCCCTTAGCCGCCCAACCTCTTCCAATGTGAGGGTGACACATGTCACCCTCCCGTTGGTCCAAAATGTTACGTCTCTCGGAAAAATCCGCAAAAAATATTATTGACATAGCCGGAATTTTCCCTACGAAAGCTGTGGAAACGTTTCGTCGAAAAATGACTCATTTTGGTAGTTATGTACAATTTCGAACCTTGTCCTACTTTAAGGCTCAAATTTCTACGTACGTCCTCACGTACATACCCTGGAAATACGGGGTATAACATTCTCCCCTCCTTAGAAACATTCGTCCCGAATGTTCCTTCTAAGCCTCAAAACAAACATGCGCCAGTATAGTCTTCACTACTATATTTACGAGAACAATTCCTGCCACACCTGGCCACAGAAACACCCGCGCAAATACTTAAATCCAAGTCCACGAGGAAACACCTCTAACATCACAAACTTTTGTCACTTTGCCGCGAGGTTCTAGTGTCACTCCGGCGACCCAACAAATGGTACCGGACTGCATGCGATCCCTGAGGTCTAAAATATACATCCTTCGCACCTTCTCCCTTTACAAGAAATGATCATATCTATGCTCGCAATACATGCTCGCCTCTACCCTTACTCGTCGTACTATTCTAGAACACTTGAACTCTTCTAGTATACGTACCACACTTCAGTCATCGCTTCAGTTCTCCAAACCTTGGAGTCACCACCTCCAACTTGGTTATCTTACTAGCCTCAATCTTCCTTAAGGCCATTCCCGGCCTTCACGACCGCTCGGTCGAACACACCCACGAACTCATACGATGGTCAACTAAACTTGGGCCTAGCACCCTCGTGACCTACCACTGGCGTGACCACCTGAGCTGACCCCACCGAACAGCCGCGGGTTGGCCCGCATGGCCCCAACCCGACCCACTTAACGCATCACGCTCTTGTTTCCGATCCTAACAATCTTACCTATACAAGTCATGAAAGCTACCACTTCCATTTTACACTACCCAAGGAATTATCCCAGAACACATTTATACGCAAACCAAGTATTTCAACAAAGACTAACCGTAAAATCTCTTATTCAAGATGACCTTACCTCTAAGGTCTCAACACGAAATATTCTAAGGTTCACACTTTCCATGCCCCCATACATATCCTTTCAACTAACCATGCTTTCTAACTCATAACCAACATAACGCTATCCGAACGTAGCACAATAAGAAGGTCATTATATCATGCATACAAATCTCTGAGGGTTAAGGATATACCGAATCTACCGCCCACTCTAATCATAAGCACGCCGCAGGCGCATAGTCAGAAGGCGATGAACCCGCCATCGACCCGTAGGTGAGTCATTCTTTGCATCCTTCCTACTAGACGGTTCGTCATATGGCTCGACGGCCGCAGAAAAACAAGCACCGATAAAAAAGACGACATTCCCGGGATGACGTCGCCACATCGTACACCGAGGAAAACTCAACCCGATCGCTAGAACCCGTATATCGTGAACTAAGCTCGAGCTCAACAGCTCCGAATACCTAACGCCCCGACGATCGCGGGGACCACTGCATCGGTGGAGGTACATAACTAGATCGCTGGCCAGGCGGTCCGCCTCGAAGTTACCAAAGGACCTGCTGCTCGCCTCTTCTGCTGATCTCGCCATTCCGTCGACCTCTCCGTGCCTCACATCCTAGTGCATGAGCTTGCATGCGGGCAATGTCCATGCCGGTGAAGAGCTACACCGCACAAGCCTCTTCCAGTAATCATCCAGCCCGGTGACGTAGCGGTGTACTCATCTACATATCGCCTACCACGGCGGGAACATACCGAGCTAATGAGTCGAACTCACATTGTACTCTCGACCGTCGCCGCCGCCTCAACGTCAAAAATTGTTTACCGAGCCCTCTCATGTGGAGGCAAGAAATGTGCAAGAAATGCCATCGAGAACTCGTCCCAAATCGCTGGAAGTGTATGCTCTTCCCGACAACTCCCACGAATCAAACTACCAATCTGCAGATCACGCGGTGATGCGAACCCAATACCACCGACTACGCCTCGAGACTGGATCACCTCATGATCCGTGTAGTCGCCGGATAAACTCCCGAGGTCATCTCGGCTCTCGATCCATAGAACATCGGCGGGCTACAACTCATAAAGTCTCGTAGCCTCAAACTGCTCGCCGGGGTGAACTACGGGTGCTCTGGGTGGAATCGCTGCGTCAAATTTATCTCATATCGGCCACGACCACGGCAAGATCGCCATCTCCTTGTACCCCATCTCATCTGCTCCAGTGTGGGACCGAGGCTCAGTATCGTAGTCTCGGCCATCGCTGTGGCTCTAAACTTCTGCGTCTTTGTGGCGTCGCGAAACTTCGCCGTCGGAGACTGCCTCGTGCATCGACGCTGCGCCTCGCACTCTCTCGTATCTCACTAACAGCTCTCGATCGCTTTGCCCATCTGGGCTCAGGTTTTACGCGGAGGCATAATCGGTAAAGGAAAGGAATACGTCGGAGGGTCCAACTTATCACACATCTCTGTGGCACGATCTCGTAATGAGAAGAATGGAAACCAATCCTAAATGTCCTATAGCCTCACGATTATAGATGTGGTGCACAACACACCGATAATCAAGACTTACTAGACACGGTGCAGACACTTTCCGAGGACTAATCGCTCGATACCACTTTTGTCACGACCAACCCGGGCGTGGGTGCCTTACCGGGCACCTAGTGATACAACATCGAGAAAATCAGTGAAATAAAAACATGAACATGAATTAAGAGACAAGATAAATAAACAGGCCAACCAAAACAGCTTGCCTTCATCATATATACATAAATACCGAACAGCTTATCCTTTTTACAAACCCCGCCACAACTTGCTGAGACCTCTAAGATTTTTACAATAGCTATGACGGATGGGGGCCCGCCATACCCACGAATGTATAAGAATCTACTGACTCGTGGTAACATACCAAAAGATAAGCCTCAAGAAATGGGGCTTCCCGACACGTCAATCGTGATCCTATGAGCGAGGATCCACAACCGATGTACTTCCACTGCGGATGAACGCAGCCGAAGGAGGTCAAGCATAACAGTACCAAGTATGTGAATCAGAAAAGCATAAATGAAATCATAATAGTCTATATAAAGCGGGAGACATGTATGATAACGGATGAAATACGTGTCCGCCCATCCGTGGGACTCGGTGAATAATCGATGGAATACGTGTCCTCGCCATCTCGTGGGACTCGGTGTATAATCGGATGAAATACGTGTCCGCCCATCTCGTGGGACTCGGTGTATAATCAAATGGGATACGTGTCTCCGCCATCTCGTGGGACTCGGTGTATAATCAAATGGAATACGTGTCTCGCCCATCTCGTGGGACTCGGTGTAGAATCAAATGGAATACGTGTCCTGCCCATCTCGTGGGACTCGTGTAGAATCGTTCATAACAAATCAACCGGCCCTCCATCGAGAGACGCGGGGGTACAGAAATACAACAAAGACTATCACAACAAACATAGGCAAGTTTCACAACAACAAGCATAGGCAAGCTCACAACAACAAGCATAGGCAAGTTATACACAACTCAAAGTACTTTCATTTTATGCCAAAGTCCGGGTTTTAACTCAAAGTACTACGACGTTAATTTCCTTTTAAAGATCCATTTCTTTTACAAAGGTCACCCGATACCCGTAGTATAAAAATAGAGTGACTAACATTGTTAAGTAAACCAAAATGCTTTCCTTTGTAAAATCAAGTAACAACCTTATTTTCCAAACGTTCAAGTTTGCCTAATTTCAAATGCTCAAGTTTCTCATTTTAGAAAAGGTTTCGTAGTTCATAGTTTTAATCCTTTAAAACATAATTCTCCTTTAAACGTTTGAGAAACATATGTCTTATATGTGAGTAGGTTATTCTTGTTTATAATCAATCTTATTAAGCAGCCATGATCTAGGAAATGTAATATTATTTTGTCTCATCTTAGCTTCTATGCAGATGGAGGTTTCTACTGGTTTTAATACCATACTTCATTATTCAATATATTTTTCTTTATTAACGCTGCAATGGTTTGTCGATACTCATTCTGATTTCCGAAATCAGTAAAACATTATTCCTTTTAAAACCAAGTACTCATTACTCACGAATGAGGTTTCACACTTTTAACAAAATTCATATCAATACCATTAAGTCAAGTCTCTTATCTTCTAAAAATCAGTAAACCATTCTTTTTATCACTCTTAAGACGTTATACCTAACTTCCCATAAAGCTAGTACAACTCTTATGTTTTCAAAGCCAAGTATTACTCTTCTTTCAAAAAGGTCTTTTTGAAACACTACACATCAAATCCGTTATAAGTCAAATCAGTTACCCTTCGAAACCACAAAACATTTTCTTACCTACATAAAGTTGTTATAACCAACTTCCCATAAAGCCGTTATAACACTTTATGTTTCAAACCAATCAAATACATTAAACACATGTACGTCTACCGTACTTCATAGTAATACACATATCATGCTAGAACAGATAGGAAGAGGTTCACATACCTCGCGACGATTATCGACTAATAGCAAAATGCTCCAAGTACCTCAAACCGTCGGCTACTCCTTAAGCTAAGTAGATCACGCCATACGTAGTACTTCAACCTATAGAGGCCACAAGGTGCCTATTAAAATGCTAGATCTCAATGTAGAATATTCTACAGAAAATTCGAAGACTCCCCGCAACAGTAAATCTCTCTCTATCGAGGCCACCAAGCCAACCAGGGGGTTAACACGCCTAACCTGACGTGTACAATTCTACTACACAAGAATGCTACACAAGTCTCATCGTAATACACCCTATGTAATTACTGATTCACCACTTCTTAAAATTCAAGCTTAAGTCGCAAGACATTGCCGTAAGTATTATTCAGGCTTAAGTCAAAAGACATTGCCGCACAACTATGTTCAATTCTATATATAGTATACTTTAACTATATATTCCTATAAAATGTAATTTCCAATTACAACAGAAGGTCATGTGTGTTTACCGCGATAAGCCCAAAATTATCCAAGTTATATGTCGATCCTGAGCAAGGTTTAGCTCCTACTCCGTGCGCTCCGACCCGCTCCAACCAACCCTTAGAAGTTCTAACCAACTTCTACTTATAACTTCAACTACGTGAAGATTTACTTAGGTTTTCGTTTTTGTGGTGAGGAAGTATAATAGTATTTTCTGGCTTTTGTATGAGTGTAACTTTGGGAATACTACAAGGTATTTGGGCAAGGTATTTGGGCATTATAACAATACTAGAGAGTATTTCTATACCACAAAGGGGTAGTATTTCGACTAGCACAACTAGGCTGAGGAGGTTCGGAGGGCCTCAAGAGAGGGGGGGGTGTTTCGGCTAGGCTACAACAAAGGGGAGGGGTGGCGGACGAGAGCACAAGAGGAGAGAGAGGGATTTTTAACACTTAGCAAAAGATTTTTGGATGAAGAAAGTTCATCACTTAGAGGGGTATTTATAGGTCAAGACATGGCCAACCAATGGCCAAGATTCTTCCAAGTGTTAGGCAAGTGTAGGGCTAGGATTAAGCCATGTGCACCTTATCCATCTACCACACCAACTTGCACAAATATCCTACCTAACCCATTGCCCTCTTTTTTCGTCCCTTAGCCGCCCAACCTCTTCCAATGTGAGGGTGACACATGTCACCCTCCCGTTGGTCCAAAATGTTACGTCTCTCGGAAAAATCCGCAAAAAATATTATTGACATAGCCGGAATTTTCCCTACGAAAGCTGTGGAAACGTTTCGTCGAAAAATGACTCCTTTTGGTAGTTATGTACAATTTCGAACCTTGTCCTACTTTAAGGCTCAAATTTCTACGTACGTCCTCACGTACATACCCTGGAAATACGGGGTATAACATCATCGGCCCGACTACTGGTCGAACGCATCCACAAACTCATACTACGATTAACTAAACTTGGGCCTAACACCCTCGTGACCCTAACACCTGGAGGGGCCACCTCAAACTGACCCCACCACATTCCGGGCTGCGGGTTGACCCGCGATATGGCCTCAACCCGACCCACTTCGCGCCAACCTCACTCGTTTCCCGATCCGGAACAATCTTACCAATTCACGTCATGAAAGCTACCACTTCCATCTCACACTACCCATGGAATTATCCCACAATATATTTCACGTATACCAAGTACTTCGACAAAGACCAACCGTAAAATCATCCACCAGGACGGCATTGCATCCAAGGTCCCAACTGTTATAAATTCTAAGGTTCACCATTTTCTCGTCCCCAGACTTACCCTTTTCAACTACCCATGTTTTCTAATCCACACCTAACACAATGCTATCCGTACATAGCACTCCACATGTACCTACCATAACGACCTAAACAAGTCTCTTAAGGGCTGAAGATATCTCTCAGAACTCGCCTCACTTTCCTTTGTCGCCTAATCAAATCCCGCTCTGGGCGATAACTACTAAGGTGATGAACCACCATCGATCCCGGCGTCGAGTCGTAACATCCGCGCCACCTGGTCGGATAATTTCGCAAATGGCCTGCGCAAGCATAACAAGCTATCAAAGTAGTACGACACTCCCATAAGAACACCTACCACAACGGCCATACAGGTGGGGTGGCCTCTCTCGCTAACACCCCTTCCTCTCAACCATCGACTCAAGAATCGACTGGTAGGCTAAGTCATCCCACCGTATCCTCCTACTAGGACATTCTCTCTCACATGTACGGCCCTCGACGGTAAAACAAGAATTAGTAAAAGACGACATTTCCGGGATGACGCCTACCACATAGTGAACACCGAGGGAAAATCAACTGGCTAGAACCTATGTAAATCGGAACGTAAACCCCGAGTTCGACCAACTCCTAAATACCCGAACGCCCCAAGTCCGCGGAGGACCACTCAGATCGGGCGGAGGCGCATAACCACCGCTCCCGAGAAGGTCCGCTCGAAAGTTACCAGGACCTCGCTGCTCGCCTCTTCGCTGTTTCGTTAATCCGCTGATCTACGTTCCTCGACCGCCGCGCATAAGCTCGTGGCGGGCAACGCCCATGTCCGGTGAAGAGCTACTCCTGCATAACTCTACTAGATAATCGTCAAGTCTCGTGACATATCGGTGCACTCTATCCTCCATGTCCGCCACTAAAGCGGGATATAACGAGCCAATGAGTCAAACTCGACATCAGATTCTCGAACCGTCCGCCTGCTCGCCTCAACATCATAATATAATCGCCCGAGCTCTCTCATACGCGAGGCGAAGCGTGTAGGAAATGCCTCTAAGGTCTTGATCACTTTCATGATCCGCAGAATCGCCGAATAAACTCCCGAGGATCTTCTCGCTTCTCAATCCATGGAACTCGGTGGATGCAACTTAAAAGTCCCAAATCTCAACTATCGGATCTAGGGTGAACTCATCGTACTACCGGAACCTCCGCCTCGTGCATCCTCATTCCTAGCCACAAGCCTAGCTAGTAATCGGGTCATCTCCTTGTAACTCATATCCTGGCTCCCGGTCGTGGCCGAGACTCGGTATCGTGGTCTCGCAAATACCGCCGCCAAACTCTCTCGGGCTAGCGGCGTGTAACTCCCGAATGAAGCACTATCTCGTAATGATCGGGCTCGTGCCTCGTAACCCTCAGATTCTACTCGCAGCTCCTCTCGCTACCTTGCTCTTCCGGGCTCGCGGTTTCACAGGCATAACTAGCACATACGAATACGCGAGGAGTCCAACTTATAACACGGCTCTAAGGCACGATCTCGAGTTAGAAGAATGGAAACCAATCCTAAATATCCCGCAACCTCCTGATTATAGGTGTGGTGCACACCACACCGATAATCAAGACTCTACTAGATACGGTCTTAGACACTTTCCGAGGACTAACTGCTCTGATACCACTTTTGTCACGACCCGACCTCGCCCGTGGATCGTGCCTACCGGCGCCCTAGTGATACAACATCGAGAAAATCAGCGAAATAAAAACTTACACATGAAACAAGATATACAATGAGAAAAATAGGCTAACCAAGACTTGCCTTTCTGCGTATATATAAAAAGATTAAACTCGAAGCATATCCCTTTTACAAACTCTGTCCACAACAGTAGTACAGACCTCTAAGAGTTTTATAACAACAACGACGGGACATGGCCCCGCCATACCCCTGAATGTATAAGAACCTACACTCTCAGGGAATCATACCACAAGATAAGCCTCCGGAGAAACGGAGCTTCCCAAATGAATCGTGATCCTATGGCGAGGATCAACAATGGTGTACCTCTACTGCAGATGAACGGCCTTCCGAAGGAGGTCAAGATAACAGTACCAAGTATGTGAAATCGTAAAAATCAAATAAAATCATAACCTTTTAAAACCAGTTCACAAATACGCATTTAACAACCATTTTTAACCGCATAGTGCCAAGATAAACAAGAGCAAAATAGATATAACATAATCGATCTTTTCTAGCCGCTAATGATCAAGCAAGGCTAATCGCCCATAGTATCATTATGCGAGCCTAATCTCGGAACTCCGCAGTCGCATAGACCTAGGTCCGCATGAGGTATTCTCGTGACGGGGTAGCTAACCTCCGATCAACTCGACTCCGCAGTCGCATAGTCACCGGACGCATGAGGTATTCCTCGCATCAGCGTAACACACCGAGTGATCATCCGGAACTCCGCAGACTCGCATAGGTCCCATGGACCCGTGGTATTCCTCGCATCGGGGGCGGCTAACCCTCGGCATAACAAGTCAGGGGGGTAAGTGATATAATACCAGCATAACTGCTTATCGTTAAACAACGTAAGCACAACAAGAAAACCCCCTTACACAAACATCACAAGACACTAACACACGTAGCATCATAACATGTTTACTTATCAAACCAACATGAAAGTATTACAAGGCTATCACAAGCCAACATAGTCAAGTTACCCACACAAAAGTCACACGATACCCGTAGTATCAAAATAGAGTAACTATCTTTTAAGTAAACCAAAACAATTTCCATACCTTATTTTTAAACCAATCTTAAGACAAAAGCATGCCTTCCTTTTTAAACCATTTTAAGACAAAACCATGCCTTCCTTTAAAACAAAGACACTTTTTCCTTTTTAAAGTCAAGTAGCAATATACTTTTTAAACCAAGTGTCTTACTCTTTTAAAAACAAGTAACCTATACCTTTAAATCAAGTTACTTCTACTTTCCCAATATCAAGTTGTTTATAAGTCAAGTCTCTTTACTTTCAAAAAATCAGTCTCTTAATATTTAAATCACATCTTTTAAGGAAACCAACCTCCACTTTTTAAAATGTCAAGTTATCATTTTAAATCCAATGATAAAACCATTCTTTTGTTTTCATAAAGTCGTTATAAATAACTTCCCATAAAGCTATTATAACACTTTATGTTTTAAACCAACCAAGGACAACTATTCTCATTTTCGAAATCAAGATAACTTTATTTTAAAAGACCACACACCCATTACTCATGAGTGAGGTTTTACAACTTTTTAACATAATTCAAGTCCTTAATATTTCATAACAAGTCACTTAACTTTGGAATCAAGTCAAGGACACAAAAGGAAAATCAAATTCCTTTAAACACACGTGCGTCTACCGCACTATATATACTTCACAACAATCATGCTAGAAAGGATAGGAAGAGGTTCACATACCTCGCGACGATTATCGACAATTAGCAAAACGCTCCACAGTACTATAACCCTGCTATCCTTTTCCACCCTTCAAGTAGAATACGCTACTCGTAGAACTTCAACCTATAAAGGCCACAAAACGTTTATTAACTTCTAGATCCCTTCGTAGAATATTTCTAAGTACACGGTTCCAGATTCTACGAAAATTCGGCAAAGACCTCCCCGCAACCACATAAATAACCTCCACTATCAAGGCCCGCTACCAAGCCAACAACTCAGAGGGGGTTACACGCCTCACCTGACGTACAATTACGCCCCACAATAATACTACAAGTCATCAGAATAAATACCCAATGTAAATACAGTTCAATTCTTTTTAATCATCCTTCCATAATTCATATACTCAATTATACATTACTACAACATGTAATCTCCAATTACAATAGGGGGATAAAGATCATTACCCCGATAAGCCCAAAATTATCCAAGTTTTATAAGTCGATCCTGAGCAACGTTTAGCTCCACTTCCTTACGCTCTAACCTGCTCCAAGCAACCCTTAGAAGTTTCTAAACAACTTCTCTTAACACTTCAACCAACTATGAAGATTTTCCTAGGGTTTCATTTTGCGACTATTGGAATAAAGTAGTATTTTCGGGCTCTTACTATAAAGATAACTTGGGAATACTACAAGGAATTTAGGCTAAGGTATTTGGAATAATAACAACACTTGAAGAATGTCTACACAAGGTGGGGGGGGGGTGTTGGACGAGAACTCACTAAGGGGATGGAGTATAATTTTTGCCTTGGAAACTCTCTAATGTGGATGAATAAAGTCTTGCAACCAAGGGGTATTTATAGAAAAATCAAGGGCCAAGATCTAGGCAAGTGTGTGGTGTAGATTGGGTACATGTGGGTGTGGATTCTACCAACCACATGTCCACCACAAAATTTGGACAAGTGGCTAGCCACTTGTCCACTACCAACCGTCCAAGGACACTTGTCCTTCACCAATTCGGCCAACATGGCCACATGGGGGTGACATGTGTCGCCCCCTACTCGTCCAAAATATTTCATCTTCCGAAAATATCCGTAATGCCAAAAATCCGAAAATAAAGTGGGCCCCACAAAACCGTAATGTCAGCCTTAGTGCCAGTTCGGAGCCACTTGTCCACTACCAACCGTCCAAGGACACTTGTCCTTCACCACCCGCCAACATGGCTACACGGGGTGACATGTCGCCCCTACTCGCCCAAAATATTTCATCTTCCAAAATATCCGTAATGCCAAAAATCCGAAAAATAAAGTGGGCCCTACAAAACCGTAATGCCATCCTTAGCCGCGCCGAGCCACTCGATCAAACAATGTAATGAGGTAAACGTAAACACGCGTGGTTGCCGCGCAGTGGTCCGGACAACATTACGCATCTGTGGAAGTATCACGGAAGATGCCCCGGAAAAAGACTGTGACCGAACCAGAGGTAGAGGAATTTTGGAGGAGAATGCCTACAGAAGACTATTCCATTGTAGAACAGTTGAGTAAAACACCAAAGACAAATTTCTATTGTCATCGTTGATGAATTCGTGAACCACCTGATCTCTTTGATAGAGGTTTTGAAAGAGGCTCATGCGGTACCGGCATCGCGATGAAAACTTCTCAAAGACCGACGGCAAATTAAAGAGGTGCAAAAGATAATCTTCCATGAGAGTGAGTTACCTCCTGAGGGTCGGGGACATAATAAGGCATTAAACATAACAGTCAAGTGTGCTAATAAGTTTATCTCTCGAGTCTTGATCGATGGGGGGTCAGCTGTTAATGTATGCCCTTTGGATACTCTTCGAACTTTATGAGTCAACATTGGAAAACTCCGTGAGAGCTACATGAGGGTAAAAGGTTTCGATGGGACCCTGAGGAGCGTCGCAGGCGAGATTGACTTGACACTGCAGATTGGGCCCGTAGAGTTCGTGATAGAATTCCAGGTATTGGACATATCCACATGCTACAATTTATTACTCGGGAGGTCTTGGATCCACGTGGTCGGAGCCATCCCTTCCACTTTGCATCAAGTCTTGAAATTCATCTGGAATCATCATGAAGTTGTGGTTGAGGGAGAAAAGGAAGACACTGCTAACACCAAAAGGGCAATTTCAGTCATTGAGAGTATGGAAGGGCTGGATGGGTCTGTTTACCATATGAACAAGATCGTAGACGTTAGCAAGGCTAAAGGAATGCGACTACCCCGCACTCCCAAAATGGTGGCCCGAGAGATGCTAAGAAATGGTTTCGAGCCAGGTCGAGGACTTGGACCAAAATTATGAGGGATCACAGAGCCGATTCGCCTGCCGGAGAAGAAGGACACTTTTGGCCTCGGATATCAACCTACTACCGAGGAGATGTTGTTATTTGATCACAGAATGAAGGGTGAGTCTCATCTACCAAGACCTGTTCCGCCCCTGAATCATTCATTTGTCAAAGCATACACTGCTCAGCTACCAGAAGAGGAGGATGCAGACATTCTCACGGAGGGACTTCAAGACTTTTTCATTTCTGAGGAAGAAGCAGAGTGTCATGCGATTTTGGAAGACTACGCAGATGACCGGTCCATTTGGAGTGCAGAGCCAGAAGATATCTTGAGCAACTGGACCTGTACCCCAACGCTGGTTTTTCACGAGTCTGGGTAGAATTAATAATTAGTTACTCTCAAATAATTCAATTCGTAGTTTTAATCTGAATTGTGGGAACCCATTTTTATGAGTTTATTTCTTTTTGAAGTTTTAATAACAAGTTATGTTTTAATCAACGTTCTTTATTCCCTTTCTTTCAGCATACAAAATAATATACTTGTCGATAATGAAAATGTGACATGTCATGAAACGAGCGAACAAAGTCAGAACCGCGAAAATAATCCAACAGAACCCGAAAGAAGTTTTCCATCAGAGGAATTAACGGAAGAGTTAGGAAAGTTCGAGGATAAGCCGAAACCAAATCTGGATGAAACAAAAACAGTAAACCTAGGAGATGATAAAGTCGTCAAGGAGACGAGGATCAGCGTTCACTTGAATTCCGCACAGAAAGAAGATTTGGTGGCCCTATTGATGCAGTATGTTGACATATTCGCTTGGTCTTATGATGATATGTCAGGTCTAAGCACGGACATCGTTTCTCATAAGTTGCCTATTGAACCATCCTGCCATCCAGTGAAGCAAAAACCAAGGAAAATCAAGCCGGATCAGAGTTTGAAAGTCAAGGAGGAGATCTCCAAACAATTGGACGCAAAGGTCATTCGGGTAGCAAGATACCCTACTTGGTTAGCCAATATTGTGCCAGTAACAAAAAAGGATGGTAAGATACGAGTTTGTGTCGATTACAGAGATCTCAACAAGGCAAGCCCTAAAGATGATTTTCCCCTTCCGAACATTCATATACTCATCGACAATTGCGCGAAGCATGAGTTGCAGTCATTTGTCGATTGTTTCGCTGGGTACCATCAAATCTTAATGAATGAAGAAGATGCAGAGAAGACCGCGTTCACCACTCCGTGGGGGGTATATTATTATCGAGTCATGTCGTTTGGACTTAAAAACGCAGGTGCCACTTATATGAGAGTCATGACTACCATTTTTCATGATATGATCCATAAGGAAATCAAGTTCACGGATGACGCCATCATCAAATCACGGAGGGCTACGGACCATTTGGTCCATCCAAGAAGTTTTTTGAGCGACGAGGCAATACAACTCAAGTTGAATCCGGCAAAGTGTGCCTTGGCCCCAAATGGAAAATTATTGGGTTTCATCGCGGAGCGTAAGGGAATAGAGTTGGATCCTTCGAAGATAAAGGCCATTCAGGGACTACCTCCTCCGAAAAGTCGCAAGGAAATGATGAGTTTTCTCGGTCGTTTGAATTATATCAGCAGGTTCGTAGCACAATCAACAGTGATATGCAAACCAATATTCAAGTTACTAAAGAAGGACGCTACCACCAAGTGGACATTGGAGTGCCAACAAGCCCTTGATAAAATCAAAGAGTATCTGTCAAATCCGCCGGTCTTGGTGCCTCCAGAACCCGGGAGGCCTTTGTTGTTATACTTATCCGTATTGGAAGATGCGTTCGGATGTGTGTTGGGATAACATGATGAGACGGGAAGGAAGGAACAAACAATATACTACTTGAGTAAAAAGTTTACGCCTTACGAAGCTCGATACACAATGCTGGAATGCACATGTTGTGCCTTGACCTGGGTCGCACAAAAATTCAGACATTATTTATCCGCATACACCACCTACCTCATTTCGAGGATGTACCCGCTCAAGTATATCTTTCAGAAGCTTATGCCTACTGGAAAACTTGCAAAATGGCAGATCCTCTTAAGTGAATTCGACATCGTATATGTCACCCAAAAGGCAGTCAAAGGGCAGGCGTTAGCAGATCATCTCGCGAAAAATTCGATAGACGAGGAATATATTCCCTTGCAGACCTACTTTCCAGATGAAGAAGTGATGTTTGTAGGAGAAGACATCTTAGAAGAGTACCCAGGTTGGAGAATGTTCTTCGATGGCACCGCAAATTTCAAAGGGGTAGGTATCGGAGCGGTTTTGGTATCAGAAACAGGACAACACTACCCAATATCAGCAAAACTCAGATTCCCGTGCACCAATAATATGTCAGAATATGAGGCTTGCATACTAGGACTCCGAATGGCTATCGACATGAACATACAAGAGTTGCTGGTCATAGGGGATTCAGACCTGTTGATTCACCAAGTGCAAGGAGAATGGGCCACCAAGAAAAGGAAGATACTTCCTTACCTACACTGCGTGAAAGAGTTGCGCAAAAGGTTCGTTAAGATAGAGTTCAGGCATACTCCGAGGGCTCAAAATGAGTTTGCAGACGCTTTAGCAACTTTGTCCTCCATGATTCAACATCCGGACAAGAACTACATCGACCCAATCAAAGTAGATGTGTTAGAGCAGCCAGCCTATTGTTCTCAGATAGATGAAGAATCAGAGGGAAAACCTTGGTATGACGAAATCAAGAGGTATCTCAAGGCAGGTGAGTACCCGGAAGACACGACCAACATACAGAAGAAGACTCTTCGGAGGTTAGCAAACCATTTTTTCCTGAGCGGCGAGGTCCTTTATCGGAGAACTCCAGATTTGGGTTTGTTAAGATGTGTTGACACCCAAGAAGCAAACAAGTTATTAGAAGAGACACACAGAGGTATGTGCGGACCCCACATGAATGGTTTCACACTAGCAAAAAAGATACTACGAGGAGGTTACTTCTGGATGACAATGGAAACAGATTGCATCCGTTTCGTGCAAAAGTGTCATCAATGCCAGATCCACGACAATCTGATTCACGTACCGCCAAATGAGCTCAATATCACGAGTTCTACATGGCCATTCGCAACTTGGGGCATGGACGTCATCGGTCCTATTGAGCCGGCAGCGTCGAATGGACACAGGTTTATCCTAGTGGCGATCGATTACTTTACAAAATTGGTAGAAGCATCATCGTACAAGTTTGTGACCAAGAAAGTAGTAGTGGATTTTGTTCACCACAACATCATCTGTCGGTTTGGAATTCCAGAGTCAATCATAACCGATAACAGATCCAATCTCAATAGTGGTCTGATGAAGGAAACGTGTGAGAAATTCAGGATCACTCACCGCAACTCTACTCCATGTCGATCGCAAATGAATGGAGCAGTCGAAGCGGCCAACAAGAACATCAAGAGGATACTGAGGAAAATGATAGATAACTGTCACGACCCGACCCCGGGTCACGACTGGTGTCCTACCCGCACCTGCTCGTATACATCGAGAATAGCAATGAACATACACAACATAAACACGTGTAACTATAAAACATCCTGTGCTAGCCGATAAGACCGCTTTCCAATATAGATAACAAAATCAAAAGTACAATCAGATAACATCGCTTCTACACCAACCACATATGTGAATACTGCACTTAGAATAACAATCGTATGGGACAAGGCCTCGCCATACCCCGAATGTACATAAATCTACAACACTGTGGAAAAATCGTACTAAAAGAGACAAGCCTCCTGGATAAATGGAGCTTCATTGCCGATAATTGATCCTAAGAATGTGGATCCGCCACCGCTACCCTTTCTCGCAGATTTAACGCAGCTCGGGAAGGGTCAAGACACAATATGTACCAAGTATGTAAAATCGAAAGAATATCGTAATTACATCACAAGTCTAAATCAAAGCCGAGACATGTATGATAATCAAATTACAAGATAATCGTGCCTTACTAACAATGAGTAAAATAGGTGTATACTTACAACGAAAAATAGGATTGAAATCCTACTCGAGACTATTTCACCCGTGATAGCCCAGTGGACCCGCTGAGGTATTCCTTGCATGGGACTATTTCACCCGCATAAGCCCTACTTGACTCGCATGAGGTATTCCTCGTGATAGGTCGGACCCGCCCGCATGGGACTATTTCACCCGCATAAGCCCTTACGGACTCGCATGAGGTATTCCTCGCATCGTGGGTAGCAAATCCACGGAAATATACAATGCCACAATCCCGGGGAATGACCCCGCAACGAATAATATATCACTAGCCCAAATCCGGCTATCACACATAACATAAGCACTACCGGCTTATCATACAATATGTAAGCAAGTTAAGAAATCCCCTAACTTCTTACTATCCTTGTTTATAAACACTCTCATTATAGTTTACCTAAGGCACTAACATGTCTTTTATAAAAAAAACCATCCGGGAATTTAACCCAAGTACTACGTACTTCTACTCTTTAAAACAATGACTCTTTTTAGTAGAAAACTTCCAATATACTTTTAATCCTAGTATCAAGTCCGAATTACATTTCAAGGTAAGTCACAACACCCTTAGAAATAAAGTTAGGTTTCTAAATCAAGTGACTCATTTTCTTATAAAACCTTAGGCAATTGATACCTTAAAATCGAATTGTCTTCCATTAAATCAAGCCATTTATCTTTCCATAAAGTCAATATAACCAACTCCCCATAAAGTCGTCATATTCACTTTATACCTTAGTTAAGTACAATTTCCTATCCAAGGGACTTATATGTTTAAAACGAAACAAGTATCACATACTTTAAAACTCTTCAAGTCCCTTATCCTTAATAAAACTTTAAGACATCCTTAGTATTTTCAAGAAGTGAGTTAATCTCCTAACTCACCCGACTTGGCATTTCATAAAGCTAGTAAAGAATGTCAAAGTCTCAGATGTCTACCGTACTATATACGTGAAACTAGTCATGCTCAAAGATAGGAAAAGTTCTACATACCTTGCCGGGTCAAACCACTTGCCAAGTACAAAGTCCCGCCCGTAGTATGTCAACCTATAATATTCACAATACGTCTATTAATGCCTCACTTCAACGTAGAATATTATAAGTGTTAAGTCGCTATTTTCTACGGAAATCTGACAAAGACCTCATTTGTTTCTACATACTTTTCCACCTCTTTCGAGGCCGAATTCAATAACCAAACAGCCCCAATCGCTCACCACAATTTAAATAAAGTAGTCCAATTACGAATGGTCCTTTCCGATTATATGGTATAACCACCATAAATCCATCCGTAATGTTTTCATGCTTGTTATAGTCACAACCAATTTCCCAATTATAAGCGTATACTTACATAACATGTGACAAGTATAACTATCGATTTCCTTTGTATTTCTCATTTCAAATGGCTAGCAAAACCTATAATACATATCAATCTAACACATGATTCATGGTCAATATTAACTATAACAAGGATTATTATCAAATCCAAGAGAAGAGGAAATCTCTTACCTTTGGGTTAGCCCACTAAAGCTCTTTTTCTTCAACTCCTATCCCCACAACCTCGCCCTCGTGCTTCCCACAAGCTTACCAACACTTTGCCTTCATCGCGCCCAACAAAACCCACTAAGCTAGGCTTTTCTTAAATCTCTAGAGAGAAAGGGAGAGGGTTTTAGGAGTTCTAAGATGAAATGACCAAGTCTTTCAAGACTTGGTCCTAAAATAGGGTCCTTTTCGTGGTCAACAAGATGGGAGGGACACTTGTCACACTCCCATAGGCTTTTTGCGAAAATATCCCCTGTTTTAAGCACTGCCCGCAGAAAAAAATCCCGCCTTGGCGCCGCTGCTCGCAGCCAGCCGCAGTCAAACCTCCGAGGATTTTCAGGATTAGTGGCGCCGCCCTCATCGACGGCCGCAGACGCCCGACACGAAAAATCCTTCCTTCGCGTCACATGTAATTTCTAACGCACATACCCCTACGCTCCGATGTCCTATCGACGAGCGGTTTGTTGCGTTGGAAACTAGACTCATCCAACTTAATACTAGGCTTGCTAAACACCCCATACATCTTAAAAAGTTGGGGTACCACACTCCAAATAAGACTTAAAACTGCTCGACACATGATTGCCAACTTATCTAATATTTGAATTTACGGTGTAACATTCTTCCCGTTATACCCGTATTTGCAGAGTATGTACGTAAGGGAATACGCATAAAAGGTTAGCCTTAAAAGTTAGGCTTGGACGAAAATTATTGGGCACAACTCACAAAACGATTGGTTTTCCGACGAAACGCTTTCCACAACTTTCATAGGATAAATTCCGCTATGTCATTTCTTATTTTTATGGATTTTTCCGAGAGACGTAACACTTTGGACCAATGAGAGGGCGACACTTTCCACCCTCTCATTGGTGGACTTGTCACGCAATAGGGTCGATTGGATGACAATCCTTGTCATAAAGTCGATAGATATTTTGTGCAAGTCACAGTACACTTGCCCTAATCTCGACCTTACACTTGCCTAGCACTTGGCAAATCTTGGCCATTGGTTGGCCATGTCTTGACCTATAAATACCCTCTTGAGATGAAGAGTTCTTCATCCACTAAAGCTTTCAAGTCTTGAAAATCCTCCCTCTCCCTTGTGAGCAATTCGGCCCAAACACCCTCCCCTTGAGTGAAGTTTTGGCCGAGGCCCTTCCCCTCTAGCCTAGCCGAAACCTACCCCTCCCTTGGTAGGAAAGTTGCCTTCTAGTATTGTTATAATGCCCAATTTAACCTAGCCCAAATTCCTTAGTACTTAGTAGAAGTTGTGGAAACTTCTAAGGATTCTGAGCGCTGAGCTTTGGATTGTGAGCTAAACCTCGCCAGATCGACTTTTTACTTGGATATTATTGGGCTTATCGAGGTATATAATCCTAACCCTCTTTTGTAATTAGAGAATGCATACTGTAGAAGTATTGAAATAAGTATAATACTTAGGAGGTTATTAAGAATAGAATTGAATCAGAACACCTTAGAAGCGGTATAAAAGAAGATTATACGAATCTGCATTTACATGTGATCGCTTTCACAAGAGACTTATATAGCTCACCGTAGGGTTGTGCTGCCCGACTTTCCGTAGAATTGAGGACCCTCTGCTTAGAACGACCTACGTAATAGTCTAGACTTTGATAGATGTCTGTGACTATTATAGTCGATTCTCTCGCGACATACTCGATCAAGCGGTGGATTTCACGGTAAGGTATGTGATTCTTCCTATACTCGAGCATGATATTTTAAGTATATATAGTACGGTAGACGACATATGATAATCGGCAATGTCTTTTGACTTAAGCCCGAATAATAAGAACCTTGAAGTATGTCAAAAGAATAATGAATCATTTTTAATGTAAGAGTAATATTTGGTTCTAAACAAAAGCTTAAGAGTTATACTAGCTTTACGGGAAGTTAGGTATAACAACTTAAGAATGATAAAAGGAAGCATCTTGGTTTGTTTATAAAAGCCTTGTATTGATTTCTGTTAAGTGTAGTAAGATTGGTTGATAGGTAGACATACTATGATACCGCATGTGTTAATCGCTTGTAATGTTGTGAAAGGGGGTCATTCTTGCTGCAGGCTTACGCTTGCTAACCTAAGTCCGCTGCATCGTTATTGTATCACCTACCCTCGACTTGTTATACCGAGGGCTTGCCACCTCGACGCGGTCTATACGGCCTACGCGGTCTATGAGACTACGCGAGTCGCGCATGCTCGTGATTGATCATTCCGGTGATTAGCCCGACGCGGGATGCCTATGCGCGTCCATGGACTATGCGGTTCGAGGCTACGCGATCGCGAAGTCCGCGAGGTACCGGCTAGCTACCCCGATGCGGGAATACCTCACGCAGTGTCCGTGTGTGACCTATGCGATCGCGGAAGTCCGTGACTAGGCACGCACGATACTACGGGCGGTTGGCCTTGCTTCGATCATTCGCGCCTAGACTAGACTGCTATGCTTTTCCTATTATCGTTATTATTGTGATGTGGCACTATGTGCAATTGAATCGAATGTATTTGTGAAAAGGTTTTAAATACTTTGATTTCATTTAAAGTACTTTATAGTTTCACATACTTGGTACCAGTTATCGACCTCCTCTGGGCCGCTCACGCCGCAGTTCTAGAGGAAAGAAGTGCTAGATCCACATCCTTAGGATCTCTACGTTGGTGTTAGAGCTCCACTCTCTCCGAGGCTCTACTTTGGGTATGACCTCCCGTTGTAGATAGTTTTGTACAGACAGGTATGGCGGCCCCGTCCCGCCATAGTTGTTTTTTTCCAGAGGTCTGTAGTCCCGCTGCACTGGGATGTAATCGCAAAACTTGGTTTACGTATATACGCCAAAGGCAATCTTTTCATCGATAAAATGTTCTAGTTATATCATGTTTCATGTCTTGTTTTATATTCCGATTGTTCTCGATGTATGACTACTGGGTGCCGGGTAAGGCACTCCACGCCCCGAACGGGTCGTGACAAAAGTGGTATCGAGCGGTTAATCCTCGGAAAGTGTCTACTGCATCGTATCTAGTAGAGTCTTGATTATCGGTGTGTTGTGCACCACACCAATAATCGTGAGGCTATAGGATATTTAGGATTGGTTTCCATTCTTCTCACTCGAGATCGTGCTTTAGAGTTGTGTTATAGGTCGACCCTCTAACGCATTCCTTTCCTCAGAATGTATATGCCTCCACGTAGTGCAACCCGCCTGTATGGCAAGGCAGCCGAGGAGTCGCTAGTGTGACACCCAGAGTCACGAGGGCTCGTGCCCGCCTATACCGAGACGGCGAGTTCTATGACACCGCCGCCCCAAGAGAGACCGCAGCACTACATTCCCCGCCCTCACCGGGCAGGAGAGTTAGGTACAAGGAGATGGCGGGCCACAGCCAAGGTCGTGGGCCGACATGAGGAGAGGTTGAGGCGCCATTCCAGCCTACCCCAAGAAGACCCGCTGCTCACCGCAGGCGAGATAGTTTGAGGCTACGGACTTCCTTAGTCAGTAGCCCGCTGAGTTTTACGTCAAGGCCGGAGGATGATCCGCAGGAGTTCATCCGCCGATTGCAGAGATTACGCCGGTGGTCAAGGCTTCGAGATCGAGTCGTGACATTCGGTTCAGACGGCCGCGTGATACCGCAATGATCGTTCGATTCATGGAGCTTTCCGGGAGAGCATGCACTCCAGCAAGATGGGATGAGTTTTGAGGCTTTTCTCACACACTTCTTACCTCCGCAGATGGCGAGGGCACGATCCGATGATTTTTGTTATCGAGGCGGTGAGGACGCACGCCAGAGAGTACAATGTCGAGTTTGATTCATCGCTCGATATGTTCCTCGCAGACCGTAGCGATATGGAGGACCGGTGCATCGCTACGCCACCGCTAGACGACTATATGGCCGAGTCTTGTGCGGAGTGTCCCTTCACCTGTACGGACATTACCCAGATGCAGCTCATGCATTGGGATGCGAGAGCGAGAGACCGCCGCAGACCGATATCGCGAAGCAGGCGCCAAGACGGCCGTTCGCTTGGTGGTTCTCGTGGTGGGCAAGATCGCCAGAGGTCCATATTTGCACCACACCGCGCAGAGCGCCCTACATCATTTTCAAGACCCAGAGTGGGGCAGTCGTGGCCCTGTGACTTGATTTGGTAGTGCGGTGCTAGCCGATCGAGATCTGCTCAGGTGCCCGCTGTGGTAGATTCCATTCGAGCCGTTATGCTACTACGGGACTTGCCATACTTGTGGCCAGCAGGTCATTTCGCGAGGGTTTGCCCGACCGGGCAACACTGGGTAGGCCCACCATACAGTGGTCTGTGCCGCTTCTTCATCCCCGACAGCTACTCGCCCCGAGGCGTGGTACTCAGAGATCGCAGGTCGCGGCAGGTCGTGGCGCAGTCCAGCTTCTAGCGTCCTCGTAACCGCATTTATGCTTTGTCCACCGACAGATCGTGAGGCCTCACCGATGTCGCCACAGTACCTTATCGCTTTGGGTTTGATGATATGCTTTGATAGATCCGGTTCTACTGGCCCCATATATCTCCCTCGCTGCTAGTAGGATAGGATAGAGCTCGAGTCCATAGACCCTTTCGAGGTCGCCACGCTGGTGATTCGGGTAGCTCTACGGTATATAGAGCTTGTCTCGTGACCATTTACGCCGCCGCACTCGCCGACTTGATAGAGTCGAGATGATTGACTTCGACGTGATCACGGGGACGGATTGCTAGCTTCTGCTACGCCAATGTAGACCGCAGAGAGAGAGTAGTACGGCCCAGCTTCCGGCGAGCCGGTTGTTGAGTGGGAAGGAGCACCAGACGCCGAAAGGTAGGTTTATTTCCTACCTCAAGGCTAGGAAGATGGTGCGCAGGCGGTATATCTACCATCTCGCTCGTGTTTGATAATCGAGGCGCGTACTGCATTTTCGACAGCCCAGAGTCCGAGAGTTCTCGACGTGTTTCCGCACGACCTCCCGTATTCCTCCGCAGAGGAGATTGAGTTTTGTATAGATGTGTTGCCGCACACTACTATTTCCATTCCGCCATACAGTGACGGCACCGCCGAGTTAAGAGAGTCAAGGAGCACCGAGTGATTTGTCGAGAAGCGGTTTCATCGCATCAGTGTTTCTCCCGGGGCGCCAGATTATTCGTGAAGAAGAAAGACGACGCCGCGCATGTGTTGACTACAGCACCTGAACAAGGTGACCATTAAGAACAGATACCCCTTCCCGTGATTGATGATTTGTTCGATCGACTGGCGCGAGATGCTTTTCAAGATTGATCTACGATCGGGCTATCATCGTTCGAGTTAGAGAGGTGGATGTCCCTAGGATCGCATTCCGACCAGACGCATTATGAGTTCGTGGTCATGTCTTTGGGTTGACCAATGCTCCGCAGGTATTCATGGAGTTGATGAACCGAGTGTTCAAACCATTTTCGACACGCTTGTGATAGTGTTCATTGATGATATCTTGGTTTATTCTCGCCAGAGCAGCGAGCACGCGAGCATTTGGCGATCAGGCCGATAGCTTCTCCGATCAACAACAGATGCGAAGTTTTCCAAATGTGAGTTTTGCTGACCTCGTGGCTTTTCGGGCACATTGCTGGCCGATGGCATTCGAGTGATACGCCAAGATCGAGGCGCCAGACTTGGCCTAGACCTACTACTCCGGCTGCAGGTTCGCAGCTTTCGGGCCTCAGATATTATCGGTTCGTGGAGAAGTTTGCTTCTATCTTCGCACCATTGACTAGCCGACTCGTGGCGCCAAGTTTGATGGATCGATGCTTGCGAGCGTGGTTTCCGATTCGAAAGAGAAATCGACGACCGCCTCGCTTCTTACTTCTTCCGCAGGTCCAGATGGTTACGTGGTGTATTGTGACGCGCCGCATCGTTGGGATGTGTTGACGCAGCAGGCGTAGTTATAGCATACGATCCCGACAGCTTAAGATACACGCAGAGAACTACCCCACCCATGATTTGGAGCCGGCAATGATTCACGCTTTAAAGATCCGAGGCACTATTTGTATGGGGTTCACGTGGATATTTATACAGCACCACAAGAGCCTCCAAAGATATCTTCACCAGAGGAGCCGAACTTACGGCTGCAGACGGTGGTTAGAGTTGCTAAGGATTATGACGCCAATATCCCGTATCACCCGGGAAGGCCAACGTCAGGGCGTACGCCTTAGTCGTAGGTCGACGGGAGTCTATCGAGGTGCACTGCAGAGGAGGGGCATGGTTCGTGATTTGCATCGCTTAGCGAGCCTTGGTATCCGCTTGATTGATTCCGATAGCGATGGGTTAGAGTTCGTGAGGTTGTCGAGTCTTCCATCGCCGGCGAGGCAAGAGGCAACAGCTCGAGGATCCGCTTGGCACGTTATCGCGATACGCCTCTTCGTGAGGCGCGGTCCTTTTGAGGTAGCACCTGACGGGCGCTAAGGTTTGAGGGCGTTGTGTTCCAGATGTTTCAGACTTGGCAGCAGTTCGGGGAAGCACACGCTGCTACTTTCATCCATCCGTGGTCGATCAAGATGTACCACGACCTTAGATCCGTGTATTGTGGGATGGTTTGAAGAGGACGCTGCAGAGTTCGTAGCTCGGCCCGTGTTGTCGCAGTGAAGGTAGAGCACCGTGAGGCCCGTGGTTTGTTACGCATAGAGATCCCGACCGGAAGTGGGAGGTGATCAACATGGACTTCATCACAGGATTGCCTCGCACTCGCAGGAGACATGATTCTATATGGGTTATCGCCGACAGTCGATTTAAAGCAGCCCACTTCCTTCCCGTCAGACGACTTTCTACCGAGGATTATGCCGCACTTTACATCCGAGAGGTCGCCGATCGCATGGAGTCCCTATTTCGATCATATCGCATGCAGAGCCCGCTACGCTAACTTCGGAGGTCCTTCCAGAGGGTTTAGGACGCAGTGAGCCCGAGTAATCGCATTTCATCCACGCAGACGGACAGCAGAGCGCACTATCCGCACTTCGAGGATATGCCGAGCCCGTGTTATTGACTTCAGAGGTAGCCGAGGATCACTTGCCGCTGGTAGAGTTCACAGATAATAACAAATACCACTCTAGCATTCGGATGGCGCCAGATGAGGCTTTGTATGGGAGGAAGTGCAGATCGCCGATAGCATGGTTCGATGGGCGAGGTACGCTTAGTGGGACCAGACTTGGTGCAAGAAAGCCGGATAAGGTGAAGCTTATCCGAGAGCGGCTATCGATACCGAGTCGCATGAAGTCGATGCAGATCATCGACGCCGACATCCGAGTTCGCAGCTGATGATTGGGTTTTCAAGGTGTCACCCATGGCGGTGCGTGATGAGATTCGGAAGAAGGGAAAACTCACCAAGGTACATCGGGCCGCTTCAGATTGTCCACGCGGTAGGCAAGGTTGCTTATGAGTTGATCCGCCGTCCGATCCGGAGGCAACAGATCCAGATTTCACGATCTACGCCGGCGAGATGTGTCGGGATCCATCTAGGGTACACCCGATTGACGATGTCCAGTGACCGAGGGGTTATCGATGGCGAGATTCCCATAGCGATAGTCGATCGTCAAAGTTAGGCGTCATGACCAAGGACGTAGCTTCCACAAAGTTTTGTGGCGAACGAGCAGTGAGGAGATGACGTGGGAAGCAGAGGAGGACATGAGGCGTAGATACCCTCACCTATTCCCACACCTCCGTAACCTACTTTCCTACTTATTGATTCAATTGACTTATGTGCTAAGTGTTTTTTTGCGAATCGCTTAGGTTGTTAAGAACCTTATCTTTAATCGTTTGGGAAGGAACATTCGACGAATGTTTCTAAGGAGGAGAATGTTATACCGTATTTGCAGTATGTACGTAAGGGAATACGCATAAAAGGTTAGCCTTAAAAGTTAGGCTTGACGAAAATTATTGGGCACAACTCACAAAACGATTGGTTTTCCGACGAAACGCTTCCACTTTTCATAGGATAAATTCCGCTATGTCATTTCTTATTTTTGCAGATTTTTCCGAGAGACGAACACTTTGGACCAATGAGAGGCGACACTTTCCACCCTCTCATTGGTGGACTTGTCACGCAATAGGGCGATTGGATGACAATCCTTGTCATAAAGTTGATAGATATTTTGTGTGCAAGTTGGCTAGGTACACTTGCCCTAATCTTGACCTTACACTTGCCTAGCACTTGGCTAAATCTTGGCCATTGGTTGGCCATGTCTTGACCTATAAATACCCTCTTGAGATGAAGAGTTCTTCATCCACTAAAGCTTTCAAGTCTTGAAAATCCTCCTCTCCTTGTGAGCAATTCGTCCAAACACCCTCCCCTTTGAGTGAAGTTTCGCCGAGGCCCTTCCCCTCTAGCCTAGCCGAAACCTACCCTCCCTTGGTAGGAAAGTTGCCTCTAGTATTGTTATAATGCCCAATTTAACCTAGCCCAAATTCCTTAGTACTTAGTAGAAGTTGTGGGAAACTTCTAAGGATTCTCGAGCGCTGAGCTTTGGATTGTGAGCTAAACCTCGCTCAGATCGACTTTTTACTTGGATATTATTGGGCTTATCGAGGTATATAATCCTAACCCTCTTTGTAATTAGAGAATGCATACTGTAGAAGTATTGAAATAAGTATAATACTTAGAGGTTATTAAGAATAGAATTGAACGTAACACCTTAGAAGGGTATAAAAGAAGATTATACGAACTGCATTTACATGTGACTGCTTACAAAGAGACTTATATAGCTCACCGGTAGGGTCAGCGCCCGACTTTCCGTAAAATCGAGGACCCTGCTTAGAACGACCTACGTAATAGTCTAGACTTTGATAGATGTCGTGACTATTATAGTCGATTCTCTCATACGACATACTCGACTTGCGGTGGATTTCGCCGGTATGTGATTCTTCCTATACTCTTGAGCATGATATTTTAAGTATATATAGTACGGTAGACGACATATGATAATCGCAATGTCTTTTGACTTAAGCCCAATAATAAGAACCTTGAAGTATGTCAAAAGAATAATGAATCATTTTTAACGTAAGAGTAATATTTGGTTCTAAAACAAAAGCTTAAGAGTTATACTAGCTTTATGAGAAGTTAGGTATAACAACTTAAGAATGATAAAAGGAATCGCATCGGTTTGTTTATAAAAGCCTTGTATTGATTTCTTAAGTGTAGTAAGATTGGTTGATAGGTAGACATACTATGATACCGCATGTGTTAATTGGCTTGTAATGTTGTGAAAGGGTCATTCTCACTGCGGCTTACGTTGCTAACCTAAGTCCGCAGATCTATTGTATCACCTACCCTCGACTTGTTATACCGGTGGCTTGCCACCCTTGACGCGGTCTATACGGCCTATGCGGTCTATGAGACTATGCGGAGTCGCGCATGCTCCAGTGATTGATCATTCCGGTGATTAGCCCGACGCGGATGCCCTACGCGTCCATGGACTACGCGGTCTTTGAGGCTACGCGATCGCGGAAGTCCGTGAGGTACCGGGGCTAGCTACCGACGCGGGAATACCTCATGCGGTGCGTGTGACCTATGCGGATCGCGGAAGTCCGTGACTAGGCACGCAGAATGATACTACGGGCGGTTGCCTTGCTTCGATCATTCGCGCCTAGACTGCACTGCTATGCTTTTCCTATTATCGTTATTATTGTGATGTGGCACTATGTGCAATTGAATCGAATGTATTTGTGAAAAGGTTTTAAATACTTTGATTTCATTTAAAGTACTTTATAGTTTCACATACTTGGTACTTCAGTTATCGACTTCGGGGCCGCGTTCACGCCGCAGTTCTAGAGGAAAACAGTGCTAGATCCACATCCTTAGGATCTCTACGTTGGTGTTAGAGCTCCACTCTCCCGAGGCTCTACTTTTGGGTATGACTCCCCGTCAGAGATAGTTTTGTACAGACAGGTATGGCGGGCCCCGTCCCGCCATAGTTGTTTTTTTCCTGTAGGTCCAGTAGTCCCGCTGTACTGGGATGAATCGCAAAAACTTGGTTTATGTATATATGCCGAAAGGCAATCTTTTTCATCAGATAAAATGTTCTAGTTATATCATGTTTCATGTCTTGTTTTATATTCCGCTGATTGTTCTATGATGTATGACTACTTGGGTGCCCGGGTAAGGCACCAGTCACGGGCCCCGGAACGGGTCGTGACACTTCCCCCCTTAGAAACATTCGTCCCGAATGTTCTTTCGGAGTAAACTTTTAATTAGCAACTTAGTTTCCTTTCACAACCCCGACCTACCAATAATGTCACACAAGGCCACATAATAGCATTAAGCAAAATAAACACTTCAATTAAAACTTGACAAGTAAGGGAAGATGAATTACCTGAAGGTATAGGAAATAAGTGAGGATACTTCCTCAACATGTCCTCCTCCGCTTCCCAAGTCATCTCCTCCCGGTTATCATTCCTCCACAGGACTTTGACGGAAGCTACATCCTTGGTCCGCCGCTCGACCGGGCGATCGAGTATCGCTATGGGACTCTCCTCATACGATAACCCCTCTGTCACCTGGACCTCACTAGTAGGAAACACTCTCGCTGGATCTCCGATACACTTCCGCAACATAGAAACATGGAAGACCGGATGTACCGCCTCTAACTCTGATGGCAGATCCAACTCGTAGGCAACCTTGCCCACTCTACGAACGATCTGGTAGGGCCCAATGTACCTTGGGCTGAGTTTCCCCTTCTTACCGAATCTCATCACACCCTTCATGGGTGACACCTTCAAGACCCAATCGCTCACCGAAACTCAAAATGCCGACGCCGATTTTCCTCATATGACTTCTGCCGACTCTGAGATGCTAACAGTCTCTCTTGGATAAGCTTCACCTTATCCACCGCCACTGTATCAAGTCCGCCAACCAACTGCACTCGCCCACGCCGAACCAACCGACGGCGACTGCATTCGCCATATAAAGCCTCGTATGACGCCATCTCAGATACCGGAATGGTAGCCGTTATTATAAGCAAACTCCACTGGGAAAATGATCCTCCCACCTACCATCAAATCAATCACACAGCTCGCAGATATCCTCGTGTCCGGATAGTACGCTCGCTCGCCCATCACCGAGGGTGAAATGTCAGACTAAGACTCACCAGGTTCCCTAGACCCTTCGAAAGATCTCCGTAAGTTAGTCAGAACCGGGCTCCCTATCGATATAATCGACACCGACACCGCACCTCACAATCTCTCGATGTACACCGCATAGTCTCACCAAAACGCCGCCCCGATCGAAGGAAATGGGCTGATTTCACCACAACAATAACCCAAATGGAGTCGCATTTCCTCCGAGTACGAGGTAACCTCAGAACAAAGTCCATGTTGATCACCTCCCACTTCCAAGTCGGAATCTCAATAGATCGCAATAATCCATCGGGCCTCGTGCTCGACCTTGACTACCGCAATTAGACATCAGGCAACAAAACTCGCCATGTCCTCTTCGTGCCATCCCACCAATACAAACATCGAGGTCATGGTACATCTTGGTCGACCGGATGAATAGAATAACGAGCACCGCGTGCCTCCCTGCAACGGCCGACGAAGTCCTCGACACATCGGAAACACACAACCGCCCTCAAATCTCAAGACTTATCAGCGCCACGAATAGACTCTTCTCTCACGAAGAGTCAGATCTCGACATCGCACCAACACCGGGTCCTCAAATCGCCGCTTCTTCACCTCGTCAACGATGGAAGACTCGCAACCTCACGAACCCGCACCCACTATCGCTTCAGATCGATCAATCGAACCCCTAGGCTCGCTAATCGGTGGACTGACGGACCATGTCCTGCCTCTCCGTCAGTACCTCGATAGGCTCCCATAGATCTACGACTCAAGGCATCAAGAACTACGTTGGCTTTCCCGGATGGTAGAGAATATCAACATCATAATCTTTCAAAGAACTCTAACCACCGCCTCTGCCTCGTGTTCGCCTCCTCTGCTCAAGATATACCGAGGCTCTTGTGGTCTGTATAAGTATCCACATGAACCCCGTACAAATAGTGTCTCCAAATCTTCAAGGAATGAATAACCGCGGCCAACTCTAAGTCATGGGTAGGGTAATTCCTCTCATGCTTCCGTAACTGCCGAGAAGCATAGGCTATAACCTTGTCGTGCTGCATCAAAACACACCCTAGCCCGATACCCGAGGCATCACAATAGATCACGCACTGCCTAACCCTCAGGAAGAGTAAGAACTGGGGCTGTAGTCAACCTCTCCTTCAGCAACTGGAAACCCTTCTCGCAAGCCTCTGTCCACTGGAACTTGGTTGCCTTCTGAGTCAGCCTAGTCAACGGTGCTGAAATCGAAGCAAACTGCTCCACAAACCTACGATAATAACCCGCCAGTCCTAAGAAACTGCGCACTTGGCCGAGTAGTAGGTCTCGCCAAGACTTGATCGCTCACCTTTGTCGCATCCACCCAACGCCATCGCCCCAATAATATGTCCCAGGAATGCCACTGAGGCCAACCAAAAAGCACACTTGGATAACTTGGCGAACAATCGGGCCCCGAGAACCCCAAGTACCGCTTCTGCCGTCATACGCTTCCTGCTCTGTCCGCGAATAAACCAGGATGTCGTCAATGAATACTATCACAAATGTATCCAAGAATGGCTTGAACACCCGGTTCATCAAATCCATAAATACCGCTGGAGCGTTGGTCAAACCGAAAGACATAACCCTAAACTCATAGTGTCCATATCGGGTCCTGAATGCAGTCTTTGGGATATCTGCCTCTCGAACTCGAACCTGATGATAACCAGACCGTAGGTCTATCTTTGAGAAACACCTCGCACCCTGCAACTGGTCAAACAAATCATCAATCCTGGGGAGGGGGTACCTATTCTTAATGGTTACCTTATTCAGCTGCCTGTAGTCAACACACATACGTAGCGACCCATCCCTCTTCTTTACAAACAACACCGGCGCTCCCCAGAGAGATACACTAGGCCTGATAAAGCCTTTCTTCAGCAAATCTTTCAGCTGGTCCTTCAGCTCCCTCAACTCAGCAGGTGCCATCCTGTATGGCGGAATGGAAATAGGTCGAGTGTCTGGCAACGTGTCAATACAAAACTCGATTTCCCTCTCAGGAGGGATACCCGGAAGATCATCTGGGAACACATCCGAAACTCCTAACCATCGCATCGATCAAGAACTGCACCTCACTCAGACGAATACCGAACCAGATGATAGATGTACCCCTTCTGCACCATCTTCCTAGCCTTGAGGTACGAAATAAACCTACCCCTCGGAGATGCTGTGTTGCCCCTCCACTCGATAATCGCTCGCCAGAAATCGAACCGAACCAACTCGTCCCTTACGTCAACGTTGGCATAACAAGAAGCCAACCACCCATACCCATAATGACATCAAAATCGTCATCTCCACTTATCAAGTTCGCAAGTGGTCCGACGATCGTAAATAAATACCTGACAACCTCTATACACCCGCCGCCTAACACCAAATCACCCATCGCGTAGCTACCTCAAACGGCTCTATCGACACCGCCATCCCGATTCTACCCGCAATAAGAGGGGACACATAGGACAAGGTAGAACTCGATCTATCAAAGCATAAACATCACACCTGAAATCGAATGTACTGCGTGACGACGCCGTGGAAGCCTCCCGATCTGGCGGCCGGTTAGAGAATATATGCGCTCGAGGACCGCTAGAACTAGAACCGCCACTCGACTCTACCGCGGATCGCTGTCCGTGAAGACTTCGCCTCCGGCGCATGACCACGTAAGGATAAGAAGACCCAAAGAATCGATCCCGCTTACCGGTTGCACCACCCATGCCGCTTCTAGACGGACAATCTTCTTCAAGTGGCCCACCGCCACAAGATTAACAACCTCCGCAGAACACGACACTCGCCGGGTGAGATCTATCGACGAGCACACCGAGGCGCTGGTGGTCTCGATCGCGAGATCTTCGCCTCCTCGAACCTCGGCTCGAGCCACGACCGCCTCGAATGACCTTGCCGATCGACTCATGCCGTAAAACCGTGACGAGCACTCAGGCCGGCCGGAAAGTGGACCAGTCTGCGGGCCGAGGTTGTCCGCCTCGAACCGCCCCGAGACCACGATGTCCCGCCTCTTGGGCCGGCTGCGCCAACTCGGTCCTCCTCTCTATCCTCTATCCTCGCGCATAGGCTCGCATCCTAGCAATGTCCATACCGGCCAAGAGCCACCCCAAGCATCTCAGTAATCATATGACGGTCTAGCCCCATCACATATCGATGAACTCTATCCGCCATGTCCGCCTACGATAGTGTGAGCATGCTCGCCAAGGAGTCAAACCTGTGTCAGACTCCTAACAGCCTCCCGCTCGCCTCAAGGTCAAGAATCTGTCTACCCGGCTCTCTCATCTTGTGAGGCAAGAAGTGATCCATAAAGGCCTCTCAGAACTCCTTCCAAACACCGGAAGAGCATCGCCACCTCTCGAAAGCAACCATGACTCAAACCACTCAACGCAATATCGCGCAACCCAGTAAGAGGCTAGTGTAATGCACTCGTCAAGCCCTAAGAACTCGCATGGTCCGTCAGAGTCGCCGAATGAACTCCTCGCGATCCTCATCGCACTCGAACCATAAAACTCGTGTGGATGACATCCCGTAAAAATCCCTAATCCGCAAACCGTCGGCTCTGGCCGCTCGCCTCGCTTGGCCGCCGGCTATTATATCGTCAACAACCGACCGCTTCCCATAGTTCTATACTCGCAGCTGGCCGGGAATCGAGGCTCGTATCGGAACCTCGAGCTACCGCCGCTCGCCTTCTAACACTGCCGGCGTGGCTGAACTTGCCGACCCGCCTACTACCTTAGGCATAGTCTGTGCCTGAGCCCGTGTAACCCTCTGAGTACCGCTAGCGCCTCCGCCGCTTTGCCCTTCGCGTTCTCGCCGCTCCGCGAGGCATATCTGTTTTTATAAGACTAGGTCAGAGAGGATTCAACCTAATGAGACAGCTCTACTGCACGATCTCAGAGAGAGAAGAATGGAAACCAATCCTAAATGTCCTGCAGCCTCCTGATTATAGATGTGGTGCACAACACACCGATAATCAAGACTCTACTAGACACGGCCTCAGACACTTTCCGAGGACTAATCGCTTTGATACCACTTTTGTCACGACCCGACCTCGGTCACGATCGTGTCCTACCCGGGCACCTGCTCGTATACATCGAGAATAGCAATGAACATACACAACATAAACACGTGTGTAACTATAAAACATCCTGTGCTAGCCGATAAGACCGCTTTCCAATATAGATAACAAAATCAAAAGTACAATCTGCATAACATCGCTTCTACAAACAACCACATATGTGAATACATACCTCTAGGAATAACAATCGTGGACAGGCTCCCGCCATACCTCGAATGTACATAAATCTACAACACTGTGGAAAAGATCAGACTAAAAGAGACAAGCCTCCTGATAAATGGAGCTTCGCTGCCGATAATTGATCCTAAGAATGTGGATCCGCCACCTGCTTACCCTTTCCTGCGGCATGAACGCAGCCCCCGGGGAAGGGGGTCAGTACACAATATGTACCAAGTATGTAAAACTGGAAAAGAATACTGTAATTACATCACAAGTCTAAATCAAAGCCGGAGACATGTATGATAATCAAAATACAGTACACTGTGCCTTACTAACAATGAGAGTAAAATAGGTGTATACTTACAACGAAAAATAGGATTGAAATCCTACTCCTGGGACTATTTCACCCGCATAGGCCCAGTGGACCCGCGTGAGGTATTCCTCGCATGGGACTATTTCACCCGCATAAGCCCTACGGACTCGCATGAGGTATTCCTCGCATAGGCTGGACCCGCCCGCATGGGACTATTTCACCCGCATAAGCCCTTACGGACTCGCATGAGGTATTCCTCGCATCGTGGGTAGCAAATCCACGGAAATATACAATGCCACAATCCCGGGGAATGACCCCGCAACGAATAATATATCACTAGCCCAAATCCGGCTATCACACATAACATAAGCACTACCGGCTTATCATACAATATGTAAGCAAGTTAAGAAATCCCCTAACTTCTTACTATCCTTGTTTATAAACACTCTCATTATAGTTTACCTAAGGCACTAACATGTCTTTTATAAAAAACACCATCCGGGAATTTAACCCAAGTACTATGTACTTCTACTCTTTAAAACAATGACTCTTTTTAGTAGAAAACTTCCAAGATACTATTAATCCTAGTATCAAGTCCGAATTACATTTCAAGGTAAGTCACAACACCCTTAGAAATAAAGTTAGGTTTCTAAATCAAGTGACTCATTTTCTTATAAAACCTTAGGCAATTGATACCTTAAAATCGAATTGCCTTCCATTAAATCAAGCCATTTATCTTTCCATAAAGTCAATATAACCAACTCCCCATAAAGTCGTCATATTCACTTTATAGCTTAGTTAAGTACAATTTCCAATCCAAGGGACTTATACGTTTAAAACGAAACAAGTATCACATACTTTAAAACTCTTCAAGTCCCTTATCCTTAATAAAACTTTAAGACATCCTTAGTATTTTCAAGAAGTGAGTTAATCTCCTAACTCACCCGACTTGACATTTCATAAAGCTAGTAAAGAATGTCAAAGTCTTGTATGTCTACCGTACTATATACGTGAAACTAGTCATGCTCAAAGATAGGAAAAGTTCTACATACCTTGCCGGGTCAAACCACTTGCCAAGTACAAAGTCCCGCCTCAGTAGTATGTCAACCTATAATATTCACAATACGCCTATTAATGCCTCACTTCAACGTAGAATATTATAAGTGTTAAGTCGCTATTTTCTACGGAAAATCGGACAAAGACCTCCATTGTTTCTACATACTTTGCCACCTCTTTCGAGGCCGAATTCAATAACCAAACAACCCCAATAGGCTCACCACAATTTAAATAAAGTAGTCCAATTACTAATTGTCCTTTACGATTATATGGTATAACCACCATAAATCCATCCGTAATGTTCTCATGCTTGTTATAGTCACAACCAATTTCCCAATTATAAGCGTATACTTACATAACACGCGACAAGTATAACTATCGATTTCCTTTGTATTTCATTTCAAATGGCTAGCAAAACCTATAATACATATCAATCTAACACATGATTCATGTGGTCAATATTAACTATAACAAGGATTATTATCAAATCCAAGAGAAGAGGAAATCTCTTACCTTTTGGGTTAGCCCACTAAAGCAATTTTTCTTCAACTCCTATCCCCACAACCTCGCCCTCGTGCTTCCCACAAGCATACCAACACTTTGCCTTCTTACCGCCGCTCCAACAAAACCCACTAAGCTAGGCTTTTCTTAAATCTCTAGAGAGAAAGGGAGAGGGTTTTTAGGAGTTCTAAGATGAAATGACCAAGTCTTTCAAGACTTGGTCCTAAAATAGGGTCATTTTCGTGGTCAACAAGATGGTAGGGACACTTGTCACCCTCCCATAGGCTCTTTCAAAATATCCTCGCTTTAAGCATCGCCGCTAAAAATCCCGCACGCGCGCCTGCTCGCAGCCGCCGCGCCAAACCTCCGAGGATTTTCAGATTAGTGGCGCTGCGCCTCGCTGACGCGCGCCACGAGACGCCCGACACGAAAATCCTTCCTTCCGAGCTCGCATGCAATTTCTAACGCCATACCCTCCGCTCACGCCCTATCGACGAGCGGTTTGTCAAGGCTGAAACTAGACTCATCCAACTTAATACTAGGCTTGCTAAACACCCCATACATCTTAAAAAAAGTTGGGGTACCACACTCCAAATAAGACTTAAAATCCGTTCGACACATGATTGCCAACTTATCTAATATTTGAATTTACGGGGTGTAACAATAACTACAAGCATTGGCATGGAAATTTTGCCTTTCGCCCTCTTAGGTTACCGTACTACAATCCGGACCTCCACATGAGCAACTCCGTATCTCTTGGTTTATGGAACAGAAGTTGTGCTGCCAGCGGAGGTAGAAATACCATCCTTAAGAATCATCCAGGAAGCCGAACTAAACGAAGCCAAATGGATACAGAGTAGGTACGAACAATTGATGCTTATTGATGAGAAACGAATGAATGCAGTCTGTCACGGACAACTTTACCAGAACAGAATGGCCAGAGCTTTTAATAAAAAGGTACGACCAAGAAACTTCCAACCAGATACCGGTGTCAAACGATATTCCTAATCAAAGTGAGGCGAAGGGAAATTCGCGCCCAATTGGCGCGGCCTTATACGGTTCACCGAGTGCCATGCGAGGGCCCTCATCTTAGCTGAAATGGATGGCGAAGTGTGGCCGAGAGCCATCAACGCAGATGCAGTGAAGAGATACTACATTTAGAGCGCTTTATTTTCCATGTAATTACTTCATTTGTAATTTGAACTACGTTTGACCTGATTCCTTTGGCGGGATACGTAGGCGGCCATATCGGCTTCGGTCCCATTTCTATAAAAGCCCAATTACTTTGCTTGTAATCGGAACTACGTGTGACCTGATTCCCTTGGCGGATACGTAGGAGGCCACATCGACCTCGGTCCCGTCTTTAAAATTTTCTAAATCTTGTCTGTAACGAACTACGTTCGACCTGATTCCCTTAGCGGATACGTAGACGGCCTACATCGGCCTCGGTCACACCATTAGGAAATCTTTGTTTTGTCATTTTGCATTTTTAGTGAGTTGTACTCAGTCCTGTCACACAAACAAGACAAATGAACGACATATATCCGACTCAGTTTCGTCAGTAAAAAAATCGGGACAATTTTTGGGACTTCGCCACGGAAAGACACCGACAAATACGATTCCATATGCTTGAAAGATCGACATAAACTGGGACAATTTTAAGGGTTTTACTACAAATGACATCAAGGGACATGATTAATTTACGCAAAGGGTTCCATTCCCCAAAACTAGGACAAATTTTAAAAAGAGCTTCACGGCAATGGAGCACCAAGAATATGGAGAATATACCGCCAATTTCGGATAAGGATTGTTCGCATTGTTTCACAACATGTCACTATTCAAAGATCGACATAATTTCCTACTAGTATATATGAGTATATTTCCTCAAGATAGAATATTTTCAGCAAATGTTTTGACCGAGACTCGAAATCAGACAGGGGTTACATGTCCTGACAAGACAACGCGTGCAAGTACCAAGAGCCAACACAAATCGGTCGACCCCTCCCCGAACTCACAATTTTTCTTTGAGTAGATTTTGCAGGACAACAGGAACAAGGAGGACAACAACATTCCAATACAACAAATTCGCTCACGAAGTCAAACTGCAACAAGTCTACATCAAATACATCTTGCAAAAACCACATCTTCTTTACTCAGGCTACATCATTTACACTTTAATTATTTCATCTAGTTTTGATCATGCATGAATTACGACACAACCCCACATATAGAACAATTTTATCTACATCTTAGGAGACACCATGTGTATTCCGTCCATACAAGATGACAACGCCCATACAAGGTGTCATTTGCATTTCGTCCATACAAGATGACAACGCCCATACAAGGCGACATTTGAATTTTGTCCATACAAGACGACAACGCTCATACAAGGCGACATTTGCATTTATTCCATACAAGACGACAATGCCCATACAAGGCGACATTTGCATTTCGTCCATACAAGACGACAACGTCCATACAAGGCGGCATTTGCATTTCGTCCATACAAGACGACAACGCCCATACAAGGCGTCATTTGCATTTCGTCCATACAAGACGACAACGCCCATACAAGGCGTCATTTGCATTTCGTCCATACAAGACGATAACGCCCACACAAGGCGTCATTTGCATTTCGTCCATACAAGACGATAACGCCCATACAAGGCGTCATTTGCATTTCGTCCATACAAGACGATAACGCCCACACAAGGCGCCATTTGCATTTCGTCCATACAAGACGACAACGCCCATACAAGGCGTCATTTGCATTTCGTCCATACAAGACGACAACGCCCATACAAGGCTATTTGCATTTCGCCCATACAGCATTTACAACGCCATACAAGGCGTCATTTGCATTTCGTCCATACAAGACGATAACGCCCTCACAAGGCAACATTTGCATTTCGTCGATACAAGGCAACATTTGCATTTCGTCCATACAAGACGATAACGCCCACACAAGGCGTTATTTGCATTTCGTCCATACAAGATGACAACGCCCATACAAGGCGTCATTTGCATTTCGTCCATATAAGACGACAACGCCCATACAAGGCGTCATTTGCATTTCGTCCATACAAGACGATAACGCCCACACAAGGCGTCATTTGCATTTCGTCCATACAAGGCGACAACGCCCATACAAGGCGTCATTGGCATTTCGTCCATACAAGACGACAACGCCCACACAAGGTAACATTTACATTTCGTCCATACAAGACGACAACGCCCATACAAGACAACATTTGCATTTCGTCCATACAAGACTACAACACCCATACAAGGTAACATTTGCATTTTCATTCATACAAGACGACAACGCCCATACAAGGCAACATTTGCATTTCGTCCATACAAGACGATAACGCCCACACAAGGCGTCATTTGCATTTCGTCCATACAAGACGACAACGCCCATACAAGGCGTTATTTGCATTTCGTCCATACAAGACGATAACGCCCACACAAGGTAACATTTGTATTTCTTCCACACAAGACGACAACGTCCTCATAAGGCGTCATTTGCATTTCGTCCATACAAGACGACAACGCCCACACAAGGCGTCATCTGCATCTCGCCTATACAAGACGGCGTATCATCACATCATTTCATTATATAGTATATACGATTTGACTACAACCACAACACAAAATTCACATTCTTACATTGTTTTGTTTTGACAGTTATGCACTAATGCTTCTATCTTAGCTTCAATCTACAGGAACTTTAACAAACTGTAAAAGATGGAGCACAACGTGGACCTACCTCTTACGGCGAACTGAGGTAATTTGTTGGGGAGCCAGACTTCCCAACAAAAGGCAAAAGCGACCCCGAACGTCGACCTACTCTCTCCCAACATTCTAGCACCACAATAACGCATTGTCACCATAGCTCGACACTGGGACAAATTTTAAATCCGCGTCGGCCCCACTTTTAGTTCTCTGACACCAACAACACATTATAAGTCTTATCACCACGACCCAGCATCATAATTCGACACTAGGACAATTTGTTTTGAATAGACATTTGGCCTCACTTTCCTTAACCTTCGTTTAATTCCGATGACATAGACAAAATTGGCTATAAGTCAACGTCTTTGTCTGAAGATTCTTTCATCCTCTCCATACAAAGAGGGACAACTGTTGACACCCAATTTTATCCATCCCCTTCAATCAATAACCAATAAATTAAACGATTTTCTTTTTTAGAACTGCAATTTTTACATCGCAAAAATAATTTCTACACCAATAATATATGTATAATAAACATATACATGCGTAAATAGGAAGTTTGATAATGGCACCGCACCTTACGTAGAATATTAAGCACTTCGGGTCTCGCACTCACATTTATCAATTTTAAACCCTATTCTATTTCCATTAATTCTTAATAACTTTAATAATAATAAATACGTAAATAAGTAAATAATTTAGCAATAACGTCGTGTTAAATAGAATAGTCGCGTTTATTAATACGCAAAACAATGTCGTAATTATTGTAATAACTTAAACTCAGGCCAATATTAATAAAGCACCTAAAGTCATATCAAGATAATTTAATTTTAGCTCAAATAATAATAAATAAGGCACAATAAACAAGATTTTAAATAAAAGCACCGCATTTTACGTAAAAGCATTAAGCAATCCTCAAATATCATATCTACATTTAGCATTTAAAGGATTTAAACTCCATTCAATTTTAATTTAACATCGCAAAATACACATAATAAGTAAGTTTTAATAACAGTCTCGCATTATAAATGTTAAGCACTAATTAATTAGCGCGCCCGCATTTATGGTCAATAATTTAAATCTAAGCTAAAACTAAGGGCATATCAAAATAATTTAATTTACCACTAATTAAATAATACACCTAAAACTTTATCTATAACCCATTAACTAAATAATAACTATCCTAAAACTAATACCCAGGCCCATTTTTTTTACACCAGCAGCCCACTACCCGCGGCCCAATACCTTCCCCAGCCCTTTTATTCCCCTTCGTCCAGCCCATCTCCCCCTTTAACTTTCCCCTCGTCCAGCCCGCCTTCCCCTTACCCAGACTTCCTCCTCTACAAAACCTAACCCTAAACTCAAACTCCCCCATCTACGCCGCCGACAGCAAGCGAGACCCTCGCCGAAAAATCCGGCGAGTCAATAACATCTCCCTTCTGTCTCCTTCCAAATCGTACATCTTCTCCTCAAATCGCGTACCAGAATTAATATCCCCAAATCTTCTCAAATCACTTTCGAAATTGACTATATTAGGAACCAAATCAGTCCAAACTAGTCTCAAAATCAGTCCCAAATCTTAGGAAATCAATCTCAAATCGCCCCAAATCTGTCACAAAATAGCCAAAATCAACCTTTGAAATCACCCTTAAACTTCCAAACTCAGAATCGAAATTGGAACTATATAAACCCAGTAAATTTACACATCCAGATCATCAAACTCCGACATACAAAACCCTTACACAGTTAAAACACTCAAGCCATCATTTTCTGCAATCGCAACATATCATCCGAGTGCGTCGACGTTCGAAACGCCGCTTCAGTTCGCTACCCAAAAAAGGTAAACCCAGAATCCCTTCAATTTATTTTATATCGTTGTGCGTCTGTATATTAAACGTGTATCGAGTCGATACAGAGGATTGTTTATGCTGCTTTTCTCGCGACTATGATTGTCGATTTGTTGTGTATCCGAACGGTGTAGTTATTGTTTGAATTTATGGGATCGAACTATAAGTATTGTTTTGTGTAGGTTAGGTGTTCATCATGTAAAACAATTAGATAAGGATGAATTCAGGGAGTTAAGGAACTGATTTGAGTTTGTTTATGGATTAATTTTATATGATGGACCTGCTATGGGTAATTTGGATCGACTTTAAATCTGTATGACCGACTTAGAGTGTGACTAGATCTTTAAAAGCATGTCTTAGGATTCATTAATGCGCTATGGAATTTCAATACTAATCTCAACTAAAAAAGGGGCATTAGGATTTCTCTGTCTTGATTACGAATAGGTTGTCAGGTTACCTTTGATTAAGTGCGGTTATTTATGTGACTATGGCTACTGATTAAAATAAGGTGTGGTTTGCTTAATATTATACTCGGGGTGTTAGATTGTTTTTCTTTTTTTTTCGAAATTCAATAATATGCCTATAGTGTGGTATTCTGAACAGAATATCGGACATAGCCAAATGTAAATCTCAGATTTGACGTTTGATTCCTAAATATAACTGACAATGGATATGCTTAAGTAATTCTGAAGTAATTTTGTGGTCTTACACTTGGTTTCTCATGTTCTGGGTATGTTTCTACCTGAAAGGTGATGGTTTATTGATTTAGGATTTTTTTTGGAATAGCCATACTATGTCGTATCTTCATCTGTTCAAATGCCTTTCATGAAAAGTTAGCAGGTGTTATGAACTTACTTCTTACGGATCTGAAATCATCTCCACATTCACTTGTGGTTGTCCCTTTCGTGTTGTCGAATTATTTCTAATATGAATAGATAGGTTAAGTACCTTTCTAGCTAACAAACAATATATCCAAAACATTGTGTGAATTGGTATTGCACGAACAATAAATGCATGCTTTAAACATGGTTCCCTGATCGACTCTTCTTTAACCATACTATTATGTCTTACATATCCTGCTAATAAAGTTATTTGTATGCTCAGTTTGTTGATACATTCGATGTACCTCCATAACTTGATACGAATCTGGAAGCCTGACATTTAGTGGTCAGTGGACAACTCCGGAGGGACTGAATTTGTCTACATGTTTTCTTACACCATGGATTTTTGTGTAACTGAATAAGTAGGGAGATATACCTGTTGCATGACTTTTTCCATGTATGGATCCGGCAGTTTATCTAGAACTAAAATAAGTTTGTGCCACAAGGAATGTACCTAAACTATTGGTCTCGAGAAATCTCTGCCCCATACTTTCCTCTTGAGTTCTGCCAATCTAGTGTATCAATGATCATACATCGCAATAGATATACCTGCTGATTTACCCTCATATCTGCACTGCTGCTTAATGTATGAAATTGCCCATTATTTCCCCATTATCTGACATGTTGTTTAAATTGCATTAGTATACATTCAATGTATATGGGGTGTATACTTCTCATGGTTTATGTGGATGTCTTGTGTATATCAACCCTTATATGGCTAGATATATTAGAGGTGAGTTTGTATAAATGGGCATGTTATGCGATAATACTGAAATATGGAGAAAAATAAAATCTGATATTACTGGGCTTGAGTCACGTTTCTGGCATACTGTGGCCCATCACTTAATTAATATTTCAAGGTATTTATTTGCTGGGGGCCCGTCATCTGTACTGCCATAGTTAATATGGGCAGCACGTGTACATGTGTGTTTGGTGTAACATTTCATTCATTTTCGCATATGATGAAGTTTAGATTATTTACTAATCTTTTTCTTTCTTATTTTTACATGACATGCATCGGGAGAATAATCAAGAGTCTCGGTATAAGACTCATCATGATCTCCATATCGACGTCCACACTCTTGCCGCAGGGCTTCCAAACAACAATGGGATGGAATGACGTCGTCATCCATTCTAAATTCCAAATCTCATTCCTTCTTGCCTATTTATTTATTTATTTATTGTTGTGATAAATATATGTGTTAACCTTGTAATTAATAGGATAATTAACTCTACTAGTCCTTGAATACATTGGAAGGGTAGTTTAAAAGATGAATTCATTCCTTATTTATTCTAGGTTCACCATATAGATCTAAATCTAAAATAATTCAACTAACTCTAGCTATGCTTTAATCATATAGTCATTCCACATCTAATTCTTAAGAAATAAATTTTCTCATAAGCTCTTCATTAACCTTATCAATTTTTTTGTACTATCTTACGTTGTTTAAATATATATTTCATCAAAGACCAAATTTGCATTTCATCCTAACATATGCTTTATTTATAAAGTATTTCTATACAATGCCTTCTAAATACATATGTTATCCAAAATTAGCTTATATATATATTCTACAAAAACGAAGATTTTTTTACCAAAAAAAAAACACATTTTTTTTAGCACTTACCGCATCTTTGTTCAAAAAATATTTTTTAGCATGCATTCTTTAACATAAATATTAAGCCTAAGTTTGACTGGAAAACCGCAAGTTAGCGGATCCTATAGGATGCCTAACCACTTCCCTTTAGGATAATAAAGAACCCTTATCCAGAATCTTATTAAGTTTAGCAGACATAAAAATGGAGTTAATGTTAACTTTAATTAGTTGACATTTAGGTGTCCTAATTCACCCAATTAATTAGGTGGCGACTCCCTTAACACTTAACATTTTACATTTTTGGGAGGATAACCATTCCGTCGCGCATTCAAGCCTGAGAGTTCAAAATCGGGTGCGACATATGTTACACCCCGTAATTCCAATGCGTTAATATGAGAACGTACGTAAGGAAATACGATTTGAATTTTGGAAGGAAAGAATTTTTACATTTTCTTAAGGAAAAATTTCGGAAGAATGTGAAGACGAAAATTATTATCTTGGAGTTTAATTCTTCTAATTGGATTATGAAGTCTTGGAATTGATAATATGGGGCCCGTCGAAAATTTCACAATTTAGTGTGGCCCTTCAATTTTTAGATATTTTGGTCAAGTGTAGATATTATTTTGCGAAGATAAATTATGACCAATGAGAGGTGACATGTGTCCCCCTCCACTTGTCTTGTGAAGACTCCACTTGTATTTATGATACGTCTTGCAAGACTTTGAGCTCACAATACCTTCTCCAAGCTCTCTATCTTCTCCCTTCTCCCAATATTTTCGAGAATCTCCCTTAGCCAAAAGTGAAGTTCAAGAGTTACTAATCCTCTTAGATTAAGCACCTTGATTATGTGCTAAGCCAAGATTAACCCTCCATTAGTGGCTCACGGTTTTGGGCTAGTTTTTGCTAAGAAAATCCTAAACTTGTTATGAACTTCTTGGAAGAAAAACAAGAAAGGAAGATGGTTGCAAGCTTGTAGAGAGTGCATGTGTGTGATTGGAACTTGAAGAAGTGGTGCAAAAGTGAGGGTGTTGGCCGTGTAAAGTGTGGACTGTTTTGGCTAAGAAATAAGGTAAGAATTCATCTTCTCTTGAAGTAATTGGATATTACATATTGTAGTAGTTAATAGATAAACTTGTATTAAGAAGAATAAAGAATAAAAAGTAGTTTGGACAATTTTAGAGGAAGTGGCCGAGAATGGGCAGTTTTTCGGGACATTGGTTTCGTTGGTTATTGTTGTTGTTAACGTCATCTATTGCATGTTATAATAAATTAATAGTGTTGTTGATACGTTGATATGCTTTTATTAAAGTATTGGAACTTGAATTGGATTAAAAAGATTATGGAAAGGGTAATTGTATTGGGGTTGTTGGCCGTATATACTATAAAATTGTTGGATATTGTTAAGGGACTGTTTTGTGGTGTTGAAATGCTGGAAAATCAACCACCATTATTCATGTTTAAGTGTAGTAATTGTTAATGAAAGTCCTAAGGGAATAAGGGTGTGGAAATGTGTTAAAAGGCCTCACATTTTACCCTTGTTGTTGTGGAACACAGACTGTTTTTGTGAACTATTTTTATATGGATTAAAGGGATGAATTTTACACGTGAAGTAGGCGTGTAATCCCCTTTGGTTGCTGTTTTGGTTGTGCCCTTAATTGGTGTTTGGTTGTTGATGAAATTGGTCTTATTGAAAGGTGGAAAAGTACGTATAAATAGGGGAAGTGCAGTCCAAATTTTTATAAGAAAAGAGAACCATTACTTGGTATATAACCTACTCTAGCGAGCATGGAGTTGATATACGTGTTATGGTATTTATAGGTTGAAGTACTACTTTAGGCGGATTCTAGTTATCAAGTTGGTTAGTTCGTCAATAAGGTATGTGAACTTCTTCCTTCTTTTGGCATGTTATACGTATGAAATAAACATGTGGTATTGTTTCATGATTCATTCTACTCGTAGAAGTTAATGAGTATCCATGTTATTGATTCTATGCTAAAGGCATGTCTAAATTATTCCTAAGTCTTTACCAAGTCTTAAGGGAGATGTTGGTAAGAGTTTTTAGAAAGTATTGGAGTCGAGTTGATCTTGCTAAGTTACAACACAAATGAGAAAAGGTATCGAATAAGCCATTGCAGCGTTAAATGAAAAAGGTATCGACAATCAATTATATTGAAATGAGTAGAATTTCCATCTGCATAGAAGGTAAGATATAACCAGTTCGTTTTACACTTTCTAGGTTCACAGCGAATTAGATAAGATCATTATTAATATATAACCTGCTAAAGGCTCATAAAATGGATTAATTTGGCAATTCGGATCGGTTATCACTATGTAAATGTTTCCATAATGTTAGCCAGAGGAGTGAGACGAATTTAGATTATCGAGTTGGTACAGACGACAAGCGGTGTGTGAACTATCCTTTCTTCTTTTGAAAGTTGTTTATTTGAAGTAAGTGTACGGTGGACGTACGCAGTTTTATTGGATCTTAATCTCAAAATGATACTTGATATGATAAGTGTATTGATTTGCCAAATGAGGATTTAAAGTGATACTTTTTTTTTTATAGGTAAATGCAAATATTATTACTAATAACGAAAAGAAAAATGGCTACAATCAGTCATTGAGGGTTCTCAATCCTCAACGTAATGAAAAGAAGAAGTGGGGGACGGAGGGGTGGTCACTCAAAGGTGCCATTACAAGAGGGGATAAAGTCATATAGAACTCTATAAGATGTTGTTTTCATCCTTATAATGACCTCTTCTGCCGGTAAGCTTGTGCCTTCAAAGAGTAGTGTGTTTCTTGTCCTCCAAATCTCATAGACCACTATGCAAAAGGCAAGTAAGGTAGCTTTGGCTCGGATGCTTGTCCCGCGGTGTTCTTTCTTAATCCACTTGAGAGAACTTACAACAGTTGTCATTTCTCTCCTAATACCCAACCAATCTCTTATGCTCTTCCAAATCAAGCGGGTGTAGGGGCAGGTAAAGAAGACGTGCTTGTTATACCCCGTATTTCCGGAGTATGTACGTGAGGGCGTACGTATGAAAGTTTGGCCTTAAAAGTTTAGGCATGGCACGTTTTTGGGCACAACTCACTCAAGGAATCGTTTTCCGACGAAACGTTTTACACAACTCGCGTAGGATAAATTCCGGCTATGCCATTTCTAATTTTTACGGATTTTTCCGAGAGACGAAACACTTTGGGCCAACGGGAGGGCGACACTTGTCACCCTCCAATTGGTGGACGTGAGGCGTCTATATGGCCGAATGGAGTGGCTTATTTTGTCAAGTAGTTGGTAGGATATTTTGTGTGCAAGTTGGCTAGGTACACTTGCCCAAATCTTGACCTTACACTTGCCTTGCACTTGGCATAATCTTGGCCATTGGTTGGCCATCCCTTGACCTATAAATACCCCTCTTGTGATGAAGATGTTATACCCCGTATTTTCGGAGTATGTACGTAAGGACGTACGTAGAAAAATTTGAAGTTTAAAGTTGGCTTGGCCGAAAATTATTTTGTTCACAACACCCGTTTAGAGTCGTTTTTCGACGAAACGTTTTCACAGCTTTCGTAGGGAAAATTCCGGCTATGTCATTTTTAATTTTTGCGGATTTTTCCGAGAGACGAAACATTTTGGACCAACAAGAGGGCGCCACTTGGCACCCTCTCATTGGAGCACGTTGGGGCGGTAAAGGTGGACGAATGGCCATTGTTTGGTCAAGGGGTTGGTAGGATATTTTGTGGTAGATGGATAAGTGCACTTGGCAAGATCTGCCCTACACTTGCCTTGCACTTGGCAAGATCTCGCCATTGGTCGCCTTTGCTAGACCTATAAATACCCCCTCTTGATGACTTCTTCATCCATTCTACAAATCTCTAAGTGTTAAAAATCCCCCCCCTCTCTTAGTAGTGTTCTCGTCCAACACCATCCCCCTCCCCCTTGGCCGAGAGCCCTCCCCCCCCTCCTAGTAGTGTGGCCGTGGGGTACTCCCCCCCCTAGCCTAGTTGTTTCGTATAATGCCCCCCCCTCTTGTTAGAAATACTCTCAAAAGTATTGTTATAATGCCCAAATTACCTTAGCCATATACCTTGTAGTATTCTAAGGTTATACCTTTACAAAGCCCGTAAATACTATTATACTTCCTTCACCACAAAACCGAAACCCTAAGTAAATCTTCACCCGTAGTTGAAGTTATAAGTAGAAGTTGGTTAGAACTTCTAAGGCGGTTGTTTGGAGCTGGCCTGAGCGCACGAGTAGAGCTAAACCTTGCTCAGATCGACATTTAAACTCGGATAATTATGGGCTTATCGAGGTAAATATCTTGTCCTCTATTGTAATTGAGATTACATGATTGTTAGACTATATAGTTGAAGTATACTATATATAGAATCGAACGTTGTTATCGCAATGTCTTTTGACTTAAGCCCAATAATAAGAAACCTTTTCGAAAGAAGAGTAATCGAATCAGATTTACATAGATCAGACATGCTGACTTGTGTAGCTTTTCGTGAGGTAGAATTGTGCACGTCCGATTAAACGATAACCCCGGTTGGCTTGCAGCCCCGATAGAGGAGGAGATTTACGCTGTCATGTGTGGAGGTGCGCCGAATTTTCGTAGAATGTTCTACGGCGGATCTAAATGTTAATGAGCGCCTTGTGGCCTTATAGGTCAAGTACTACGTGTGGCGCGATCTACTGGCTTAAAGGAGTAGCCGATTGGAAGTACTTGAGCGTTTTGCTATTAGTCGATACTGCCGCGAGGTATGTGAACCTCTTCCTATCTCTTCTAGCATGATATGTGTGAACTATGTAGTACGGTAGACGCATACGTGCTAAATGTATTTGATTGGTTTAAAACATAAAGTGTTATAACGCTTTATGGGAAGTTGGTTATAACACTTTATGTTGGTAAGAAAATACTTGTGGTTTTTAAAAGGTAAATCGATTTGAACTATAACCGCTTGTTATGTGTTAATAAAGAACTTGAAGTATTTCAAAAGATTTTTGAATCATTTTGAAAGAAGAGGTAATACTTGATTTTTAGAAAACTTAAGAGTTATACTAGCCTTATGGAAAGTTAGGTATAACGCTTAAGAATGTTTTATCGATTTTGGAAATCGAATATGTATCGACAAACCATCGCAATACATTAAAGGAAATGTTTTTAATAATTAAGTATTATTAAAACCAAGAGAAACTTCCATCCGCATAGAAGCTAAGATGAGACAAAATGATAATTCTAGATCATGGTCATTTGTAATAAGATTGTTATAAACAAGAATATCCTACTCACTTATAAGGCTTATGTTTCTCAGATTGTTTAAAGGAGAATTATATTCTTAAATGAATAAGACTATGAACTACGAAACCTTTCTAAAATGAGAAACTTGAACATGGGAAATTAGGCAAACTTGAACATTGGAAATTAGGCAAACTTGAACATTGGAAAAGAATGTTGCTACTTGATTTTACAAAGAGAAGTAATTGATTTACTTTAAAAAGATAATCACTCTATTTTCATATACTACAGGTATGGTGTGGTTTTTGTGAAGTAACATATCTTTTAAAGATTTAATGTATGAAGTACTTTGGGGATAGGTACCCGAACTTGTTAGTAGAAAGTACCTTGTGTGAATAACTTGATTGTATTGGTTTGTGATAGCCTTGTAATACTTTCTTGTTGATTTGATAAGTAAGCATGTTAGGATGCTACGTGTGTTAGTATCTTGTGATTATTGTGTAAGGGGGTCACTCTTGTTGTGCTTACGTTGTCAAACGTTAAGCCCGTTGTACTGTTATTGTATCACATACCCCCTTGACTTATTATACCGAGGGCTTGCCACCCTTGATGCGGGTCTATACGGCCTATGCAGTCCTTGTGACTATGCGGAGTGCGGTAGCTCCAGGATTGATCATTCCGGGTGTTTAGCCTGATGCGGGGGATTCCCTATGCGTCCGTTGAGACTACGCGGTCTTTTGAGACTATGCGGCCGCGGAGCCTAGCGGATACCGAGGGTTAGCCGCCGACGCGGTATACCTCAAAGCGGTGCGGGACCATGATTCGAGGAATACCTCATGCGGTCCATGGGTGACCTATGCGAGTGCGAGAGTTCGTGGATAGACGCGCGACATTGATATTGCGGGCGAGTGGCCGCTTCGATCATGGTGCGCCTAGAAAGACCTCGGATACGATTTGTGGTATTTTTGGTACCGCTGGTCTTAGTAGTCGGCCATGCCTTCGCATTTGCCCCGCACGGTTTATTGTGATAACTTTGGCGCGCGAGTCCCCGACTTGACATGATCGCTTATTTATCAGGAATCGTAGTTTGTTATCATACATGTCTCCCGCTTTATATAGACTACTACTATGATTTCATTTACTGATTTATTTTCGCCACATACTTGGTACGTTGCCAGATCGACTTTCGGGCCGCGTTCATGCCGCAGTAAAGGTACACCGCCGTTGATCCTCGCTCTAGGGTCACATTCACGTTTGGGAAAGCTCCGTTTCTCCGAGGCTTATTCGTATAGTCCGTCGTTGTAGGTATTTACATTCGTGGTATGGCGGGCCCCGCCCCGCCATTGTTGTCGTATCATTTCGCAGGTCCGTAGTACCGCAAGTGGTTGTAAAAAGGATTAAACTGTTCATTTGTAGGAGTTGTTATTTATATATACGCCGAAAGGCAAGTTTTCCTCGACATCGCTTTGTACTTCATTTGTTTCATGTATGTGTTTTATGTTCCGCTGATTACTCTGATGTTGTATCACTAGGGTGCCCGGGGTAAGGCACCAGTCACGGGCCCAGATCGGGTCGTGACAGAAGAGTTCTTCATCCACAAACAAGCTTTCCAAGTCTTGAAATCCTCTCCTCTCCCTTGTAGCCTTTTTCGTCCAACACACCCCTTTGAGTGAGCTTGCCGAGGCAACCTCCCCCCTAGCCTAGCCGAAATCTACCCCCCCTCCCTTGGTAGAAAAGTTGCCTTCTAGTATTGTTATAATGCCCAAAATACCCTAGCCCAAATCCCTTAGTACTTTGTAGAAGTTGTGAAGAACTTCTAAGGTTTCTTGGAGCTATCTGAGCGCATAACGAGTGAGCTAAGCCTTGCTCCTGATCGACTTATATCTAGGATATTATTGGGCTTACCGAGTTAAATAATCCTAACCCTCTTTATAATTAGATAATGCATCCGTAGAAGTATAAGAATAAGTATAAAATACTTAGAAGGATATTACGAATAGAATTGAATCGTTATCACAAGTAGGGCGGTTTAAAAGAATAATTGAACTGCACTCACATAGATCGCTTTTACTGAGATCGTATAGCTTACCGCAGGGAAGTGCTGCCCAAATTCCCATAGAATAGAGAACCTCCGCTTAAAGCTTTATACAAGCATACCTAGACGTTGATAGACGATTTGATCATATATAGGTGATTCTCACGCATCGACATATTCGACTTGGCGAGGTTTTCACGGTAAGGTATGTGATTCTTCCTATACCCTCGAGCATGATATTTTAAATATATATATAGTACTAGACGACGAGTGTTAATCGAATAATAACTACGCCAATGTCTTTGACTTAAGCTCGAATAATACTTACGCAATGTCTCGCGACTTAAGCCCGAATAATACTTACGCAATGTCTCGCGACTTAAGCCCGAATAATACTTACAGAATGTCTCGCGACTTAAGCCGAATAATAAGGATCCGAAAGCATTTCAAAAGAATATCAATCATTTTTTTAATGTAAGAGAACTAATTGGTTTTTAACGAAAGCTTAAGAGTTATACTAGCTTTATGGGAAGTTAGGTATAACAACTTAAGAATGATAAAAGGAACAGTTTACTTATGTGTTTATAATGCATTTACGTTGATTTATGGAAAGAATAATAAAATGGTTTGATAAGTAGACATGATATGATGTTATGTGTGTTAGTCTTGTAACGCTTGTATAAAAGTATATTCTTGTTGGCTTATGTGTTTAACGATAAGTCGTTATGTTAGTATTATATCACTCACCTTTGACAAATACCGGGTTGTCGCCCGACGCGGGTATACCTCGTGCACCAGGTGACTATGATGCGAGGACACCTCACGCGGTGCAGGTGACCTATGCGGAGTCGCGAGAGTTCCGTGTTAGCGCGGTTATACCTCACGCGGTATATGGCCACGCGACTACGAGTCCAGATACGCCGAGGAGTAGCTACCGATGCGGGTTATGCCTACGCAGCTCACGTGAGTGGCCTATGCGGACTACGGAGTCAGGATTAGGCTTGCTTAATGATACTATGGGCAATTAGCCCCGCTCGATCATTCGCACCTAGAAAAGACTCATAGCTTACCTATTGTTGCTCTTGTTTATGATGTGGCACTATGCGTTACCTTGGTTGTTTCATACATATATGTAAACTGATTTTAAAATGATATGTTTTCATTTAAGTACTTTACAGTTTCACATACTTAGTACCTGTTGTACTGACCTCCTTCGGGGGGCTGCGTTCATGCCGCAGGTAAGGGCAAGCAGGTGCTAGATCCACATCCTTAGGATCTCTTTGCATTGGTGTCGAGCTCCATCTTCTCCGGGCTCTACTTTGGGTATGATCTCCCGTATTGTAGATAGTTTTGTACATTCAGGTATGGCGGCCCCGTCCCGCCATAGTTGTTTACTTCCTCAGAGGTGCAGAGTCCTAGTGTACGCTGGGATGAATCGCAAAACTTGGGTTATTTATATATATATGCCGAAAGGCAAGCTTTTCATCGATAAAGCGTGTCTCATTTTACAACCGCCATGTCTTGTTTTTATATTCCGATTACTCGATGTATGACTACTGGGTGCGGGTAAGGCACGATCCACGGCCCGAACGGTCGTGACAAAAGTGGTATCGAGCAGTTAATCCTCGGAAAGTGTCTACAGACCGTATCTAGTAGAGTCTTGATTATCGGTGTGTTGTGCACCACACCAATAATCAGGAGGCTATAAGATATTTAGGATTGATTTCCATTCTTCTCACTCTGAGATCGTGCCTTAGCGCTGTGTTATAAGTTGGACCCCTCTAACGTATTCCCCTTTCTGTAACAGTTATGCCTCCACGTAAGGCAACCCGCCTGAATGGCAAGGCAAATGAGGAGGCGCTAGTAGGACACCGAGAGTTACGAGGGCTCAGGCCCAGTCTATACCTCAGACGGCGAGTTCTATGACGCCGCCGGCCCCAGCAGAGACCACAGTACCCACACCTCCTGTCCCACAACCTGGGGCGGAGGAGTTAGGGTACAAGGAGATGGCCCAGCTATTGGCCAGGATCGTGGCCAGACATGAGGACAGGCTGGATGCAGCAGTTCCAGTTCCAGCCCCAGTCGTACCCGTGGTTCACCCGAGGGCAGAGAGTTTGAGGCTACGAGATTTCCTGAGTTGTAGCCCGCCAGAGTTTTACGGGTCGAGGCCGGAGGATGATCCGCAGGAGTTCATCCGTCAGCTACAGAGGATTATGAGAGTGATCAGGGCGTCGGAGACCGAGTCCGTGATCTTTGGTTCACATAGGCTACGTGATACCGCAGTCGATTGGTTTGATTCATGGGAGTTATCCCGGGGAGAGCACGCGTCCCGCCTACTGGGATGAGTTCTCAGAGGCTTTCCTCACTTCTTGCCTCCACAGATGAGGAGGGCGCGTGCTGACAGATTTTTACTTCTGAGACAGAGGGGACGTACAATTAGGGAGTACAATGTCGAGTTTGATTCTTTGGCTCGATATGTCCCAGCATTGGTAGCAGATATGGAGGACAGGGTGCACCGCTACGTCACCGGGCTAGATGATTATATGGCCGAGTCTTGTGCGGGTGTTTCTCTTCACCGGTATGGACATTACCCGCATGCAGCTCATGCACTAGGATGTGGCGAGCGCCGAGGCCGACGGTTGTGAGACAAAGAAGAAGAGGACCAGACGGCAGGTCCTTTGGTAGTTATCGGGTGGACGGCCTCGAATGGGTCTAGATTCGCACCATAGCTACCAGAGCACTCCCGCACCATCCTCAAGACACCCAGAGTATTCGGGGCGTGTCGTGGCCCCGTGACTTCAGATTTCGCGTGGTGGCAGAGGCCGGCGGTCGACCACCCCTCATTGTGGCCGACGGTAGATCCCATTTCGGAATTGTGGTGCTCCTCCGAGGGTTTGTTACGATTGCGGCAGACGGGTCATATTGCGAGGGCTTGCCCGACGGGGCAGCATGTGGTAGGCTCACCTACGTGGTCGATTCACGGCTTCTTCATCCCCGACAGCTTACTCGCCGGAGGGCAGGTTACTCATGGACCAGCAGGTCGCGGCAGAGGTCGTGGCGCGGTCCATTCTAGCGGTCCTCGTAATCGCATTTATGCCTTGTCCACCGGCAGATCGTGAGGCCTCACCGATGTCGCCACGGTACCTTATCGGGCTCGGGTTTGATGTATGCTTTGATAGATCCGGTTCTACTCCCCTATATATCTCCTTGTTGCTAGTAGGATAGGGATAGAGCACGAGTCCATAGACCCTTTCGAGGTAGCTACGCCGATGGTGATTCGGTGGTAGCTCGGCGTATATAGAGCTTGTCTGTGACATTTACGTCGCCGACCCAGCCGACTTGATAGAGTTGGATATGATTGATTTCGACGTGATCATGGGTATGGATTGGCTAGCTTCTGCTACGCCAATGTAGACCGCAGGAGAGTAGTGCGTTCCAGTTTCTGCAGAGCCGGTTGTTGAGTGAGGAGCATCAGACGCCGAGGGTAGGTTTATTTCCTACCTCAAGGCTAGGAAGATGGTGCGAAGCGGTATATCTACCATCTCGTTCGGTGTTTGATATCGAGGCTGCGGTACCAGATTTTCGCCGGTTCAAAGAGTCGAGAGTTCCCGCACGTGTTTCGGCACGACCTCCCGCATCCTCCCGAGAGGAGATTGAGTTTGTATAGATGTGTTGCGGACACTCGGCTATTTCCATTCCGCCATATAGAATGGCACCGCCGAGTTGAGAGAGTGAAGGATCGGCTTAAAGACTTGCTGGAGAAGCGGCTTCATCGACCTAGTGTTTCTCCCCGGGGAGCGCGGTATTGTTCATGAAGAAGAAGACGGACGCCTTGCGCGTGTGTTGATTACAGTACCTGAACAAGGTGACCATTAAGAACGATACCCTTCCCGTGATTGATGATTTGTTCGACCAATTGCAGGTGCGTAGATGTTTCTCCAAGATTGATCTACGGCCTGCCATCATCAAAGTGAAGTCGAGAGTCGGACATCCCTGGGATCGCATTCGGACCCAGACGCACTACGAAGTTTAGGTTATGTCGTTTGGTTTGACCAACGCCCGGCGTATTCATGGATTTGATGAACCGAGTGTTCAAACCATTTTTGACACGCTTGTGATAGTGTTCATTGATGATATCTTGGTTTATTCTCGCCAGAGCGTAAGACGCGAGCATTTGGCGATCGTGGCCTTGGCTTCTCCGACCAAAGCTATACGCCAAGTTTTCCAAATGTGAGTTTTGGTTAACTTCGTGGCTTTTCGGGCATATTGCTGGGCTGATGGCATTCGAGTGGATACGCCAAGATCGAAGCGATCAGACTTGCCTAGACCTACTACTCCGGCAGAGGTTCGCAGCTCGGGCCTTGCAGTTATTATCGGCGGTTCGTAGAGAAGTTTGCTTCTATCTCTCGCACCATTGACTAGGCCGACTCGTAAGGCGCTAAGTTTGATGGACAGATGCTTGTGAGCGTGGTTTCGATTCTTGAAGGAGATCGACGACCGCTTCGCTTTACTTCCGCAGGTCCACGGTTATGTCGTGTATTGTGACGTCGCAGCATCGGGTTGGGATGTGTTGATGCAGCATGGCAAGGTTATAAGCGTATGCATCCCGACACCAAGAAACACGAGAGGAACTACCCCACCCATGATTTGGAGTCGGCGGTGATTCACGCCAAGATCCGAGGCACTATTTGTATGGGGTTCATGTGGATATTTATACAAACCACAAGAGCCTCCAAGATATCTTCACCAGAGGAGCCGAACTTACGGCAGACGGTGGTTAGAGTTGCTTAAGGATTACGATGTTGATATCCCGTACCACCCGGAAGGCCAATGTTGTGGCGCATGCCTTAGTCGTAGGTCGACGAGTCTATCGATGTGCAGCTGCAGAGAGAGACATGGTTCGTGATTTGCATCAGTTAGCGAGCTTTGGTGTCCGTTTGATTGATTCTGATAGCAGTGGGGTTCGAGTTCGTGAGGTTGCCGAGTCTTCCATCATCGAGGAGGTGAAGAGGAAACAGTTCGAGGATCCAGTTTTGACACGTTATCGTGATACGGCTCTTCGTGAGGCGGTCCTTTGAGGTAGCACTGATGGGTGCTAAGGTTTGAGGGCAGTTGTGTGTTCCAGATGTTTGAGGACTTGGCAGCAGGTTCGGGGAAGCACACGCGCAAGGTTACTTCATCCATCCGGGGTCGACCAAGATGTACCACGACCTTAGATCTATGTATTGGTGGGATGGCTTGAAGAGAGACGTTGCAGAGTTCGTAGCTCAGTGCCCGTGTTGTCAGCAGGTGAAGGTAGAGCACCAGAGGCCTGGTGGTTTGTTACAGACGATAGAGATCCCGACCTGGAAGTGGGAGGTAATCAACATGGACTTCATCACAGGATTACCTCGCACTCAGAGGAGACATGATTCTATATGGGTTATCGTCGACAGGCTGACGAAATCAGCCCACTTTCTTCCCGTTAGACGACTTTTTCTACCGAGGATTATGCCGCACTTTACATCCGAGAGATTGTCGATCGCATGGAGTCCCTATTTTGATCATATCGCATGAGGAGCCCGGCCATTTACTAACTTCCGGAGTTCCTTCCGTAAGGGTTTAGGACGCAGTGAGCTCGAGCATCGCATTCCATCCACGCATGCAGACAGCAGAGCGCACTATCCGCACTTCGAGGATATCCGCGAGCCCGTGTTATTGACTTCGTGGGTAGCCGGGAGGATCATTTGCCTCAGTTGAGTTCGCGTATAATAATAGCTACCACCCAAAGATTCGATGGCGCCTTACGAGGCCTTGTATGAGGATGTGCAGATCGCCTATAGGCTGGTTCGATGTGGGTGAGGTACGATTAGTGGGACCAAACTTGTGCAAGCAAATGGATAAGGTGAAGCTTATCCGAGAGCGCTATCGATACCAGTAGTCGCATGGTCGACGCAGATCATCGCCGTCGCAGATCCGAGTTCGCGATTGATGATTGGGTTTTCTGAAGGTGTCACCCACGGTGTGATGAGATTCGGAAGAAGGGAAACTCACCGGCGTACATCGGGCCGACGATTGTCCGCAGGTAGGCAAGGTTGCTATGAGTTGATCCGCCGTCCGATCCGGAGGCGCAGATCCGTGTTTCACGCTTTACGCCGAGGAGATGTATCGGGATCCATCTGTGGTACACCCGATTGACGATGTCCAGTGATCGAGGGGTTATCGTGAGAGATTCTCATAGCGATAGTCGATCGTCGAGTTAGCGTCTGCGACTAAGGGACGTGGCTTCACAAAGTCTTGTGGCGAACGAGCTCGGGAGGAGATGACGTGGGAAGCCGGCGAGGACATGAGGCGTATATCTCACCAATTCCCCACACCTCCAGGTAATTCACTTTCCTATTTATAAATTTTCATTGTCATATTTTGCCTAAGTGTTGTTCTGTGGCCGTGTGTGGCATTTGCAACTGTTTAAGTTATAAAGAACCTTATCGTTAACTGTCTTGGGAAGAAACATTCGGGACGAATGTTTCTAAGGATGGGAGAATGTTATACCCCGTATTTCCGGAGTATGTACGTGAGGGCGTACGTACGAAAGTTTGGCCTTAAAAGTTTAGGCATGGCACGCTGGGCACAACTCACTCAAGGAATCGTTTTCAAACGCTTTACACAACTCGCGTAGGATAAATTCCGCTATGCCATTTCTAATTTTTGCGGATTTTTCCGAGAGACGAAACACTTTGGGCCAACGGGAGGGCGACACTTGTCACCCTCCAATTGGTGGACGTGAGGCGTCTATATGGCCGAATGGAGTGACTTATTTTGTCAAGTAGTTGGTAGGATATTTTGTGTGCAAGTTGGCTAGGTACACTTGCCCAAATCTTGACCTTACACTTGCCTTGCACTTGGCATAATCTTGGCCATTGGTTGGCCATCCCTTGACCTATAAATACCCCTCTTGTGATGAAGAGTTCTTCATCCACAAACAAGCTTTCCAAGTCTTGAAATCCTCTCCTCTCCCTTGTAGCCTTTTTCGTCCAACACACCCCCCCCCCTTTGAGTGAGCTTGGCCGAGGCAACCCCTCCCCCTAGCCTAGCCGAAATCTATCCCCCCTCCCTTGGTAGAAAAGTTGCCTTCTAGTATTGTTATAATGCCCAAAATACCCTAGCCCAAATCCCTTAGTACTTTGTAGAAGTTGTGAAGAACTTCTAAAGTTTCTCGAGCTATCTGAGCGCATAACGAGTGAGCTAAGCCTTGCTCCGGATCGACTTATATCTAGGATATTATTGGGCTTACCGAGGTAAATAATCCTAACCCTCTTTTATAATTAGATAATGCATACTGTAGAAGTATAAGAATAAGTACAAAATACTTAGAAGGATATTACATAATAGAATTGAATCATATCACAAAGTAGGCGGTTTAAAAGAAGAATAATTGAATCTGTACTCACATAGACTGTTTACAAGAGAATGTATAGCTTAATGCAGTAAGTGCTGCCCAAATTCCCATAGAATAGAGAACCCTCAGCTTAAAGCTTTATACAGTACAGTCTAGACGTTGATAGACGTATTTGACTGTTATAGGTTGATTCTCTGCGCACGACATATTCGACTTGGCAGGAGGTTTTCGCCGAGAAGGTATGTGATTCTCCCTGTACCCTTGAGCATGATATTTTAAATATATATATAGTACGGTAGACGCGTTTACAGTGTTAATCGAATAATAACTACGCAATGTCTTTGACTTAAGCTTGAATAATACTTACGGCAATGTCTCGCGACTTAAGCCTGAATAATACTTACGGCAATGTCTCGCGACTTAAGCCTGAATAATAAGGATCTGAAAGCATTTCAAAAGAATACTGAATCATTTTTTTAACAGAAGAGAACTAATTGGTTTTTAAACAGAAAGCTTAAGAGTTATACTAGCTTTATGGGAAGTTAGGTATAACAACTTAAGAATGATAAAAGGAACAGTTTACTTATGTGTTTATAACAGACTTACATTGATCTATGGAAAGAATAATAAAATGGTTTGATAAGTAGACATGATATGATGTTATGTGTGTTAGTGTCTTGTAACGTTTGTATAAAAGGGTATTCTTGTTGTGCTTATGTGTTTAACGATAAGCTGTTATGTTAGTATTATATCACTCACCTCTTGACAAATACCGGGGGTTAAGCTGCCCTCCGATGCGGGGTATACCTCAGGCAGTCTGTGTGACTATGATGCGAGGACACCTCATGCGGGTCTGTGTGACCTATGCGGAGCTGCGAGAGTTCCAGGTTAGTGTGCGGGGTTATACCTCATGCGGTTTATGTGGCCATGCGGACTACGAGTCCAGGACGACGCCGAGGAGTAGCTACCATCGACGCGGTTATGCCCTATGCAGGCCTACGTGAGTGGCCTATGCGGACTACGGGAGTCCAGGATTAGGCTTGCTTAATGATACTATGGGCAATTGGCCCTGCTTCGATCATTCGCAGCCTAGAAAAGACCTGTTACAGTTTACCTATTGTTGCTCTTGTTTATGATGTGGCACTATGTGCGGTTACCTTGGTTGTTTCATACATATATGTAAACTGATTTTAAAATGATATGTTTTCATTTAAGTACTTTACAGTTTCGCATACTTAGTACCTGTTGTACTGACCTCCTTCGGGGGGCTGCGTTCATGCCGCAGGTAAGGGCAAGCAGGTGCTAGATCCACATCCTTAGGATCTCTTTGCATTGGTGTCAGGAGCTCCATCTTCTCCGGAGGCTCTACTTTTGGGTATGATCTCCCTGTATTGTAGATAGTTTTGTACATTCAGGGTATGGCGGGGCCCTGTCCCGCCATAGTTGTTTACTTCCTTAGAGGTCTGTAGTCCTAGTGTACAGTTGGGATGTAACTGCAAAACTTGGGTTATTTATATATATATGCCGAAAGGCAAGCTTTTCATCAGATAAACTGTGTCTCATTTTACAACTGCTTCATGTCTTGTTTTTATATTCCGCTGATTACTCTGATGTATGACTACTTGGGTGCCCGGGTAAGACACCAGTCACGGGTCCGGAACGGGTCGTGACAGTGCTCCCTTGTCTGATTAACTTGCTTGCAGAACCCGCAAGACTTTTCCTCCAAATTTAGATAGGAAAGAGTGTCCTTTGTAGCTAGCCGCTTTCTACAATTAAGCCACATGGTAAACGAAAACTTAGGGGGAATGAACCCTTTCCAAATTTGGGACATCCAAGGATTTTTATCTTGCGTAGTGCGCAAGATATCATAGACGAGGCTTGAATCAAATTTACCATTGGTACAACACTTTTCCAATCCGGCAATTGCGACTCCTTGGCTACCGTAGATGGAAACAAGTTTGTCACGGATTCCGCAAATCTTTTTGAATAGGGGTGAGTCCCTAGGACGTACCTCATATTCCCAAAAAGAATCGCCTCTCAAATAAAAGTTGTTGATCCATTGGACCCATAGTGAATCTGTCTCATTGTGAGTTTGCCAAATAGTCTGGGATAGCAGTGCATGGTTCCATTCCTTGATGTTCATAAGGCCCAAGCCCCCTTCGGATTGAGGCAAGCAAATAACATCCCAAGCGACTCTTGGTGGTTTTCCTCCCCATAAGAACTGAATACATGCAGACCGCACTTGTTGAGGATCGTATGGAATAGGAAGTGCCCGGAACCAAAAACTCTCAACCCTTTGGACGACCGACCTGATAAGTTCTAGCTTACCCGCATAAGAAAGTGAGTGGTGCCCCCATTTCTGAATGTAATTCGAAATTGCACTAGTGAAAGGAGCAAATTGATCTACCGAGACTGAAATTGGGGACAAAGGAATCCCTGGCACCGAACCGAAAGCTACCGATGCCGAATCCCACTGACAAGATCAAGTCGCGAACAGATCCCCGCACTCCCGCTAAGTAGACGGAGGATTTGGATGGGTTAAGAGTTAACCCTGAGACAGCTTCCAGTTCCTCCAGACAATTCATAAGAGTCCCAACTGAAGATACATCACCTTTGGCAAAGAGCATGAGGTCATCCGCAAAGGCAAGATGAGTAATACCCAACCTTTTACACTTTGGATAAAAAGAGAAAGCTCTTGCCTGAGCCTTCAACTTAAGCATCCTTGAAAGGTATTCCATACACAAGATAAAGAGCGAAGGGGACATAGGATCACCTTGTCTTAGGCCGCGCTTACCCTTGAAGTAACCATGTAGCTCACCGTTGATAGAAAGAGAGAAGGAGGTTGAGCAAACACATTCCATGATCCATCTAACAAATCTGTTCGGAAAGTTGAGGCATCTTAATACCGAATGAAGGAAACTCCAAGAGACCGTATCAAAAGCTTTCCGAAGATCTACCATAAGCATACACCTTGGTGAGATTCTGGCTCTATTAAATCCTCTCACAAGCTCTTGTGCTATATAGACATTGTCCATCATGTTTCTGCCTTTCACAAAAGCCCCTTGTGATTTGTCAACGAGAGAAGGAAGAACTTTTGCCATTCTGTTAGCTAGAATCTTTGTAATGATCTTATAGAACACATTAGTTAATCCAATAGGCCTAAAATCAGTTACCTTAGGATCCCGATCTGTCTTGGGTAGCAGGGCAATGATGGTATGATTCACTTGCTTCAAAAGAACCCCAGTAGAGAAGAACTCTTGAACACTTCTTACTACGTCATGTCCCACATCTTTCCATCTATTCTTGAAGAAGGCAGCCGAATAACCATCCGGTCCAGGAGCCTTGTCATTTCCTATATCAGAAAGAGCTTCCCAAATCTCCTTTGGGGATATGAAATGCAAAAGATGAATATTTTCCTCTTCACTTATCTTCGGGCCAAAGTTGCATACTTCAGGATCGAAGTTCGATGTGGATTGGGATGTGCCTAAAAGATCTTTGTAGAACTCCACAAGTAGCTCCCTTACTTCCCCGGGTGATGTAGTGATAGCACCATTGGTTTTGACAAGAAAGTTGATGGAGTTTTTGACATTACTTCTCTTGATCAAGCTATGGAAGTATTTGGAGCATGTATCACTTCCAATCAAGTGTTTCTGCCTCGACTTTTGCCTTATGAAGTGTCTCTCGGCTTCCATTAAGGTGTTAGCTTTAACTCTTGAGGACTTAACCTTGGCTTTAAGTTCCTCATCAAAGGGATCTTCCATGTGCGCATTGATAGCCTCCTTAAACTTCATGTTAGCCTTCTTTGCTCTTTGATCAATACTACTAAATTCACTTATATTCAATGCTCTCAGTGGTTATTTCAAGGCTTTCAATTTTGAGGCTAGGACGAATTGAGTTGTTCCCAATATGTCTTGTCTCCAGCATGAAGTCATAATGTTCTCCAATGCGGGGTGAGAGAGCCACATATTCATGAACTTGAAGGGCCGTTTCCCAACATTATAGGATGCAATAACTGTAGCCATCACGGGACAGTGGTCCGAGACAGGTTCCATAGGCAAGAAATTGGCCGTGCATTCTAAGGTCAAATCACTCCAATTTTGATTCATCATTACTCTATCAAGCTTGGACCAAATCGAACCATTGGTCCAAGTGTAGAATGAACCGGAAGAAGGAGTGTCTTCTAGTCCATGAGCATTCCTGAAATCACCAAGGTCCTTAAGTGCATAAGGCGTTAGTGGAGGACCCCCCGCCTTATCATGAGGGTAGCAATAAGTGTTGAAATCTCCCATAATCATCCAAGGCCTAGTGATGCCAATGCCCAAGTGAGTAAGGTGATGCCAAAGCTTCCTCCTATCCGTGATGCTATAAACCGGGTACACAAATGTGGCAAGGAAGGACACTTGTGTTATCTTTCAACTTGCCTGGACATGGATATGTTGAGAATCCATTCCAAGCACTTCACAACAGACCCTAGAGGGATACCAAATTAGTAGCATTCTTCTGCCACCAATGAATTCTAGATTTGAGCAAAAGTTCCAATTTTTGAATCTTTGAGTAGAGAAAGACTCAATCCTTTCCCTAGAGAGTTTTGTTTCCAACAGACAAATCAATGCCACATCATGCTGTTTAGTGAGACTACACACTAGAGCTTGCGTGGCTGCCCTGTCCCTTAGTCCGCAAAGGCCTCGGACATTCCAACAAAGAATTTTCATTAGGAAACAGAGGAGGTTTTGTTAGCACCTCCGCGCTTTGCTGCCTTAGTCTTCCCACTGCCTTTTGTCATGAACTTCTTCGACATTACTTCTTTCCAACCATCTTTTTTGTTCTTTGGAAGCCATGACGTGTTTCAGCCAAGCTATGTTCCCCGCGTTCAAAGGTAACACTCCGAGATGCCAGCAACGAAACCTCCGTTACACCCTTGTTTGTATTTCCATCCAAAGAGAGTTGCGGGTTTATTGGAATCTCAGAATCAGAATGCTTCGACTCATAACGCATCCTATCAAGTTGCACACTACCATCCTGTGAATGAGGCCTAGAGGACCTAGCTTGAGCTTCCCGTAAAGATGATGGACCAGAATGACCCAAAACCGAAGGATCCGCAGCATGCGTGGCTTCTCCCAAACAACCGGGACCAGGAGGTGTTGTGTGGTTACTTACATCAACTTCCATCAAGTTATCAGCATCTGCGGGATGTTGCGAAGTTGGTGGATAGGGGGGGGGAGGCATAGTTCCATCCGTACCTCTGTTGGCATTCGCACAAGTAGAACCTTCCTTGTTGTTAGGAGGTATCACTGTTTTGCGTTTTTTAGGAGCATCTTCCGTGTTGGCATCATACCCCAGTATCCTACACTTCAGGTGATTGTGTCCAAAAGCCGCACAATGATAGCAAAAGTCCGGATAATTTTCATAGTTTACCCTTTGAGTATACCTTCATTATCGTGAGTTTGACAACAAACTCCCTTATCGCTCCTTCATCGACATCCACTTCTACAAGAACTCTAGCATAGTTCATTTTGGATCTTTCCTTAGTAAATTGGTCAGTGTAAAGAGGTTTTCCTACACGTGAAGCAATCTTACTAAGTCCCGTTGCACTCCAGATAGAGAGGGGAATGTCCGGAAATGTGACCCAAATAGGAATATCCATGAATAACTCATCCGTTATAAGAACTCCTTTATTGATAGCTTTAAGCATCATAGTCTTCCCGTAGACCATATAAGGGCCACCATAAAGTACATTAGTGCGCTCTTCCTCCGTCATAAATTTGAACACCGTCCATCCTTTGCCATATGGTATAATACGGCATTTCACTTCCCATCCCTTCACAATGGTATTTAAGGCTTCTCTTCCTGGGAAGGGACCCGTGAAGCAACCAATTAAGCAATAACCCCATGTTTCTATGAATGGAACTTTATCCTCAACTTCTATATCTACTTCCGCACCTTGTTGTTCGATAAATTGTAACTTCATACCTTTTGCTTCAATCCTAGTTCCCGCAAAGACTCCAGCATAAGTCTTTTTGGGAGAGATGTGACCTTTGCCATGGTTCGGGGGAGGGTTACTATGAGTTTTACCGGCGGGTGGAACTTGATGTTGTTTTGAAGATGCATTTGTGTGTAAATCATTAGGAGGTATTTCTGGAGGTATAGACATAGGGGGATGGGTAGAAGGAATTGAACTTGGGCCAGGAATAGGAGAGAGGATTCGCGTGCCATTAGGGAGGGTATGTGATGTGTTATGGGTTTCAGAAAGAATAGATGGAAGGGGGGATAGAAGTGGTGAGGTATTAGGAATTTCAGGAAGTAATGAAGAGGTATTGGATGAGAGAGGGTTGTTGTTAATGACTCTTCCCGTGCCCAAGGTAGCATTAAAGGCAAAGGTGTTGTTTCGTGTTCTGAGATGGGTTCCACTAAGCAAACTTGCTAAAGTAGGGAAGGATTCATTGTTGACACTTAAAGGATTCAGAGGTTGTTGTCCCATAAAGTTAGAAGGCTCATTGATTCCCTCGGCATTTGATTCTGTCACATTGGCTCCCGCGTCATTAATGTTCATTGAGTACCTAGATTCCTTGGAAATAGGAGTCACTTCGTTTCTCACACTTGACCTTGGTCTTTGCATAACATTAATATTCATTGACTCATGGACATCTTCCTCACACGTCTTGGTATTCTGCCCATAGTAAAGACCCGTTGTTGAAGAAGGCTCCTTGGTGCCCGTGGAATTAACTTGCGACGCCTCGGCTCCCGCGACCATAATGTCGGACTCCTTAGAAATCTCCTCGTACCTACCAATTTGCCTTGGTCTTTGCATAACGTTATTGTTCAATAACCCATGGACTTCCGCCTCACACGCCTTGGCATTAAGTTCAGTGTATAGTCCCGTAATTGAATAAGGCACTTTGGAACCCGAAACATTAACTTGCGACGCCTCGGCTCCCGCGACATTAATGTTAGACTCCTTGGACATCCCTTCGTGCCTACCAATTTGCCTTGATCTTTGCATAACGTTATTATTCATTACCCCATGGACTTCCTCCTCACACGCCTTAGCATTCTGTTCAGTGTAAAGACCCGTAATTGATGAAGGCACCTTGGAACCCGAAGCAATTAATTGTGATGCCTCGGCTCCCGCGACATTAATGTTAGACTCCTTGGGGATAGAGATCTCTTCACTCCTACCAACTGATCTTGACTTCTGCATAATGGGAATATTCTTAGGCTCAAGAACTCCCGCCTGACCCGCCTTGCCCTTCTGACCCATGCCCCGACCCGGAATAGGATGTTGATCTTCGTTTCCCGCGGCATTAAAGTGTGATACCTTGGCACCCGCGGCAGACTTCTTGGAAATAGGAGTTCCTTCAATGCTAACAACTGAAATTGGTTCTTGCAAGACGGGATTAGTCTTTGCCCTATGGACCCCCACCTGACCCGTCCTGAACTTCTGACCCGCACCTTGACCCGGTTTAGACCCGAGTACGCCATCACGCCTAGTTTCATCAATTGCGATACCTGGCCCAGATTTATCCCCTTTTCCGGCAAGTCTGAGTAGATTACCAGGTAGTGTAGGGGTACTAGTGATGCCATGGCTGCCCTGTTCTTCCTCAAAGTTCTCGTTGTTTTGTAGTTGGCCCGTGATAGGATCGACTATCCTAGTAACATAAGGATTTTCGCTTTCAAATTCACTAATATCCAAGCTTTCGTTTTCTATATTTCTGCCCCATTCATGAATCCTTTGTAGCATTGAATCATCTACTACATTCTCGAGTTGGATACGCGTATCAGGCGTGACATGAACCAGCACCGATGGGTCTGAAATTGTCGGAATTAGATTTTCTTCAACGATTGTTGGACTGCCTCCATTCTTTTTCTTTTTCCTGGTTCGAGCCTTTGTTGAACTGCCTGAACCTCCTGAATCATTGCTGGAGCGTGTGTAACGTTTAGTCTTTTTCATGTTGTGAACATTAAGCTTCAAACCATGGGGAAACAATGGTAGATTAGGGGGGGGGGGAGAAGGAAAAACCGTAGGAGCAACTAAGGAAAACGTTGAGAGCGTTTTTCTTAGTGAGAGAAACTTCTCTCTAACTCCTTTTAATAATGTTGTTACTTGATTTAAATAAAATTTTATATTACTGGGCTTGAGTCACGTTTCTGGCATACTGTGGCCCATCACTTAATTAATATTTCAAGGTATTTATTTGTCAGTTCACATCCGCATCGCCATAGTTAATATGGGCAGCACGTGTACATGTGTGTTTGGTGTAACATTTCATTCATTTTCGCATATGATGAAATTTAGATTATTTACTAATCTTTTTCTTTCTTATTTTTACATGACATGCATCGGGAGAATAATCAAGAGTCTCGGTATAAGACTCATCATGATCTCCATATCGCCGTCCACACTATTGCCGCAGGGCTTCCAAACAACAATGGGATGGAATGACGTCGTCATCCATTCTAAATTCCAAATCTCATTCCTTCTTACCTATTTATTTATTTATTTATTGTTGTGATAAATATATGTGTTAACCTTGTAATTAATAGGATAATTAACTCTACTAGTCCTTGAATACATTGGAAGGGTAGTTTAAAAGATGAATTCATTCCTTATTTATTCTAGGTTCACCATATAGATCTAAATCTAAAATAATTCAACTAACTCTAGCTATGCTTTAATCATATAGTCATTCCACATCTAATTCTTAAGAAATAAATTTTCTCATAAGCTCTTCATTAACCTTATCAATTTTTTTGTACTATCTTACGTTGTTTAAATATATATTTCATCAAAGACCAAATTTGCATTTCATCCTAACATATGCTTTATTTATAAAGTATTTCTATACAATGCCTTCTCAATACATATGTTATCCAAAATTAGCTTATATATATATTCTACAAAAACGAAGATTTTTTTACCAAAAAAAAAACACATTTTTTTAGCACTTACCGCATCTTTGTTCAAAAAATATTTTTTAGCATGCATTCTTTAACATAAATATTAAGCCTAAGTTTGACTGGAAAACCGCAAGTTAGCGGATTCTATAGGATGCCTAACCACTTCCCTTTAGGATAATAAAGAACCCTTATCCAGAATCTTATTAAGTTTAGCAGACATAAAAATGGAGTTAATGTTAACTTTAATTAGTTGACATTTAGGTGTCCTAATTCACCCAATTAATTAGGTGGCGACTCCCTTAACACTTAACATTTTACATTTTTGGGAGGATAACCATTCCGTCGCGCATTCAAGCCTGAGAGTTCAAAATCGGGTGCGACATATGTTACACCCCGTAATTCCAATGCGTTAATATGAGAGCGTACGTAAGGAAATACGATTTGAATTTTCGAAGGAAAGAATTTTTACATTTTCTTAAGGAAAAATTCCGGAAGAATGTGAAGACGAAAATTATTAACTTGGAGTTTAATTCTTCTAATTGGATTATGAAGTCTTGGAATTGATAATATGGGGGCCGTCGAAAATTTCACAATTTAGTGGGGCCCTTCAATTTTTAGATATTTTGGCCAAGTGTAGATATTATTTTGCGAAGAGAAATTATGACCAATGAGAGGTGACATGTGTCCCCCTCCACTTGTCTTGTGAAGACTCCACTTGTATTTATGATACGTCTTGCAAGACTTTGAGCTCACAATACCTTCTCCAAGCTCTCTTATCTTCTCCCTTCTCCCAATATTTTCGAGAATCTCCCTTAGCCAAAAGTGAAGTTCAAGAGTTACTAATCCTCTTAGATTAAGCACCTTGATTATGTGCTAAGCCAAGATTAACCCTCCATTAGTGGCTCACGGTTTTGGGCTAGTTTTTGCTAAGAAAATCCTAAACTTGTTATGAACTTCTTGGAAGAAAAACAAGAAAGGAAGATGGTTGCAAGCTTGTAGAGAGTGCATGTGTGTGATTGGAACTTGAAGAAGTGGTGCAAAAGTGAGGGTGTTGGCCGTGTAAAGTGTGGACTGTTTTGGCTAAGAAATAAGGTAAGAATTCATCTTCTCTTGAAGTAATTGGATATTACATATTGTAGTAGTTAATAGATAAACTTGTACTAAGAAGAATGAAGAATAAAAAGTAGTTTGGACAATTTTAGAGGAAGTGGCCGAGAATGGGCAGTTTTTCGGGACATTGGTTTCGTTGGCTATTGTTGTTGTTAACGTCACCTATTGCATGTTATAATAAATTAATATTGTTGTTGATAATTTGATATGATTTTATTAAAGTATTGGAACTTGAATTGGATTAAAAAGATTATGGAAAGGGTAATTATATTGGGGTTGTTGGCCGTATATACTATAAAATTGTTGGATATTGTTAAGGGACTGTTTTGTGGTGTTGAAATGCTGGAAAATCAACCACCATTATTCATGTTTAAGTGTAGTAATTGTTAATGAAAGTCCTAAGGGAATAAGGGTGTGGAAATGTGTTAAAAGGTCTCACATTTTACCCTTGTTATTGTGGAACACAAACTGTTTTTGTGAACTATTTTTATATGGATTAAAGGGATGAATTTTACACGTGAAGTAGGCGTGTAATCCCCTTTGGTTGCTGTTTTGGTTGTGCCCTTAATTGGTGTTTGGTTGTTGATGAAATTGGTCTTATTGAAAGGTGGAAAAGTGCATTATAAATAGGGAAGTGCAGTCCAAATTTTTATAAGAAAAGAGAACCATTACTTGGTATATAACCTACTCTAGCGAGCATGGAGTTGATATACGTGTTATGATATTTATAGGTTGAAGTACTACTTTAGGCGGATTCTAGTTATCAAGTTGGTTAGTTCGTCAATAAGGTATGTGAACTTCTTCCTTCTTTTGGCATGTTATACGTATGAAATAAACATGTGGTATTGTTTCATGATTCATTCTACTCTTAGAAGTTAAGGAGTATCCATGTTATTGATTCTATGCTAAAGGCATGTCTAAATTATTCCTAAGTCTTTACCAAGTCTTAAGGGAGATGTTGGTAAGAGTTTTTAGAAAGTATTGGAGTCGAGTTGATCTTGCTAAGTTACAACACAAATGAGAAAAGGTATCGAACAAGCCATTGCAGCGTTAAATGAAAAAGGTATCGACAATCAATTATATTGAAATGAGTAGAATTTCCATCTGCATAGAAGGTAAGATATAACCAGTTCGTTTTACACTTTCTAGGTTCACAGCGGATTAGATAAGATCATTATTAATATATAACCTGCTAAAGGCTCATAAAATGGATTAATTTGGCAATTCGGATCGGTTATCACTATGTAAATGTTTCCATAATGTTAGCCAGAGGAGTGAGACGAATTTAGATTATCGAGTTGGTACAGACGACAAGCGGTGTGTGAACTATCCTTTCTTCTTTTGAAAGTTGTTTATTTGAAGTAAGTGTACGGTGGACGTACGCAGTTTTATTGGATCTTAATCTCAAAATGATACTTGATATGATAAGTGTATTGATTTGCCAAATGAGGATTTAAAGTGATACTTGGTTTGATAAGTATCTTGATTTACCAAATGAGGTTTTAAAATGATACTTGATAGAATAAGTTACTTGATTTGAAAATAATAAGTGACTTGATTTGAAAAGTATAAGTTACTTGATTTTAAAAGAATAAGTGACTTGATTTGAAAAGTATAAGTTACTTGATTTGAAAAGTATAAGTTACTTGATTTGCAAAGTATAAGTGACTTGATTTTCCAAATGAGGATTTAAAAATGAAAGATATGATAGTATCTTGGGTGTCTCTAAATGAAGTGTAAGTGACTTGATTTTCCAAATGAGGATTTAAAAATGAAAGATATGATAGTATCTTGGGTGTCTCTAAATGAAGTGCAAGTGACTTGATTTTATAAGTGAAAGTGCCTTGAAGTTACAGGTGCTAGTGTCTTTGGTTTTTCTAAAAAGGAAGGCATGGTATTGTCTTGGTTATTCTAAAAAGGAAGGCATCGTATTGTCTTGGTTATTCTAAAAAGAAAGGCATGGTATCGCCTTGGTTTTTCTAAAATGGAAGATGTGAAAGTGCCTCGATTTTTAAAAGGTGTAAGTGCCTTGATTTTAAAAGTATACGTTACTTGAGTTTAAAAGTGTAAGTAACTTGATTTTAAAATGTGGAAGTGCCTTGATGCTACATGTGCTAGTGTCTTGGGGTTTTATAAATGAAAGGATGTACGGTGGACGTACATGGTGCTATTGGGTTCAAGTCCCTAATATTATACGATATGATTCTTTTATAAAAAGGATGTACGGCGGACGTACATGGTGCTATTGGGTTCATGTCCCTAATATTACATGACATGGTAATGCCATGGGTTTTTCTAAAATGATAGTTCATTCTATTCGTTCTAATGAGAGTCAAGGATTATTTAACTTGCATATGTTTGCTCATGATAGCTATTCATGCAAGTGTTATATTTCCACATCACCGCGTCCCTCACTAGGGCCGACAACTTTATATATGTGTATGGTTCCAAGGACATGTTTCCATGATGCGGGTTCGAGTCCCATGATATTATAATATTCTATGGACATGTTCCATGATGCGAGTACAAGATACTCAGGTTCCATGGACAAGATCCATGATGCGAGTACAAGATACTCAGGTTCCATGGACGAGATCTGTGATGCGAGTACATGATACTCAGGCTTACATGACTTTTACTTCAAAAAAGGTACGGTTGATTTTCTATTTTGAAAATGTACAGTTTACTATCATTACACCGAGTCCCACAAATGGGTCGGGTACGTTATGCGATACACCGAGTCCTTCACTAAAGGTCGGGCAGTATATAGAACAGCTTTACCGTGTCCCTCACTAAAGGGTCGGGACATGTTACACTGATGATTTCACCGAGTCCCTCACTAAAGGGTCGGGATGCGTTATATGAAAACAGATACGATGACTTTCATTTTTATAAGGTACAGTATTACAATGGTACAGTGATACAAGGTACAGTTGGCTCTTATTTTATTTGGCACGGTAGGATCTGGTATTTGATTTTCATATTTGTCCCTGTCATTCTTTTGTACAGTTATGATCTTGTTTACTGTACTTCATATTTACATACTTGGTACCTTGTTGTACTAACCCCCTTCGGGGGGATGCGTTCATGCCCGCAGGTATTAGGTACTCAGTTGGGTGATCCGTGAGCTTAGGATCTTTGGTCAGCGTTTTGGGATAGCTCCAATGTTCCGGAGCTTGTCATTTTGACACATGTCTTTCATTATGGATATGTATATTCAGGGGTATGGCGGGGCCTTGTCCCGTCATAGTTTATTGTCCAAACTCTTAGAGGTCTGTATTCATGTGTGGCCTGGACTTGCGTGAGTTGTATATATGTTGTTGGCCAGTTGTACTACTGTGTTGTCGGGATGTTCCCTTTTATATATAGCGGCAGCCTCATCGTCTTGCTGGTTTTTTTATAACATGAGTTTTCTTAGAGTTTCTGCTGATTTTATGTGATGTATGGGTAGAAGGGTGTCCAGGTAGGGCAACAGTCGCGGGCCCGGGGTTTGGGTCGTGACACTTTACATATTGAGTTCGTCTTCTGACGCAATTTAGGAGTTCCGTGAAGATCCTAATGTTGTTAGTGTCGATATGTAAAGGCCTGACGGGTAATATTAAGTCAAATGTTTCGTCGATTGAATGATGTAATTAGAAAAAGATTATATATATGTTCGGTTGATAATCGGGACATTAGAAATGGAAACAAGCAAAAATTAAGCCAGTCCGTTTTCTCCTGGGCCTGACCCATGGGGAACCCTAGCTGTCCTCTATAGCTATAAATAAGAGGGTTCCCCCTCCCATTTTAATACACCAAAAGCAAGAGACTAATCTCTTCCAAAGCTCTGCTGGAATCCCTAGCACTCATAGGGAGCTGGAATGAACTTGGTTAGCTGGGACTAAGAAGGGATCCAAGACTTAGCAAATTACATCAAAGTTTCCAGAACTTGCAAATCGAGGAATATTTGTGTGTGCACCCTCGGACTACACAAAGTTTTAAGTTTCAGATTGCTAACTACAAAATGTAAGTCTTCGTTCGAAGTATTACATTATTGCTTTGTGTTATTTCTTTACATTATATAATCATACTACAGTTTGACTGTCATGTCGGGTTTGAAACATAAATTTTCAAATTTCGCTGCGTGTACGAAACCGACAAACACCTACAGTGGTATCAGAGTTTGAGCTATTTTGTGTGATTATATGATGAATATTAATGATAATATGAGTTAGGATTTGTTTAGATCTATTTTTTTTATGTTTTCAAAGGCTTTAAAATCCTAAATCTTTAAAACACATAGTCCTTGAACCCGGATCTGTTAAAATAATGATGTAATTGAGGAAGTCATTCTAATATATAACTCTTCTAAGTTGATATGTGTTATCCAGTTCGATTTAGAGCATGGTGCATTGAAACGAAGAACGAGAAGAAAATTAGAATGATGGTCGATGAACGTATTGTTTAATGGTGATGGAGATGCAAGTATAACTGTCTAACGGGCCGAACCGGTCCGGACCGGACCGGTAGCCCCTCAGGGTTTAAGGTTCGGATCGTTTCTGTCTGTTCACGGACTCTGGGCTAATCGGTCGGTTCATTCTGGTTCGAATTCGGCCATGCGGGTCAAGTGCGGCAGAACTCTTGATCCGATTTTTTTAAATTTCTAGTATTTATTTTCTATAATGTAAACTAAATTCAATTTAAATATGTAATATAATAATATAATATATAATTTAGTTTTATATATTAAAATTGAAAGTTTGAAACTTTAAAGTTAACTTTCTATTTTATAGTTTATAACTTTATAGTTTATACTTTATAGTTTATAGTTTATAACTTTATAGTTTATCTTTATTTTATAGTTTACTTTATAGTACTGTTATAGTTATACTTTATAGTTTATAACTTTATATTGTAATTATACTTTTATTAATTTATTAGATTAGTAGATATAAGTTAACAAATAAGTAATAACAGATTAACAACTAAATAGATAGTAAAATTAAAATTAATGATAAGATGTAAACTTTTGAACCTTGATAATGTTAATAAGAGTACATAATGAAGTAATAATAATTTTATTTACATATTATGCATCCTTCTTGCAAGTTCTTCGTAATCTATAGGTTTATTGAATTGGTTATGCTCCATAGCCTCTAAATCTGGAGTATTAATTCCAGTCCCGCCTCCGCTCCCGCCTTCCAAAATATTGTCTATTTCTTCATCTTCCGGAGAATTAACGTCTCCACATCCTTGATTTCTTCTCTCTGATCTGATCCAATCCCTTAAGCAGACTAACACTTCTAATGTGCTTCCACCCAATGAGTGACGTGTGTCTCCTATTTGATCTCGTGCTTGGCTAAATGCACTTTCAGAAGCCACTGTTGAGATCGACACATTAAGAACATCTCGGGCCATCGCTGCAAGTACCGGGAATTGCCTTTTTTTATCCTTCCACCATTGTAAAGGGTCAAAACTTTTCTTCGGCTCCGCTGGCTTTTGCAAATAAAATTGCATCTCATCGCAAGATCGACTTGTGCTTGCTTGTGTTGTAAAAGTGCTCCATATGTCTAAAGATTCTTCTTCATCGTCATCAGCATTGAATCCTGAAGGTGTAGACACAGAAGCAGAACTAGAAGGAATATTAGTAGCAGAGTTGTTGTTATCATGTAATGTAGCATACTATTCATATAATGTAGTTAAATTAGTATCAAGTGTACTTATGCAGTCAAATGAATACCGAGTTTCTGTTTCACCTACTTCTATATAAGTATATAAACTAAATATTAAATTATGACAATCTCCTTTTTTAATAGAAGGATTTAAGACTGCACCAATACAATAAATATCAGGAATAGGGAAAAAATATTTTTTAAACTTTTCAAACATAAGTGTAACTGCATCTTTATATTTCACATTTGATTTTAAACCATAAAGTAAATATGAAATTTCAGCTATATGAGCTAAAACATTACAAACTGTTGGGTAATAAGATCCTGAAAATTCAACAGTAGCAGTGTAAAATTTTTAAAAGTTCACCAATTGATTTTCAATGTTCGTCGGTTAACATATACATCACGTTCTTACAATGCGCATTTGCAACATGTGTTATGGGGTCTTTATACTTATAACATTCTTTTAAAAATAAATAAGTATAATTCCACCGTGTAATAATCTCTTCTGGCATGAATTTAGGTCTCAAATTAAATTGTTTACATTTTTCTTTAAATTCTATAATTCTATTTTTCCTATTATTACCCTGAATAACTTCAACAGCTCTTTTGACAAGTTTTATTTCAGGTGAAAATAAATCAAGACCACTTTTAACAATTAAATTATAAATATGACAAGAAATATATCAGGAAGTGGTGGTTGTACTTCCGCTTTTAAAAGATCTACAGCAGCAGTATTATTAGATGCATTATCGAATGATACACAAAGTATTTTATTATAAAGATTATATTTTTGGGCATAAGAACAAATAGTTTCGCTTATATATTTTCCAGTATGACTTTGATCCTTGTCATACGCAAAAGCAATATCGTTTTCCATTCTAAAATTTTCATCAATCCAATGACAAGTAATTGTTAAATAATCATAACCGTTTAATGCATGTCCAATGTCTGAAGTAAAACTAACTAGGCATGGAAGGTTAGCAAACAAATATTGGAAAAAAATAACATAATCATTATGAAGTCTAAAAATATCGACTCTAGTAGTACTACGAGAAACACCTTTAAAAAAAGGATTATATACTCTTTGAATATATGTAATTAAATATGAAGAAGAAGCAAAATAAAAAGGTAAACAACCTCCGACAATCATTTTTGCTAATTCAATGCGATCTTTTTTTGGATTGTACTTAGCCACCCCCCAGTTAATGGATTAAGTTGTTGTTGACCGGGTTCTAAATCAGAGACATCATTCCATTGTGTCGTATGATCGTGTTTTATATGTCTACCTATAGTGCCCGTCCCCCCGTCACCACCCCATGTCTTATGTTTATAAGTTCTCCCACAAATATTACATCTAACTCTATCAGTACTCGCAACTTTATCATAAAAGAGCCACACTTTAATCCTTTTTTTCCTGCTACTGGTTCTGGTAAAAGAGGTCTACGACTACGACTACCACTAGCAGTACCAACATTGACAGAAGGAACACTAGTAGGTGTAGGAGGTTCTTGTTCTTCAAGTTCAACAATATTATCTAATTGAACGTTATCATATTCATTATCTTCTATTCCAAAATCTTCTTGAATTTGATCATAATCTATATTTTGATTAGATGATGAAGAACCTATAGATTTTTTACCCCTTGAACTAGATTTACGGCGCAGTCCCGACGCAATTCCCCTTAGTAAAGACATTATAAAATATTTAAATAATCAACAAATAAATATGACAATTTAATAAAATAATTAGAGAATGAAACGAGTGTACCAAACTTCGGGATTCAGAATTCAATTGAAACTCGAAGCTCGAAGTCTTGCGTCTTGCTACTTTGAATTTAAAAACTAATAATAATAATAACTTGAAAATTGATAATAAATATGATTAAGAGAGTATGATAAATTGAGAATAAGAGAATTGAGAGAAATGTTGTGTGATAAAAATGAAAAAAATGTAGAGAATTTATAGATTTTTTAAAGGGTAAAAATGTAATTAAAAAAAGCAAAGCGGTGAAATGACCATTGCACCCCACTCCCAACGGTAACAATACCGTTTGGGCACTGTTTGCATTTTTTTTTCTTTAGCGGTCCGGTCCGGACCGGTTAACCGGTAATGGAATCGGTTTTCCGTTATCGGGTCTAACCGGTCCGGGCCTTACCGGCTTTTTTCCTAACCCGTGTGGGTTGGGGGTCAATCCAACCCTGACCGATGCGCCTACCGGTCGGGCGGTCCGGATTTTCTGGGTCGGCCGGTCGGTTAAGGTGAACCGGGCCGGTGAGCAGTATAGATGCAAGTGATAGATCTGAAAATCTGACCCAAACCAGTTTTAGGGGTTCGGATTTTTGGGGTTTTGTGTTTCTGGAGGTAAGGCGCCGCGTCGCTGCTAAGGTTTTTTAGGCGGCACCACGGCTCCACAATGGAGCACCCCGGTGCTGCACAGATGACGCTAGTGGTACTGGATGCACCTCGTGTCGCGGTGCTTGACACGTCCAGTACCACTGTAGGTGTTTTATCGGGTTCGTACACTTAAAGTGTTGAAATGTTAATTTAATTGCAAGTCCTTAGTTTGCTTGTTCTGTAATAACATATATTCTTTGTTAAACTTTTCTGTAATCATGTAGTTGTGTTTTTTGAAATATGAAGCCACAATGATCGATTAAAAAGGTAAAAAGGTAGATAGTATCGCATGTTTGATGTTGTATGTATCATGTGGGACTGTACGCCTGCTTTGGCATGTCATTTCAGATTTGTTCATTTATCACATATAGTCCACATGTTCAAGAGTTTGAGAGGTCTTTTCCCATGTACTAAAAAAAGAGTTTGAGAAGTACTTTTATCTTTAAGAACGCTACAGTCTTGCTCTTACTGTTAGGTCGTTGTGGCTACGGATAAGCAAATTTTTATAGGAAAAATAAAGATTCTAAAGTCGGCAAGCTAAACAGTTTCTTATGTTGCCTTCAGTGTTGTGTCAGCACTTGATGCAACACCCGATAAAACAATAATAAACCTTGAAGAGTAAATACAATGGAAAAAGTAAATGACACAAGATTTATATTTTCAAGGGTATATATTAATATAGCCCTTGATGGTCAATGACCGAAGTATTGTATATATCATATACAATTACAAATGATTTTTTTTTTACAATTTGTAGAAATAGAATAAAAAGAAATTACAAAAAAAAATGAAGTCGCAGATGACTTCAGCCTAAAGACAAAACATCTATAAAAAAATATACAACATCTTTTTTACAATTTCTTCAACAATGAGTTTAATCTAGAATCTAGGCATCAATAGTAATGTGGGACTAGATGTTGTTATACTACTTTAGGCGGTGGTGTTTGATCCACTTCCTGGAGTGATTCCCGAGAGCTCTCTTGGTTATTATTTTCTTTGTAATCTGGATGCTGATACAATGAAGTTCCTCCTGTATTTATTGTGTGAAACTTCCTTAAAATTCTCACTGGTTGGTTGCGGAAGTTGAGAGAAAATAGGCAGCACCTTAGACCGATTCAGCCTTCATGAAATCATCAACTATATTGACTTGGTATTCACGTTGTTTTCCTTCCAAGCTTGACTTCTTCTTTCTCACATTTTAAACATGGATTCCTGGTTAGCTTGCCTAGGTCATGTTTACCTCACAGTAACAGTCACTATTTTGGCCGGAAGAATAGGCAAAATCGTTTATAGAGATGTTATCACAACACTGCAGGCAACATCCTTATATTCATAAGCGATGTTGTCCTGACTAATTACTCGTGTTGTCATAACACTCATCCAACATCAACAATCTTCCTCTTTTTGCCTTTCTTTACAAAACTTCATACAAACCTAAAAATGCATAGGATACTGATTCTAGATATTGCCCTAACCATCTAAATCAATAAGATTGTGGCCATGCTCCCCCTCAACCTGCAGTTAACAATTACAAGTATTTTTTTGTATTGATGATTGGGTTAGTTGAAACTTATGTCTATTAGTCGTGACTTACGTACAATGCCGTTGTAAGCAGTCAAAACTGATAATCATACACCAACCACAAAATATTTACAGACCAAAAACAGTTTCCAGTTTCCAAAACAATATTACAAACCATCGGTCATAAAGAAAACATAACTCAAGGTATTCAATTAACATCACATTCACATGATCCTATCACCCTCATCTAGATTGTTTTATGTCACAGTAGCTTCCAACCGCTTTCTTTTCGACAAAACAATCAGCAATCAGCTCTATCTTTAACTTTACACCTTCATCTCTTGACACTAGCTAGCATAGTCATTTATTCATCTCCCTCTGCATCATTTCTCTACTTGGCCCTGTTGTTGCTTGTTCATCTCCCTCTTTTGTGAATAAAGATGTCCATGTAGTAATCTCTGGCCCGCACAAGTTTTTCAATTTGTCTGTCGAGTTCAGCAATGTGCTTTTGAAGCCACTCTTTGGACATGTAGAACTAGTGTTGTCCTATGTTGCCTTGAATGTTGGCAAAATCTATGTTCCAGTTCTCTCTCTTCCAGGGCAAATCAATGATTATGTCCATACTATTCAACACTAATATATGGACTGAGTATACTTCCAATACAGAACCCAGCTTATCCCCCTTTCTGGTCTTAAACCCTTGATTGACTAAGATTTGATAGATTAAGGAAGGATATGGAAGGACGGGGTTGTTTTTGTTTTCTGCCAGATTGACAACATGATCAAATATGATAGACCCTAAATCAACTCTATAACCCTTTCCTATTTTGAATAGCAATGTTGTTTGCTCTAATATCACTACCGTCTCATTTAGAGAATGTAGCCAGTTAAATATGGTAAGTTTGTGTAGGGTTATGAAAATGGCAGTAAGTTTGGATATATGACAGCGAGGTGCCTAGACTATGATCAAACCACCAGTAAGGTATTTAATCATAGCAATCAGGTCCTCAGTTGTGGGATTAGGCTGAGTAGTTCTCTCACCAATGACTAATCCTAAAGTGGTGGTGATGATATCCGGTGTAAAATCATATACCTTGTTATACAAGTAAACCTTCCCAAGTTTCTTTGAGGTGATGTCCTTAACAACATGTGGCAAATTAGCATAAAACACTCTAATCACCTTATCACAGTAGGATGTTTTACCAGTTACAGAACTCAGTAAATTTCTACTACTCAAAAACTCGACAAGGCCATTGTCAGAAAATGACTTTAGGTCAATGACTCTCCCTGCTATAATCACTCTATTTTGAAACCATTTCCAGTTATCAGCACATGTTTTAGATTGGAATATGGAAGAGTAAACATTTACCTCAAAATCTGAATTAGATTCTAGATTGATGGCATTTGTTGGTGTGTTTGCAGGTGTTTCCCGAATTGTTGAGGCAACATAGTCTGGATCTACTGACTAATTTTTGTCTGTTGCCTTGGATGTTGCGGCAACATTTGAGTAGCATTCTTGTATGTTCTTTTGACCCGCTTTGCTATGAACCTGCTCAGATGTGTCTCATCAGACACTTCATCTTCCTCACCTTAGGTGCAGCTGGAGGACTATCAGTGTATGGTGTTACCAGAATGTCGTCCACATTGAACTCGGTGTCAGTGCTGCTACTGCTACTTGTCACGACCCGAACCCGGGCCCGTGACTGGTGCCTTACCCCGGGCACCCTAGTGATACAACATCAGAGAAAACCAGCAGAAATAAAACTTAGACATGCAAATAGACATGGATCAAGATGAAAGAAAATAGGCCAACCCAAACGGTTGCCTTTTAGCATATATATATACAAAGTCATTACGAGCGATTTACAATCCTTACAACCACCGCGCGATTACTACAGACCTCTAAGATTTATGCAACAACTATGACGGGACAGGGCCCCGCCATACCCATGAATGTACAAGAACCTACAGACTCAGGGTAACATACCAAAGATAAGCCTCCGAAGGAACGGAGCTTCCCAAGACGCTGAAAGGTGATCCTAAAAGCGGGGATCGACAGCCGATGTACCTCTACCTGCGGCATGAACGCAGCCCCCCGAAGGAGGTCAGTACAACAGGTACCAAGTATGTGAAACTGTAAAATACTGTAAATAAAATCATAGCAGTCTATATAAAGCAGGAGACAATCTATGATAACCAAACTACAGTACACAACATATAAACAGTCATATCAAGTCAGGGACTCACGCCCTCCAAATCATCACTCGTGCCCGTGGAATTCCTTCCTCACCGCCGGCAGTCTATGATATGATAGCAAGAAGACAGCAATCCAAATGGGAGCATACCCGTGCGCTACGCATCGTGTCAGTATGTCCAAAGGGAAACACTAAGACAACATTCCAAATGGAAGCATACCCGTGCGCTACGCATCGTGTCAGTATGTCCAAAGGGAAACACTAAGACAACATTCCAAATGGAAGCATACCCGTGCGCTGCGTATCGTGTCAGTATGTCCAAAGGGAAACAATAAGACAGCATTCCAAATGGAAGCATACCCGTGCGCTACGCATCGTGTCAGTATGTCCAAAGCGTTTAGCAAAAGTAATCAGAACGACCTGCCCGGTTCGCATCGGTGCCTTATCCCGCACCCTAGTGATACAATCATCGAGAAAACCAGGAAAATAAAACTTAAACAAGAAACAGATATATGAACATAAAACAAAGGCCAACCCAACTGCTACCTTCCAATAACATAATAAATACAACTCTTTCAAAACGAGCTTTAATCCCTTTTACAAACCCCGCCACAACAAGATTACATGCACTTAAGATTTACAACAACTATGACGGACAGGGCTCGCCATACCCCGAATGTACAAGAACCTACAACTCAGGAACACATACCAAAAGATAAGCCTCGGAGAAACGGAGCTTCCCAAAACGCCGAATCGAGATCCTAAGAGCGAGGATCCACGGCCGACGTACCTACTGCAGATTGAACGCAGCCCAAGGAGGTCAAGACAACAGTACCAAGTATGTGAAATCAGAAAATATCAGAATGAAATCATACTAGTCTATATAAAGCAGAGACATGTATGATAACCAAACTACGCTCACAACATAAAAGCGATCATGTCGATGTGGACTCACGCCTCAAGTCATCACTCAAATATAACTATGGGTCTTACGCCCACAACATCAATCATGTTCGATCATGGCCGCATGCCCCTAATTCTGATCGGCAGACATGTCCATGATGCAACAATAATACCAATGCCCCACGGCCACATGCCGAATTCTACCTCGGTGTAGACACGCCCACGTGACATCAACAATAATATCTGGGTGATCAACCCCGCCGCACGGCCACATGCCCCGAATTCTACCTCTGTAGACATGTCCATGTAACCACAATAACAATATATCGGTAATCAACCCGCCGCACGGCCGCGATGCCCGAATCTTTGACGGTGTAGACATGTCCATGTGACATCAACAACAAGACAAGAATCAAAATGGAAACATACCCGTGGAATTCTCCATCACCGCCAAAGACGCCCAAGTAAGTTCTCAACAAGTCGACCGCCTCTATCGAGACGCCAGAATACGTAAATACCACACTTGCACAACAAAAGCTATCATCACAAGCATAGGCAAGTTTCACAACAACAAGCATAGGCAAGTTTCACAACAACAAGCATAGGCAAGTTTCACACAACTCAAAGTACTTTCATTTTATGCCAAAGTCGGGTTTTTAACCCCAAAGTACTACATACGTTAAGTTCTTTTAAAAGAGATCCATTACTTTTATAAAAGTCACCCTATACCCATAGTATTAGAATGACCAACCCACATTCCTTTTCAAAATCAAGTAACAACATTCTTTTCCTAAGTTCGGTTTGCCTAGTTTCAATTACTCAAGCTTCTCATTTTCAAATGCTCAAGTCACTTATTTTAGAAAGGTTTCATAACTCATAGTCTTAATCTCTTTTAAAACAATTGAGTAACATATGTCATATATGTGAGTAGTTTATTCTTTGTTTATAACGATCTTATTACAAAGAAATATGATCTAGAAAATGTAATATCATTTTGTCTCATCTTAGCTTTTATCTTTGATGGAGGTTTCTACCGGTTTTAATACAACACATCATTATTCAATACATTTTCCTTTATTAACGCCGCAATGGTCTGCCGATACACATTCTCGATTCCCAAATCAAGAAACATTATCCCTTTAAAACCAAGTACTCATTACTCAAGAATGATGTTTCACACAAACATCCACATTAAAACAAATAAGTTAAGTCTCTTATCTTATAAGATCAAGTCTCTTAACTTCTAACATCAGTAAACCATTTTCACCTACATAAGGTCGTTATAACTAACTTCCCATAAAGCTATTATAACACCCTATGTTATAAACCAACCAAATCACTTAGCATATGTACGTCTACCGTACTACATAGTTCACAACAATCATGCTAGAAAAGATAGGAAGAGGTTCACATACCTCGCGACGATTTATCGACAATAAGCAAAACGCTCCAAGTACTTCAACCCGTCGGCTACTCCTTAAGCCAAGTAGATCACGCCACACGTAGTACTCCACTCCTAAAATGGTCATAGTACTCCTATCAAACCTTTCTTATCATCAAGACTTATACCAATAAAAGCCCTCAAAATCTACGGAAATTTCAAAGACTTCCCGTTTATACTCACTTTTCCATCTTTTACCAAGGCGAATAACGTAATATATATACCATATATATATATAAGGCGTAATAATTAAACAACATAAAGAAGGGATTACACGCCCAAACGGTAACGCGTTTACTATCACGCCTTCATAACAACAATAAGTAAAAGAAGGGATTACGCGCCAACCGTAACGCAGTTTACTATCACGCCTTCATAACAATACAATAATTAAAAAGGGGATCACACGCCCAAACGGAACGCGATTGAAAAATCTTCCCCTTAACAGAAATGTAAATACAGTCCAATGTAAATACAGTCCAAAGTAAATACGGTCCAAAGTAAATACAGTCCAAAGTAAATACAGTCCTTAAGTTGGGGTCCTTGGCCAACTTTGTCCATTTTACTTATCCAATTTACTCATTAGTCATCCAACTTATATTTCCATTCTTAATATAAGTTATAGTTACTTTGTTATTAGCTTCTTAGCAAGTAAGATACGTTTTTACCATTTTAATGGCAAACGGCCAATCCTTTCTTTTAACAAGTTAACAAGATCCAACTCTTCCAAACTTACTCCATATATTATATAATCCATAATATACTTATAATATATGTATAACCACCAATTCACAAAGAGGTTTAAGTTCCACTACCTCAAATAGCCCAAAATATCCAAGTTCTTAAAGTCGCTCCAAGCAAGTCTTAGCTCCAAATCTTTACGCCCAATCCGCTACAAGCAACCCATAGAAGCTCCTAACCAACTTCTCTTCAAGATTAAACTCCAAAAAGTGAAGAACACTTAGGGTTTCAAGATGACAACTTTCGGCCAAGGCATCCCTTCAAGCCTAGGGGTGTGAAATCTTTTCCAACTCTTGGTACACAATCTTCCTAACACCTTAGGGAAGAACACTTAAGAGTTTAAGAATTGTTGGACAAATTTTGCTCAAGAAATGGGGGCAAAACCGAGAGCTCTAGGTCAAGGGAGAAGGGAGGGTTTTTCAAGTCTTCAAATGTCCAAGTGTGGAAGATTTCATCAACTAAGGGTGCATAAATAGGACAACCAAGGGATAGGATGAAGGCAAGTGTGTGGTTGAGATTGGGGACAAGTGTGGGTGGGACCCACAAGCCACTTGTCCACACAAAATATCTAGCAAGACTTGCCACTGTCTTGCCACTGTCTAGCTAATTTCGGCCAAGGGCCACCTGGGGGTGACACGTGTCGCCTCCTACTGGCCCAAAATATTTCATCTCGAAAATATCCATAATGGCCAAAATCTCAAAAACTAAGCGGGCCCCACAAAACCAGAATTTCACCCGTGGGCCCCACGTGACCATTTCCGAAATAAAATTCCATAATTCTCAAATATTCTAAAGTCCGAATACCAAATGGGAATCCAATTCCCATTAACGAACCTTTTTCTTCACAAAACCTAAACTTTTCCGTGAAAAATCACATCTTTCTTTCATTCCAAAATTTCGCCGTAATCTCGCACGCATATCCTCACCTATATACCACGGAACTACGGGTATAACATTCTTCCTCTTAGAAACATTCGTCCGAATGTTCATTCTAAGTCTCCAAACGCATTTGTGTTTCGGATAGTCTTCACTACTATACTTACAAACCGATCACGCCACCAATGGCGAGAATATAACATGTGCGCAAAACTCAAATCCAAGTCAACGAGGAATCATTTCTAATCTTACAACAGCTCCACTAGCTTCAATTTACTCTAAGGCCATTCCCGCCTTCACGATCCGATTCTGGTTGAACGATCCACGAACTCGCACGATGGTTACCTAAACTTGGGCACTACCACCGTGACCACCTCGAACCGACCCCACCTCAATATGGGCTGCGGGTTGACCCGCAAATGGCCCTCAACCCGACCCCTAAACGCGCCAACTCTTGTTCCCGATCCGAACAATCTTACTAATTCACGCCATGAAAGCTACCACTTCCATCTCACACTACCCATGTAATTATCCCATAATATTTCCCGCATACCAAGTACATCTAAGAAAGACCAACCGTAAAATCACCCACTCAAGACGGCCTCGCCTCTAAGGTCTCCACGTATAAAACTCTAAGGTTCACACTTTCCATGCCCCACACTTATCCTTCCAACTAACCATGTTTTCTAACTTACAAACAACACAACGCTATCCGCATAGCACACAATAATAAGATCATCATATCGCAAAACCAAACTCTGAGGGTTAAGGATATACCAAGCTACCGCTCCACTCTAATCATAGGCACACCGCAGGCGCATAACTGTAAGGCGATGAACCACCCATCGATCCGTAGGGTCGAGTCGTAACATCCGTGCTACCCTTGGCCTGGACAGTTCCTCGCAAATGGCCCCGCCGCCGCAAAAATAACAAGCTCCCCGCACCACGACACTTCAAATGCGGTCTACCACATCGACCACACCGAGGTGGGTGACCGCGATCCGCCAACACCCTTACTTCCTCGAAACTCAACCTCGAGCCCGACCGCTCCGAATACTCAAGGTTGTGAGGACCACTGACCGTGGCGGAGGTACAAAACTAGTATCGCCGAGGCGGTCCGCCTCGAAAGTCACCAAAGGACCTCGTTGTTCGCCCTCTTCGCTGATCTTGGTCATTCCGTCGACCTCTCCGTGCCTCACATCCCAGCCGTGAGCTGCGTGCGGCAATGTCCATGCCCTACCAAGAGTTACTCCGAACATGCCTCGACATGTAATCATCGAGCCTCAGAACATATCGGTGCACTCGATCCTCCATACTAGCTACCAACGCTGGACGCATCGCCAATGAGTCGAACTCCACATTGTACTCCCAACCGCACGCCCGCCTGTCTAAGCATCAAAAATGTTTACCCGCGTCTCCTCATCCGCGGAGGCAAGAAGTGCGTGAGAACGCCCAAAAACTCATCCCATACTGCTGAGGTGCATGCTCTCCCGAAAGCTCATGAATCAAACCAATCGATTGCGGTATCACGCGGCCGACGCGAACCAAAGGTCACAGACTCGGTCTCAAGCCTTGATCACCCGCATGATCGTCAGAATCGCCGATGAACTCCTGCGGATCATCCTCGTGCCTCGACCCATAAAACTACGGCGCTACAACTCGAGAAAGTCCGTAGCCTCAAACTATCTCGCCGGGGTGAACCACGGTGCATCGAATCTGAATCGCCAGATCCAAATTTATCCTCATATCGGCCACGACTCGCCAAAGAATCGGGCCATCTCCTTATAACCCATCTCCTCCGCCTCTGCATCGGGATGGAGGCTCAGTATCGCGGGTCTCGGCAGCCTATTGCTGCGCTCTAACCTTCTGGGCCGGGCGGCGCTACAAAACCCGGGCCGTCTCAAGCACAACCTCGTGTATCGTTCGGGCTGCGCCTCGCTCTCAGTATCTCACTAGCGGTTCCCTGCATCTTGCCCTTCGTGGCTCGTTGCCTGCGCGAGGCATAATCGTAAAAACGAGATACGTCGGAGGGTCCAACTTACAACACAAATTTCTAAGGCACGATCTCGGAATGAGAAGAATGGAAACTAATCCTAAATGTCTCGGCCTCACGATTATAGATGTGGTGCACAACACATCGATAATCAAGACTACTAGACACGGTGCGTAGACACTTTCCGAGGATTAATCGCTCGATACCACTTTTGTAACGACTTCGCCCGTTCGCATCGTGCCTTATCCGGCACCCTAGTGATACAATCATCGAGAAAACCAGCGGAAAATAAAACTTAAACAAGAAGCAGATATATGAACATAAACAAAGTCAACCCAACGGTTACCTTCCAATAACATAATAAATACAACTCTTTCAAAACGAACAGTTTAATCCCTTTTTACAAACCCTGCCCACAACAGTACTACATACCTCTAAGATTTACAACAACTATGACGGACGGGGCCCGCCATACCACGAATGTACAAGAACCTACAACTCAGGGAACACATACTAAAAGATAAGCCTCGGAGAAACGGAGCTTCCCAAGCGCTGGCGAGATCCTAAGAGCGAGGATCCACGGCCGATGTACCTCTACTGCGGCATGACGCGGCCCGAAAGAGTCGATCTAACAGTACCAAGTATGTGAAATCGTAAAAATCGTAATGAAATCATACTAGTCTATATAAAGCAGAGACATGTATGATAACCAAACTACGATTCACAACATAAAAGCGATCATGTCGATCGAGGACTCACGCCTCAAGTCATCACTCAAATATAACTATGGGTCTTACGCCCACAACATCAATCATGTTCGCATCACGGCCGCATGCCGGTCTGCATCGGTGTAGACATGTCCATGATGCAACAATAATACCAATGCCCCATGGCCACATGCCGGAATTCTACCTCGGTGTGACACGCCCACGTGACATCAACAATAATATCTTTGGGTGATCAACCGCCGCCGCCACATGCCCCGGAATTCTACCTCGGTGTAGACATGTCCATGTAACCACAATAACAATATATCGGTAATCAACCCGGCGCGGCCGCGTGCCCCGAATCTGCGACGGTGTAGACATGTCCATGTGACATCAACAAGACAATAATCAAAATGGAAACATACCCGTGGAATTCTCCATCACCGCCAAAGACGCCCAAGTAAGTTCTCGACAAGTCGATGACCTGCATCGAGACGCCAGTAACGTAAATACCACACTTGCACAACAAAGGCTATCATCACAAGCATAGGCAAGTTTCACAACAACAAGCATAGGCAAGTTTCACAACAACAAGCATAGGCAAGTTTCACACAACTCAAAGTACTTTCATTTTATGCCAAAGTCGGGTTTTAACCCCAAAGTACTACATACGTTAAGTTCTTTTAAAGAGATCCATTACTTTTATAAAAGTCACCTATACCCATAGTATTAGAATGACCAACCCACATTCCTTTTCAAAATCAAGTAACAACATTCTTTTCCTAAGTTCCGGTTTGCCTAGTTTCATTACTCAAGCTTCATTTTCAAATGCTCAAGTCACTTATTTTAGAAAGGTTTCATAACTCATAGTCTTAATCTCTTTTAAAACAATTGAGTAACATATGTCATATATGTGAGTAGTTTATTCTTTGTTTATAACGATCTTATTACTGACCATGATCTAGAAAATGTAATATCATTTTGTCTCATCTTAGCTTATGCGGATGGAGGTTTCTCTTGGTTTTAATACAACATCATTATTCAATACATTTTCCTTTATTAACGCTATGATGGTGCTGTCGATACACATTCGATTCGAAATCGGTAAAACATTATCCCTTTAAAACCAAGTACTCATTACTCACGAATGAGGTTTCACACAAACATCCACATTAAAACAAATAAGTTAAGTCTCTTATCTTATAAGATCAAGTCTCTTAACTTCTAACATCATAAACCATTTTCACGTAAGGTCGTTATAACTAACTTCCCATAAAGCTATTATAACACCCTATGTTTTAAACCAACCAAATCACTTAGCACGTATGCGTCTACCGCACTACATAGTTCACAACAATCATGCTAGAAAAGATAGGAAGAGGTTCACATACCTCGCGACGATTTATCGACAATAAGCAAACGCTCAAGTACTTCAACCCGTCGGCTACTCCTAAGCCAAGTAGATCACGCCACACGTAATCGCACTCCTAAAATGGTCATAGTACTCTATCAAACCTTTCTTATCATCAAGACTTATACCAATAAAAAGCCCTCAAAATCTACGGAAATTTCAAAGACTTCCGCTTATACTCACTTTTCCATCTTTTACCAAGGCGAATAACGTAATATATATACCATATATATATAAGGCGTAATAATTAAACAACATAAAGAAGGGGATTACACGCCCAAACGGTAACGCGGTTTACTATCGCGCGCCATAACAACAATAAGTAAAAGAAGGGGATTACGCGCGATCGGTAGCGGTTTACTATCACGCCTTCATAACAATACAATAATTAAAAAGGATCACACGCCCAAACTAACGCGATTGAAAAATCTTCCCGCGAAATGTAAATACATCCAATGTAAATACGGTCCAAAGTAAATACGGTCCAAAGTAAATACGGTCCAAAGTAAATCTGATCCTTAAGTTGGGGTCCTTGGCCAACTTTGTCCATTTTACTTATCCAATTTACTCATTAGTCATCCAACTTATATTTCCATTCTTAATATAAGTTATAGTTACTTTGTTATTAGCTTCTTGCAAGTAAGATACGTTTTACCATTTTAATGGCAAACGGCCAATCCTTTCTTTTAACAAGTTAACAAGATCCAACTCTTCCAAACTTACTCCATATATTATATAATCCATAATATACTTATAATATATGTATAACAACCAATTCACAAAGAGGTTTAAGTTCCACTACCTCAAATAGCCCAAAAATATCCAAGTTCTTAAAGTCGCTCCAAGCAAGTCTTAGCTCCAAATCTTTACGTTCCAATCCGCTACAAGCAACCCATAGAAGCTCCTAACCAACTTCTCTTCAAGATTAAACTCCAAAAAGTGAAGAACACTTAGGGTTTCAAGATGACAACTTTCGGCCAAGGCATCCCTTCAAGCCTAGGGGTGTGAAATCTTTTCCAACTCTTGGTACACAATCTTCCTAACACCTTAGGGAAGAACACTTAAGAGTTTAAGAATTGTTGGACAAATTTTGCTCAAGAAATGGGGGCAAAACCGAGCTCTAGGTCAAGGGAGAAGGGAGGGTTTTTCAAGTCTTCAAATGTCTAAGTGTGGAAGATTTCATCAACTAAGGGTGCATAAATAGGACAACCAAGGGATAGGATGAAGGCAAGTGTGTGGTTGAGATTGGGGACAAGTGTGGGTGGGACCCACAAGCCACTTGTCCACACAAAATATCTAGCAAGACTTGGCGCCACTGCTTGCCACTTTCTAGCTAATTTGGCCAAGGGCCACCTAGGGGGTGACACGTGTCGCCCTCCTACTGGTCCATTATATTTCATCTCCAGAAAATATCCATAATGGCCAAAATCTCATAAACTAAGCGGGCCCACAAACCAGTAAATTTCACCCGTGGCCCCACGTGACCATTTCCTAAATAAAATTCCATAATTCTCAAATATTCTAAGAAGTCCGAATACCAAATGGGAATCCAATTCCCATTAACGAACCTTTTCTTCACAAAACCGGAAACTTTTAGTCGAAAAATCACATCTTTCTTTCATTCCAAAATTTACCGTAATCTCGCACGCACATCCTCACCTATATACCACGGAACTACGGGTATAACAAGAACTATCAACAGAACGTGCGTGGAATTTCTCGTCACGCGCACGTCCAAGTAAGTTCTTAACAAGTCAACCGACCCTCCATCGAGAGACACGGTAGTATAGAAACACAATTCTTGCACAACAAAGGCTATCACAACAAGCATAGGCAAGTTTCACAACAACAAGCATAGGCAAGTTTCACACAACTCAACGTACTTTCATTTTATGCCAAAGTCCGGGTTTTAACCCTAAAGTACTACGTACGTTAAATTCCTTTTAAAGAGATCTATTCCTTTTATAAAAGTCACCCGATACCCGTAGTATAAAATAGAGTGACTTACATCTTTTAAGCAAACCAAAACAACTTCTCTTTTTTTAAAGCCAAGTTCCCACATTAAAACCAATGATAAAAACCCTTCTTTTGTTTTCATAAAGTCGTTATAACCAACTTCCCATAAAGCTGTTATAACACTTTAAGTTTTAAACCATGACAACACAATGCCTTTCTTTTCCCTAAAGTTCCAGTTTGCCTAATTTCAATTACTCAAGTCTCTTTTTAGAAAAGTTTCATAGTTCAATGTCTTAATCTCTTTTTAAAACAATTGAGTAACATATGTCATAGGCGAGTAGGTTATTCTTGTTCATAAATCTTATTAAGCAGCCATGATCTAGGAAATGTAATGTCATTTTGTCTCATCTTTAGCTTCTATGCAGATGGAGGATTCTACTGGTTTTAATAATACTTCATTATTCAATACATTTTCCTTTATTAACGCTGCAGTGGTTTGTCGATACACATTCTGATTTCCGAAATCAGTAAAACATTATTCCTTTTAAAAACCACGTACTCATTACTCACGAATGAGGTTTCACACAAAACTCATATTAATTCATTTAAGTTAAGTATCTTATCTTATAAGATCAAGTCTCTTAACTTCTAAAATCAGTAAACCATTTTCTTTACCTCTCTTAAGACGTTATACCTAACTCCCCATAAAGCTAGTATAACTCTTTTTAAAACCTTTAAAACCAAGTGTTACTCTTCTTTCAAAAATGGTTTCTTAACTCTTGTGACATACTTCAAGTTTTTTATTATTCAGGCTTATGTCAAAAGACATTGCCGTACAACTACGTTCAATTAGCACACGTACGTCTACCGTACTATATATTATTCAGGCTTAAGTCAAAAGACATTGCCGAACAACTACGTTCAATTAGCACACGACGTCGTCTGCATACTATATATTTATTCAGGCTTAAGTCAAAAGACATTGCCGTACAACTACGTTCAATTAGCACACGTACGTCTACCGTACTATATATTATTCAGGCTTAAGTCAAAAGACATTGCCGAACAACTACGTTCAATTAGCACACGTACGTCTACCTTACTATATATTATTTAGGCTTAAGTCAAAAGACATTGTCGTACTATATATATCTTCCTTTAAAATATCATGCTCAAGAGTATAGGAAGAATCACATACCTCGCGACGATTATCGACTATAAGCAAAACGCTCCACGGCTATAACCCGGCTAGCCTTGACCACCTTCTAAGTAGCACATGCTACTTGCAAAACATTCAACCAATAAAGGTTATCAGTCCATGTCAGAATCCTATGTAAGTCAGCTTTAACTTCTACTTATATTCTTCCAAGTGATTTCAGTTCAATCCTTTTCTGTAATATCCTTCTATTACAGTTCAAATCTCTTCTATGAATCTTATATTCATTTCTACTATGACAGTATGTAATTTCCAATTACAATAGAAGGACAGTAGTATTTACCTCGATGAGCCCAAAATTATCCGAGTTTAAAGTCGCTCCTGAGCAACGCTTAGCTCCTACTCCGAGTGCTCCAATCCGCTCCAAACAACCCTTAGAAGTTCTAACCAACTTCTACTTAAATACTTCAACTATCAATGAAGATTTTCCTTAGGGTTTCGTTTAGTGGCTAAAGAAAGTATAATAGTATTTTCTGGGCTTTTGTATAAGTGTAACCTTGGGAATACTACAAGGTATTTGGGCAAGGTATTTGGGCATTATAACAATACTAGGAGTATTTCTATACCACAACAAGGGGTATTAGACGAAAACAACTAGGCTATGGGGTACCACACACGCCAAGCCTCACTCGAGGGGTTTGCCACGGCTAGGCTCTCAAAGGGGGAGGGCTTTGGACGATTTTTACTCACAAAGGGGGAGAGATTTCAAGACTTGGAAAATGATTTTTGGATGAAGAAAGTTCATCAACTAAGGGGGTATTTATAGGTCAAGAAATGGCCAACCAATGGCCAAGATCAAGCCAAGTGTTAGGCAAGTGTAGGGTGAGGATTAAGCCATGTGTAAGTGGGTCCCACTTGTTCATCAACTACACAAAATATCTCACAAATATCCTACCTAACCTTGACTACAACAAAGCACAAAAAAAACGTGCAAGGAACCCCATTGCCGTCCACTCTTTGAGGGTGACACATGTCACCCTCCCGTTGGTCCAAAATATTTCGTCTCTCGGAAAAATCCGCAAAAATTCTCAATGACATAGCCGGAATTTTCCCTTCGCAAGTTTAGTAAAACGTTTCGTCGAAAAACGATTCTTTTCGGCACTTGTGCCCAACTTTTCGAACTTTGTCAAATCTTAAGGCTCAAATTTAAATACGTACGCCCTCACGTACATACTCTGGAAATACGGGGTATAACATTCTCCCCTCCTTAGAAACATTCGTCCCGAATGTTCCTTCTCAAGATGGGTAACGATGAAGTTCCTCTAACAAGTTGCCAACGCCACATATGGCCACAAAAATAACACACGTCCTCTTCCTTCCTTACTCGTCGTGCCCTTCTCGAACACTTGAACTCTTCTAGTACACGTACCACACTCCCATCAACGCTTCTGTTGCCCAAAATTTTGGAGTCACAACCTCCAAACTTGGTCATCTTACTAGCTTCACTCTTCCTTAAGGCCATTCCCGGCCTTCACGATCCGCTTCTGGTCGAACATATCCACGAACTCATACGATGGTCGTCTAAACTTGGGCCTAGCACCCTCGTGACCCTACCACCTGGCGGGACCACCCAGAGCTGACCCCACCTCGAAACAGGCCGCGGGTTGGCCCTCAACATGGCCCCAACCCGACCCACTTAACGCATCACGCTCTTGTTCCCCGATCCGGAACAATCTTACCTATACAGGTCATGAAAGCTACCACTTCCATTTTACACCACCCAAGGAAATTTTCCCACAATTTCTCCACGTATACCTATACGTTCTGACAAGGATCACTCGCAAAACTTGTACTCAAGACGGCCTTACATCCAAGGTCTCAACTGTAATATTCTAAGGTTCATCATTTTCTCACCCCCAGGCTTACCCCTTTTTCACTAACCAGGTTTCTAAATCACATTTTAGCACAAAGCTATCCGAACATAACACTAAACACATCATCATAACACTAAACACATCATCATAACATCAAAACATACCAAACTCTAGAGGGTTAAGGATATACCTGAAAATAGGCGGTTCAAAGGACCGCTAAAACTGGGAACTTCCACCGCGACCTCTACCGTGGCCCGCCGGTGTATGAACATCCTGCCTGGCTATGGAAGGTGAAGAACGTGAATCGATCCCGTAGTGCGTGCTATCCTACCAGCTACCCACAGTGGACAGTTTCTCCCAAAATGGCCTTGCTGGCCGCATATAAAACAAACTCCCGGACTAGCACGACACTCCCCACTGTGGAGTCTACCACAACGGTCACAACGAGGTAGGGGTGACTTCAGCTGGCTAACACCCCTGCTCTCCCAAAAATCTGAACCTCGAGCCACGACCGCTCCCGAATACTCTGGATGCCACGAAGATTGTGGAGGACCACTGCATCGGGCGGAGGCACATAACTAGTCTGCTGCGAGGCGGTCCGCCTCGAAAGTCACCAAAGGACCTGCTGCTCGGCCTCTTCGCGACCTTGGTCATTCGTCGATTTCTCCGCTCACCGCCTCAGTGCATAAGCTGCATGCGGGAAATGTCCATGCCCGGCTGAAGAGCTACACCCGAACAACTCTCTGCTAGGTAATCATCGAGCCCTGTAACATATCGGTGCACTCGATCCTCCATACTAGCTACTAATGCGGGGATGTCGCCAATGAGTCGAACTCACATTGTACTCCCGAGCCGACGCGGCTTCGCCAACACCAAAAATCATCGGCGAGCCCTCTCATCCGTGGAGGCAAGAAGTGTGCAAGAAATGACTTTGAAATCGTCCCAAATAGCCGAAGTGCATTCTCTCCCGGGGACAGCTCGCGAATCAAACCGATCGGCTGCGGTATCACGCAATCGATGCGAACCTAGGACCACCGACTCGGTCTCCGTGCCTTGATCACTCTCGATCCAGAATCGCTTCGGATGAACTCCTGCGGATCATCCTCAGGCCTCGACCCATAAAACTCTGGCGGGTTACATCTCAAAAAATCACGTAGCCTCAAACTGTCTGCTCGGGGGTGAACTACGGGTGCTACTGGGACTGGAACTGCTGCATCCAGCCTATCCTTATATCTGGCCACGACCCTGGCCAATAACTGGGCCATCTACTTGTACCTCATCTCATCTGCTCCAGGCTGTGGGACTGGAGGCTCGTGTATCAGAGTCTCGGCCCACCGCCGCGCTCTAAACTTCTTTGGTCTTTGGCGGTGTCGCAAAACTTCGCCGTCAAGTACTATCTCGTCTTGGCCGCTGCGCCCTCGTACTCCTCTGTATCCCACTAGCAGCTCCCTCGGCTGCCTTGCCCGTCTGGGCCTGGGTTGCCTTACGCGGAGGCATAACTGGTAAAAACGAAGTACGTCAGAGGGGTTCAACTTATCACACAGCTCTAAGGCACGATCTCAGAATGAGAAGAATGGAAACCAATCCTAAATGTCCTATAGCCTCCTGATTATAGATGTGGTGCACAACACACCGATAATCAAGACTCTACTAGACACGGTCTGTAGACACTTTCCGAGGATTGACTGCTCTGATACCACTTTTGTCACGACCCGAACCCGGGCCCGTGACTGGTGCCTTACCCCGGGCACCCTAGTGATACAACATCAGAGAAAACCAGCGGAAATAAAACTTAGACATGCAAATAGACATGGATCAAGATGAAAGAAAATAGGCCAACCCAAACGGTTGCCTTTTAGCATATATATATATACAAAGTCATTACGAGCCATAATCCTTACAACCACCTTGCGCGATTACTCTGCACCTCTAAGATTTATACTGACAACTATGACGGGACGGGGCCGCCCATACCCCTAAATGTACAAGAACCTACGGACTGTGGGTAACATACCAAAGATAAGCCTCAGGAACGGAGCTTCCAAGACGGCTGAAGGTGATCCTAAGCGAGGATCGACACTGATGTACCTCACTGCGGCGTGAACGCAGCCGAAGGAGGTCGATCTAACAGTACCAAGTATGTGAATCAGAAAATCAGAAATGAAATCATAGCAATCTATATAAAGCGAGAGACATGTATGATAACCAAACTACGATACACAACATATAACGATCATATCAAGTCGTGGACTCACGCTCCAAATCATCACTCGTGCGTGGAATTCCTTCACCGCGGCGATCTATGATATGATAAAGCAACAAGACAATCCAAATGGGAGCATACGTGCGCTACGATCGTGTCGGTATGTCCAAGGAAACACTAAGACAACATTCCAAATGGAAGCATACCCGCGCTTACGATCGTGTCAGTATGTCCAAAGGGAAACACTAAGACAACATTCCAAATGGAAGCATACCCGTGCGCTACGCATCGTGTCAGTATGTCCAAAGGGAAACAATAAGACAGCATTCCAAATGGAAGCATACCCGTGCGCTACGCATCGTGTCAGTATGTCCAAAGCGATTAGCAAAGTAACACTATCAGCGAACGTGCGGTGGAATTTCTCCGTCGGCTGAAGACGTCCAAGTAAGTTCTTAACAAGTCAACCGACCCTCCATCGAGAGACACGGTAGTATAGAAACACAATTCTTGCACAACAAAGGCTATCACAACAAGCATAGGCAAGTTTCACAACAACAAGCATAGGCAAGTTTCGCAACAACAAGCATAGGCAAGTTTCACACAACTCAACGTACTTTCATTTTATGCCAAAGTCCGGGTTTTAACCCTAAAGTACTACGTACGTTAAATTCCTTTTAAAGAGATCTATTCCTTTTATAAAAGTCACCCGATACCCGTAGTATAAAATAGAGTGACTTACATCTTTTAAGCAAACCAAAACAACTTCTCTTTTTTAAAGCCAAGTTCCCACATTAAAACCAATGATAAAAACCCTTCTTTTGTTTTCATAAAGTCGTTATAACCAACTTCCCATAAAGCTGTTATAACACTTTAAGTTTTAAACCATGACAACACAATGCCTTTCTTTTCCCTAAAGTTCCAATTTGCCTAATTTCAATTACTCAAGTCTCTTTTTAGAAAAGTTTCATAGTTCAATGTCTTAATCTCTTTTTAAAACAATTGAGTAACATATGCCATAAAGTAGTAGGTTATTCTTGTTCATAAATCTTATTAAGCAGCCATGATCTAGGAAATGTAATGTCATTTTGTCTCATCTTAGCTTCTATGCAGATGGAGGTTTCTACTGGTTTTAATAATACTTCATTATTCAATACATTTTCCTTTATTAACGCTGCAGTGGTTTGTCGATACACATTCTGATTTCCGAAATCAGTAAAACATTATTCCTTTTAAAAACCACGTACTCATTACTCACGAATGAGGTTTCACACAAAACTCATATTAATTCATTTAAGTTAAGTCTCTTATCTTATAAGATCAAGTCTCTTAACTTCTAAAATCAGTAAACCATTTTCTTTACCTCTCTTAAGACGTTATACCTAACTCCCCATAAAGCTAGTATAACTCTTTTTAAAACCTTTAAAACCAAGTGTTACTCTTCTTTCAAAAATGGTTTCTTAACTCTTGTGACATACTTCAAGTTTCTTATTATTCAGGCTTATGTCAAAAGACATTGCCGTACAACTACGTTCAATTAGCACATGTACGTCTACCGTACTATATATTATTCAGGCTTAAGTCAAAAGACATTGCCGAACAACTACGTTCAATTAGCACACGTACGTCTACCGTACTATATATTTATTCAGGCTTAAGTCAAAAGACATTGCCGTACAACTACGTTCAATTAGCACACGTACGTCTACCGTACTATATATTATTCAGGCTTAAGTCAAAAGACATTGCCGAACAACTACGTTCAATTAGCACACGTACGTCTACCGCACTATATATTATTTAGGCTTAAGTCAAAAGACATTGCCGTACTATATATATCTTCCTTTAAAATATCATGCTCAAGAGTATAGGAAGAATCACATACCTCGCGACGATTATCGACTATAAGCAAAACGCTCCACGGCTATAACCCGGCTAGCCTTGACCACCTTCTAAGTAGCACATGCTACTTGCAAAACATTCAACCAATAAAGGTTATCGATCTCATGTCTGAATCCATGTAAGTACAGTTTAACTTCTACTTATATTCTTCCAAGTGATTTGATTCAATCCTTTTCTGTAATATCCTTCTATTACAGTTCAAATCTCTTCTATGAATCTTATATTCATTTCTACTATGACAGTATGTAATTTCCAATTACAATAGAAGGACAGTAGTATTTACCTCGATGAGCCCAAAATTATCCGAGTTTAAAGTCGCTCCTGAGCAACGCTTAGCTCCTACTCCGAGTGCTCCAATCCGCTCCAAACAACCCTTAGAAGTTCTAACCAACTTCTACTTAAATACTTCAACTATCAATGAAGATTTTCCTTAGGGTTTCGTTTAGTGGCTAAAGAAAGTATAATAGTATTTTCTGGGCTTTTGTATAAGTGTAACCTTGGGAATACTACAAGGTATTTGGGCCAAGGTATTTGGGCATTATAGCAATAGTAGGAGAGTATTTCTATACCACAACAAGGGGTATTATACGAAAACAACTAGGCTAGGGGGTACCGCGGCCAAGCCTCACTCGAGGGGTTTGCCTCGGCTAGGCTCTCAAAGGTGGAGGGCTTTGGACGTTTTTTTACTCACAAAGGGGGAGAGATTTCAAGACTTGGAAAATGATTTTTGGATGAAGAAAGTTCATCAACTAAGGGGGTATTTATAGGTCAAGAAATGGCCAACCAATGGCCAAGATCAAGCCAAGTGTTAGGCAAGTGTAGGGTGAGGATTAAGCCATGTGTAAGTGGGTCCCACTTGTTCATCAACTACACAAAATATCTCACAAATATCCTACCTAACCTTGACTACAACAAAGCACAAAAAAAACGTGCAAGGAACCCCATTGCCGTCCACTCTTTGAGGGTGACACATGTCACCCTCCCGTTGGTCCAAAATATTTCGTCTCTCGGAAAAATCCGCAAAAATTCTCAATGACATAGCCGGAATTTTCCCTTCGCAAGTTTAGTAAAACGTTTCGTCGAAAAACGATTCTTTTCGGCACTTGTGCCCAACTTTTCGAACTTTGTCAAATCTTAAGGCTCAAATTTAAATACGTACGTCCTCACGTACATACTCTGGAAATACGGGGTATAACACTACTTTAACCAACAGGAATTGTCGAATCACATTTGTCCTTCTTGGCAGATTGATTTTCACGAACAATGTTTCAAAAACCCTTTCTGACCTACGAGATGGAAAGGTCGATGTTGTGGGTCTAGTACCTGTTCAAAAAAATCGATGTTGCTTCAACATCAATGAGGTTATCGTTGTCACCTGGGTAATTGCTTTACAGTGGTTTATCAGAACCTCTAAGGACAATAGCTCGTGAAAGGTTTTTTGGGTCAGCATTGTGATTATCAATCGGTACATAATGTTTGTATACCTTTTGATTTTGTGATAGACTGATCGACATTGGAGTGTTTTCTTTGGTGTTGGAAGATATTGTTGTGGATTTATGAGATATGGACATGGGAAAGGGTTTAGAAGAGTTTGGGGTTTTATTGAAAATTGGATTTGAAAATAATGTATTTGATCTTTGGGCTTCCATTGATTGAAACGATACTGATGTGAGGTGACTAAAAGTAAGCAAATGGGATGTTCTTAATCATGGCAACAATTATTCAAATTGCAACGACCCCCCCCCCCCCCCTTAAATTTAGGTAGTGTAGATAAATTAAATCTCTTCACTTCTAAAACAAAGAGGTAACATAGCACACAACATCATCTAATTTTGGAATTTTAAAAAGCCATCAATTTCCATATTTAACGGTATTTTGAAGTTTAAACATTACGAATTTAAATTCCTAAAAAATAAATAAGGCATAAAAACAGAAAAATAATCAACATACTGGATGGTGATGTTGTTAGCAATGTTGGCAACATTTTTGAACAACACAAGTAAGATGCCACTTCAAGGACTTTCGAATTTGGCATTTGCGTTAGACATATTTTGTATATATATTCCCTATGAGATTGACCCCTGAATTTTTCCATCGTGTCCTTAATCAATTTAGTTGAACACATACATAAATCTTTTATGTTTGAAAACAAAATAAAAATAATTTTTGAGGTATTTTCAACCTTCTTTGAAGCACATGGTACTCCTATACAATAGAAACGATACCAATTTTAGAGCTTTGCTTTTTTTGTAATATAGCCAAATCTTATGTAGAGGTTTTTCCTTCTTATGATACTCTTTTTTATGCTATATATAATTGATTTATATATACCATCGCATAGAACAATATCACATTCAAAACTTGTCCTTCTGGAATCATACTTGAGTGACCAAAAATATGCACAATACTATAACATCTACCATATACATTGACAAAACAGTAAATGTTACCCAGAATGTTGAGACAACACTTCAGATAACATCTAACTATATAGACTTATGTTAAAGAAAACATAGACAAAGAGAGTTCTTTAAACTAGAAAATCTCTCATGATCTAGAGCTTTGGTAAAAATGTCAGCTAGTTGATGAAGTGTATCAACATGTTCAATCTGAACTAGCAGGTGTTCAACTAAGTATCTTAAAAAATAATGTCATATATCTATGTGTTTTGTACGTGAATGTTGAACAGGATTTTTGGAAATATTAAATGCACTCAGATTATCACAGTACAAAATCATAGTGTTTCTTTATAGGCCATAGTCATCTAACATGTGTCATTAGATATGTCTCCGATACAAGTGAGTTGGGTATTTGGTACAACAAGGACACTAATCCTAATCTAATAGGATATAGTGACTCGGATTGGGCCAGTGATGTAGATGATAGAAAAAACACTAGTGGTGGATGTTTCTACTTGGGCAATAACTTAGTGTCATGGTATAGTCGAAAACAAAATTGTGTCTCTCTTTCGACTGCCGAGTCTGAGTATGTGGCATACGGAAGTTGTGGTGCATAATTGATTTGGCTACGACACATGTTAGAATCTAGCACAAACACACACGCTAAACATAATGTCAGGGCGACTAACAGTAAGGTATATAAGACTATCTATCATGGATCGGTACAATTTTGGGTCAACATCCTTTTCAACATCGTCTTTGCATACTTGTTGAGTAGAGCCCATTGGTGTCCTCATATATTTTGTGTTTTCAAGTCCAAGTTTTCTAACCAGATTTTTGGAATATGTTAAGTGTATTTTGTATACACTTTTGAGTCTATTTTTAGTTAGTATTTTACTCATTTCGTTTGTGTTTAGTATAGTATTAGGTTTGTTTTTCTTTCTTTTGAGTCACAGCGATCATAAAGGAGGAAGTACATAATCGAGGATGAAATGAGCTTAATTGAGATGGAATTGTACACTAAAAAGGCCAAGAAATGAATCCTAAGAAGTCCCAGAAAGCATAGAAGAAATCTGACGAAGTCCGGACGAAAAAAAGACATAAAACCAAAAATCTGGCCATTCACGTCGCCGGTGCCGCGACGCCAAATGTCCTGCGTGCTCTAATTTTGTTGCAGTATTTTCGGCGCCGTGGTGCAAACCTATAGGGCCACGGCACCGATGCGGGATTTCTGATTTTTTGGGCCGAAGTTGACACATTTTCAGGGTCCGAAAGGGCAACTTTTCCCAGCTATAAAACCATAAAACCCTGCTCATTATTAAATACCTTATACCATATTACGGAATACACTTTTGGAGGCAAGAAAGAGACTACAATTGGAGACTTTTGTTCAAGTTCTTTTTCTTTCCTTTACTTTATTTCAGTTTATGTTGGATTATAATTTAGATCTTGACATGACAATGTTTAAGAGCTAAATACTTTAGTAGGATTTCCATCGAATCTTCTTGAAACTCTTTCATATAGTTAATGCATTGATTATTGATTTCTTCTTCAGCATATTAAGATCTATTTAATATTGTTATGAGTTCTTGATAATTAACTAGCTATTAATTGTCATCACTTATATGATTTCGAATCAAAAGTCTGAAATGTGAGATTTGAATATGTTGTAATTGTCTAGACATAGGTTAAAATTGTGGATGAAAGTACCCCGATACTTGTGTAGTAATTAAGGTTATTGTTCTTAATCCTCATGTGTGGTAAAACTTATCATAGAAATATAGAAGGTTTATGCACAAGGTTGAGATCTTGTATGTCCTAACCAGAATATAATGACAGATTAGTTAACCTGCTATCTTAATAAGAAGAAGAATCATTAGCCTTGCATTAACGCGTGAAAGATTGGATAGTTGAGGAGATTGGAATGCCCTATTTCCTTCATAACTGTTATAAACCCAAAGTATTATAATATTTAGTTTTTTTTCTGCACTTAATCATAATTCTTAGTCAAAAATCTAAAACCAAAGAACATCAACCAAATAGATATCATAGAATAGATAATCAGTACTTAATAAACCAGTCTTTGTGGACGATAAATTCGGTCTTACAGATCTTTATTACTTGAACGATACGTACACTTGCATAAGCATCTAGAAATATCGCAACAAGTTTTTGGCGCACGTCGCTGGGGACTGACGTACTGTTAATATCGATTTATCTATTCTTATTTCTAATTTGGTTTTTATTTTCAATTTTTTTATTTTTTATTTTGTTTTAGTGTTGTTTGCCGTGATTTGTTTGTTGTTTTTGATTAGTCTCAGGAACTTAGTTTATGCGAAGTAGGAGAGGAGCTGACATTCCTATCCCACTTGTCACGACCCGATCCCGGGCCCGTGACTGGTGCCTTACCCCGGGCACCCTAGTGATACAACATCAGAGAAAATCAGCGGAAATAAAAAAAAACTAAAATATGAGACAAGTCATAAAGCATGAACTAGGCTAACCAAAACGGTCACCTTCCTGAAATATATACATATATATATCAACCTGAACAGTTAAATCCTTTTACAACCCTGCCCACAAAGATTACTAGACCTCTAAGAATGTAACCAGAACTATGACGGGACAGGGCCCCGCCATACCCCTGAATGTACAAGTAACTACACTGACAGGGGAATATACCAAAGACAAGCCTCCGGAGAAACGGAGCTTCCCAAAAAGCTGAACTGTGATCCTAAGAGCGCGGATCCACAACCGATGTACCTCACTGCGGCATGAACGCAGCCCGGGCGAGGTCGATAACAGGTACCAAGTATGTGAAACTTGTAAAAATACTGTAAATGAAATCATAATAGTCTATATAAAGCAGGAGACATGTATGATAACCAAACTACAATCCACAATACATAAATAGTCATGTTAAGTCAGGGACTCATGCCCTCAAAGTCATTACTCAAATATAACAATGGGTCTCACGCCCACAACATCACTCATGCCCGTGGAATACCTTCCTCACCGGCGATCCATGATATAAAACATTCAAGGAGTACATGAACACCGTGTCCCACGTGTCATAATAAAACCGTCTGAGGTAAATGCGAAGGCATAGCCGACTACTAACACCATAGTACTAACAAGGTCATAAAATGTATCATGAGATATGTCTAGACCGTCACATGATCAAAGCTGGTCATACGCGCGGTATCGATGTGCGCGTCTAGCCCCGGAACTCCTCGCGACTCGCGATAGGCCAACCTCATAGGCCCGCATGAGGTATAACCCGTCGAGGGTAGCTACTCCGGCGTCCGCTGGACTCGCGATCGCATGGCCACATAGACCGCGTGGCCATAAAGGCCGACACTAACCTGGAACTCGTAGCTCGCATAGGTCCCTGGACCCGCATGAGGTATTCTCGAATCATGGTCCTGCATCGCTGAGTCTACCCCGCGTGGAGGCGACTTAACCTCGGAAACATGTCAAGGTGGCGGTACAATACCAACATAACGGTGATAGTTAAACAACTTAAGCGCGATCGAAACCCTTTACACAAACATCACAAGATACTAACACGTAGCATCCTAGCATGTTTACTTAACAAATCAACAAGAAAGTATTACAAGGCTATCACAAACCAACACAATCAAGTTATACACACAAGGTACTTTCTACTATATGATTAACAAGATCGGGTTTTATCCCCAAAGTACTTTATACATTAACTCTTTAAAAGATCGTTACTTTCACAAAAGTCACACAATACGTAGTATAAGAAAATAAAGTGACTAATATTTTAATTAAACCAAAACAACGCCCGACTTTCCTTTTAAACCAAATTAAGACAATAACATGCCTTCCTTTTAGACCAAAACACTTCTCCCTTTAAAGTCAAATTACCATTTTAAAACCAATGATAAAACCATTCCTTTGTTTTCATAAAGTCGTTATAACTAACTTCCCATAAAGTCGTTATAACACTTTATGTTCTAAACCAAAACTCTTCAATTCTACAAGTCTCTTTCCTTTTAAAACAACCATAAGTATTCTTTTAAAAACCAATTAATGTACTCTTTTCAAAATAAGTAACCTATACTTAAATTAAAGTTACTTCTCTTTTTCCGAAAACAAGTGGGTATAAGTCAAGTCTCTTATCTGTGAAGATCAAGTCTCTTAACAATCACAATAAATAAACCAATCTTTTACATAAATAAATTCCTTAAAACTAACTTCCCAAAAAGCTCTGATAACACACTATGTTTAAAACAAACAAAACACTTAGCACGTATGCGTCTACCGTACTACATAGTTTACAAAACATCATGCTAGAAAGGATAGGAAGAGGTTCACATACCTCGCGACGATTATCGCATAATAAGCAAACGCCCACAAGATCAGTAACCCGCTAGCCTTTTCCACTCATCAAGTAGAATACGCTACTCGTAGTACTTCCACCTATATAGGCCACAAACGTCTATTAACTTCTAAACACACGGTTCCATTTTCTACAGAAAATTCGGCGACCTCCCCGAAATCACATAAATCTCCTCACAAGGCGCTACTGGCGATAACTCAGAGGATTACACGCCTAACCGGACGTGTTCAAATCGCTTCACAATAATACAACGACATCAGAATACAAATTTCATGTAAATACAGTTCAATACTCATTCTAAATATAGTATACTCAACTATACATTACTACAACATGTAATATCCAATTACAATAGGGGGGGGCATAAATCATTACCTCGATAAGCCCAAAATTATCCAAGATTAAATGTCGATCCTGAGCAACGTTTAGCTCCAAGTCCTTACGCTCCAACCCGCCTCAGCGACCCTTAGAAGTTTCTAAACAACTTCTAAACACTTCAACCAAGCTATGAAGGTTTTTCTAGTGGTTTCATTTTGCGACTTTCTAATAAAGTAGGATTTAGGGCTCTAGTATTTAAACAACTTTGGAATACTACTAGGGATACTAGGCTAGTGTATTTGGAATTATACCACAATACACCAAGTATTCTACACAAGGGGAGGGTGGGGCGAAACCAATACAAAGGGAGGAAGTATTTTGCTCTTGGAAGCTTTAGTGAGATGAACTTATTCATCAACCGCGGGTCTATTTATAGAACAATGGAGGGTCAAGATCCATCTAAGTGTATGGCCAAGATTGGGCCATGTGTGTGTGGGTCCCACCACACCACATGGCCAACGAAATGGGTGCCAAGTGTAAGGCCATTTCGGCGAGGTGAGTGGTGACAAGTGGCTAGCCACTTGTCACACCATTTACCACATGGCCACACAAGGGGTGACACGTGTCGCCCGATTCATCAAAATATTACGTCTTAGAAAATATCCAAAAAGCCGGAAACCTCAAAAACAAAGCGGGCCCCACAAAACCGTAAATTTCTCCCGTGGGCCCCACGTGGCCATTTCCGAAAATAAAATCTCAAAATTCTAATATAATCCGAGAAGTTCAAATACCAAATCTGGGAATCCAATTCCCATTAACGAACCTTTTTCTTCACAAAAACCGGAAACTTTTCCGTCGAAAAAAATCACATCTTCCTTTCTTTCCAATATTTCTGTCGTATTCTCGTACGTATGTCCTCGCATACATACCCTGGAACTACGGGGTATAACACCACTGAACCCTGAGATTGAGAGATTATGCAGACAGAACATAAAAGAGAAAAGAGCAGCTGATTTGTTAACAATGGGAGATCAGCGAAACAATAGTTTGGGGAATGATGAGTTGCCACCTATCTTAAGACAAGTCCCTGCAGCAAGGAGCTTGGGGGAATACGTGATGCCAACCATTACAGGGGTACATACTTGCATCAGGCTTCCAGTTGTTGAAGCCAACAATTTCAAAATCAAACCAGCCATATTGCACATAGTTCAAAGCTCAGTTCAGTTTGGGGGATTACCGTCTGAAGATCCTCATTTGCATCTAGCAAATTTCCTGGAGCTGTGTGCAACTTTCAAATACAATGGTGTTACTGATGACGTCATTCGGTTGAGACTCTTCTCATTCTCACTCAGGGATAGAGCAAAGTGTTGGCTGAACTCATTACAGACGAACTCCATCACTATATGGCAAGACTTAGCCCAGAAGTTTTTTGCCAAGTTCTTTCCCCCAGCTAAGGCAACAAAGCTCAGAGATGAGTTGAATAACTTTTATCAGCTGGAGGGATAATCACTATATGATGCATGGGAGCGGTTTAAAGACTTGCAGAGAAAGTGCCCACATCATGGGATTGAGAAGTGGATGTTAGTCCACATATTTTACAATGGGCTGTGTAGTACAACTCGTACCATTATTGATGCTGCAGCAGGAGGTACGTTCATGAGAAAGAGTGTCAATGAGGCACGTGATTTGCTAGGGGATATGGCCACAAACAACCATTAAGAGGCCGATGAGAGAGCAATGAACAGTAGGAAGATGGTTGGGATTCATGAGCTAGATGCTATCACTGCATTGACTGCGCATGTAGCTACTTTGACAAAGCAGATGCAGCAGAGTACCATGTCAGTTAAAGCGGTTCAGATACCAGTGAGATGCAAAATTTGTGGGGGTCCCCATACTTTTGATAGGTGTACAACATTGGACCCAAATAATATGTCCATGGAGCAGGTTCAGGCAGTGGGGAATTTTCAGAGGCCCTACAATAATCCATTCTACAACACATATAATCCGAGGTGGAGAAATCACTCAAATTTTTCATGGAAGAATGAACAAGAGAAGCAACCACAATTTCAAATATCGTCTTCATAGCAGTTCAGCCCACCAGACCCACAAGAGAAGTCAGATGAAATATGAGAAATAAGAGCAGCACTGATGACCTTGGCTAAATCCCAGACATAATCCAACAACTCCCAGATTCAATTCATGAAGGAGACCATCCAGTTCATGACCGTGACTAGGTCATCCATCAGGAGTTTGGAAACACATGTGGGACAGCTAGAGAACACGTTGAATAATAGAGAGCAAGGTAACCTTCCCAGCAATACTGTGATGAATCCAATGGAGCAATGCCAAGCAATCAGCTTGAGAAGTGGGAAGCAGTTAGAGCAGAGGGCACCCCAATCAGAGGTTGAAAAAGAGAAGGATATGGGGAAAACAGTTGAGGTAGAAAAGGATGGGGTTACTGATGACCACCCTACTTTAGAGAAGGCTCTACCCGCAGTGATGAGGGAGTACACAAAAAGAATTCCTTACCCTCAAAGACTGCAGAAGAAGGCTGTGGATAAGCAGTTTTCGAAATTTTTGGAAAAAAATACACATTAACATTCCTTTCATTGAAGTGTTGGAGCAAATGCCAGCGTATGTGAAGTTCATGAAAGATATCATTTTTATGAAGAGGAAACTGCAGATTATGAGATAGTGGTGCTGACAGAGGAGTGCAGTGCTATACTGCAAAAGAAACTTCCCCCGAAGTTGAATGATCCAGGGAGTTTCACATACCTTGCACCATAGGGAATGTTACATGTAAAAAGGCTTTATGTGATTTCAGGGAAAGTGTCAATCTGATGCCCCTCTCTGTGTTCAAAATACTTGGGTTAGGAGAAGCAAGGCCAACCACAGTCACCTTGCAACTAGCTGATCGCTCAGTTGTGCATCCCGAATGAATAATTGAAGATGTGTTGGTACAAGTAGGTAAATTCATATTTCCTGCTGATTTCCTCATTTTAGACATGGATGAAGATGAAAATATGTCCATCATCCTTGGGAGATCATTTCTAGTCATATGGAGGGCACTTATTGATGTTGAAAAGGGAGAGTTGAAGCTCAGAGTGCAAGATGAAGAGATGACCTTCAAAGTGTTCAAGCCATCGCCTGAACCTCAAGACACTGATAGATGCTTTGTTGTTGGTGTAGTAGATAAAAAGGCTCCTCATGAAAGTTCCAAGGGTACTGATGCCCTTGATGGTAAGAATTTTGCACCCGTAAATGATGTTGTGGATGAGAACAAGGGAATGAACCCTCTTGAAATGAGCCCTGTGAAAAAGAAAAGGAGAAGGAGGAGGAAAATGGTGTTAAAGTGGATATGCAGAGGGGACACTCTACCCCCTTGATCTAGTAAGTAACCTGCGTCTGGCTAAAAGACGTTAAGGACAACACTATTTGGGAGGCAACCCAATGGTTTTAATTATGTCATTTAAATTTTGTTTTAGTTTGTTTTATTTTGTCTTGAACAGTCTCACGATCTGATATGTTAGTGTTTTTGGATGACAGATAAAGCGTAACCGATCAGGAGAAAAGAGCAAAAATTGTTGGCGAGAAAATTGGAGCAGTAGTGGCGCCAAAATGCAGGGCCACAGCGGCATGAACGTAGCCCCCCGAAGGAGGTCAGTACAACATGTACCAAGTATGTGAAACTGAAAGTACTGTAATGAAATCATAAGTCTAAAATAAAGCTGGAGACATGTATGATAACTCAAATAACAGTACACTGTGCCTTACTAACAATGAGAGTAAACAAGAGTATACTTTACTACATAAAAATAGGAGTCTCATGATCAAAGTAGGGCCACCCGCCCGTAGTATCATTAAGCAATCCTACTCCTGGGACTATTTCACCCGCATAGGTCCTGTGGACCCGCAATGAGGTAACTTCCTCGCATAGGTTGTATCCACCCGAATAGGTCGTATGTACCCGCATGAGATAATCTCCTCGCATAGAACTGGTCCGCCCCGCATAGGACTATTTCACCCGCATAAGCCCTACAGACTCGCATGAGGTATTCCTTGCATCATGGGTAGCAAATCCACGGAATATGCAAATGCCACAAACCCGGGGAATGACCCCGTAATGAACAACATATCACTAGCACAACCGGCTATCATACATAACATAAACACTACCAGCTTATCATACATAACATAAGCACTACCAGCTTATCATACATAACATAAGCACTATCGACTTATCATACATAACATAAGCACCACCGGCTTATCACAATTATCATATGCAAGTTAAGAAATCCCCTAACTTCTTATTATCCTTATTCATATACACTCTCATTTTAGTTTACTTAAGGCACTAACATGTCATTATTGTCACGCCCCGAACCCCGGGCCCGTGACTGGTGCCCTACCTGGGCACCCTTTTACCTAACTGACACAAGTAAATTGTGGAACTAAACAACACCTCATTTTTTTTAAAACCAATGAACATGCAAGGGAAAACCGACAAGGCCGCTATATAATATACATAATCAACAGACACTACATTGTACACGAGTCCAATCCCACATATGAATACAGACCTCTAAGAGTTTTACTGAACTATGACGGGACAAGGCCCCGCCGCATCTATAATCGTACAAAGCCTGCATCAAGGATCTATACCAAAATGATAAACTCCTAAACATATGGAGCTATCCAAAAACTCGGAGCAGGGTCCTACACCTGCAGATCACCAAACTGCGTACCTAAAACTGCGGCATGAACGCAGCCCCCCGAAGGAGGTCAGTACGAAAAATGTACCAAGTATGTGAAACTGAAAATACTGTAATGAAATCATAACAGTCTATACAAAATAGGAGACATGTATGATAGCCAAACTATAGTACACAATAAATAAGCAGTCATATCAAGTCAGGGACGCATGCCCTCAAAGTCACTACTCAAATATAACTATGGGTCTCACGCCCATAATATCAACCATGCCCGTGGAATCCTTCCTCACTGCCGGTAGTCTATGATATATTATAACACCAATAAGCATACATGAACACCAAGTCCCACCTGTGTCCTAAAAACTGTACGGGCCAAGTAGGAAAGTGAACCACCAGATCCAGCCTGCATCATAAAACTGACCGGGGTAAGTACGAAAACCAACTATCAGATCCATCTTGCGTCAACAACTGACCGGAGCAAGTACTAAAGCTAACTACCAGATCCATCCTGTCGTCACGAGATATGACCGGGGCAAGTGCGAAAGCTATCTACCGAGCTCACTGTACCAAATCGCGATAGAATCGACGGGGCAAGTACGAAAGCTATCTACCAGTCCATCCTACGACAGCCACTGACCGGAACAAGTACGAAAGCTCTCTATCAAACCATCCTGCGTCACTAAATCTCTTGGAGGGCTAGTCCATGGAATAACAATATCCAACATGGCCGCATGCCCCGGAATCCCACTTCGTATAAGCATGACCATGGGGTAATACAAAAAAATCTGGGAATCTAACCCGCCTCCTGGTCACATGCCCCGGAATCCCACATCGTATAAGCATGTCCAAGGAGTAATACAAACAATCCGGGAATCTAACCCGCATCCTGGTCGCATGCCCCGGAATCCCACATCGTATAAGCATGTCCAAGGATCAATAATAATGGAAGCATACCCGTGGAATCTCACATCACTGTCGGTACGTCCAGGTAAACTCACAATAAGACAGTCGGCCCTTCAGCTGAGAGTCGCGGCAGCGTAAAAATATAATACTTGCACTCAAAGGCTATCACAAGCACACATAGGCAAGTTCATAAAATCTTTAGACTTTCATTATCATACTAAAATGAATTTCATTTTATAAACTCAAGGCACTTTCGTTTTATATAAAAATCCGGGATTTTAACCCTAAGTACTACGTACTTCCATTCTTTTCAAAAGACTCATTTTTATATAAAACCCCAGGATACTAACACCCGTAGTATCAAGGCATGTCTATTTTTCAAACTAAGTTACTACACCTTTAGAAATTCATTTCAAGACTTTGAATCCAAGTAACTTAAAATTTCACAACCTAGGCAACTCATGCCTATCAATCAAAATAGACAACTCTCTTAACCTTCCATAAAACCATTATAACCAACTTCCCATAAAGTCGTTATAACCCTTTATGGTTTTAGACAAATTCATTCTTTTTATATCCAAGAGACTTATACTTTTTAAAACCAAGTATCATATACTTTCAAATCAATTTTTCTAAACTTTCAAAATACTTCAAGTCTCTTAATCTTTAGAAATCAAATTTCTTAACTTTAGAAATCAAGTAACTTATACTTTTAAATCTCAAGTAACTCACACCTTTAAAACAAGTTACTTTTCTTAAATCATGTCATTTCTCCTCTTTTAAATCAATTAAGTAAATCACTCCTTTGACTCCCCTAAAGTCATTATAACAACCATTAGGTTTTGGAACTAAGGCACTATCCAAAAGATTTGGAAACTACTTCATTTTCAAGACTCTATGTACTTCAAATAAAATACTTTCACTTTTGAAAATCCAAACTTCATCAAGGTAATGGATTATAACAACTTTCAATTTAAACATCCAAAGTACATCAATGAAGTATATAGAACAACTTCTATGTTAGGCAATCCAAGTACAAACAAGAAAGTATATAGAACAACTTCTATATTAGGCAATCCAAGTACAAACAAGGAGTGGATCATTTAAGGAGTAGGATTTACTTACTTTATCATAAGGAATCATGCTAGAAGAAAAGGAGATAGATCACATACCTTTTCGGCTTAATCCACAAGCTAAGTTGAATACGCCGCACGTAGAATTGTCAACCTATAATGGCCACAACACGACTATCAACTTCTAGTTTCTAACGTAGAATAATACTAAGTATACGATCTCTTATTCTACGGAAAATCGGGAAGCACCTCCTTTGTTTCTACGTACTTTTCCACTTTTTTCAAGGCCCGATAATCAATAACCAACATGCCACATTTAAGGCTCAATACAACAACCAATCAAAGGGGATTACACACCTTACAAAACGTGTAAAATTCTGCCCCACAATTCATATAAACCAATCCAACACTTATAAGGGCATTCAGCCACCAATATAACCAATCCTAAGTCCTTTCACATTCTTTTTCAATCCAAGTTCTTAGGTCTAACATGTTATATAGTTATAAACAACTTTAACAACTACAATTCCTTCTTTATATAACATGCGACGACTAAACTAATAATCAAATTGAATTGTAATCTCAAAGGCTAAACATGCTAGTTTCGGATTAGGGTTCCAATAGCTAATACACTTATCAAACTTCATACTATATACCTCATGCTTGCTAATATCCATAGCTACAACAATAAGTAATCTTAATTACTAAAACGACAAGATTGTTACCTTTATAAGCCCTTATAAATTCCAAGATTCAAAGTCGCAAGGCAAAAACCTAAGTCGTTTTCATAGTTTTGGATTGGAAATGGAAGAGAAGTTGGTTGTGAACTTCTATTGAGATATCCTTACAATACCCTTAGGGACCTTGGGTTAAAGTCTTGTGAATAATGAATCAAAACTACAAAAAATTTGTGTGGAATTCTTGACAAACCCGAGAGCTATCTCAAGTGAAGAACAAGGTCTCTAATTTTTCTAAGTGTTGAAGACTTGGTATTGCACTAGTGTAGTATATATAAAACAATATAGGGCTTAGATCACAACACTTGTTTGGCTTGGATGGAGGAGATTAAATATCTAGCCAAGTGGAAAAGTTGACTTGGTCAATTATCTCAAGCTAGCAAGACTTGATCATCCACAAAGGTCCATGACCATTTTACCCTTGTCTTAATTCGAGCAAGCCATGTGGGGGGTGACATGTGTCGCCCTCCCATTCGTCCATAAAATTTCGTAACCCTCGTGGGCCCCACAAAACATAAAATTCCTCGGGTGGGCCCTACGTGACCAAATCCGTAAAAATAAATTTCCATAATGATAATACATTCTATATTCCTCAAATAAAGCATTTTGAGAATCTAATTCTCCTCAACGAACATTTTTCCTTTCCGGCGTTCAGAAGATTTTCCGTCGCAAAAACAATTCTTCCTTTCGTACCCTTTTTCAAGTCTTGCGTTCTCGCGTCCATTTTCTTATACATGTCCTGGACTTACGGGGTGTAACAATTATAAAATCCGGGAATTTAACCCAAAGTACTACGTACTTCCATTCTTTTAAAATGACTCTTTTTCATATAAAACTTCCAAGATACTAATAATCGTAGTATCAAGTCATATCTACTTTTCAAAACAAGTCACAATACCTTTTAGAACTACATTTAAAGACCTCTAAATCAAGTGACTTTTTACTTTAAAACTTTAAGCAATTGATGCCTTCAAATCAATTTGCTTTTCTTCCTTTCAAGTCATTTTTCTTTATTTACTTCACTAGAGTAAACCATTCTTTTAACCTTCCATAAAGTTATTATAACCAACTTCTCATAAAGCCGTTATACTAACTTTATGCTTTAGACACTTCCATTCTTTTTTTTATAACCAAGTATCATATACTTTTAAAATACTTCAAGTATCTTAACTTTAGAATAGCTCAAGGAATCAATACTTTCCAAATCAAGTATTTTATACATTTTCAAGTCAAGAAATCCTTGTTTACCATATTAGAATAAACCATTATTTTTACTTTCCATAAAGTTATTAACCAAATTTATGCTTTTGAAACCAAGGTATTTATATCCTTTAAAAACAAGTCAAAGATATCAAATGAAACTAAATTCATTTAAATCTCGTACGTCTACCGTACTATACATTTACAACTACTCATGCTCAAGAGATAGGAAAGTTCCACATACCTCTTCGGTTCAATCCACTTGCTAATTCCAATATGCCGTACGTATTATGTCAACTTATAATAACCATAATACGTCAATTAACTTCTAACTTCAAACGTAGAATATTCTAAGTGCAAAGTCACTAAATTCTACGGAAAATCAGACATCACTTCCTTTGTTTCTACATACTTTTCCACCTTTTCAAGGCCCGAATTCAATAACCAAACACGCCACATTTAAGGCTCAACAATGTAGTTAACAATAGGGGATTACACGCCTAACAAGACGTGTAAAATTCCGCCCCACAATTGATATCAAACTAGTCCAAAAGACAATGTCATTTTCGGCAATTTGAGGGATAACAACACAAAGTATTTTCCAATTCCTCTTCAATCCAAGTTGTTTAGTATAACATGTTATCAAGCCGCAATCGATTATAACTACTACAATCTTCAAATAGATAACATGCGACGATTCTAATTATCGACCAAATTGTATTTCAATTTCAAATGGCTAATAATGTCATTTCGGATTTTAGGCTTCCACTATCCATACCACTTATCAATCTTCTATACATATACTTCATACTAGTTAAAATGTAAGGCTTCAACAATATGAAATCTTATAACACTTAAGAGAACAAGATTGTTACCTTGACGAGCCTTAATCCAACTTCAAGATCCGAAGTCGCTCCCTAGCAACTTAGAGCCTCTCCATGACACTCCAATCCGCCACTTGAAGCCCTTAAAAGATCACAAACAAATTTCCTTCAATTCCCAATCCAAACCTAGGAAAGTGACTAGGTTTTCACCTTGCGACTAATACGAAAATGACACTTTTCCGAGATCTTTCTATTGAGATACACTTACAATACCCTTAGGAACCTTGGTTTAAAGTTTGGAGATTATTGGACAATAAACGAAAATTTTTCTCCTTGAAACCCTTAGTGAACCCGAGAGCAACAATAGTGAAGAACAAACTTTCTTGAAAATTTTACTAAGTATAGAAGCCTTGTCTTGCTACTAGTATGTTTAAATAACATAATGGAGGGTCAAGATGAGAACAATTGGGTGGCTTGGATCCAATTCACTTAAAACTCTAGCCAAGTGGCCCTTGGACTTAGTCAACAATGTCAAGCCCTTAGCCTAGCAAGACTTGGTCATCTTAACATTGGCCAAATGACCATTTTAGCCTTGGTCCATTTGACCATGACTATCCAAGGGGGTGACACATGTCACGCTCCCGTTCGTCGCAATATTTCGTTTTCCGACATTTCCATAATTCCGATAAATTTTTACTAGTCTCAAATCTTAACATTTTTTAGTTCTTACGTACGTTCTTAAAAACATGTCCTGGAATTACGGGGTGTAACATTCTTCCCCTCTTAGAAACATTCGTCCCCGAATGTTCTTTCAGAGTCAATCTTATAGATAGCGACATTGTCTCCTTTTACAACCCTTACATACCAATAATGCCACACGTGGCCACATAACAAAACTTACACTAAAACATCAACCTGAACTCCAAGCGTCGACACCGATTATCTGCATAAAGCTTCTGTCGACTCTGAGCTTGCTAATAATCTTTCCTGGTGTTATACCCCGTATTTCCAGAGTATGTATGTGATGACGTACGTACATTTGTACAAACCCTAATTAGGTTAAGGATGGAATTGTGAACTTTCAACGGAAAAGATTCCGAACCTTGTGAAGGAAATTCTACGTTTTTAATATTTTAACTGATTGCGGATTTTTCCGAGAGGCGAAATATTTTGGACCAATAGAAGGGCGACATGTGTCACCCTTAGTTGGCATGGGTTGGACGAAATGGTGGCTTAGTGGACAAGTCAAATGGTCAAGTCTTGGAAGATATTTTCTTTGGGTGAGTGGTAGTAGGTGAGGGGCGTTTGTTTTGGGCAAGTGGGAGGCTTGCCTTGGACGATTTTTGTGTGCTAGTGGAAGGCCACATGGCTCATTGTTGTGGGGGACATATGTCCCAATGTTGTGGTGGACATATGTCCCAAGGTTGTGGTGGACACTTGGTGGAAGACTCCACTCACACAAGCTATCCAATCTTCACCCTCTACTTGCTTTGATCTTGGCCATTGATTGGCCTATAAATACCCCTCAAGTGCAAGACTAAATCTTCATCCCTTAAACATTTTCCAAGTCTCAAAATCCCTCTCCCCCCTCTTGAAAGCTCTCGTCCAAACTCCCCCGCCCCCGGTGTGTAGCCCTCGAAACACCCCTTCCTAGTTGTTCTTGTCAAATACCCCCTTGGTAGAAAAATACTCTCCAAGTATTGTTGTTATTCCAAAATACCTTAGCCAAATACCATGTAGTATTCCTAAGTTACCTCTACACTAAAAGCCCAGAAATACTACTTTATATCCATTAGTCACAAAACGAAACCCTAGGGAAAATCTTCATTGTTGGTTGAAGTATTAAGTAGAAGTTGTATAGAACTTCTAAGGGTTTCTTGGAGCGAATTGGAGAATGTTATACCCCGTATTTCCAGAGTATGTATGTGAGGACGTACATACATTTGTACAAACCCTAATTAGGTTAAGGATGGAATTGTGAACTTTCAACGGAAAAGATTCCGAACCTTGTGAAGGAAATTCTACGTTTTTAATATTTTAACCGATTGCGGATTTTTCCGAGAGGCGAAATAATTTGGACCAATAGAAGGGCGACATGTGTCACCCTTAGTTGGCATGGGTTGGACGAAATGGTGGCCTAGTGGACAAGTCAAATGGTCAAGTCTTGGAAGATATTTTCTTTGGGTGAGTGGTAGTAGGTGAGGGGCGTTTTTTTTGGGCAAGTGGGAGGCTTGCCTTGGAAGATTTTTGTGTGCTAGTGGAAGGCCACATGGCTCATTGTTGTGGGGGACATATGTCCCAATGTTGTGGTGGACATATGTCCCAAGGTTGTGGTGGACACTTGGTGGAAGACTCCACTCACACAAGCTATCCAATCTTCACCCTCCACTTGCTTTGATCTTGGCCATTGATTGGCCTATAAATACCCCTCAAGTGCAAGACTAAATCTTCATCCCTTAAACATTTTCCAAGTCTCAAAATCCCTCTCCCCCCTCTTGAAAGCTCTCGTCCAAACTCCCCCTCCCCCTTTGTGAAGCCCTGAAACACCCCTTCCTAGTTGTTCTTGTCGAAATACCCCCCCCCCTTGGTAGAAAAATACTCTCCAAGTATTGTTGTTATTCCAAAATACCTTAGCCAAATACCTTGTAGTATTCCTAAGTTACCTCTACACTAAAAGCCCAGAAATACTACTTTATATCCATTAGTCACAAAACGAAACCCTAGGGAAAATCTTCATTGTTGGTTGAAGTATTAAGTAGAAGTTGTATAGAACTTCTAAGGGTTTCTTGGAGCGAATTGGAGCGTACAGAGTAGGAGCTAAACCTTGCTCAGGATCGACA